>OZ005655.1:76290097-77490097 GCA_963930645.1 Salticus scenicus | reverse complement strand
CAAAAGTATTTAATGAAATTTAAGACCAGCCACGCACTGGTATTTTATATAAATTACGAGCCTGAAATTTTTCAATTTCAAATTTATCTTAAATGTTAAATCCCCTGTTTTCTGCACTAGAGTTAAAAAAAATAAAAACAAGTCCTTCCGGCTTATTCGGAATTTTAGGTTGATTTCTTTTTCCTTATCATGTAACCGCCATTTTGTTTCAAAATGGCGGCTAGAAATTATTAATGCACTTGGTAGAAATATTGATGTAGGCTATGCACATATGGAGTTTTAAGCAAATCGGTTCATAAATACATTTTTATGTGAATTTAAAATTTTCAAGTGGCCGGCACTTGGAAGCAAAATGGTGGGTTAAGTTGACAAATATATGAAATGTACTTGTGAGATAAGTCTACTGTACACATATAGTTCAATTTAATTCAAAATCTCAAAAGTCATCGTGTTGAAAAATTAAGTGGCTGCCACTTCGATCAAAATGGCAGAGAAAGTTGCTCATCTAAGATATCGTTGCAAATTTGAAAATATTTTTTTTTTTTTTTTTTTTTTTTTTTTTGTAGAAATTCTTCTAAAGAGGCTTAGTAAGTTGATAAAATGTTAGTTTTCTGCATTTCTAGTTTGTTTTAGCATTAAAATAGCCTAATTTTTCCTTAAAAACTCATTAAAAAGACGCAGGTAATTGATTTGGCGACTTTTCCCCTATGGCGCCGTTTTTGGCGACTTTTGGCGAGAAAACACTTATTATCGATATTCCAAAGATGGACGCAATAACGTGATTGGTTCACGAGTTACGTGAATTTTCTAAATTTTTGTTATTTGAATGATAAATCCATTTTTCAACTTTGATTTGAATTTATTAAGTATTTCTAAAGTTACCGTAATAACAAATTTACAAGTGGCTGCCACTTGGAAACAATACAGTGGAACAAGTTGCCCAGTAAACACATCCAAGATTTGAAGCATAGGTTCACTGTCCAACTGTGGTTTAAATCAGTGCCGTGTTTCAAAAGTTATTATTATGGCAAATTTTCAAGTGGCAGTCTAAGTGGCTGAGACTTGGAAACAAAATGGCAAAACAACTTGCGCATCGAAATCATCCAGTATATTTGTACGATAAGTTCATTGTCCAGATCTAGTTTAAATTAAATCAGTATTTCAAAAATTATCGTCATAAGAAATTTTCAGGTGGCAACACTTGTAAAAAAAGTGGAGTGAGATGCCCAGCGAACTTATCTGAGATATTTGAAAGATAAATCCACTATCAAAATTTGATGCGAATTGGTTCTGTATTACTAAAGTTACCATAATGACAAATTTTCAAATGGCCGCCCCTTGGAAATAAAATTGCGGATCAAGTCACCAAGTGAACTTATCCTAGATATTTGAACCATAAGTTCACTATCCAACTTTTATTTGAATCAGTTTAGTATTTTAAAAGTTATCGTGATGGCATATTTTCAAGTGGCAGTGTGATTTCAAGTAGCTGGAACTTAGAACCAAGATGTCGGAACAAGTTGCCCAGTTAAACCATTCAAGATAATTATATAATAATATCACTATCCAAATTTGGTTCGATTTGGAGTATTATTTCAGAAGTTATCGTGATTTTAAATTTTCAAGTAGGAGCCTGATTTCAAGTGGCCCCGCATAACTTAAGATATCTGCAACTTTATTAAAAATGGCGGATATAGTTTATTAATAAACTTCATTGAGATCCTTATGTGGTTTGTATTTACATCAAAATTCAAACAATTTCGGAATACGCTTTTTACAATTTAAACTTGAAATTTTCATGTGGTCTCCACTTCAAAACAAAATGGCGGAGCAACTTGGTTAATAAACTCATCTAAGATATTTATAAGATAAGTTAAGACACTGTTCAAATTTGGTTCTATTTGGGGTATTATTTCGGAAGTTGTCATGGTTTTAAATTTTCAAGTGATGGCCTGATTTCAAGTGGTCCCGCTTAAATTAAAATTTCCGCCACTTAAAATTCAAAATTTCGGATAAAGTTCATTAATAAAGTTATTTGAGACATTTTTATAATCTATGTATACATCAAAAAATACGCTTTTTGCAATTTGAATTTGAAATTTTCAAGTAGTCTCCACTTGAAAACAAAATGGCGGAGCAACTTGGTTAACAAATTCATCTAAGTTATTAATAAGACAAGTTAAGACACTGTCCAAATTTGGATCGATTTGGAGTATTATTTCAGAAGTTATTGTGATTTTAAATTTTCAAGTGGTAGCGTGATTTCAATTCGCCTCAATTAAGATATCCACCATTTTAAGTGAGACGGAAATGGTGGATAAATGGATAAAAATGACGGATAAATTTCATTAATAAACTTCATTGAGACCCTTATGTCGTCTATATTTACATCAAATTTCAAACAAATTCGGAATACGCTTTTTACAATTTGAATTTGAAATTATTAAGTGGTCTCCACTTGAAAACAAAATGGCGAAGCAACTTGGTTAATAAACTCATCTAAGATATTTATACGATAAGTTAAGACACTGTCTAAATTTGGTTCGAGTTGGAGTATTATTTCGGAAGTTATAGTGATTTTAAATTTTCAAGTGGTAGCCTGATTTCAAGTGGTTCCGCTTAACTTAAAATATTTGCCACTTTATTAAAAATGGCGGATAAACTTCATTAATAAACTTCATTTAGACCTTTATGTGGCCTGTATTTACAACAAAATTCAAGCAAATCTTGCTTTAAATATGCTTTTAACAATGTCGGTTTGAAATTTTCAAGTGGCTGCCACTTGAAAACAAAAAGTCGGAGCAACTTGGTTAACGAACTCATCCAAGATATTTATAAGATCAGTTCACTGTCCAAATTTGGTTCGATTTGGAGTATTATTTCGGGAGTTATCGTGATGACAAAATTTTCATTATAGATAGATAGATAGATATATATATAGATAAACGAAGTGATTGCAATAGGTCGATTTCTAAAGAAATCAACCTAAAATAAAAAATCTGGTGTGAAACAACCACACGACTTCCATTACCCGCTATTACATGTATTATATGCATTTTTGAGAGATAATGTGATCAGAAAACATAAAAGTGACAAAAAAAGAAAATCGTTAGAGCCGTTTTTGAGATACCAACTTTCACAAAAAATCAATTATTGACCGGAAAACAATAATTACATACAAAAGCATATTTAAAAGTGAGTTAAAATGGCGAGTTTGAAAAAAATCCGTACAACCGTTTTTAAAGGAACGCCTTTGCGAGGCCTGAAATTGAGCTATTTATACAGGACGCCTATCAATTTTCATGAACTAACCAACTATATCATTCGAAAGGATATCTGATAGAGTGTTTATATAGCAAATTTGAAGAAAATCGTTAGAGCCGTTTTTGAGATACGGACTTACGGTCCCACTTCCGGTTTCCGATGTCCCATTTCCGGTTAAACTCAATTATTGACAGGAAAACAATAATTACATACAAAAGCATATTTAAAATTGAGTTAAAATGGCGAGTTTGAAAAAAATCCGTACAACCGTTTTTAAAGGAACGCCCTTGGGAGGCCTGAAATTGAGCTATTTATACAGGACGCCTATCAATTTTCTTGAACTAACCAACTATATCATTCGAAAGGACATCTAATAGAGTGTTTATATAGCAAGTTTGAAGAAAATCGTTAGAGCCGTTTTTGAGATACGGACTTACGGTCCAACTTCCGGTTTCCGATGTCCCATTTCCGGTTTTTCAATTTTCACCAAAATTTGGAAATTTCATCTGTACGCCAGACGTATTTGAATTCTAAAGTTTCGTAGCTCTATCTTTATTAGTTTCTGAGCTATAATAGCTAGAAGATTCTCCACATACATACACACACACATACACACATACATACACACTGACCTATTGCCAAAAACCACTTTTTTGGACTCAGGGGACCTTAAAACGTGTAAATCAGGTGAAAACCCGATATCGAATTTTCAGACCGAATACAATACTTCCATTACCTACGGTAGTAGGGTAATGGAATTAAAAATCAAGAATTTATAACCAAGTTTTACAGAACTTAAAATCTGATTTAAAAAATGTTTATAGTTGCACTATCCAATTTTCTCTAAATTTGTTTGAAAATTACTGTTTAAAATAATTTTTAAATTAAAGGTTGAAATTAAATATTTTAAATTAAAGGTTTAATTTTTGAGCTAGCATTCTTTCAGTTGAAAGTAAAGACTTTATAGAAAAATAATACTTAATTTACAGTTAAAAGTAATGCTTAATTAAATAATACTTAATTTAAGTGCTTTTTGAAATAAAGTAATGCATTAAACAACAATTAATCTGGGTCACACAATGAAACTGTATTGCAATTTAATGAATTCATGTTATTAAATAATAATGAATAACTTAATATTCTGAATATTTCAGAATTTTACCTTTATATGTTATATTAGTTCCTCGTTAGATGAAAATGCATGCAATAATATTACAATAATTTAAATAATATTAATTTTCTTCTTTCAATTGTTATTATTATTATTTTTTTTTTTAATAAATGGATAAGTGTACCTCCATTGTTTCAAACTGATTGAATAGAAATCTTTTTAAAGACCAAGATTAGCACAAAATATTTTATTTCCATTTTCTTCAAAACAGGCGAAACATTTCTTAACATTACAAAATGACAAACTACCTGATATTATTTATTTTTAATGTATATTACCTAATACGATCAGTTAATCAAGATTAATTATCGGTCGCACAATGGAATCCACTTTTAACACAATTGAATATGCTGAAAACGTGATTTTTGAATAGTTCTACTTATCAGCTTAATGAAAATAAGAGCGTAGCTAAGAGGGGGGAATATAGGAGTAGAATCATGCACGGGTCGAATAAAATCGACCCGCATCCGACCCTCAGGAAGATCTTTCGACCCGTAACCCGACTCGCAACCCGCAATCCAAATCGCAAGAAAGTATAATTAAACTTACATTATATAAATAACTGAATAAAAATTATAAAAAAAACTTCAGTGTATAACCTAACAAAATTTCTTGTGTTTTACACTTCAAAAAATCCACTGTCTTAAATATTCCCACAATGTACAAAAAAAGAAAACACGTTGCAAGGAAAAAAAATTTCTTCTCAACATTCTTCTCAACATTTCTACGCAACAAATTAAACTTATGTTATGAGTCGTGTTGCTTTAAACTGCTATGACTATGAAGGAAGAGAATGTCATCCAATCTTTGCATGCAAAAGGTTATATTCATAAAAAAGCAACATACATTTTTTTTCGAAAAAAAAAAAGGATTTTGCGGGTAGATCCGTGGTTTTACCAGCGGGTCAAAAATTAATGCTAAACTGATCCGTACCCGACCCGATGTAGGACTCTATATAGGAGCCTGAACCATCTGCCCACCTCAAAATTAAACAATTTTTCATTTTTTTATCATTCAAACAAACTAGGGTGTCAGTCTCATCCTCCCGGAAGTAACCTTAACTCCCTCCCTAAGGGGTATCTAACTGCGCCTTTGAATGAATATCATCCAAAATCCTTATTGTTATATTTTATTAAATAAATTCTATGTTCATGAATGCTGAAGATTTTGCAGGCACACACACACACACACACACACACAAAAAAAAAAAAAAATGTGGTTTTCTGAATACATTTTAGAAAAATAGAAAAATAAAACATTTACATCAAAAACATAACATTTTAAAATTAAAACTTATACTTATAATCTCATATTAGTAAGAAATTCTGCATGAATCTTGATAAATTACTTTATCAATAATGAAAAAAGACATTTGCTGATATGCAACATACACCATTTCAAAATTAGAACACATTCTCTCTTGATAATTTATGTGCATGTATACATGCTTTTATTTTTAGCTTAGTAAAAGTTCTAGTGAAGATATATTTTCGTATATTCTGCCAAATTTGAGATTCCATTCTAATTTGCTCTTGGTTAAACCACTAAATGCTAGTTAATCGCTATTTGCAACATAAAAAAAAAAAAAAAAATTCTCTTTTCTTGTACAATGTAAAATATCATTACATCTTTTATATTTTAAGATGCAAATATACATTTTTAAATTCTAATTATATTTAGAAACATACTGAATTTAATACGCACTTCATTTAAGGAATTCATATAAAATATGATAGCAACGTTATTTTTTTAGTAATACATCAAAGCAGCAAAATAGGAGGGAACGCACGTCTTGAAGCTTGCTAAATTTCATTGTTTAAAAGAACTGTGTTAAATCGGTTTAAATTGGGTCACTTCTTTTATAATATTCATATATATATAGGGGAGAGGGGGGCACCTTTGAACAGTTTTTTGGAAAATCAACATATTTTTTTATTTAGATGATAATTATTAATTTTAATTGTTGCACAAGAAAAAGTAGGAATTTCTTCATCATGTGAGCTAAAAATTTAAAAAAAAATTAAAAAAATTAAATATGTTATAAGACTTTAAAAATTGTTAATATTTCTTTTCAAACCTGCCCCATGTAGGGGTACCTTTGAACAAGCTAGGGGCACCTTTGAACAAACATAAACAAAGCAAAATTATACAGAGTTTTTATCAAATGCTGAATATTTTAAAGGATTTTAAAATAATAAGAATAAAATTAAACATATACATTTACTGAAATTACGAAATTTTTATTATTTATCCAAATTTATATCCATCAAAATTGACATCAAAACTCATTGCTGAAACAGCGCGTAGGGTACCTCTAGTAATGTTTGGTTGAGGCAGTTTTTTTACAACATCGTTGAAATCCAGCAAACTGATATCTGGAGCTTCCGGAAAATAAAATTTATCATTTTCTTTTTTACAAAGAAACTTAACATTAAACTCTGTTTTATCCTGTAATTGCAATTCAATCTGACCAACATAGTGAAGAATATATATATATATATATATATATATATATATATAAATTTTTTTTTTTTTTTGTAGCAAATTTTACTAAAATAAAATAATTCACATTTCAAATCTTTTAAAACAAGAGATTTCCTTCTTCATCCTCCATAACGGTAATAGTATCTACAAAGTCAGTTTCATCATGCACAGAAAATGTGCCATCTTCATCGCTGCTTGAATCAACAAATGTATGCAGTCTCTTCTTAGTTGTTTTTTCAAAAGCAGAGTTATACTATTTACATTTTTTTCTTTTGTTTCAACATTGCTTTGTTTTCAGCTTCAATTGCATTTTTCTCAGGAGTCAAAGTCAGTATCCTGGATCGTCCTTTCTTACATCCACTAAGTATGATGGTAGATGACCATAATAAAAATAAATTTTTTCACTATAAATATTTTTAACTTTTTGCAAAGGAAGCAAACTTTTCTGTAGAAAAATGACAACATGCAAGATTGAAAAAAGCAGTAGTAGTAATCAAAAGTGATGTTCACATGCATATAAGTAGAACTTTAATATTAAGTAAACAATAAACCAGCTCATAAATAATTTGTATGTCTTCATTGTCACATTTATTTTTTAAATCTAAAATAATAGTATTGAGATTCATTTATAACTCTTTTCTTCAAAGTTTTGTTTGTTCAATGGTGCCCCAACATTTTTGTTCAAAGGTGCCCATCATATGGAGTTTGGCATTAGAATAATTTACTCAGTTAGGTTAAAGAATTTGAATAAAACAAAACTTATAAGCTAAAGTTAAAATCTTTATTTCAACATTGAAACATCAATTAAAATTATAGGTATACAAGATTATCAATAAAAAGCTTACAACTTTATTTTGTACAGTTTAGATTCAGGAAAGAGAAAAATACATACCTTGCTCAGACAGCAGTGTGCATGTAAAATGGTAAAGCTTTGGCTAGTTTGTTGTATTGAAACAATAGTAATGTGCTGCCATCATATTAAAAAAATAACATAATTTTCTAGGAAAATATTTAGATTGTTCAAAGGTGCCCCCCTCTCCTATATATATATATATATATATATATATATATATATATATATACACAGACAAGCCAATACTTTCACGTATACAAGATTTTTTTAAATGCCCTACAATAAATTTGAATGCAGATCAACGAGAACTTTGAATTATAAGCGTGAAAATCACCCCCGCCACCTCCCTGCTAGTTGGATTTCTTCACAGAAGATAGACAAAAATTAAATAATTAAAAAATAAAATGTGTAACACAGGTTTAGTGCGGCAGAGTATTTTAACAATAAAAGCATATGCTCAGCATATATGCTTTTGTTGTCAAAATACTCTGCCGCACTAAACCTGTGTTACACATTTTATTTTGAGCTTCTATTATCTTGGCCCGAGCCAGACGCATTATTCGCAATACCCATGTTTGTAGCCATAATACGAGAAAATGAAAAAAAGGGGTGAGTGTTTCTTCTAACATACAAACGCAAAGGGTTTTTAAGAATCCTCTCTGTGACACCCATAACCACTCACCATCACCAGCTACCAGGTCGCCGACCAAGTTCAGGCATCGCATGTGGTAGTCGTGTTAGTCCTTCAATACCTTCTAAATAACTGCATAAATCATTACGCTTTTATTAATGTTGTTTACTTTGTTACATGGAGATTCAATGTTCCATTCTATTTATTATTGTCACACATTACTTGGGTTCTGTAAAGCATGTCTGTGAATTTACTGAAATATATATGCAGAGTTTCTGTAAATGTATAGCAATTTATACACAAAAGAAAAATTTATACATAAAATAAATTTTCCCGTTTACATCTCGTTGTAATATCAAATAAGTCTCAAATAAATTACAGTAAACTTTTGTTGCGAGTTGTAATAATTTGTCATATCTGCATTAACACCTTTTTATAAAATTGCATTGTGTTAGACTTATATTGACTATTTAAATTAGCCATTAAAAATAATTAGCAGGAAAAAAAAAAACCTTTTTAGCCTTTTATGCTTAAATCTGTATTCTTATTCTTTATCGAAAAAAAAAATCTTATCTATATCTTAAAGCTTGTGTAACTTTTATTGAAACCTTTTCTAAGTATGTGAGTGTCTATGTGTAAATATATTATAGAAACTATTCTTTGACAAATAGAATTCTTTGGATCAAATATGCTCTAAAATTAGTCGGATGGGTTAAATATAAACACAAAAGTTTTTAGGAAATGAAATAAAAATCTGTTTAAACCGATTTAATATATTTAGAATATATTTTAATTTAAATGTACCTATTCAATTGTTAATATATTTATTTAACAATATTTGTATTAAGTATAGGGGTGACTGGAGCACAGTGGACCACCCCTATAAATCTCTTAATATTTAATTCTTTTAGTTTATATTGAGACTCATATATGGCAGCATGGTACTACTTGTATACATCCAAAAAACCACATGGTAAATGCTAAGGTAGCCATTTTATACAATTTTTATGTTTTGAGCTGCTCAAATTAATTTTTCAAGTTGAAGTTTTTTTAAATTTTATCAAGGACTGAATTATTGAATACAAGTATTGGATAGTTGTTAAGAAAAGGTAAGATATTGTTGTTTTAAAATTTATAAAAATTATTGGCATATTTATAGTCTATATATAATTTTAATATTATTATTTGGTTTGTCTGGACATGGGGCACAGTGGACCGCCTTCCAATGTGCCTAAAAGTCCAAATTATATTTAATGCCTTATTTATGTTAGTTAAATTTACATATACAAATATAATGTGACTCAAAATAATTAATAAAAAGAATAATAATCTTAATGTTATAATAAAATAAATTTCTGAGAAGGGAAAATAGTTGAATAGTAGTATAATAATTATGAATATCTAAATTTAATAACTATTTGAATTTTTTAATATTAAAAAAAATATATAAAATGATTATGTTATATAATAAATAGTAGGTTATATAAATTTATTGTTGTTGTTTTTAGATAATTTTAGTTAAACTTATCTCACAAATATAATGTAAAGTACTAATATCTCAAAATAATAATTAAAAAATGTTTAATAGTAATAAAATGATTAATTATATATTTCATAATTTTTTTAACTATATAACATTAATAAACAATAAAAAATATATCTTATTGTTTTCAGTGATGGCACGTAAAAGACAAAGGAAATCTAAAATAGGATTCTTCCTCTAATTTGATTTCTTATTTATTTTGATTTCCTTTATTTTATTTCATGAAAATGTTCGAATTATGTTATTTAGACTAGAATTGCATAAGAAACTAATTTTATATATAAAAAAAATTGAGTAATTTATATTAATTGAACATGAACAACAGGGGTTGGTCCACTGTACCCCGGGTTGTGAACCACTGTGCTCCGGTGATGGGGCACAGTGGTCCACTTTGTAAATGCACGCAATTTATTTTTTTTATTCGTAATGTATTAGAAGTATTGTTATAAAAAAATTAGGACATGTCAAGAAAGATTTAAAGAAAGTTTGCTAATTTTTTCAAGTACTATGCTTTTTTATTTTTGGTGAAAAAAAATTAAAAGTGTAAAAGTGGTCCACTGTGCCCCGGTCTCCCCTACTTCGCTTAAGTTTGCACCAAAAGTTATATGTACTTCCATAAAACTCATTAATTCCTTCATTCTTCATAAGTGAAACAGAACTACAATTATTTTTTTTCTACTATTTTTTTATTTATTTTATTAACATTAACAATAAGTTAATCATTTAGTAAAAAAAAAAAAAAAAAAAAAAAAAAACTTGATTTAAGCCTCTCAATAATTAAAAGCTTACACAGAAAAGCATCAAAATAAAAATATTATATAAGCATGCGGAATAAAAAATGGTACTCTATTATCCGGAGAAAAATAAATTCTATTCGTTTTAATACGAAAAATAAATTTGATAAATGAGCATTCAGTAAAATGCTTCATCTTTTGTTATTGTAAAAATGGCGATTTGGAGTATACACGAACTTAAACAAGTCATAACTTATATGTTCTTTTAATAAAAAATGACGCATAAATCAACTTTTTGTACTGTTTCTCCATGAATAAAACGCTTTTGTGTTATTATAAATTTATGGAATAAAAAATGAAAACCATTTTTTTAAAGAAGAATATGTGAAGTTATAAATACGTTTTATACATGAAGATTTAAAATGTAATAATAATAAAAATAAATAAAAATTGCTAATATAATTTAATTTTAAACGGGAAATATTAAGTTTAGTATTCCGCAAGTAACTGATCGGTGATTATAATTTAACGTTTTTAGAATATCACATTTATAACAATATAAAATATTGTTGATAGGTATGTAGATTTTAGGTACTAGTTTTGTTTGTTTGAAAAATACATAAATTATGGCCTTTTTTATGTTGATAAAAATAAAATCTGAAACTAAAATTAAAACTACGAATGTGCGTACTTTTCTTATTTTATAAATAATACTCCAAAAAAATGACACAAAAATCATAAGCTGTCAACAACTTTGTAGAAAAAGTTTTCCAATTACCATTTTATAGAAAATAGTGATTATCTTAAAGATCAACTTAATATAGCTTTTTACAATACTCGGTTTTTCAAAGTAATCACAATTTTCTCTTGTAAGTGTTACTTTAAACTGGCAAAAGGTAGAATAATCTAATTTGAATTCTAAAGTGTGTAATATTCTGTCAAACTATGCATCGGAACAAGAAAAAATATTTCTCCATTTTAACATTTCAGTGTAAATTAAAAAATAATAATGTACAACAATAAAAATATTACTTAAATATTTAATAATAATAATAATAATAATACGGAAAAGAAAATTATTGTTGCATAATAAAAATTTAAATCTGAAAGCGTTATTTCCGTTAATTATACAAAATGTTTTATAAATAAAACGCAAAGAAGGATTTTTGTTTACAATAAAAAGTTTTTTTAACGGGTTTTAGTACCAGAAAAATCTCAACATATAATATTTTTCAGTAAATTTGTTAATTTTACATTGCAAATTAGGAAATATTTTTATTAAACTTCAACTTTCTTTTGAATTAATATTTATAATAAATATTTTCGGATGTTATTAAGGTAGTATAGCATTAAGAAAAAATAAATATAAAGTTAGCAAAATAAAAATAAGCTAGCAACTAAACTTTAACTCTTCGTGTTTTAAAATTTTAAAATAATGAGGTGTAATATATATATATATATATATATATATATATATATATAAAATCGTTTCAGCTTTTTGTATAATTTAAATTTTAAAGTTTTGAAAAAATTGAATTCAAAAATTTCTTATTATTTATTTTGAATTTAAATATGCAAATCTTGTAAATAACCTGTAATCTTGTGAATTTTTTTCTAATAGTAAAATCGAGTGGGTTGCGCTCTACAGTTATTTATTTATTTTTTACACATTAAGGCTCATTATATAGGGACCTATCACTTCTAGACTAATCACTGTAAACATCCATGGTAATCAGGTTTTTAGCACTGGATCTGTGTGTCTGTATATTTGCATGTGTGTTCGTGTAACTTCTGTCAAAATAACTAAAAAACAAATATTGATAGGAAATCTAAAACCATTATTCTAAATTGTTATAATATTGTAAACGGTACTTGAAATATTTTTCTGAGATTGGGCACACATTTGTGTACAAGAACATACAAAATAATTTAAATACATTACGTCAAAGGGAAATTTCTCAATGGTATGTTTTTACATATTTAGAATACAGAAAACATAATTAAATGAACGTATACTTTTTCTACGCCAAAAGCATGTTTCATAAAGAAAAATAAGTGAAAAGCATTTACCATTTTTTTCAAGAACCAAACAAAAGAACTCGGTTGTAATTAACAAATATTATGAAATTGCGCAAAGTGCATTTAAATTTTTGTAATGCAGTTTTTAGTTCTTGCTTTTTTTTTTTTTTTTTTTCATTGCCATAAATTTAAGTTTTTAACTTTTCTAATACGTATGTAATTCCCAGTTGCATAATTTCTAAAACTCAATTGAAAACATTCTACGGGATACAATATTACTAAATTATACCATTCAAAAATACTGTCCAATAATGTTAGTCATTGTATTATAGAAAATACAGAGTATTATAGAAAAAATATCCCATATTATAAAACAAAATATATTTTTGTGTCTTAATTTCGAAAATGAATTTTTTGTTCATTAATACGCATTTTGAGGTCTCCTGAATACGAAAATAAAAGTTTTAATTATTTATGTATGTGTCAGCGTTTCTTGCTATTATCAGCATAATATAAAAAATATATATATTTGCAAAAAAATTAATGTTAGTACTTTGAGGCTCCTACGGTGATAACGCTAGAATGTTTTGACTAAATTAAGTTAAAAATAGGTATGAAAAACAGTTCTCTAAGCAATTTTAAACAAATATTTAAAATATATATGAATGTAAGAATATGAAATGATTGTAAGAATATGAATGTATTATTTATGAATGTAATAAAGTTATACCAACAACAGTTTATGAGGCACAGTTGTACTCGGCATAAGGTCTTTATGAAATAAACATAAATTGTTTCTAAAATTAATATGTTAAAAACAGCAGAGTGAATACCACATGACATACATCCTTTTCCCGTCTATAGTAGTTTTTTATATTCTTTTTGCATTGAGCTGTTTTAATGTTTCCTGTTTTATTTTTATCCTGTGTGTCACTTTCTCAAATTCACTGGCTTAAATTTTAATCTAGGGGTGATAGTTCGCTTTCTTGCATCCGTGAATTAAAATATAATTATATATATATATTTATGACTCTGATATTTAGCATAAAAAATATACCTTTCCAGTTAAAAAAAATCCAGTTGAAAAATTTATGAAAGAAAAAGCTCGTTTCTCACAGAAAATCATAAAACATTAATAAGAAAATAAAAAGGAAGACTTTAAATCCCTTGAGAATGTAGGAAGTCGAAAATATTTAACAGATCATGCGCGTATTTATTTATTTATCGGAATGCATAATGCGAGTCGCGTTCAAATAAAGAAATATCTCCTCAGAATTTTATATTTGAAAGCTTGTATAGTATAGTTACATATTTATGTTTTAACATGTTTGCCATTACCAAGAAATTTGTTTTAGAAAAGTATGTTATTACTATAATATAAGGCTTCCATTCTGTATATTATCACTATCTATCTATGACATACAAATCAGAAGTTTAACAAAACTCTAAATTTAACTGGACTTTTAAAATTGACACATTTATTAAATTCAAATACATCTTAAAATCAAACGAAAAAAATGATAAATGATTTTATACTGTTCCTCATCTGAGACCTATAGAAAAATATTACCATTTATAACAAGGACTAAACTGAAAACGGGAGTTTATATTCGGCAGAAACTGCACATGTGCCATTTATAGGAGTGGTTTCTATCTTAGTACATAAACCATCGAAAATCGGGCAAGAATTATTACAATTTTAGAAGAAAATTTTTATATTTTCAAAGCTAGCAAGATGATCGTTTACAATCGCATGACAATCCAAGTTTGAACGAATATCACTTGGGATGATCACCTTGTTACTGATTTGTTGGACAGTTTAAAATATTTATCATATGTGAAAACTAGCAGGCATGTAAATTAAACAATAAGAATGATAAAATCTGGCAATACTTGGCATGCAGGACTTGGAGATATGGTAAGTGAACATGTAATATGTCTTCGTTGCGAGTTTAAACTCGATGCACTCGTTTTGTTGTCAGCATTATGAAATATTTTATTATTGCACTCTAAAAATAAGTGTCATATTCTTTCAGTAATGGGATTTTGGATTAGACTTGAACACAGAACAAGGAAAACTTATGAAAAACTTTGATAAAAAATCATGGTGTGGGATTAAAAAAAAAAAAAAAGAAAAAAAAAAACTGGATGCTGTATTACGACACTTTGTCACACAACTTTCATTAAACGAGACTTTTTGCCAAAAGAAAAAAAATTGTATTAGTTTGAGCTAAATACTCTAGCTTCTCAGCTTTCTTGTTGAACTGACTTTAGTTCGTGTGACTTTTTTCTTTTTTAGACTGAAAATTCACCGATAAATATCATTTTGTGACAATCAAAAGACATTAAATAGGCTCTAACTGATGAGCTAAACCTTATTCCATTATTGGAGTTGTGGTACCAGTGTTGCCAGATCTGGCGAACTTTTTATTCAATAATCACCAATAATTTTGAGAAGTGATATTTGAATACATAATTGACTATCAATCTCCGAAGTGATTAGGCAAACGTTACAATTAAACGCTATTGGTGATTATTGAATAAAAAATCCGCCACTGTTTGGTAGTGCTATGGGAATTCGAAAAACTGCCTCCAGCGCTCGTTACTTTCCAAGGAAGTTATTTTTAAAGATACAATATTGAATTGCAATTACATCGAATATTAAAACAGTCTCATTACTTGATTTCTCCACATTGTATGTTTTCAACAATTTTCAACAAAATTTAAGGGAATTTATGATTTGTGTTTGTCTGTGCTCTAACTATTGTAATTATTTATGGAATTCCTTGAAACTGAAATATGTTGTTCGAGTTTACCATTGGATATTCCCTATAGAAAATGGAGTAAATACCTCCAATAGTTTGTATGCAGGGACACCCAAAAGTATTCCAAAGCTTTGCTTTCTATGAGAGGTATTTCTATAAACCCTATTTTAATAATTTTATTGTAATTTTATTTTTCCGACTGAGTGAAAATAATGCCTGGACCGGGAGTCGAACCCCGGATCTTTGACTTACAAGGTCAAGACTCTACCAATTGAGCTACCCAGGCCGACACCCCGGTCAGCATTATTCACTCAGACAACCTTTAGGCAGAAACATCTCTGGTCTATCATGTAGATAGCTCAACAGAAATAAGCCGCAGGAAATGGAATGTAATTTTATTTTTCTGACTGAGTGAAAATAATGCCTGGACCGGGAGTCGAACCCCGGATCTTTGACTTACAAGGTCAAGGCTCTACCAATTGAGCTATCCAGGCCGACACCCCGGTCGGCATTACTCACTCAGACAACCTTTAGGCAGAAGCATCTCTGGTCTATCATGTAGATAGCTCAACAGAAATAAGCCGCAGGAAATGGAATGTAATTTTATTTTTCCGACTGAGTGAAAATAATGTCTGGACCGGGAGTCGAACCCCGGATCTTTGACTTACAAGGTCAAGGCTCTACCAATTGAGCTATCCAGGCTGACATTTCCTGCGGCTTATTTCTGTTGAGCTATCTACATGATAGACCAGAGATGTTTCTGCCTAAAGGTTGTCTGAGTGAGTAATGCTGACCGGGGTGTCGGCCTGGATAGCTCATTTGGTAGAGCCTTGACCTTGTAAGTCAAAGATCCGGGGTTCGACTCCCGGTCCAGGCATTATTTTCACTCAGTCGGAAAAATAAAATTACAATAAAATATGATTTTCTTCCACAGTTGATTGTGTGATTTTAATAAAAATCCTATTTTAATAACTTTATATTGCACAAATCCATGAGATCAACATTTATTATTTATATGCACAAAAAAAGTTTTCTGTATTATATAGTATAATTTGCATTAAGATTTACCACATAAAAATACTCAGATACATTAACAGCCATAAAAGGAAATTGCTGGAATAGTATTTTCATTATTATTAAGCGTTTTTAAATATTTCTAGAATTTTTTTTATAGGGATTATAATTAGCCTATCTCCACCTATCTGTCCATCTGAATGTTTATCTAACTGTCCGCTTGTGCGACATCAGCGTTGGTAAATATTCTTAGAATTCTTCAAAATGATATATGTTATTCAAATTTGCTATGGAATGTTCTCTATTTAAAATAGCATGAATAACACAAATGGTTTATGTACAGAGAAACCCAAAAAAGTGCGAATGCATTGTGCATTATGAGAGGAATTTTTATAAATCAAATTAAATAACTTTCTGCTGCAGATGTCATAATGAAATCGACATTTATTGTTAATAGGGAAAAAAATGTTTTGTACAGAATATTTTATGTTTAGAATTTAGGTTTACAAGCCTGCACTAAAATAGTCAGATACATTAATGGCTACAATCGAAAATACTGAAATTGCATTTTCTTTTGTGTTAAACATTTTAAACATTTTTAGACAATGTTTGAGAGTGATTTTAAACTCAATTAGTCTATCAATCTTCCTTTCTGTCCGTTACCTATCTTCCTCTGTTCTTCTGTCTGTCCGCTGTGTAATAATGCCGTAAAGAATATTGAAGGTTAAAAAGAGTACTTATAGTCAAAAAGTGTGAATAATCAACTGAATAATTTTTCATTCTTTTTAATTTCTAACATTTCTATTAAAAATTAAATGTACACATTTTTATTTTAATAACAAAATTATTACATTTTATTAATATTACACACTCAGCAGATTGGGAATAAAATCATGTATCTCGAAAATTTATTTCTCTAACTGTGTGAAAATAATGCCCGTACCGGGAGTCGAACCCCGAATCTTTGACTTACAAAGGTCAACGCTCTACCAATTGAGCTATCCATGCCGACAGCTGGTGGGCATTACTCACTCAGACAACCTTTAGGCAGAACAACTGGTCTATCATGTAGATAGCTGGACAGAATAAGCGGCAGGTAATGGAAAACGCCTTTAAGCAATGGGAGGAAGAAATACATTTTATTAATATCACACAATCAGCAGATTGGGATGAAAGTGATATATCTTGAAAATTTATTTTTCCAACTGAGTGAAAATAATGCCCGGTCCGGGAGTCGAACTCGGGATCTTTGACTTACAAGATCAAAGCTCTACCAATTGAGCTATCCAGGCCGATAACCGGTGGGCATTATCTGAGTGAAAAATGCCCACCGGTTGTCGACGTGGATAGCTCAATTGGTAGTGCGTTGACCTTGTAAGTGAAAGATCCTGGGTTCGACTCCAACTCCGGGCATTTTTTTCACTCAGTTGGAAAAATAAATTTTCAACAAAATTATTGTTAAATCTATATATATATACGTTTAGACAACAAAACAATCTGTTAAATCGGTTAAATTATTTTATTGATACAGCCACAACAAAGAAATTGTTGTTTAAATAAAAAAATTTGTTATTTTAACAAATATTTTTTTCTGTGTACAACTTTAAATATAACACTAATAATGCTTATTTTCAATGTGTTTTATAGATTAGTTAATTTAGCAAGGCGTACTGTTATTTAACTATTTAAATCTTAGATTTGTATAAATATTACTTACAACCTCATTTCATGCAAAAAAGAAAAAACTTATTGTTTATTAACTAATTGCTATTTTTCAATTTCAAAATGTTTTTCAATTTTTTGCAATAAATCTGATATTGAAATATAATTTTATTGCTTCACTTATTAAGGAAGCAAATAAAAATAACATGTTATTTCAAAAAAGAGAATTGTGCAGAGCTAACAAATCGATATCCATGTACACGATTCGCTATGTCAGCTGTAAAAAATATTGATAAAAGGGAATCAGCTTTATGTACCATCGTATTTTCTAACCTTAGTTACTAGTATCAGAAATATGAAATGTATTCAAGTGAAAAGAAATGTTCTTGTGAAATATAAGCACTGTTAAATAATTTCTAATGATAGAACTTCGAATACAAAATTTAATCAACTGCATAAACTTAGAAAACAATTTTTAAACGATCATGTTACTTTTATTGCTTTAACGTAATTACTATTTATTAAATAAAGTAATATAAATTTTATAAATTACTGCAATTACAGTACTTACTCAAATTGTATTAACAGCTTTAATTCCATTAATGGTTGGAAGCACTGTTGTAAAAATGTAATTGATTTAATATTAAATATTTTAAGTGATTTTAATAACGCTATTAATTTTAGTAATTACTGTTTTCAGATGCGTTTACACTCTGCTAAATCGATATATAAAATGGTAGGAATCTTATATGTATATTAAGGGTTCTTATTTTACTGTTTGTTTATAATAATAATAATAATAATAATAATAATAATAATAATAATAATGTAGGAATTTATGTAATTAGAAATGTTAAACTAAAGATAATATTAAGTAATTTCTTACACATACCTTGCACAACTTCTTTATTTAAAACTTTTCTATATTTTTCAAAACCATTTTCTCTAAATTACGAAAATTCATAAGTGAATAAGACATTTTCGCATGTGTTCACAAAATGAAAAATTATCTCTAAAAAAATTAACATGAATTTTTTACAATTTTTTTTGTGCAATTCAAACTTCTCTGTTTCATTCAAAATTTCTTATGCATGTTAAAAAAAAAAGAGCAATTTAAACGCGACGTGACATTAAATTTTACAGCTTACAATACTGAGATATTTTTCATGAAATAACCACCGCAACTGCATGGAGAAGAAACAAGGAAACACACAAAAGAAAAAAAGAAAATCAATAAATACAACTAACACGGTAAAAAATATAATAATAATTAATTAATAAAAATCAGACGCTTTAATTAGAAAGCAGGACATATCACCCCTAAAATCAACAAACAAAAAATTCACTGCAGCATCATTTCTTGATATTCAAAAGCCGTTTGACAAAGTTTGGAGCTCAGATTTAATTTATAAACTTTTTAATTACAATTTTCTCTCTCCGCTGATTAAATTTATTTATAGCCATCTACAAATCAGAAGATTCGTTTTCCCAAAAATATTTGCCCTGTTTGGTGTGTTTCGAAGCAGTCAAATTAACCCCAAACTTTTTAATCTATATATTAACGAAATGCCCTATTTTCCTCACACCGTATTAGCGGTTTATGCGGATGATACCTGCTTGTATGCGTCTCATAACAACAGGTGTTACATGGCACAAAATACTACGGATACTTACATAATATCGAATTCAGACGCAGCACCCTTCCATGTTCTAATCAATGTATATACCTCGGTACCAAGGCCTCTCTTTTAAATAACACATCAACACTACATGAAACAAGTTTTGAGCTGCTAAGAATAAATCAATGCCTCTTCTTTCTCAAAACAGCAGTTTAAGCTATAAAAAGCAACATTGTTTCTTTATTCTTTGTATCTTCATCCCAATCTCACATACGTCAGTATGGTAGTACCATATGCAACAGAAACCGATATCAAGTTACTTATTAGAGCTGTAAATGCAACCATTCGGCAAATACCTGATATGTCCTGGTACATTCGAAAATTTAACATTTGTAAAGAAATTTCCAATCGGAGATTAAATGATTTTATATAACAACTTATTATTAACTTTCGCTTGGCTCCAAAACCAATTATCAGTTTTTCTTTGAACACACTAGCTACATACGACTATAATGATTGATGACGTAGACCCAAGAAGGGCTTACGATTCACCTTCCTTCTTCAACCTTTTATTTGTCCTTTTCTAATTCTCACTTTCAGTATTTCGTACTGTCTTTAATATATTTTTTCAACTGTAAAATTTGTAAAATTCTAACTCTGAAAAGAAAAAAAAAAAAGAAATACTCATAATTAAAAAAAAAAAAAAAATCCTGTCTATCCTTATTTTTTTTTTTAGTGTTGTAATACTCGCCATTCTTTTTCTTAATAAATTTTCTTTCTATTTTTTATGAATTCATTTAATTAATATTATTATTTTCATATTCTATTTTTTATATGTATTGTTATTTAACTTCTTCATTTTTATTATTTCTCTTCTGGCAGACAATTCAACTCCTGATTTCGGCACATCATTATTTTCTCATGTTATTATACAGAGGGAGATGTGTTGCATTGTCCACAGGGGCTCCAAATTTCAGCGGTTGGGATGAGTAAGGGCATTAGAATCGTCGTTTTCCTATGAGTGTAATACTTGGCGGATTTATGGGTTCTTTTTTTATTACAAGAATTACTTCAAACTGAAAGGTACCTGTTTTCCTTTAGAAGTAAAAATAAACAGCTTAATAAAAAAATCATAAACAATAAAAATTCTTTATTTCATTTTAAATAAAGTAAATGTGTAAGGTAATTTATTATTATTTTCTCAAATATTTTTTCATTTTCTCACTAAACAATTTTAATACTGCAAGAAAGTCGCGCCCTTTTCCAGTTCCAGGAATCGATTGAAAAAACAAAAAATAAACAAATAAACAAATAAAAGAGAGAGAGAGAGAGAGAGGCACCTTCTTTTTTTCTTTAATCGTTTCTTTTAGACTAATATTTAGATAGAAAAACATGTGAAAAATAAACCAGGCCCTAATCTACTAAGTATGAGCGATTTCTTGCTCTCCCTCCCCCCCCCCCCTCTCTCTCTCTTATCCATTCAGCGGAGTAGTACAGCTAAAAAAAAAAACTTCTGTTATTCTAAAAAATGCAAATGTACCTAATACAAACCACACAAAATTTGAAAAATATGTTTAAAAAAAAAATCACGTTGATTCCAAGTATGAATTTCGTGTGTCCATGTAAAAGACCTATTTTTATTATTATTATTGTCATTCAAAGTTTCTTTGGGGGGTCTCACTTAATTTTCAGAAATCTCACATAGTTTCTATAGTCTCACTTTACTTTTGAGGAAGGGTGAGATATTCTCACTCATTTTTTTTCTTGTACTAAGAACCCTTTGTAAAGCAAATCAAGATAAAGCACTTTCAGTTCCTTTTTTATACAATGATATTTCTTTCTAAGTGCTTTTTTACTATTAAATCCGTTGTTCGATGTACATTTCTTTAAATACTGGTTTTTAATTTAATGCGTAGTTGCAAGTCTGTAATTGCGTGTTGCAAACTGACAAGACAGATATTTATGACATATTTTATAGTACAAGCATTGCTTCTCTGTGCGAAAAGTCATTACCTACTTGAAAAGTTCCTTTTAACACTGTTTAAAGTCATCTTTTAATATGGGCATCGATTTTCCATCATTCTACACCAACGATATGCCATGCACATATGCAGGGTTAGAAATAAGCGGTCGTTAGTTGCATTTTGCGACCAGTTTTTTCATTTTGACGCCTAGAATTTCAATCATAGGTGCCATATTTGACGCCTGGATTTTTTCCGCATCATACCTAATAATTTTCCCAATCCCATCAGACTGTAAACAAGTCTATTTCAGTCAATTAAACCTAATAAAAACTGATTTAAGAAATCATATCTCTATGAAAGCAGTTGACAATTTGTTAATGATTAAATTAAACCGCCCTAAATTGGAAGATTTCTGCCCAGAAAATGCTATTAAGATGTGGTGGAATGATGTAACTTCTGGGCGAAGAATAAATTTGCGATTTTAAATATGTACATTCACTACATAAATATTTTTTATATAATATTGCATATATTATTTACAAGTTGATGCTTTATCATTATTTTTATATATATATATACATATTTAATTATAGATGGCACCTAGATTTTTCATTTTGACGCCCAAAAAATTTAATCCAGGTGTCATTTTGACGCCTAGCTTCAAAAATCTTATTTCTAACACTGCACATATGACGTGATAAAAAATATGGAAAGTTTATTCATTCCACTAATATTGTTCAAGTATTATTTCAGACAATTTATTTTTTTCATGCAAAATGGTTTCTTATCAGAAAACTAATTTATTTTGCAGCTGCTTGAATGTCGTGTTTGTATATTTTATATTTTTTTTGGATATTTTATGCCTTTTAAGAAAATTGCGATTTTAGCTGTCAAATCATGGTTATGCATAAAACGCATAATATAGTGAAGGTGTGTGTATTATATGCCTCAAAATTTATATGTTAATACTTGTAAATTAGGTGTAACAAATTATTAAAAGTTAAATAAACTAGAATTTAATGGTTTATTAAACATAAACGGTTTCTTTACGTTTTACGATAGTTTAGAAAAAAAAAAAAATGTAAAAAATAAACAACGATTTTATATAAAATTAAATGATTATCGAATTGTATATAATTAAGCAAAGCCTAATTATAATTAATCTTATTGATTTAAATTAAATTTTGTTTAATTTGTTATTTTTAAATAAAATATTCTTATTTAAAAGTACTTTCAGAAGTTTTAGCATACATTTATCCAACAAACAATATTACAAATTCTTTAACAAACATAGAAAAATGTATAATTAACATATTTTTATACTGAGAGTAATAACTTTGTGATAAAATAAAATAAGTTGATGAAAAGTTTTGATTAAATGTACATTAAAAATAATGATAAATTTTTGCAGTATTATTTTTAGGAAATTTGATATCGGTTTTAAAAGGTAATAGAAAACGTAATAGAAAGGCAGCACATGTACAGAGAAAGGGGTAAATAGATCATTATTTACAGATTATAACATGAACGCTATAATTATTGAACACCATTTTAGTTTAGGGAATTGGTGTAAAACCCCTTAAAATTTTCAAACTATGAATACTGGCAAACTATTGATCATGTTTAATAACCACTTATCTTTATTGATGCTAAGTTTCGATAATACAACTACTTACTTTAATAAATGAATGAAGCAAGACACGATTTAAAATTTAAAATGTCCTATGAAAAATAATAATCTTGGTCGTTTAAACACATATATATTTTTTTTCGAATCCTTTTAATAAATTACCTTTTGAAAGATTTTTAAAATTTCATTAAGTTACTTACAAACATATTATATATGTATATATATATACATAATTTTTCATGAATATAATGAAAAGAATGTGAATGAAAACCGAACAGTTGAATAATTCACCAGAAAAACCCATAAAGGCCAATTGGGCAACTAGTTAACTTGAATAAGTTTAATAATTTTAATTTATATATATATAAATTAGTTAAAAATACCACTTTTAAACACGTTTTTATTAAAAACTATACTTTCATTAAAAACATTATAAAAATTTTACAAATTTATTTTGTCTAAGCTTTTCGCCCAGCTTATCTAAGCATCATCAGGACATATTAAAAACAGAAGTTTGACAAATGCAGCACGAGACATTCATTATATAATAAAAAGTCACAGTACAGTTACAGTTAATTTCGATCAGTCCTTAAGTTACAAAAGAATTTTTTATTAGTTGAAACTTTTTAGGGTCATCATAGAGCAACATGCTGTATGGAAAAAAACTTGCTTATTAGTTGAAACTCTTTAGGGTCATCATAGAGCAACATGCTGTATGGAAAAAACTTATTTGTCAAACTTCTGTTTTTAATATGTCCTGGTGATGCCCAGATAAGCTGGGCAAAAAGCTTAGACAAAATGTTTATAATGTTTTTAATAATGTTTTTAATGAAAGTATAGTTTTTAATAAAAATATTTACGTGTATAAAAGTGGTATTTTTAACTAATTTATACAATGACACGTGGTTTTAAATATCGCTTTATGAGATGTGATTTCTTATATATATATATATATATATATATATATACAGTCGAACCTCGTTAACGTGAACACTGTTAACATGAATTACTTTTAACATGAACTGTTTTCACAATCCCTATCACTGTGAAGATTAGTTTAGTTATATGAAGATTAGTTACTGATAGCATGAACTACTGATAACATGAACAAATTTTTTACCCCCCTTGAGATTCAAGTTAACGCAGTTCGACTGTACATATATAAAAAAAATTATAAAATAATACTGTTTTCCTTTTATGTAAAACGATATTTTTTTCCTGAAAATAACCTATGTAATTTTTACCAATTTTGTTTTGCATATTCTGAAAGTTTATTAGAATCTGGAAATTTTGATACAAATTGGGAGTATATAAAATAAAATAAAATAAATAAATAAAACTAAATACAATTTTACTTTAATGTAAAACGACAACATTTTCTGAAAAAAGCTTCTGTAATTTTTACAATTTTTGTTTCACGTATTCTGACAATTTATTAGAATCTAAAAAATTTGATACGAATTGGAAAAACATACAAAGAAATAGTACGTCTAACTAAATACAATTTCACTTTTATGTAAAACGATAAGATATTTTTTCTGAAAATAGACTATATAATTTCTTCAAATTGTGTTTTTCATATTCTGCAAATTTATTAGAAGCTAGAAGTTTTGATATGAATTGGAAAAATCCACAAAAAATAATACGATTTCACTTTGATGTAAAACAATAACTTTTTCTTAAAAAGCTTCTATAATTTTTACAAATTTTGTTTTGAATATTCTCCAAATTTACTAGAATCTAGAAATTTGAAACGAATTGAAAAATACACACACACAACATATAAATAAATAAATAAATTAAATATAAATATAAATAAATAAATTAAATATAAATAAATAAAATATAAATAAATAAATTCAGAAGTTTTTAATATCTTTATTTTTAATGGATTTGAAAATTTTATTATAGATCCACATCAAGTAAATGTTTTCCCCTAAATTTGCCAAATAAATATTTAAAAAAAAAAAAAAAAAAAAAAAAAAAAAACATAAATCAGTTTTAGCAAAAAGATTTCCTTAACATAGTTATTGCCACGTAATTCCTTCTTAAACGTATTAAAAGAGCAAAATTTTACATAGTTTCTGTTGATGATAGCATTAAAAATACATGTTTCTAATCCAGGATTAAACACTAATCTCCTTATTTAAAAAACATAAAAAGAAAGTTGTTACTGCCAAATAATCGTGTAAAATGAGTAAATATCGATATCTCATTTTTCAGACCTAGCTCCTTATAAGGAATCTCTCCATTAAAACCATACAACTGTAATCGCTTTAGAAAGGTAGACCACATATGAAACCACTATTCATTAAAAGAATAGAAAAAGAAATGCGTCACACGCAAAGCTTTATCTAAACATCGAACAGTGTCTGGTAGTACGTATCGATTTTTCATCTGTCTTTATGGCTTAACGTGTCATACGCTTATGACATAGGACGGAAAGAGAAAACATAAGAGTTAAGTCTGAAAACAATATTGAATTAAACTGTTAAACAAATATTTCTAGGTAAAAACAAATTTTGTTAAGAGAAAATCTCTTATTCAAATTTTGATTTAAACTAGATATATGATTATATTTTGTTACTAAAAATTAAATTTATGAAAATGTCCTTTAATTTAAATAATTGTTTATTTTTATTTTATTGCGTTGTTATTCAACACAAAGTTTCAATTGATTCATTTCTTCATTTCTCTAAGTTACTTGGAATTAAAATGTTAATTAAATAAATAGATGAACAACTAGCAGACCCGGCCACGCGTTGCTGTGACTAAGTTATACGTTGAATTATACGGCTGTAAACTATTTAGTACAGTTAAATTATTATTTACGAACAAAGACGAAAACGTTGTAGCCGATGTAAAAACCCACAGGGTTGAGATTTGAAACTTAGGTCAAAATTTGGAAGCGATTGATAAAAATTTTCGTAGTGTTGATATTAAGCACAAATTAATTTTATTGTAGGGTCCTATAAATTTTAATGGAGAAGTGATATATATTATTTCTAATGCTACTTTGGATAAAATTGCTAAAATGACTAATATATAAATTAAATTCTATTAAAATTCTATTAAAATAAAAGTATAAAAGAAACAGACGATTTTAAAATCAATTTTTATGGAGGAGTGAAATATAATATATGCTATAATGGATAATTTTACTATTAAATGACCTCATCATTTTAAATATTTTAAAGAGGGCAACAGCTGTAGTTATAAAAGGGAAAACAATAAGGCTAAACCAGAAAAATAAGTAAATTTGATAAATATTTTAAAACTTTAAAATTGGAAATCTTATGAAATATTGGACATTTAAAGTAAATACATGTATCATTTTAAATACAAAAAGATTTTGGAAAAGTTTAGTGTATTTTAACGAAGTGATGAGAAGTTTTTGAGTATGTTAAAATTTTAATAGTAAATTCAAGTCAATAAAGATGGGAAACATTGAGGATTAAGATAAGAATAATTATAAGATTTAAAAAAAAAAAAAAAAAAAAAAAAAAAAAAAAACTTTTTATATACCATGCTTTTAAATTTTAATATACTAATAATATACAAATTAAAAGGAAAATGATAAATATTCTATCATAGTTTGAAGTCAAATTTGTTTTCAAATGTCTAAATAAAATATCTGATGTAAGATACTAATATTTTGCAGCGGAATAGATTTCATTTCTGTCATCCTTGGCGAAAAAAAAAGAATATCGCCAAATTATCTGGCGAAAATATTTAATTCCTTTCAAAAATCATGGTTATTTTAACAACTTATATTAAAAGAGTAATGAATAATGTGAAACAATATTTCGTACAATACATATTACATGTCATACATACGTACAATGAATAATACATATTACATTTCGTACAATGCATACATCTGGCATGTATATTTTCGTGTTACGCTTTTGATCGCCAAATAATAATAATAATAATAAAAAAAGCCAAGGGCGACAGAGTTTAAAAATTTAAAATTAAAATTTTGTCAATTTGACAGCAAAATAATTCAATCTAACACCCGCGATAACTAATACATATCTATACCCAAATATAAGGATTAAAATCGGGAAATAAATTTCCTCGATTTTTAATAATTTCTTACAAAAAATCCAGTGGGCAATTAACATAGGAAATCTTTTTCTTGGCTGCACAGACGGTCAGTGAGTCACACTTCGCTTGCGTATAGAACTCATAGATATAGTATAGCATATATAGAATAGAGTGATCATTGGGGAGAAAAAAGTTATTCCTTTTCATTTGGGAAAAGACGACGTTTTTACCAAAATATGGCCGTCTTTCCCCGAGTGAATACACACGGGAATACATACTAATATTTTAGCAAATAAAATTTATGAATAATTTATTTGCTAAAGGGGAATGGAAGACTCCAGATACAGTTTCAAATTCATATTTCTTTCTTTCTTTTCTTTTTCTTTTTCTTTTTTTTTTTTTTTTTTTTTTAATACCACTTAATGGCTGTTTCCAAAGCTTTTATTCTTTATCTTTTTTCGGCATCAAAAATCTTTCTACGATAACATGGGGATGAGAGATCTATATATATTACTATATCTATGATAGAACTACATTAGCACTTTATCAATGTGTATAAAATCTTTAAATTGATTATGACGTCAATTTTCGTGAGATGCATAATTTAACTTTTTATAATTTTTTAACGTTCACGTTTGATTAAATGTATTTATTTTTATGTCGAAAGAAAATGAACTCGTATTTTTTTTTTTTTTTTTTGGCAACAATTAAATTAATGGAACTCACAGATATTTTGGAGCAACTTTATAAAAGGTCTATAATTAACAAATAATTGCAATAAAACAATATTGTGACAATAAATTGAGATAAAAACTATCCTATCTCTCAAGTTGGATCAAACTGCACACAGTGTGCAAAATTTCATCAAAATCAGTTCCTTAGTTTAGGAGTTTACCCCGGACAAACATCGTAATTATAAAGTTTTGATCAATGAAGCACAAATAAGTAAAAAACAGGATTAATTTCACTGTATTATCTTCATTATAATATGAATTCAATTTACACTTCAGTCTAAGTAACACGTGGCCGGCTATGCTAACACCAAAAATTTAAAAAGTGGAAATAATTGAATTATACGAAATTTATTAATAGGTTAAAAAGTTGAAGATTCTTTGTGTAGATGGCAGCACCAAATATATTTCAGCTTTCATTTCAACCCAGTCGAAAGGTATCGACATCTGTTAGAATCATTTGGAGTTAACAGATAATTGTGACTGTCAAATAATAACAGACAAATAATTAGCAATAAATTAAAATTGCGACTATAATATGAGATTTAAACTATCCTATCTCTCAAGTTGGATCGAACTGCACATGGTGTGCGAATTTTATTATAATCGGTTAAGTGGTTTAGGAGTCCATTGAGGACAAACATTGTGACACGAGATTTATATATATTAAGATAAAAGAATATATTTTAACAATTAGTATTTTCTTATATTTACTGTAAGAATTTTTTTTCTGTATTTATAATTAAGAACACCTTTGGAGAATCACGTTTAGCCACTTTTATGCTGGAGGTTTTTAGAATTCGACCTACGTAAGTTTATGTATATTATACAGAAATAATTTATTTTACATGTTCTAGAGTCCTGCGAGGGCCGAGTAAACTTGACCCGCTCCCGACCCGCGACTAATGCTCTAGACTAGTAATTGTGAATGGTAGCCACTGGCCACCAGAGTCATAAAATATGGTCGCTACTTTTGTAGTTTTGGTAGCCACCTTTAGATAAAGTCTACTGGTAACACAGAAAGTAAGTAAATCGTTCTCTGTTAGTAATATTAATAAATTAAAAGGAAAAAAAAAATGTGATACTCAACAAAAACATTATATAAAATTTTTATAGAAATACTTTTTATTATGAAGATATATAAAATCCTAGGGTTGAACTTATGTAAAAATATCTAATTCGTTTGAAACAGGATAAAGAGGGTGGATTTCAACCACTATAAGGACAAACACATAAATTGCACTGCATTTAAAAAAAAAGGTACACTAATATTGCACTTTATTTTAGAATGTTATTCACACTAACATTTTAAAATAAATACGATATTTCTGCATGTAGAAGAGTATACTGTATTCGAATAAAAATTTATACTGTGTATATAAGCATTCAGTAAATAAAACTGCGAAAGAAACTAATTTGAGTAAACATTATAAAATATTTTTTTTTAATTGAATGATTTCCAATAATAATAATAATAATAATAATAATAATAATAATAATAATAATTTTTTTTTCTAAATTTTGAACACAGTATAAATAGTATAAATATGAAACTCTAAACAAAATATTTTATGATAAATAATAAACAAATGTTGAGTGATGAGAATTTTTATCATAGCTATTAATGCAGTTTTGAAAAGGAAAAGAATAGTTGAAGTTTGAGTGTTTAATTAGATTATATTATGTTGAATATAACTACCATACGTAATTTATAAAGTATCAAAATTATTTTGTATAACCTCGTAAATTAATTTTTAATTTTATGAACACCATTTTCTACAAAACTTCTAAGCATCTTAATAACGTATGTTCATTTCATTATTATAAATGTAGAATAACGATGATAAAACTCACTTTAAAGAAATATCTTTCACAGATCGTAATGGTACGAAGCTACTTTGTGCATCTCTGCACACCAACCTTAGCCATAAACACTATACACATAAAAAAAAATAATAATAATAATTTTGTGTGATTCATAAATAATTGTACCAAATTTCAAGTGAAATGAATGATTTTTATGACCGCTACTGCTGTACAGAAAGGTGGAAAGATATACAGGCAGCGAAAACTTTTTGTATCTCAATAGCAAGGCTCTTAGTTGAATTTTATCTTCTAATTGTTCATGAAATTAGATAATTTTTATTCTTTTCTAACTTTCTTTCTTTCTTTTTCTTTTCTTTTTTTTTTTTTTTTTTTTACAAAATTTAGTTACTGAAAACAAACAATAATACCAACAACAACAAATAATCATAGTATTTTCTAGTATAGTCTGTAGGGAACTTATCTACATTTCCGGATTGGCATTTTTTCAATTATTAGATTTCGGACAGGCGTGATAGAATTTATATAGTTTTATGCAATTTTATGCATTGTTGTACTGCATAAATATCGTTATCGAAGATATGTTTTTTAATTTTTTAAAATGAAACGTAACAAATTTTAACTTAAAAAGGTATATTTTAACGTCTTTTACTTGGGCCCTCTATCTTCAGGAGGTGCCAGGGTACCACCCCGATTGCCCAGGTGGTAGTTACGCTATATATTTCTTACTCCTTTAGCAAACGAATAACTCAAATACCAAATAATTTTCGCCTCAACTGAAGTAGAGCATCGTGCTTCGAAGTCGTAGAAACTTGCTAACATGCATACAGTTTGAAAGTTAAAAGGGAAGACTTTAGCAGTACAGCAATGATGTCATTAACAGTCCTTGTGGTCTTTTCTTCTCCTCTCTGGCTGTATGATGCGCCGAGCAAAGGATAAAAACCTCGTAGGATCCATGCTTTTTTTTTTTTTTTTAGCTATGCAAAATATTACATGGTCGCCATTTTTGGCGACTATGGTTTGATATTTTGGTAGCCACTTTCAGTGTAATGGTGGCCAACTGGCGAGTGGTGTCCGCTAATGTAGAGTTTTACCCGCGACCCACAATAAATTACTAATGTTAAATTTATGTCATAAAATATTAAATTAAAATTATATTACGCAAAATACAGTCATTTGATTGTGCATACAACTCTCAGAGAATTAAATATCACATAAAAATTGCAAGTGCATATATATCTAATTATAAAGAACACCTCAGTGTACAATACAAGACAGTATCAAAGAAATAAATAAAGGAAAACATGGAAATAAATATACAGTCGGTAACAAAAATGTCCGAACACTAGCAAAAATTCCCATGTAAAAACCATACACTTCGTACGGTGTTGTTAAATAAATCCTTGTCGAATCCTCTTTTTAGTCAGTCTAAGAAAATGATTCGATAAAGATTTATTTAACAGAACCGTATGAAGTGTACTTTTTTTACATAGAAATTTTTGCTAGTGTTCGGACACTTTTGTTACCGACTGTACTTTGGAAGGTAAAATTTTTTTTTGCATATAATGTTCTAAACGTTCTATTAATATTTACGTAATCGCAATTAAACCCGCGTTATGAGTCATGGTTCATTAAATTATTTTAGTCATACATCTAGAAAGTTTGATTCATAAAGTAGCAATAAATTATTTCTTAGAATAAAAATTTTTGCAGGTAGACCCGCGGGTCAAAAATTAATTCAAATCTTACCCGCACCAGACCCATAAAGCAGGTAACTCGCAGATTCCCAACTCTATGCAGAACTCCTGTTCGTATTATGTAAATCCATTAGAGATTTTTATATCTCGATATGAATTAGAAAACTAAATAAAAACATACATTTTGATAGTTTTATTTATTTATTCAAGTATTAAATTCATTATATAAAAATTGATAAATTAATTGAATAAGAAATATTTATTTTGAAAAATCATATAAAAATCCAAGTTAAAATCACATTGAAAACAATGACGTTTCGTGCTACTGTCTTAGCTCCTCATCAGTATGTCCTCTATCTAATAAAACAAATAACTCAAACCAGAATTGCATATTGAAGGTATTAATGGCGCATGCCCAATACCATCTGAATACGCATTCCTGGTTTGATTGCCTTGTCCATCAGTGATGTCAGATTGGGGATTTTGTCCCCAATTTGGGGATTTTTGAGGCTTCTGGGGACAATTTTGGGGACCAAATGTTTGTGACGACTTTTTTGGGGAGAAATCTGGGGAGTTCTTCAACTTTCTGTCAATGTTGGCAACGTAATGATTTATCCCTACGACAAGAGACTTTCAATAGCTTTATTGTTATTTGGGGATTTTTTTTTTTAAAATTGCCTTCATTTGGGGAAAAATCTGAGCTTAAATCATAGAAAAATCTGATTGATATTTTTTTTTTTGAAAAAAATTTTACTTTCCCTTTTTAGTAGAAATCAAATCGGAGATTTTTTCGAAAAAAACCCTGATTTGGGGAAATTTGAAGACCTGCTTGGGGAAATAATTTTCGATCATCTGGCATCACTGTTGTCCATAAAATTATAAGTTGTGGCTTGTTAGGTGTAGTTATAGTGATGATGTAATAGGAAAATAGCATGAAACTTTTATTTTTTTTATGTGATTTTAGCTTGTATTCTACTATGCTCTTATTTAATAAATGTATATTGTTCAATATTTTTTAGAATTATAAATTAAATAACGTGCAGTAATTGTTTCAATTATCTTAAAGTCCATTATAAATATAATGCTGCCAAATTAATTTTATTCATCAAGTATATTAAATTAATGTTTTAGAATATATATATAACATCGATTAAACATTTTTATAAAAATATATCGTTAAAACAATTTCTAAAGGTAATTTTACTTATTCACCAAACATGTTAAATAAGTAATTTTTTACAGAGTTTCCATTGACTATTGCAGTAAAAAATGTACATGTCTAATACTGGTTTAAATACATACCTTATCTCATGCACTATATGTCATTCGACATATATGTGTCACTCACATATGCATCGTTCCCACATATATGTCATTCGATTCAATGACGCATCTGAAATCATTCCAGAATTTTGGTACTGCATAAAGACTTTTTTTTTCTGAAATTTTGTAGAACTTCAAAGAAGTTAGTGGTTCAAATATTTCAACTATCTATCCATCTTTCTACCATTCTATCTCTTTAGTTATGTTTCTCTATATTGTAAACATTTTCATCACGGATAATTTTCTAAATATTAAATCCGTTTGAATCGAATCAAAATTTGACCTCTATCTTGTTTCTAATTGGCAAATACTTGAAAACATATTTAGGAACCAATTTACTTGAAATTCTGTATATACATAGCCCGTATAAAGATCTCAGCCAAGTCAAAAATTTAACTATTATTCACGTTCGCGAACCTGATCCAGAATCGCAGCCACTTGAAAATTTCAAACTCGGATAAAAAACTATTTATGTACTGATTTGCTTGGTATATATATAGCGTATGAAATGATATAAACCAAATATATTAATCATCTTCGCAATTTTTTTTCGCAATCAATAATTTTTGCAACTGTGAAGAATGTTTTAATTGTTATAAGTCTTACAAGCGATTAAATTATTATTGTATTTTTAAATGGTGAGAAATAAATTAAAAGTGAACCTTACGGCATTTGATAATTTCAGTGTTACAGCCTTCTTCTTCTTCTTCTTCTTTTTTTTTTGAAGTACGACAGGTCTATTTCTTTCAGAGAGTGATTTCGTGTTCTCACCATTTACTGTGTTACGCCTTGATATTTATTTATTTATTTATTTATTTATTAGATTTAGATAATATTTAATTCAGAAAATAAAAAGCGCGCGTAGAGATTGAAATGTAATAGTACTGGATAATTTAATTTAATTTATAGACAGGTCAATTATATAGGAAAAACAAATTTAGCCATTTTTTTCTAATAATAAACAGAACGGAAAAATGATAATATTTTACCTGGAAACATTTTGCATATTTAAACCAATTAAAAAATATTTTTCCTTTTTCCCTTCTCGCATTAAGTTAAAAAGTGTTAAAAATAAAATAGAGAAAAAACGTGCTCACGCAATTCAACAGATTGGATATCTTGGCGAAATTTGAAATTTGGCACCGATGTAGCTCTGACGTTTCTCTTCAAAATCTTAGCATGCACAATTGCGATAGATAATTTAATTCATCGTCAAAATAAGATAGAAAATTTAAAATCCACCAGGGTATATTAGCTGTAACTAAAAAATTTTAACAAATGAATATAGTACCATTTTCTATGGAACGCAATGTAGTTACTGCATGCCTTTATATGAAAAAAAGAAAATATGTTCTGTCGTGCTAAATTAAATTCTGTTTTCTGCAGAATTTTATATCTATTACATAGAAAACAAAAATAAGCTTCGGATTATTTTTTTTTTCCTGGAACTTCAAGTACCTTTTATATGCACAATGAAGTTACTTGTATAAAATATTGTTTTAATTATCTTCGTTATGAAAGACTTTACCCAAGTAAACCATAAAAAATTTTAAAATAAGCAAAATACAGAAAGATAATAACTATATTTAATTTTAAATATGTATGAAATAATATTCTTTAAAATTATGCAGTATACTTTATTACACATAAAAAATGTATAAATTATTTTGCATAAAAACTTTGTGAAATAAAATAACAGATATAGTTCGTTTATTTTAATATTTTATATGTTAATATAGCATAAATTTATTAACTTTTAACACATATTTTTCTTTTATTTTTTATGATAAATTATTAATCATAACAATGTATTTACTTCAGAAATTTTTTCGATGTAATTATAACGTTATTATTTGCATTTCCCTTCAAAATAAATATATTTTTCTTTTTAATTCATGCATAAATTACGTATATATATATATATATGTTCTTTATTTTGTTTATATCATTATTATGATACAATATGTTAATTATCTAAAAAAGGTTCAACACAAAATGACATAAAAAGGTTGTTCGAAAATTTTTAACATATTTGTTTTCAAATTTTAATAGGAATAATTCTACATTTATATCATTAAAATAATTTTAAGCATGAATAAATTCTGCAAGTTGCTATACTAAGAATTTAAAAAAAAAAAAATTCTAATTTATTATCTTCCACATTTTTCAAAATAAAACTTTAACTCGGAGTAAAAATAATGAACACTAAGACAAATGTAAGTTATAAATGTACAGAATAGATTTAATTAACAGCGTCATTCAGTATTCATAATTAAAAAACGTCCAAATATGGAAAGAAATAGCTAATTAAATTAGCTGCTCTTCTCTTTAGATAATTTAATAATTAACACAGCAGATAAGAATATTGTCCAGAAAATTGAGGAAAAACAGCTCATTTGGTTTGGACATGTTATGCGCATGGGTCAGGAGAGACTCCCAAAGCCCATTTTTGAATGGAACCCTGCGGGTAGGCGAAGAAGAGGCAGGCCCAGTAAAACGTGTGGCGTGGTTGAGGCAATGTCAAATCGTGGCCTATCTATTGATGACAGCCTGAATAGAGATCTTTGGCGGACAGGTGTCTTTGGTTAGCTTCTATGTGCGTTGCAGATAACCGCTTTTGAGTGTAAAAAATCTGATTGATTGAGTGAACACAGCAGATTAAAATATGTTTAATTTCTATTGCACTAACTGTTCATAAAAAAAGGCTTATCTGATACAGAACATACGCTGTAAAAAGTTTCACCGCAAGAAAACTGTTATTTGAACGGTGACTTTCCGTCTATGCGTTTGACTGTATTTTTAGATAACGGTTATTTAACCACATTTTGATTTTATTGTTAAGTGACCGTAAAATAAATAAAATAAATCAAAATTATACACACTAAATATAGCACAAAATATAAGAATCTTACTATGTATCTTACAAATATATCCATTGTATCTTTTCACTTACGATACAAAGACTGCAATGAATTACGTTTTCTTTTACAGTAATGGCTGTATTTCTCTAGCAATGAAAAGAATTTAAAATTTCAGTGTTGTCAAAGAGTCAAACTAGAAGTAAAATTACGGTTAATTGACATCACTCCATTTAAATGGATGTACGACAGCTTTTTTACGCATGATGTGAAGAAATCTTTGTGTTTCTACAGTTTTCTAAATAAATTGGAAAGTGAGAGAAAAATAAATGGTTAATAAATCACTATTTTACGGAAATATTTTACAGGGTATATTAGATATTAAAATCTAACTTAATATTTGTAGTTAAATTAAACTTCTACAAGTGTTATATCATATTGCAGTTAAAATATTTAGCAAATTATAAAAATGCAAGAAGTCTGAGAATGTCATAAAAGCTCTTGAAATTTGAATATTCAAAATTATTTCAGAGACATCAATTTATTATTTCAGCTTTGTTCCTTAAATTTTAGTAAAACTTTAAATGAGAATTTTTGTGTTGTTTCATTGTTGGGAAATTTATTCTGTTTTTGTACATTCTTTTACTCAAAGGTGACACAGAAAGTATTGTCTTGTACTGCAAGTTTCGAAGTTAAACTTTTGCAATAATTGAATGTTTTTAATGTTTCTGGAATCTAGAAATCAGGTTTTGGGTATATTTGATCATTCTATCCCTCGGTCGTTTTTTGTCAGTGTCGCTTATAGACCTAATTCAAAAACAGAAAGTAACAGAAAGTACAAATTCGGCACTCTAGATTTTGTGTGATTGGTGACATTACTTTTAACTTTTTACTGGTATAGGATAAACAGTTCGCGTACACGAACATACAAAATAATTCGAATAGATTACGCTGTTACGATTTTTTTAAGTTAAATTTTAAAGTTTTTACACTATTACATAAAATAATATTATTATGTTTATACACATAAAAGTATATTTCGCTTAGAATAAGGTATGAAAAACACCATCTTCCGTTTACAGAACCACGCAAGAGAAGTATGATATATTAATCCTAAATAAATGAAATATTTTGTATGTAAGCGCTACAAATTACAATAAACTCATTTATGATGTTTATATGAAATATTCTTTTTACTTTTCAATACCAGTCCTCTGACGCAATTTAGGGACACTACAGCTACATTTTGTAATGGCTCGTAATATATTTCAGCCTGTGTTACGATTTACTTTCTCTGTGAAATTAAATTATAGTATTTAGTAGGTGCGTATTCAAAATATTGACAATATACAGGTTACACAAAATTAGTCCAATATATTCTTTACTACTGAATGTAATTGCTAGAATTACCTTATTAATTTATACTATATTCGGAAAATTATATGCATAAATTATTTGCACAGCAAGGTTCAAATAAAATAATAATACTTAAAAAAAAAAAAAATCTTCGATTAAAATGCAGAGACAGAAAAAATTAATACGGTTGTTGCAACAAATTATTTAACTAGAGCTGAAATAAAATAAATATTTTTAATTTGGATAACTGCAACAGATTATTTAACTAGAGTTTAAATGAAATAAACATTTTTAATCTGGATAGAGTGTTTACGCCTGTTTCTCTAGTACTTTCGTTATTTTTTTCAATCGATTTTTTTTTCATTATAATTTTTTGAAAAAAATTCGTGCAATTAAGTATATAAATCAGTATTGCATCAAAAATAACACAATTTTCGAACACTTTTCAGTCTATAATCTCTTATATTAGAATAGAAAGAGCTGAATCACAAACATAACTTCCATTAGGGAATTTAAAATCACGAAAACATGCATTGTAATGACACTTTAGCTAAGATTGAATTGAACTGAATTGAGGTCTAAAATCCATATGCTTTTCTGAATATGTAAGTTTTCTTCAAATATCTCTAAATGCAGAACTTACCAATAAGGCAGAAAGCAATTAATTAAATTTAGTAGATGCATCTCATATGCTTCAATAATATATAAATGAGTAATTCCATGGAGTAAAACAAACAGTGACCTTATAGTTGTGAAAAAGTATTACTGACAGTTACAGATCTTAACAGAAAGAACAACTATGTAAGAATGTATATTAAATATTTGTTCGTGTTCGAATACCCGTAGTAAAACGAAATTAACATGGTGTTATTATCTGTTTAATCATTTCATTTAAAAGTTACCCTTAGATCTCTGAAATTCATTATGGATTATTGATAAATTAGTTATAATGGATTCATCTTCATATTTTGTCTCCGTTTGTGAATTTGGCATTGTTGAAAATAAAAATAATTGAGGTTTCTTAGAATATGAATGAAACACATCTGAACTAATAATAATTATGGTCCTTTTTCTGAAATTTTGTGATTATTTTTCAAAATCTCTTTTCCATTCTTATATTTCAAGATAATGTGAGAAATTTACTGATCCCTTACACCAATCACAGTCTAAGAAACACTGGCTGAAAATTTTCTTTCTCTGACTGTATGCAATATCAAGTTAATCCTTTGAAAATTGCATGTATACAATGTATTTATGTGTATTTACATCACAAAGAGGATTGTATTTCATTACAAACCATCATTTAAAGGCTTTTATGTTTATCTGTGTTTGGTTATTTAATTAAAATTGTAATGCTATATCGCTTAATTATTATTACACACATGCTGAAATTCTGATTCGCTAACTAATCTCTTTCATTAATTTTCGATTTCTTACCCGTACGATATAAAAACCACGTATCTCACAAGTGAATAAACTGAATAATTATTTTCAATTTTTCCAAGTAATTGATATTTCATAATTTGAAGACACCAATTAATTATTATCATTCATTTTCTATATTATATGGTCTAAATTTAATTTTAATTCACTACACGATTTAAAAAAATGAAGTTATAAACTTCGTATATGTAATTAGATTTTTAGCCACTTGATCACGCTTCCACCCGCTTGAAAATTTATTTGCGATTAATTTACAAAAGAAAAACTGTTTCCTAGATTCGCAAGCACCATGGTTTCGGCCATTATTGATTTTCTTGAAATTAATGCCTCGCTAGCAACTAATATGATGAAAAAAAATTAAAATATAAGCAAATTGAACTAAAATAAGTCACATGGAAGCGACAAAATATCGAAAACATCTAATCAAAAACTCTGTTTTTGAAAAGCAAACGAATAATTATGCTGTAACTAAGATGTATTAAAGATGTAACTATAATTACTCATTTTGAGGAGAATGGCTAGATAGTTATTATTAAGCTAAATTAATAATGAATTTGTTTTCGTTATTAAAAATTTATCATATGCCCAATTAGTTTGTTTTAAGTGTTGGATAGAGCCAGCTTTTATTTTGTCTTTCTCAAATGAAGATACTCGCTATGTTACGAAGGGAATGTTATACAGTATTTTACTAGCCCAATACAACATTCATTTTATTTAAAGACTTTATTATTATCATCAATATTATATATTTTTTAAACTATAAAAATAAAAGTTATAATCTATCTGATTGTTTTATGATTTGTAAAACTCATATCTTAAGAGTAATTTGTCACTTATGGGATCGGTCGGAAATTGTACAAAATTTACTGTATAAAAAAAGTTGTAATATAAGCTCCAAAAAGCCGGAGCACTAATTAACTATACACATATTATATAAAGAAACATAAAATTAAATGATTATAATAACAACTGATTAACAAGTTTTTCATATGAAGATAGATGTTTCTTATATTTTAAAAAATTATTATTTACACAATGAAAGTTTAAAAAGCAAAAATGCATTAACTACAAATTACATTTCAATATCAGCAATAATAAAAGAATCCAGGTTAAACTAAACTTTAGTATTAAACAGTAACTGTAACTAATATGATGGTAAAATAGCTTACTACTATTTGCAGTCATTAATTTAACAAATACCAAACTTTTTTTTTTTTTTTTTTTTTTTAATTTAGTTACGAAAACTAGTATAGTTATGGATAAATAAATCTTTTTATTCCATTAAAAAAATAAAATGAAATAAAATCTCGATGCAAATTTTATGTTATTTCAGTTTTATTTAAAAGACTGGATGCAATATAAAAAAAATTTAAAGAAATTTTCAATATGTCAAATTAGCAACTGTATGTTAATGTTAAAAGACCAAGTTATTCTCTAATAGAAAATTCATATTCGTAAAATAATGTTGTATTTTGGTTTTTGTAGTACAGAATTTTAAAATAAGTTTATATCTAGACCTATGAATTACAATATTACAATATAATTTTAGTTATATAATCATATTAAAAATCATTCTATTTTTTATATGCAGGCATGTTACCAATTTATTGAGCAATTTTAATTAAAATATTTCTTCGAAATCGCCATTTTTTTAGAAATATACTTATAAATAATGGAATTCAATATTAACTCTATCTTTTTTGGTAGTAAAATCTTAATATGAATTCTATATAACATACTAGACTGAAAATCAGATTGTCTTCCGAAATTATTCATATTATTCATAAATGGGCTATTTATATATACATATAACATATACATATTTCCAGTGTTAATTTCATGTCATTTTCAAGGATGAGAAATTCCTGCCTTTTTTGTTATCTCACAACTGTTGTACAATAACATCTTTCTATTTAATCAGGAGACATTGCTATAAAAATACGATAAAGATTTCTATATGAAAATAGGTATAGAAAAAAAATGGCGTAAACTTCTCATCTCTGAAAGTGTCCTGTAAAAATAGCGGAGGATTATGATCCTTGACATAAATATAAGCTGTGAAGTAGAATTTAATTAACACGGTATGTACTAAGTGTATAATTAACATATTCGTTTAAAAATATTTTCTTTACTTTTGGTAATACAATGCGTTTTCATTATAATTAATTATAAATAAACACAAATAGGAATAATTAAAATGAAGATAAAATATATTATATGTATATATTATTGTGAAATTTAAGCCTTTGAAAATATTTCAACATTTTCATTAATAAAAATTACATTAAACTTTTATTAACAAGTGGTTGCTCTATTACCAACTTCAAACTACTGTGCATGCCACAATGACGCCATTTAAGAAAATTATAATGGCATTCAAACTAACTCAGAACTTCTTTTCAGAACAACTATTCACGCAGTGCATAAATATTTTGTCACTTAAAACTCTTTCAAAAGAATTTTCGGAAAAGAATCCATAAAGTATTCCTTTTCAAAGCATCTTTTCATGAATTCAAGGCTCTATTTAGAAATTTAGATCATGGTATTTCATGAATAAGTATTTTATACGATTCTTCGGTTTTCTCAGAAAACTAATTTCTTATCGAAAATTGATTTTAATCTTCTATAGTGTCAAGTGATCATAAAAATAAACATGCAAAATGTAAGTTGTGGTATTAAGTGTTTTATTATTTTAACAAAAATTTATTTAAAATCATGAAACCGAATATATTATGAAGCATTATTTAATTTTAGACATATTTATTAGATGTTGAGTGCGTTTTAAATTCGAACTAAAGCTACAGTGTGGACAATTAATAATAGTCTGATCGGGGTGGTCCGAAAACAAGAAGAAAAGGAGTGTTATTTTGATTAAGAAATGGTTATTAAATTAACAAATAAGACAAATAACACTGTTCGGCATGGAAATTGCCTCTGACACCATTTCAGCATATTCCTATGTAAAACGACCTCCTGAATCCGAATATGACACCCATTTTGCCCTATCACATTCCGTTTTTTAGAAATGCCCCCTAGTTTTATCATTTTTCGGTGATTTTATGGCTATAAATTCGATTTTTAGGAGGGGGTGGGGATTATTTTAATCGTTAAATATCTTATGAGGGGCTACAGAGTTGGAAAATTCTAAAACATGGACATTTGTGACAAGGGCAAAAAAATTTTTTTGGTGTGGAGAGGGGGGGGGGATTTTCCAATGAAATTATGCATTACATATCTTATATTTTTTTTTATCTGTTATTAATGTTATTTTTAAAACTTTATATACTTTTTGTTTTTAGGTGTTAACTTAATTATTTTTCATTCTTCAAATCAAATTCATGGTCATAAAATTATCGAACAGGGAAAGAAATTGAGGCAGGGGTGTATCTAGAAAACGGTGGGTGACTGGGCGAAATGGGAATCATATTCGGATTCAAGAGGTCATTTTGCATAAGAATCAGAAAGAATGGTATCAGATCTCAAAAAACTTTTTTTTTTTTTTTTTTGCAGAGCAGTGTAATTGATATGAACATTGTATTAATTACTTTAATAACTTTTTTAAAAGTATTATGGAACTGAAATTATTAATCATCGTTCGAATTTAGAAATATTTAGAAAAGTGTTTTACAGAGAAGTGAAAATATAGTGTTTCAAGCATTTTTTTTTTCCAAAATCAGACATGGAATTAGCAAGGAAAAAAAGTCGTGTAGTTTGGATAGATTATAAAACACTTCGAATCTATACCTGTACCTTACATTATTTAAACATCAGTATATTTTTTCTCTTGTGATAACACATTAACGTATATTTTGTTTTTCATTATAGAATAATAATAGGCAAAGGAATTTCACAAAAAATCTCTTTATAACTGTACTTTTAAGCATATAGCATGATGAAAATTATCTTTTCGTTAGCCTTGTATATTATATAAAAATCACACATGCACCAAATGTATATTAAAAAATGTATATGAAAATTATTGTACGGCCCTGTAATCAAATTATTGTTGCTGAGTATTATATATGTAAAAGGAAGCATGAATTGTTGCATCTAAAAATATCAGTTAATTTCGTAATACTTTATCTAAGAAACAAATGTCGAAACATACGCTAATGATATACCTTTCGTTGGCCGTAATGCACCTGAATTGTTTTGTGAATCCTTGGGAAAATTCCAGTAGTGATATGTATATCATTTACTATTAGACGCATACTATAGTGAACCTGCTTAACATATATGTTTCAAATCATTCAAAGAAATTTTCGGAAATGAGAACATGGGCAGATAGATTGACAAACCGACTTCATAAATTGTTTATTTCAAAGTGTTTAAAGCAAATATTTCTGCATATTTATTTACGAAAATACAATATATAATAATTTTTTAGCTGACACTTAAAAGAAAAATAAATAATAATAATAATAATAATGAAGGTTGAAAGAAAGAAATTACGGGAAAATAGATTATTAAGAAAGTGAAATGGTAATTAATCTACTAAAATTCAATGCGTTTAAATTAGGGTTTCAGTCATTCGTTATACAATTGTCATAATTTAAGTTTACAACATTACGACGAAAATATCCCTCAAAAGGGACATTTATGCTAAATTTTGACGTATTCTGCCATGTTAAGAAATTCATAAATTTCGAATAATTTGCGAAATTTTCAAAGTAACATGTTTATAGTTTATGATGTTCATCATTATGATGTTGGTCGAATTGCTCATTGTTTCAATTTTTATCATCGGTTAAACGTCCTTTTACAAAGAGTTCCATCAAACTTTTAAGTTATCCTTAAATATGTTTTATAGGATCGAGTCAAATCTCTTCTGTATGCAAAAAGTCTTGAAATATACGCGCTTGATATAATTGAACTAATTACATTTCTTTAGAGTTTAGTTATTTAAGTATTTGAAATAAATCATAGAAAGAAGTTAAAGATAATGAAGCATCACGGTTCCATTTTTCCCCCCAGATTTTCTATAAATTTCAGACTAAGTAAAAAACAATCAATATCAAGCTTCATTTGTTTCTCAAGAACCAAATTAAAATCATATAGATTATACATAAAGAAAAACATAATTTATTTTGCGAAATTAACTATCTCATCTAGGCTGCCCTTAATTATGAATGATGATTTATTGGCCTAAAGAATGCTTTTTTCATCATAATAAAAGACGACTTATATAAGAAGGATCGATGCTATTAATCAATAAAGCAATCTTTCGGGATACACTCCTTCTTAATTGAATTATTGTTAACGCCAAGGTAAAGAAAAACATAATAAATAATATTTTGTAATGAAGTAGTCGAAAACAAAAACAAAAAAACAAAAAAAATATTGCTTTATCATTGTTAATACAAGTACAATAAGTATGTTGTATGGGAAATATTTAATCAGTATAAGATAATACTGAAGATATGAAGGTGCGAATAAGTTATAAACTAGAATAACAAAAAAAAAAAAAAAAAAAAAGTAACTAAGTTAAATTGATTAAAAGTATTGAAAATAACAATTTTACTTAATAAAAAAGATAAAATTGTATTTATCAGTTGTACAAGGCATTTGGAATACATAGAAATAGAAGAAAATGCCACAAATTACACAAGCCTTGAAAAAAAAAGAAAAAAAAATATTTGCATTTTTTTTTTTTTTTTGGGGGGGGGGGGGGATTTTAAGTTTTCCAGGATGATGAAGCAAAAAACGATTTCCATTTTTGACTATCACGTACGTTTTCTTTCTTTCTTAAAAAAAAAATAAATAATAATAGAGGCAGCGTTGTCAACTTTCTTATTTTATTCTGTAACATTGGTAGTACCCATCTTTTTTTCACACAAAAATTTATTTAGAATATATATGCCTACAATTACATAAGAAAAAATTACTCTTTAAAGACATTAGTGTGAAAAAGTAGGCGCATACTAACAATGCTCCAGAGTAAATTATGAAAGTTGATTCCTGCGATAGAAGTTTACAATAAAAAAATCACTAATGTTTATTGCATTGCATCAAGCTATGCATCAAGTTAAACATAAACTTACTCATAATTAAATATGTAATTCCTTCACGATATGTATCTAAAATTATGTGTTTACTCATTTTAAATGTGATACCACTTGTTCTTCCTCCTCCCCATTCCATTCTTCCTTTTTTTTTTTTTTTTTTTTTTTTTTTTTGTCCATTTTGTATTACTTTTTTGATTAAATTGATTAAAATTTTTGCATCTTTTAAAGTAAGAAATAAATTTTGTATAATATTCTTTAAATCAAAAACAGGTTACCAGATTTCATATAGTCATGCAATTTTAAGCTATAAACATGAATTTTGAAAAATAAATAAATAAAAAATAAAGGAAAGAAATTGATGTGATAGAACTTTTTAACTATTATTATCAGTTTTATTGAACTAAAATCTATAAGAAACTGTTAAAAATCGTAGGCAGATTTTTGGTTGAAGACTCGCGTTATCTTTAAATTGATAGAAAGAGGTTTTTTGTGTTTTGTCACTTTTTAATCAGAGAATAGACAAAATATAAGACACTAAAAAATCTTCATAAAATCCAGAGGTTAATCCAGAACAAATTTAGTGCCGCATTGAGGCACTGTCAATTTTTAGCAATGAGGTACCTTCACAAATTCAACTTTCAGCAAAGAGGTACCTTCACAAAGTCAATTCTCAGCAATATAACTGCACACTAAAATATTTTATAAGCTTCACTGCATCGAACACAGAAAAATACCCTCAATTTGAATATTTACTGGAGACAATGATAAATATCTAAGTAAACACCTACTTATCTTACATATAAGAAACAACTTAACTCGCCCATATATATATTTATTTTTACAACTGTTTCATTTTATTTTTTAAATGTATTTTAAAATTTAAAAAACTGCTTTACGTATTTTAGTTAATTGTTCTGAAATATCATTAATTTTCATAAACTTACTTGATGTTTTCACAAATTATTTTATAAATTCACAAATGGGGTACCATTTTTAAAAAGCTGGATTAATCCCTGAAATCATATGTTATGTTGGGGGCGTAGTGTAAATCTTTCCTGTTGATCTCAATATAATTCAATAGATGATCGAGAAAGACCGGTGATGAATTATTTTTGATGCACTTTCGAAAACCTTTTTGCCTTTTTTCCAAAAGCGATAATCGCAAGGTATCCACTAGCAATTACAGGTATGGTGGTTTGGACACTTCAGTTTTCCTTGATGTTAATGTAATAATAAGAGGCTTTTCTTCTGTATCGAGTCAGTTTCAAGGATTTTCTATAATTGTTGATTATTTCTGCTTTTTTAATAGAAGAATCAACATGTTTATGATTAAAAGTTGCATTTTTACTTTCCAAAGATTATATGAAAGAATAGTTTTGTAGTCATGATTTGCGAAATAGAATTTGTGTCTCTCACAGATAAAAAAAAAGGATGGACATAGAATGTAAATTTATATTTGTGAGTCTCATGATGTGTCTAAGAGCTCTTCTTTTGGAAATACACGATTTTTCGTGATTATGTATGTGTGCATGTGTGTATGTGTAGGAGTTAACACGATATCATATAAACTCTTAGTTTGAATCAGCTGAAATTTGGTACGTATGTCATAGATCACAGTATCACGTGCCGTATTGATTTTGGTGAATCTAGCACTAATATATATATATATATATTATTTATATTTTACAGGGACACACACACAAAAAAGAATAATAATAATAATAATAATCATTAAATTTGTATTTATTTATTTATTTATTTTTTCACTCTATACAAATATCTCAATTAAAAAAAATATGAACAATTATAAAATGATAATAATTGAAAAACAGAATTAATACGATTTGGCAAAGTGAATAAAAAGAATAAAAAGAGATGTCAATGAAGGGAAATACATTTTATGTTATATTGTAAATAAATTTTATGGGTTCATAATATGTGATTAAAGGAATAACACTGGGAACTAAAATTACCAAAACTGAAAAAAAGAAAAAAAAAAAAAAAAAAAATGGTCTGTAAAACAAGTATGTTGGGACCATCACAAATCTGTCTGCTATATCATTCTATATAGCAGCGCCAACTGTTGGTTAACATCCACAAGAATTGAATCAATAGATCATCTCAAAATAAAAGGTATTAAATATTCAAATTAAATATATTAAATTTGCTGTGAATTTTCATTAATAAATACTAAGGTATAACCAATTCGATATTTTCGGAAAATGAATAATGACAGCACCATCTGACATGCACCCAAACTCAATCAGCATAGTTTTCGTGATGGCCCTCTTTTTTATAAAGTTATTTGCACGTAAACACGATTAAAGTTAAAATATAACCTTCTTGTAAGAGAGATAAAATACAGAATAACAGTGACGCCTGTTGTACAATATATGCCAAAATCTCATCAGTACCAGTTTATCAATTAACATCAATACCCAAGCACATATAAAGTTTTGCATAATTCCGTCTAGTATTTCGAAATATACACCGCCAATAAAATTTCGATAACAAACACACAAACAGACATTTTAACAGATTTTTTCTAAAAATGCTCTTTCTAAAAAAATCTCTTCGGTATCGATATAATATAAAGGTCCAACCGTATGTAAAGCTTTGTAGACATTTTTTCAATATTTCGTGAGATACAAAGTCAACAAAATTTTGGCAGCAAACATACAGACCAACATTTAAACAGACATTTTCTAAAAATGTCAAATCGTGTCAAGGCCATCTCAAAGCATGTAAATTCATTGAAAACTAGGCGTAGAAAAAATTTAAGTATCCAGTACTTTACCTTTATATAAAACGATGATAGAAAATATGTAAAAGTGAATTAAAATTTTTTTTTAACTTTCCAACTTATGAAATAAAGCTTAAAATTATAATATATATATTCAGAAATATTAAATAATATTTACTTTATACAAAAAAAAGGGTGTTGTATATCGATAAAAATAAAGGGGAGGGGGGGGGGGTATGGTAAAAATAAAGGAAAAAATAACCTATGCATTCTTCTTTTAAATATCAAGAATTTTGCGACATTACTTTATATTTACTAAATTAGAAAGAGTTGTAATTGGTTTTTAACTAAATGTATAAAGCATTTTTTTCCACTCCAAAAATAAATTCCGCCAATTTTTAATAATGCAGAGTTTAACCTAAATGTTAAACATTTACCTTTAAATGTTTATGTTAAGGCAATGAAGTGGAGTTCTTAAATGAATAATGAAACTGCCTATTTAATCTTTTATTCCCATTTATATTTATTATTGTCAGCAGGCAGTGAAGAGCTATTAACCTGGAAATGGAATACAAATGAGATTCTCCAAAATGCAACAGAAGGTTTTGACAATTCGGTTTGATAAACAGCAACTTCAATAGGATTAACTGTGAAGATTAAATAATACGTGTCACTTAAATATACATTGTAAACTATACTTATTTTATATCAGTAACAAGATAAGTTTATATATATATATATATATATATACATATATATTATTTTTATTTAAAACTTTATGCCTCATGATCTCACATTTCTAAAATATTTAATCATATGTTTCAATATGTTATCTGAAGCATATAAAAAATATAGTTTTAAAAACATTATGCGAATCAAACATTTATTGACAAAAAAGTGTTTGTTGGGTGTTGAATCATCGTGCAAAATAGCTTTTTTTTCGGAACATTCAAGTTTTAAGTTTAGAGGGAAATAAAAAAAAAAAACTCTTAATTTTGTTATAACGAAAGCTGGCTCATAAATTGTTTTATTTCTCACAAATTGCATCTATGTAAACTGTTTACGTTTAGAAAGTTTACATCTGAATTTTCCTTTTCACAAATTAAACTTTCGTGTAAAAATCATCACATAATATCGCCATGTGTTGGGAATTTAATAAACGTTTTGTAGTAACTCTATTATTGCAAGACAGCAACATTTAATAAAATGAGCTTTTAATCTTTGCTGTAGAAATAACTTTGAGATTTTGGTATGTTGCAGAAATGCAACATAGCGACAGAAATAATTACTCAATAATTCTTTACAGATCAAAATTTTATTTGGCAGGATATATCGCAAGATTGTTTTATTTTAACAAAGAATATAAGAACGAGAGGCACATTTTTAAATACATTTATGTGCATGATTTCTTTTTAGAAATCGCTTTTAATTTATTTTAAGATTTGTTTTAATGGTAACATTGAATTTCGTGTCAAAAAAAGATCAATCATAATAACGTTTTTAAACAATAAAAATGCATAAAAAATCGTTTTTTTTTTTCTAAATTTACTCTTGGACACAGTGGTACCGAACAAGTAAGCAAGGTAAGTAGGGTAAATGAATGCTGAACCAACTCAGCAAAGCTACAAAAAGGTATGCTGAATCGGTTTAGTTTTTCGTAACAGTAAATTGCTAGTTTTTAGATTAGTATTATGTTAATTAAGTGCCGAGAGAAAAAAATATATTCGCTGATTGGTTTTTTAAGAGTCTAAGATTTGGTTCAATTAAAGGATTAATAAATTTAAAGTGAGCTTCATTTCATAACTGAAAGAACCACACTATAAATTCTTTTAAACACTACAATTTTATTGATATTAAGTGTTATATTAAGTTTTATAAAAAGAAGAAAAAATCAAGCTTTTTAGAAAGATACCCGCCGTGAAAGTTTATTTTTCTTGAATATAGAATAATTTATTAGAAATTATATCATTTTTCATAAAATCCAGAAAAATTAGAATGAAAACATTAAGGATTGTTCATAACAGTAGAAACCAATAAAGGTTGTACGTTCTATATGTTGTTATTATATTAATATAAGTCTATAAAGTAGAACAAAATTTATTTATTTTTTTATTTATTTATTTATTTTTTTGTTAATCAAGCATGTTATAAAAATTCACTATAAACTGCAGTTATTTTAATTCTTGTGTGAACTAATTATTTTTACTTTGTTTTGGTCACTCACACGAATAACACGAAAATAATAATAATAATATATAATTAAATTTTAAAATAATACTTACATTTCCAAAAGATAATTTCGTGAATATCGGATTGTTTTTCATTCCAGTCTCATGTAAGTGAAAAGATTAATGAAATTTGTTTCAAATGTCTAAGTATAAAAATTCATATTCTATTCTATATACTGTCTTAAATTGCAAATTTGACTTAAGATCTGTAAAATAAAGTGTTTTGTTTTAAAAGGAAAATTGTTAGGTTTATGTTTGATAGATACGAGGGAATATGCGTAGATGAATCACAAAACTTTTTTTATCATAATAACAGAAAACATTTCGTGAATAAAATTAGCATACAGTGCAGCCACAGATCCGAAAACTAGCAGTGAGGATGCGTCCAAAATGTTGGATGGATGTCAGCTTGTCCGACAGTTTGAAATTTGGAAAACATCCAGTAATTGCGCGCTCTGTTATTGATCATTTTTCCTGAGTCAGATGACTGTCACCCCTATTTTAGCATTGGACTCGTTGAGTTAGCACTTGCGCAGATGCTTCCATGGTTTCATCAAATGTAGTCGAAGAATAACAGGGTGGTCAGTTTAATACACAATATACACTTTAGAATAACAATTAGAGATAACATGGCCATAAAATAAATCCACAAAGTACACCCGCTCGAGATTTCCCTGCAAATTCATAATTCTAGTTTTATTATTAGTATTAGAAATACATTTAATTCAATTATTATCAACCATTTTTATCAAAGAAACAGAAAATTATGTAAAATGCTAATTTCTTGATTGTTTGCAAGTTAAACTCATATGAAAGATGCGAAAAACAGCAATATTGACTTACTTAAAATTTACAATGTAAAAGAGGCGTTCGGTGTTGATTCTGACGTTACTATACCAGCAAGAAAATGAAAATGATACTCATTATTTGCGTCTGAAATCAATGAAGATTGTGAGAAGCCAATTCTTTCCATTTCATGGAAGCTCAATGTGTAGTATATACAAAATTTTGCAATAGTGTTTCTATAATATATGTAACTACCAAAGAATGAATGCATTTAATCGAAATCCTAGAATCGAAAAGATTTAAATACCTACTTTTATCTTGAAAAACAATTTCGATGTTGAATGCAGAGTCTTTAAAAAACCATCGTCAAAAAAAGTTTAATGTGTTGTAAATTATATGATAAATGAAGTGAAATAATAAAGATATTTTTAAAAAATAACATTCTAGTATTTTGTAGTAAATATATATATATATGTATATATATATATTTCTAACCTATTAAGAATAATTAAATAATATGAATAAAAACTCATTTTACAGATATATATAACATTTATCATTTATTCAAAATGTAGTTTTTAATTATTACTATACAATTATTTTTTTATTATACAAATATCCTTCACGAATCATAAATAATAACATGTTGCAATATAAGGAACTGAGCTTTGTATTTAAAAAAAAAAAAAAAAAAAAAAAACAAGAACGAAAAATCATGTGGTACGTATTAATTAATAACACTTTCCATCAGTATGTGGTTTTTGTATCGTATGACTTTCAATGTTTTATGTTTATGTTATCACACAATAGAGAGATAGAAGGCTAGAAAGCATACAAATAGACTAGTTGAATTCATAATCACACTCCTACAGTTGGAAACAGTCAAAAATGCTTAACACAAAAGAAAATTCAGCCCCTAATTTCTAATTCAAGCCATAATTTATCTGAATATTTTAGTGTAGACCTGTAAATTTGAAGGTTAGCTATATTATATTCAATACAAAACATTGTTTTAGCATATTAACATTAAATTTCACTTTCTTTATGATTTTTGCAAAAGAAAGTTATTTAAATGTTATTTAGAAAAAGGTCTGTCCTGAAAAGGAATGCATTGGCATTTTTTGGATGTCCCTGTGTACATATCAGTTTCAGAGAACCTATTAATATCATTTTAAATAGGAAACATTTCATAGTGAACTTCAATAACATATATCCTTTTATAAAAATTCTGAAAGTGTTTACAGACGCTGGAGGCGGGCAGATAGACACATAGACAGGTGGAGAGTCGAACAGACAAGATAAATAAGTTGAAATCATATTCACGCATATAGATTATTAGAAAGTGTTAAAAACGCTTAATATAAACGAAAATGCAATTTCAGCAAATTTATAATAGTATCCATTAATGTAACTAAACATTTTTGAGTGGTCCTGTAAATCTTAATGCTAATCATGCGATATTCTATAAAAAGCATTTTTTGTGCACATAAATAGCATATTTCATTTTCAATAAGATTTGTGGAAACAAAAGTTACTAAAATTTGGTTTATAGAAATACCTCTAAACAATGCAATGCTTTGAAATAGTTTTGGGTGTCCCTGTAGACAAACCAGTGGTGGTATTTACTCTATTTCCTATAGAAAACATCCCGATAATGTACTTGAATAACATACTTCAATTTCATTAAGATTTGTGTAAATGTAAGGTTTCAAAATTTGGTTTATAGAAATACTTGTCAGGGAGCACAATGCCTTGAAATACTTTCTGGTGTCCCTGTACATAAACCAGTTGAGGTATCCACTCCATTTTCAATAGAGAACATCCGATAGTGAACCTGAATAACATACATCAGTTTCAAGAAATTCTATGAATATTTACGGGAATTAAATTGCGGAGAGACAGACAAACCGAAGTAATTAACATTTTTCAAGTAAGAGAAACTTGATATACATGTAAAGACTTATAAAATAAAGTTTACATAGCGAGTTAAAATAATAATAATATTATTATTAATAAACACAGTAGAGTTATTTTTTGAAACTGTTAATTTTCCAGTAATAACCACGTGAGAAAGAATTACTAAAATGGATTTATATAACAATTTTAAAAAAAATCGTTAGAACCATTTTTGAGATATCAACTTTTACCAAAGCTTATCATACTCGATTTTTGACCCGAAAACAATAATTACATATAAAAGTACATTTAAAAGAGAGTTAATATGACGAGTTTGAAAAAAAAATCCGTACAGCCATTTTTAAAGGAACGCACTTGCGAGACCTCAAATTGAGCTATTTATACAGCACGCAAATCAATTTTCCTGAACTAACCAAATGTATCATTCGAAAGGATATGTAATAGAGTGTTTATACAGAAACTTTGAAGAAAATCGCTTGAGCCGTTTTTGAGATAGATACGACTTACTTCCCCATTCCGGTTTCCGATGTCCCACTTCCGTTTTTCCAATTTTCACCAAAATTTGCAAAATTCATCTGCACACCAAACCTGTTTAAATTCTTAAGTTTCGTAGTTCTATCTTTATTACTTTCAGCGATATGATAGCCAGAAAATTCCCACGTACATGCATATACACAAACTGACCAATTTAAAAAAACTAATTTTTTTGGACTCAAGAGACCTTAAAACGTGTAAATCAGGTGAAAACTCGGTATCGAATTTTCGGACCGCATACAATACTTCCATTACCTACAGTAGTCGGCTAATGGAAGTAAAAAAGGGGGAGGTGTTTGTTCATTTATTATTTGTTTGATAAATTTGAAATATAAATATCCATAAATATGAATTTGATTCTTAAATATTGAAAGTTAAAGTGATTTCATTTAATGTAGAAAAAACAGAAAGTTCGATTTTTTTAATGTGATATTTTTAAACATGTAATCCTCCCTTTATGACACACTTGATAAATTAATACTTGATAAATTGCTTGATAAATTAATACAGAAGTATTAAGAAAAGTATCTGGAGTAGTTATGAATTATCCCATGTGCTAACGATAGCTTAAAATATCCATAAGAAAATAAGATTAAAAGTAATCTAAATTTTTAAAAGATTTTTGCTTTTAACCTGTTGAATTAGAACCTTTTAAGGTTGAGACAATGGAAGGTCACAACAGTTTTAAAATTGAGCTGGATCCAGCGACTCCCGGTGACGCAATAGTTGGGAGTTTAGGATGCTTCGACGCCAGCAGTCGGCGAAGTTTCAGATCAGGTTCGAATGGTTTTGCGTCAGCATAGAACTGCAACGGAGGAAGTAAGTTGCGCAGTTAAGTGAATACGAAGAGGCTTTAAAGCTAAACTTCTACTATTTCTCCTGGGTGAGACTATTTCTTTATATTTCTCTAATTTATTAGTTTATTAAATTATTGGATTGAGTTCGGTTCAGTTATCCCTCCCTGATCTTAAGCACTAATAAAAGCTTTATTTGAATTTACTTCCAAGTCTCGTGCTCTGATTTACCTATTTAGTTATCTAATAGTTATCTAAGAAGTAGTTTACAGCCACGCAAACCCCACAACCTACTATAACAGCACTTAATATCGATTTTAAATGGAAAATGTGCTCTATATCTTGTTGTGCCTACACACTAGCAATTCAACAACGCATCGTCCTACAGCTGGGTATTTAATAAACATTATAAAAATAAACTTACTTTAAATACATACTGATTTAAAATCTATGCATGTATATGTATATATATATTAATCGAAACTCATATCGTTATTATGACATGACTTAGAAAGGAATTATTCCCATTAAATATATTGCATTTCTCTTGTCATAAGTAAACAACTTAAAATGTATGTATATATTGTTTTTTAGAAAGTTTATGCTAATAAATTTATTATCAGTTTATTAATAAATAGAAAATAAATATTTTATTCGAAGTGTACGGAAATAGAACTTATTTACCTATAATATTACAATATGATACAATGAGATATGCTATTTTGTTTAATTTTTGGCATGTATATGTAACCTGGAACATTTATAATTACATGTCGAAACAAATATTCCTTCATAAATTTAACGCATAAAAAGTAAACAGTTTGCCAAACACAAAAACCACCTATCTCACAGGACCCTATAATTTGATCTCTCCAAGGGATATTTATATAGTGTCACGAGCATGTTCTCCTTGCATGACGTCACTGTGACGTCAGCACTTTGCGTCATGTTCTCCTTAAGCCGGAGTAGTCGATAATTCCCGATATAAGGAATTCGTCCGAAAAAACTTCGTTTGTGGTAAGTTATATATATATATATATATATATATTATTTATTTTGTAGTCAAAAAAGAAAACTTTTGATGTATGGTTGTGGGGATTTCAGAGATTATTTAAAAAAAAAAAAAAAAAATCTTTAAATTCTAAGTTTTTGAGCAGTTTATCGCAAAAACATTTCAGAAAAAAAAATCAACAGTTTAGAAAAACTTTTACCGAAAGATTTTTTTTCTTTTTTGGGTCTGTTAAACTTTAAAAAAGGTTAATCCTTTTCAAATAACATATTTATTTAGGAAAATATCAGAACTATATGTTAGGGGGAAAAATGGAAACAGAAAAAGAAGGATTCTTAGAGAATAAATTCCTATTCAAAAGTGATAAATGTCAATCAGGGCCAGATTATGGCACGGACACATGGGTCTCCAAATTTAGGGGGCCTCATTTCCAAAAATTGAGAAGTAATAGTACAATTTTTTTTATTATATGTCTATTAAAAACTAAAATTCATTAATTTTTTTTTTCTATATTTTATTAGAGAGCTTAAATAATTATTAAATTTTGTGACTAATTTCCTAAACATTAGCTGAACAATGTGCTTCAGTTTTTCATTTGTCTTGAACATAAAACTAATGATTTTGTTATAGGTTGCTAAAAAAAAAATGAGAAAATAGAAGGTATAATTGAAGACTAAATTTTAAAAATGCTTTATTTTTATTTATTTATTTTTACTTTTGAGATTGGGTTCTTCTGGCGAGCTCTTTAGTGCAAAGTAAGGGGGCCTCCATATAGCATCACTGCCCCGGGTCTTAATAAAGCATAGTCGGGCCCTGATGTCAATTATATTATTGCTCGATAGGCAATTGTTATTTATTTGTTAAGACATTCTATCGTTTCTGATTTATTGACTGATTTTTTTTTTTTTTACTTTTTTACATGTTTTCAGGTGTGAGGAAACCGAAAATGACAAAATTTGTATGGTGTCTGTCTGTAGGGTGTCTGTTAGTGTGTCAGTGTGTCAGTCCGTTAGTGTGTCAGTGTGTTAATCCGTTAGTTTGTTAGTCTGTTAACACGATATCTCACGAACAAATGATCGCAGAGAGGTCAGATCAGTTTTAAAATATTACTTTCGATACTGGCAAGAACCCTATTCTTTTGCAACATTTGAATAAAAAAACTTCGTAAGTTATGAGAAATTTACGATTTTCTTAACATGGGAGAATAGGACAAAAATTCACTTAAACGTGCATTAAATGGAAACTTTTTACTGTAAAAATGTCAGACCAGTTTTAAAATATCAGGTTTGATGCCGGAATGAACATTAGTAACTATAAATGTGCTACTTTGAAAATTTCGCAAGTTATTGGAAATTTACGAATTTCTTAACATGGCAGTATAGGGCAAAATTTCACATAAACGTCAATTTTGAGAGATATTTTCATCGTAAAGATGTCAGACTACTTTTGAAATATTATTTAGAACACTGGCATGAATATTAATGGCTATGAATTTTCCAATATAAAAATTTCGTAAGTTATTGGAAAATTATGAATTTCTTAACATGGCAGCATAGAGCCAAATTTCACCTAAACGTCAATCTTGAGGGATATTTTCATCGTAAAGATGTCAAACCACTTTCGAAATATTATATAGGATACTGGCATGAATATCATAGACTATGATTTTTCCAATTTAAAAAATTCGTAAGTTATTTGGAATTTACGATTCACTTACATGTCAGAATAAGGCAAAATTGAGCATAAATTTCCATTTTGAGGATCAGAAATACATTACACAACTTCAAAATTACATTTATGATATTTGTTTGAACATGATTGAATACAAATATTCTAATAGGAAAATTTCGGAAATCATTCGTAATTTACGATTTTATCAACATAGCGAAATTGTAAATTTTTCATATAAATATGAATTTTGAGGATTATTGCATTGGAAATAGTAGCATGAAAACTTAACAACGGAATTAACCCTGATAAAATAAATTAATAGATTAGAATAAGATATATATATCGAAGTTAACGGTGGATAGCCTATTAGGCGGGGATTTCATTCTGTCACTATCAAGCTTTGGTCAAATTCATTTCTTTTAACATGATTATAATATGTCTCGCACTAGAAATTTATGAGAACATAAATATGATGGGGAACTGAGCAGAGTCCACCTACGCTAACTAGTTTTTTGCAGTAGAAATGTTCAGTTCTTGTGTTACAATGTAAATATAAAAATAGCTAGTTTTATACATTCCATCGCATGCATAAATCCGTTTTAATTTATTTGGACATGTTGTCCCAGGAGTCGACAGATCATTAAAATTCGAATAACAATTTTCAGTAATTCATTATTATATTTTTTAATTTCAGATTATCTAAGAAAAATACTTGGAGTGTAAATATGGTGGAATTCAGGAATGAACAACGTGTTAAAATAATCACCCCTTTCCACTTAAACATATTTGTTAATAAACAAAATATGCGATATAAAGTACAGGAAATCTAAGAATAGCTTGACAACGTTGACTGTACCTCGTAAAATTAACAGTTTGAAGTGGCGTAAATGTGCGTCGTAATTCCTTAAAGATGAAGTAGAAAACTTACTTATAAACAATGGTGTCAACTTTTTTATTCTGCTATGCTCTGGTAACTCGCAAGACGAGAACTCTCGTTTGACAATGCGAATGTGTTAAGACAAATTTTTGCAAGAAGGTTAATTGTCGATCCTTTCAGCATTTCTAACCCAATATCTACGTATAAATCACAAAAATCAGACAAAAAAGCCATACATTTAAGATTTTTAAAAACACGGTTTTATTTCAAAATGTACTAAAACTCCAATTCAGTCTATGTGGATAATATGATTATATACAAATTTTCAGCACAATCGGATAATAGAAATTCGTTTCAAATTAAGTTCTCAGATTTGTCATTGCACGTGCATAAACAACCTGTAAAAACATGATCGGTGAAAAAAAAAAAAAAAAAAAAAAAAAAAAAAAGGATTTATAAATAATTCTAAATTTTAAATTGAAATTGGTAACATAAAAAATATACTTAAGTACTGTAATTTTATTGCCACTAAATATAATCATAATATATTATTAAACGCACTTCTGCCTTTAGCGTCTATTTATTTATTCGTGTTTGTATGTATTTTTCTACTTCCTTTTTTTTTTTTTTTTTAATTATCGTTTTTATTATTATTATTTTGTGTATGTCTTCTTCAAAGGCATAACATTACATTTTACAAAAGAAAATCTCTGACAAAAATTAAAATAAATAACAATATGAGCTTTCCTTTCCCAAGTTTTAATCTAATATTTGTCATTATTCTACTTTTATATTTATCAAATCAAAACTAAATTCTATTAAAATAGATTAGCACAGTATAAAAGACTCATTTACGGGACTTTTACTACATAATTTTGTATATTGTGTTGTTATTTTATAACATATAGTGAGTAAAAAGTATCGTTAGAAATAAATATTTTTATAGATAATATGATGATTAAAAAGCATTGTACAGAGCAGCGATCGCGAACCGAGGGCCCGTGACAAAATTTTGGTAGTCTGGAGAGAAGCCTTGACAATTTTTGCATTTCTTAATGTTTTGATACAAATTATACTGATATTACTTTTAACTTTGAGATCTTCTGAATGGCACTTACTCACAACATTAGACTTCAAAATTTTCTGAATGAGAGAAAGGATAAATGAAATAATCTTTCATCATAAAAATTTGAATTTTAAGTATCGTGCGTATTTATCATTTTGAATTTCAGATCTGCATTTGATACTTAGCTAGGAATAGTTCTAAATTTATCAGTGTATTCGACTTTTTTAAAGGTACATAAAAAAATTCATACATTATCAAATTTTAATTATCGAATAATATAGCATAATCAATACTATACTGAGTAAATACATTTTTATAACGAATTTACCTTTTATCTTCTATAATAATAAAAGAAGATGTCTGTCTATCTGTCTGTCTGTCTGTCTGTCTGTCTCTCTGTTTGTCTGTCTGTCTGAGCATCTATACGTTCAGCCCCTACTGAACGCAGAACTACAAAATTTGACATACGGGTGCTCAGAAGCCTGCCCGAGGGGATAGTCAAAACAGAATTTAAAAATTTTAATTTGTTGCGGAGATATTAATTAAAATGTAGACCTATGTCTTAATCAAAAAGCGATCTCAATGACTCAGAATTCACCGAGATTGCATAAAAGTAGATATTTTAACGGAGTTAAAAGCAGAAAAAATGGAAAATAAATCTATAATAATAAAAGAAGATGTCTGTCTATCTGTCTGTCTGTCTGTCTGTCTCTCTGTCTGTCTGTCTGTCTGAGCATCTATACGTTCAGCCCCTACTGAACGCAGAACTACAAAATTTGACATACGGGTGCTCAGAAGCCTGCCCGAGGGGATAGTCAAAACAGAATTTAAAAATTTTAATTAGTTGCGGAGATATTAATTAAAATGTAGACCTATGTCTTAATCAAAAAGCGACTCAGAATTCACCGAGATTGCATAAAAGTAGATATTTTAACGGAGTTAAAAGCAGAAAAAATGGAAAATAAATTAGAAATATTAGTCCGATCATTACGAATTTGGTACCAAAGAAAGGGGAATTTTTTCCGAATCTAAGAGTACAAGCGGCTTATCGATACGTCAATTAGATTTTTTAAAATTAACTAAACTATGAAATTTAGTTGACAACAGGCAGACGATTTTCTCGATCGGAAACAAAACACATACGAGACAACTGTCTGTGATGTCTGTGATGAAAACGGAAATGGCTGTAATCAATTAAGATATCATGTGTTTTATACTGGGGGGAAAAATTGCAATTTTCAATTTTTTTCAAATTTTCATTCACGTTACATTTGAATTAATATTCGGCCTAGACAGCATATTATAAAGCTACTGTTCAATTTTCATGAAAATATATGAATAATTAAAAAAATGACATATTTATTGGCAAAATATTGTCTTCTTTTATTACTTTCTTCTATATATAATATAGAGAAAGTATTGGATTCGCGAAAATTTTCGACCTCCGTTTTTTGACGGATCTACACGTTTTGGGATGTCCTGAACACGAATCGATAGTTTTTAAAAAATGTCTGTCTGTGTGTCTGTCTGTCTGTCTGTCTGTATGTCTGTCTGTCTGTCTGTCTGTCTGTCTGTGTGTCTGTATCATTTTTTTGTGGACGCTGTATCTCACGAACCAATGAATGAAATTTAACCAAACTTGGTATTTAGTTGCACCCTGACATGAACTGGTGCCCATTAGATTTGGGGATCAATAGCTCAACAGGTGGCGTTGTGATCGCATTTTATGCAAATTTTTAACATGGCAGCATAGGACAAAATTCCGTATAAATGGGCATAAAGAGAGTTATTTTACACTTGTGATTGTAAAATTAATATGAATTATTGATAATAGTAGTAGTTAGCTAGGAAAAAAATTTTGTGCATGGGGGGGCATCGGTTCCCCCCCCGGGGAAGTAAATTTTCAAGATGGGTATCTTTCGAAAGGTCTCGTTGATAATAGTAATAGTTAACTTGGAAAAAATTTTTGTGCATGTGGGGGCATCGGTTGCCCCCCCCCCCCCACCGGGAGGGAAGTTCCCACCCGGGGGGGCAAAGTTTCAAGATGGGTATCTTTCGAAAGATCTCGTCAATACCTTTAAAACGAATGGTTGAACGATAAATCTGTGATAATTTAAACCAAAGTTATCGATTTTTTTAACTTTTAACAAAAAAAAACTTAGAAAAATATCGCAATTTTTTTTTTTTTTTTTTTTTTTTTTTTTTTAACGAAATTTAACCAAACTTGGTATTTAGTTGGTCCCCGACATAAACTGGTGCTGATTATGTTTGGGGATCAATAGCTCAATAGGTGGCGCTGTGATAGCATTTTATCTATATTTTTAACATGGCAGCATAGGACAAAAATTCGTATAAATGTGCATAATTAGAGTTGTTTTAAACTTGTGATTGTAAAATTAATATGAATTATTGATAATAGTAGTATGTAACTAGGAAAAAAATTTTCTGCATGGGGGGGCATCGCTTCCCCCCCTGGGGGGGAAGTACCCCCCCGGGGGGGATAAATTTTCAAGATGGGTATCTTTCGAAAGGTCTCGTCAATACCTTTAAAACGAATGGTTGAACTATAAATCTGTGATAATTTAAAACAAAGTTATCGATTTTTTTCACTTTTAACAAAAAAAAAAAAAAAAAAAAAAAAAAAACTTAGAAAAAAAAAATCGTACTTTTTTTTTTTTTTTTTTTTTTTTTTTTTTTAATATTGTTACTGATTGAATATGTATAGGTAAATATAGAAGAAAGTCTTGTGGTGGCCACAACATACTAGTTTTTTTTGCAGTATTTGCAGTAGTGGAAATTTCGTAGTACGTAGTTTTAATGCCCGATAATTCGATTGTGAATATTAGTAATACATCATATGAAAGCTTTGTTGATTTGGAATTGAACAATTTATTACAGAAATTTCTACCGCAAGATGGCGCTGCTATATTTTAAAATTTCACTATTTCAAATTCCAATGAGCGAGGAAGGTGTTGTAAGTTCTAAAACGGGGATAAGGCGCCGCAGGCGCCACCGAGCGGGACTTAGCTAAAGTTAGAAATTTGAAATATCAGCGCCGAAGGCGCTACCGCACGGGAGTTTACTGCGATTTAGATAAGCTATTTTCACGATATATCAATAAGCTGTTATTAGACCTGATACGGGAAAAAGGCGCCGCATGCGCCACCGAGCGGGAGTTTCGTAAAGTCGGATTTTTCAGGGATCGCGAACCAGCTGGTCGCCGAAGGCGGCTAGTCTATAATAATAAAGGAAGATGTCTGTCTGTCTCTCTGTCTGTCTGTCCGTCTGTCTGTCTGTCTGTCTGAGCATCTATACGTTCAGCCCCTTTTGAACGCAGAAGTACAAAATTTGACATACGGGTGCTCCGAAGCCTGCCCGAATGCATAGTGAAAACAGAATTTAAAAATTTTTATTAGTTGCGGAAATATTAATTAAAATGTAAACCTATATCTAATCAAAAAGCGATCTCAGATATTTTAAAGAAGTTAAAAACAGAAAAAGTGGAAAATAAATTAGAAATATTAGTCCGATCGTTAGGAATTTGGTACCAAATGAAAGGGGATTTTTTCCGAATCTAAGAGTGCAAGTGGCTTATCTCTACAGCAATTAGATTTTTTAAAAATTAACTAAAGTATGAAATTTAGTTGGCAACAGGCAAAACTCTTAATTATTTCATTTATCAAAGATTCTTCAGTGCCAGGTGGTAGACATGCTGGCTTCCGGTCGGGAAAAATTTTTTTTCGTTTTTCGCCCACGTGACAAAGTAGTGGAAATAAAAAAAGCAATTTTTGAATTTTTTCAATTTAAAATCGATCAAAAGCAGAACTTCGAAATTGTCCGTCATTATGGCTCACCTGTATGCAGTTAAAAAATCTAAAGTATAGCTTTAAAAATAAAATAAATAGACATATTATATTTATTTAAATTCATTTTTATTTCATCTGTTAATGACACCAAAAGTTACTTTTAACAGAATAATATTGATTTTTTTTTTTCTTTTTTTTTATGAATTCGGTTGTAAAAAAGCAGTTTTCGAATTCTTAAATTTTAGACGGATTTCAATAGAAATCGTTAATCGCCCTTGATAGATTAGCCATTTTGAGTCTAAAGTATATCAAAGATATTCATTATTTTAATACATAATACATCATTCAAAAGATATTTTAAAGTATTTTTATTGCAGGCTATTAAAATGATATAAGCCGTTCAAATTCTGTACGAAACTTTCGGAGAAAACTACGGAAAAACTAGAAAATTTTTATTCTTTTATATTTTACAGAGTTTCAAATTCAGATTTCCGCTCACATTTCGTACTAATAAGTTTTAACGGTATATAGCCTGGAATTAAGCAAGTTTCGGAGAAACCCACAGATAAGTCAGACACAAATCTTTTTAAAAAATGTTTGTATTATCTTTGTATTTCAGCTTCTAATTAGTATAATTTCATTTTTATATTATCGAAAGTGGAATTCGAGATTCACCTGAATTACACGTTTTAAGGTGTCCTGATTAGGTTTCTTTTTGTATCTCAGCTACTAATTAAAATAATTTCATAAGTAATACATTATTTGAAAGCTTTGTTGATTTGGAATTACAGAAATTTCTACCGCCAGATAGCGCTGTAATATTTTAAAATTTCAATATTTCAAATTCTAATGAGCTAGGAAGTTGTTGTAAGTTCGAAAACGGGTATAAGGCGCCGCAGGCGCCATCGAGCGAGATTTAGCTAAAGTCAGAAATTTGAAAGATCATAACATGGTGAGCGAACAGGCTGTTTCAGATATTGAAAAGGACAAAGGGCGCCGAAGGCGCTACCGCACGGGAATTTACTGCGATTTCAATAAGCTATTTTCACGATATATCAATAAGCTGTTATTAGACCTGAAACGGGAAAAAGGCGCCGCAGGCGCGACCGAGCGGGAGTTTTGTAAAGTCGGATTTTTCAGGGATCACGAACCACCGAAGGCGGCTAGTTTATAATAAGTATTTGTAATGTTTGTATTAATATTTCATAGTTTTAAAATGGGCATTCTCTTATTATTCTAAAAGTGTTGCGCAGGATTTTAAATTATTAATTTCGTGCTCCATGACATTTTAAATTGCGAATTTAGTGGTCCGCTTACTCGAACAGGTTGACGACCGCTGGCATAAAGCATCATATAGATCTTGTATTATTTACCGCCTGACACAGACGAAGCCACAGATTGTAGCACATATATAGATAACAATTATATTTAATTTCGATAACTGCAATAATGTCAGCGAGTGCAAATGCTTTATTCGAATACACTCTATGTCCTACACATAACCCGATCAAAATAAATCAAATGGATTGAAATCCAACGAGTAAGGAAACCAATGAAAACTTATATTGTAAACGTTTCTGCAATGAAGTGTAATAACTAAATCAGCAAAAAATATTATTTCTCTGCAAGTATTATTTTCATCAGAAAGTACAAAATTCTGACACATTTAAAACTCTGCGCCTTAATATGCGGCGACTTTAAGTGAAAAGAACAGAGAAATATAAGCTTTTATTACTATATCGTCTTTTCTTGTATATTGTAATTATAAGTAAAAAATAAATTTCCAATTAAAAATAGGAACTTAAATATTTATTACCTTACACATATTTCATATGTATGTGCGTGCGTGAATTTCTGTGTTTCCGTAGCAATTTTTTATTGGGTAAAATTATATTATAGATGACTCAGTGACATAATATTAAAAATATTATAAAATTATTTTCATAATTTAATATTCCCAATAGTACAACAATACTGGCCAATGTTGGCCCACCAATGGCCCATCAATGCCCGACTTTGACCAACATCATCCCAGCATTCTCAAATGTTGGCTTATGATGGGTCAATATTGTTGTGTTACTGGGGGTGTTGCACCAATAACCAAAAATTAATTACTTATGAAATAAATTCTACGTATTGAAATGAAAAGTTAAAAAGAAAAGCTATATATAAACATTTAAATATAAAAATATTTTACACGACTTAAAATAATTTGAAAGACATATTTACATAATGAGTATCTCTCATTATGACTAATTAATACAACCTATATTTCTAAGGGAAAATATCTAATGAGATACAGCTTTGTTTGACAGATCATTATTTAGATTGGATTTTCAAAAAATCAAAATAACTGAAGAATAAATTATTCTTCAAATAATGTTTACTTACAAAGAACAGAACAATGGATTTTTCAATATTGAAGTAAATGAACGTGCTTTGGTTTTATTAAGAAACTGTCAGTGATATCTTCCTGATTTGCATAGCTACTTCATCATATTACTTTATGTTTTTATTTGTCTTGGCTTGAATAAATCAGTTTCATTGCTTGTAGATTATGTTTAATGTACACATAATAAAAAGAATATTTGATATTACGAAATAATATTTAAAAAAATATATTGAAATGTATTTTATTTAAGAAATAAACTATTAAAAAATTTGTGAGAAAAAATAATAATAAACTATTATCAGAGTGAGAGAAAAAATCTAGCTACTGCAAAACTTCAAAACTAATTAGACGTATTTATAAAACTATTGAGTGCAATGTTTTTTCCTTCTTCGCTAAATAATGTTCTTCTAAAAACTAATATTTTCAGTTGATATATTATAACTAATAAAAATAATAATAAGGATATTACTTCTACTTTAATATACTTTTGCTAAGTAGTTGTCAGTTTTAGACTAAAATTATCTTCATGCACTGTAAACATTTTTTTTTTTTTTTTGCAATATTACACAACAATATTGAGGCAGTCTACTTGCCACAACTATGCAAAAAAATGTTACCAGCTGTAACTGTGTAACCTTACACGTTATACAGGGGTTACACAGGCGCAGTTGGTAACATTTCTCCTCATGGTTGTGGTATTTTTCTACATGGTAAGCTACCTCAATATTGTTGCGTAATATTACACATTTTTTTTTTTTTTACAGTGTACTATTGTAAACGCTAATATTTTTCTATAACACAAAACTACCAAATTTCAAAAACTACATTTCAATTCATGCCGTTTTTAAATTCAATACGACGTATTATGCTGTTCTACAAATGTTTTTCTAATTTTATTGAGCAAATTATTTACTTGATTGTAATACTAGCAAGCTTTCCTGCAGGTAATTAATAGTATCTTACCAAATGAAAAATATATTCACCTTCTGTATACAACACAAAGTGTCTATGAACTCTGAGTAACTTTTGAAAAGTTCTGTTCCTTCATTCGATGTAAAGATAAAACTTTTCACCTAGAAAGACAAACTATGTAATATAAAAAGCAATATGGGAATTTATTGATATACTTTTCTTGTGACTTAATTTTATCTTTATTTATTTATTTATTTATTTATTTATTTATTTATTTATTATTTTATTTTTATTTTTATTTTTATTTTTATTTTTATTTATTTATTTTTATTTTTATTTATTTATTTATTTATTTATTTATTTTATTTATTTATTTATTTATTCATTTATTTTTTGCGAATGAAAGAATAAAACTTTGTACAATTTTATGCGCACAATAAATTTTTTATAACAATTTTCTTTCTAGTTGAAGCAAGAAAAGGGGGGGAGAAATGTGAAGTAGTAAATACGAACGACAAATGACTAATAAGTAATATTTTACTTGTAATTAAATATAAAGAATTTTAATAGCTGGAACATTGCATGTAAAAAATATTTTCTTTAGCGATTATTTAAAAAAGATTACACATATATATACATAAAATGTAAAATTAGACTAACTATTAATTGTAAAGCTCTTAGAAAAATATTTTTAGGCAAACATGACATAAATATTTATTCAAAAATTTTCATTCTAAAAGTATAAATTTAAATAACTTTTAAATATATTTTAATTACAAATTCGCATAATAAACAACTTTAATGTACTAACACAGTTTTAAAGATGTGCTTTTGACTGTTTCTACAGAATGTTTAGAAATTATAAAAAAAAAAAAATCAATGTTGAAAGGGTATTTTAAATATATTATCATGTAAAAAAGAGGAAAGAACTTGTTAAAATTAAAACGAATTATTCATAAATAAAGTTTTGTTTTATATTTCATTTATAAGAATTTAGAATGCATTCAAATGTGTATACAATTAGAATGACAAGCTTAAGACTATATTTTTCACGACAAGGATAAAAATTTTGACGCAGGTCAACGTCCTAGCCCCCCATTGGACGTATCTAGAATCAATAACTAGTCTCGGGTTTGTAGACGAGCAATCCCGAAAGATCATTCCGGATGGCACCATCTCCAAAGTTGAAGTTATCACTACGAAAGGCGTCAGCCTCTAAGGAGTAAACGAGAATGGCGATAATGATGATAATGCAGCTACGCCTTTCTTTGTTCGTGTAAGCGGAAATGAGAGATGAGCTTTTCAAGTCATAATTGAGTGTTAAATGCAATTTTTTCTTTTATGAAAGCATATTAAATTAATGAGCACAAAAAAGAAATATATATTGAAAGCATATAATTTTTTTTAATATATTACAGACATAATTATCTATTTAAGCATATAAACTTATCATGCAATTTTACTTAAAATAGATATGAATTTAAGGAGAATAACAAATTTCTGTAATTTTTTTGTGCAGTCTTTATTTTCTCTTTAAGAATAATGAGTGGAGAATAAGATGTATATATGGTTGAAATTATAGATTTTCTATAACATTTATAATTAAAATATATACTTCCGTCATTAATATTTTCGGGAAAAGCTGTTTAGGAAAAGTTCACTTGTATTCTACTAAATGTAAATAATATTATTTAGAAGACAAATGAACTCGCTATATTTTAAGTTGAAAATATAAAACTTTTTCATGCAGAAAAAAATTCAAATTTATCAAAAGAAAACGTATAATAACTTGATATATATATATATATATATATATATATATATATATACATAAAGTAACAATAATTCTAAATTTTATTCATCTAACAAAATAAAAACAGTTCGTTATGATGTTTATTATTGTAAAGAATAAGTCGTGATATTAAATGTTTAATGGTATAATGCAGTATATAGGTTATTTCAGATTACACATCCCATGATTTGTTAATGTTTTTAATTATGACAGAGTTCTTGAGCAATCACGGTAGACTTGGCATTTGTTTGATTTCTTTAAAAATCAAATAATTGCAAGAATTTATATCGATAGATAGATAAATATATATCGTGATGACATAATTTTCATAATTATATATTTGTAATGAAAAATATGTCATCACGAAAATTTCCGAAATAGTGAACAGTTTCCCACCACAATTGGCAATGAACTTATCTCAGAAACATCTCAGATGAGTTCGTTGACCAATTTAGTCCCACATTGTTCAAAATGGCGCTCAAAGGAAGGCAGTTATATACAAAGGTATTAAAATATCCCACAAATTAATGAATCAATTCATTCCGTCATGTTGTTCGAAAAACACTGGCCACTTAAAAACTTTAGACACAAAAATATACGTACTTATGAACGGATTTGCTTGAAATATGGTACATACATAGCCCATATCAAAGAGTCATATAAGTTTATTAATAAATTTTATTTACCATCTTATATCAAAAGAGTGGCCGGAGAAAATAATAAAGAAATCAATCTTGTTCACCGACTGAGACAAAATACTATATATAATTCATTTTTTATCTTCTTCCTAAGATATTCTTCATATTTAAATTCTTTCAATTAAACTTAACTCCAAATTATTTAATTTTTATGATTTTTTTATTTTAAAATTTGTATCACAATATCAGAATCATTTAATATATGTATATGTCTGACATGTAAATTGAACTTTTGACAGTTATCGCAAAATATTTTAACTACACTAACGGACAAAAAAAAAGCACTTGTACGATTTTTTATTTTTTATTTAAAAACGTTGAATTTAATTATTTAATAATAGGGATGAAACGGATAGTGATTTTGTCGGATACTGCATAGCCATATCCAGCAGACATCAGTGTATCAGATACTTGATATTCGGCAAAATAACTATCTGTTACATACCTACATTTATTTTATTTATTTATTTATTTTGAAAGGAAAAATAAACATATCCATGTGTGCCGATTTTTTCTCTCTTCCTATATAAACTTTGTAATTAAAAGTCAAAGAACTACGTATTGTAAAACTGTATACCATTTTAAATGATCTGGTGTGTCACTCACACGACTTTCTTTTACCCTGAAATTTAATACTATAAATACACTTTGGATATTAAGAGGTAACATAATGAGTACTGTTCAGTGAACCTATGTTAAAACAATTCAAATTAGGCTTCGGTAGACTTTTATATGGTAAATAGTTATGTGTGAGGGGGGCCACCGCCCCCTCAATCCCCCGTTTCATTACTACACCTTCATTTATATAGAATTTAAATCTGTTAGTAAAATTAAAAGTTCACTTAAAATTATTTAGACAACTTGCACACGCAGCATTCCTTGAAAATTATCAGTCTTAATCCAACTTTTCCAGCAACAAACTTATATTAATTTGAAAATACAACCTATGGATCTCTTGAAATTATTAGGTTTTTTTTTTTTTTCTTTTTTTAAGTTACTCTAAGAGACACAGACAAAGAAAACAAACTTTAAAAAACTTGACTTCGGTAATCAGGAATCCACAAAATGTGTAGATATATAAAAAAAAACAAGCGATGCCTGTTTAGATTAAAAACATATATTAATGAGAAATTCATTTCCTTCCTGAGCAGCTTTATTGCACATGGTAAAATATTACAGTAAAGTACTTCCACTAACAATAAAAAAGAATGTAGTCGCTTAAATATTTGCAGCCCTGTTTATCTTTTTAAGATAAAGTACAAATCACACAATGCACCTAAATATATCTCCCATAGTAATAATATACGACGCAACCTGAAATGCGCTTCCATCAATTTTCAGCTATTATCACACTATAATCTAGTTTTTTTTTGTGTGGCCCTGTAAATGAACAGTGAATGATTTCCCTGCCATATTATACATGAGACATCTTTTTACACATATACAAAATATATATTCATTTAATTTGGTTTAGTGCAGTCTATAGATGTTAAACTCTACTTACCTGTACTTTCCCCCATAGACGTAATGTATTTGAATACTCTTGAGTGCCCCTGTACATGAACCATTTGCTTCATCTCAACGAAAAGCTTAGTGTAGCAACCCTATATGATGCACATTTAGAATACCAAGTTTGGATTTTCTGGTTCCATTTGTTCTTGAGATATGCTGATAACAGACAAACAGACACACACAGACCAACCTCTAAAAAGATGATTTTCGTATTCATATGACCTCAGAACATGTCAATATAACAAAAACTCACTTTCAAAATTTGACCCAATAACAATACTTTCTCTGCCTTATGGTAACAGAAAGTAAAAATATTAGCTAAGAACGTGACACTGAAAGATAAATAGATATAATTCATAGTTCAAAGTGATTTAATCAATATTTCACTTAAGTTTTGAATAATATACTTTAAGTTGTAATTTTTATAATAGTATACAGGGTGACTATAATAAAATATGACATTTTAAAACACTCCGTATCAAACACTATGCTACAGAACTTCATGAAAATTCGGTAATTGCATAATCAGATGATGGGGATTTTTAATAAAAAAGCACCACAAAACTGGCGTTGTAAAAAATATTACTCACAAACTTTGAATAAACACCATAAAATGCAATAAACTCGCAACAATTGTTTCGGGTCAAAAATACACACGACCCTTCATCAGGCGAATAAAGTAAGCACAAGTGCTGCAGTCAAAGCGGCAACGCACAAAATCGTTTAAAATGAAAAGAAAAACTTTATAAAGTAGAAAGTAAATATAACTACTGGTGTGAGTAGAATTATACAAGAAAATAAATAAATAAATAAATGAGTGAGATTAAACATATAACAATCTAAGGATATCAAAAATTAAACGAAAATCGAAGTTACGTGAGTAATTTCCAAGCATCAGATAAGAATGGAGTGGAAGAAATATCATTAACAAGATTTTTCGAATTTTTAAATATAAAAAATGTTTCATGAATATCCAAATGGGAGGAACAGACAGGAGATGAAATTATGTTAGTTTTGGAAAAATCAAAACGATGACCTTGAGACCAGCAGTGGGAAGCAATAGAAGATTTGGTAATCTCTTCATTACGAACATTCCGACGGTGCTCATTTATTCTGTATTTCAAACGCCTCCTAGTTTGACCAATGTAACATAAGTTGCAGGACGAACACGGAATTAAATAAATTCCAGAACGGTTTTCGGTGGGAATGGGATCCTTAAGAGAAGATAATTTAATTTTATTGACGGGTTTGTAAATGACTTTGAAACCAAACGGTGAAAGAATTTTAGAGATTTTAAAAGAGAGTGAAAAATAAAAAGGTAAGACAACTAGGATGAGACTGTGATCGTTTAATTTGGGAGCAGAACGTTTAGGATTCTTAAATTTATATAGAGCTTTATCGATAATAGATAGGTTATAGCCACGAGAGAGAGCAAGAGATTTTAAATAATTAATTTCTTTCGAAAGATTAGACGGATCAGAACAAATGTGTAAGGCACGATAAACATAAGTGTAAAAAGCAGACATTTTTTGTTGAGGGGCGTGGTTAGAGAGAGCATGCGGCGGCAAAGAGACTGAGAATGGTTTTCTAAAAACAGTAGTTGAGAAACAATGCTTTTTCTTTATTCACAAGAACGTCAAGGAAAGGCAAAGATCAATCCTGTTCAACCTCAAAAGTGAATTGAATGCAAGGGTCAATCGAATTGACCAAATCGACATCAGGGGAGACAAGAACGAAAGTGTCATCCACATACCTAAAACAGTGAGGAAATTTATATACACCGAAGAGTTTTTCTTCAAAATAGTGCATATAAATGTCGCAAAGTAAAGGAGAGAGAGGACTACCCATGAGCATACCATCATTTTGGAAATAATAAGTACCATTAAAAATGAAGGCAGTATGATTTTGTGGATAACTTAAATGCATCTCTCTGTTTAACTGTACTATGATTTCATTAGATGTCAAATCACTTTTTACAAATGTTCCGGTTCAAGGTGCTCTGGTTTGTTTAGAGAGAAGACTACGTGAATTCCATTATTCTTCTATTGAAATTGAGGAGCTTGTAAATTTAGTTCATTTGAGTATCAGGCAAACTGCCTTCATTTTTAATGGTACTTATTATTCGCAAAATGATGGTATGGCCATGGGTAGTCCTCTCTCTCCTTTACTTTGCGACATTTATATGCACTATTTTGAAGAAAAACTCTTCGGTGTATATAAATTTCCTCACTGGTTTAGGGATGTGGATGACACTTGCGTTCCTGTTTCCCCTGATGTCGATTTGTCCAATTTACTTTCTTTGGTCAATTCGATTAACCCATGCATTCAATTCACTTTTGAGGTTGAACAGGATTGCTCTTTGCCTTTCCTTGACGTTCTTGTGAATAAAGAAAAGGATTGTTTCTCAACTACTGTTTTTAGAAAACCATTCTAAGTCTCTTTGCCGCCGCATGCTCTCTCTAACCACGCCCCTCAACAAAAAATGTCTGCTTTTTACACTTATGTTTTTCGTGCCTTACACATTTATTCTGATCCGTCTAATCTTTCGAAAGAAATTAATTATTTAAAATCTCTTGCTCTCTCTCGTGACTGTAACCCATCTATTATCGATAAAGCTCTATATAAATTTAAGAATCCTAAACGTTCTGCGCCCAAATTAAACGATCACAGTCTCATTCCAGTTGTCTTACCTTTTTATTCTTCACTCTCTTTTAAAATCTCTAAAATTCTTTCACCGTTTGGTTTCAAAGTCATTTACAAACCCGTCAATAAAATTAAATTATCTTCTCTTAAGGATCCCATTCCCACCGAAAACCGTTCTGGAATTTATTTAATTCCATGTTCGTCCTGCAACTTAGGTTATATTGGTCAAACTAGGAGGCGTTTGAAATACAGAATAAATGAGCACCGTCGGAATGTTCGTAATGAAGAGATTACCAAATCTTCTATTGCTTCCCACTGCTGGTCTCAAGGTCATCGTTTTGATTTTTCCAAAACTAACATAATTTCATCTCCTGTCTGTTCCTCCCATTTGGATATTCATGAAGCATTTTTCATATTTAAAAATTCGAAAAATCTTGTTAATGATATTTCTTCCACTCCATTCTTCTCTGATGCTTGGAAATTACTCACGTAACTTAGATTTTCGTTTAATTTTTGATATCCTTAGATTGTTATATGTTTAATCTCACTCATTTATTTATTTTCTTGTTTTCTTGTACAATTCTACTCACACCAGTAGTTATATTTACTTTCTACTTTATAAAGTTTTTCTTTTCATTTTAAACGATTTTGTGCGTTGCCGCTTTGACTGCAGCACTAGTGCTTACTTTATTCGCCTGATGAAGCGTCGTGTGTTTTTTCGACCCGAAACAATTGTTGCGAGTTTATTTCATTTTATGATGGGGATTTTATCTAGTACAAAAAATGTTCCAAAAACCACCACTAAAGGGTGTATTATAGGAATGGGAATACGATGAAAAATGATTCTCTGTCATTTTCCTACATGTTGGCCTCCGTGATCACCAGACTTCAATTCATGTGACTTTTGCCTCAGAGAATACTTGAAAAACTTGGTATACTGTGATTTCATAGCATCTGTTACTGACCTTGAAGATTGCATAGCACGCCATGTGCGTACCATTCCCTAGCAATATTGCTTTAAACCGTTGAACATGCACTTTTATGCGCACAGAGTTTAGCAGACAATGATGAACATTGTATAGAGCAAGTTTTGAAAGCAATGTTAAATTAAATAGATTTGAAATTGTTAAATTTTGTAGATACTTGTTATATTTGCGATAATACGTGATCTAGTGGTGATTTGTTTGAACTTGTTTTGTGCTAGATAAAATTCCCATAATCTAATTTTGTAATTACCAAATTTTCATAAAATTCTGCAGCATAGTTTTTGATACAGAGCGCTGTAAAATGGCAAGTTCAGTTATGGACACAATGTGCATTGTGTGTTACATTGTATTTTCATTGCATTTTCAAAGGACTTTAATATGATATTTATATTGTTTATAAGTAAAAAGAACATTAAAATTTTAAGTGAAACTAAACGAGAAAAGTTTTCATTATTTTGTAACTTCATATTTTTTATCTGTTATAAATTTGTATTTTTAAGAAAAATGAAAAGAATAATTTTTAAATATTAAATTTTAAAAAATCCGAATTTTAACGTATACTTAGATTTGAAATAAAGAGAAAGAAAAAAAAAAAATAAATAAAAAATAAATAAAAAATAAATTATAGCTTTCTAATTTTTACTATTTTATCCGGAATTCTTCCAATTATTTTAGTCCTAATTTAAAGTTTTTTTTTTTTTTTTTTTTTTTTTTTTTTTTGAGAAATCCCGGCCGTTTTCCTCAAAATTCTACACTGAAAAAAAAAATCTGTGACTGATATCTAGACACTATATTGTGTCTCTAATAAATATAGTTCTATGCCATCCTTATAAATTCTAGTTGTCTTTGTTAGCAAATTACAAAAACCTGTATTAGAATTCTAGATCATTTTCCTGTATTATCGTGATCAAACTTATTTAAAAATCTATGCAAATAAGTGTCAACTCAAGATGCGAGTTTTAGCAAATATAATATCGGTTTATGACCCAATTTTAGAAAACCAAGGGAGAATTTATCGTAATACAAAAAAGTCATAAAATTCTAAACACTGTTTCACCATCTAGAAAACTATAGACTAGAAATTCATTTCGCCTATTCATGTTATTTGTTTACCTTATACGTACAGCTCGCAAAACTATATTTCTAGTTTAGGGATTCAGAAAAGGACTACTTATTCGTTCTAGATGAAGGCGGTATATTATTTTTTCTCTGTGTAAATACTGATTCACTGAATATACTATATATGTATACGTATAATACAAATGTAAAATTTTATTTACTATAAATTATTTACTATTTATTTATTTACTATTTATTTATTTTATTTACTATTTATTTTAAAACTAAGGGATTTAAAGGAACTTTTTGGAACTGAATTGTAACTTATCAACTCATTAAAGGAAAAAACAGATTCGAAGTTTTATATTTATATCCAAATAATTGTTTTTGAAAATATTTTTATTACACTTTTAAATCTAATTCATATATAAATCTATTACAAAATAAAAATAAAAAAAATAGTTGCCTAATGTACACTATTTTGTCTGAAATTTTTCCAGTTATTTTCTTTTAAATTTAAGATTAAAAAATGCAGAAATGATGAACGTTTGTTTTTAATAGAATTGTAGTTTAATATATATATATATATATATATATATATATATATATATATATATATATTTGTGTGTGTTTACTTTTTTAAAGTACATAGTTATTTATTATATTGCTTTATTTAATTAAATGTATGAAGTAGCTTCATACAGATAAGACAAGGTTAAGTTGCTGCTACGATCAAAATTTTGTGAAGTATCGTGACGTACTTAAAGAAAAAGTATAATTCTACATAAAAAAAAAAAAAAAAAAAAAAAAAAAAAAAGAATTTTAAATGGCAAACAAGTAAAGTTCGCGAAGATAAAGAATGAGATAGGAAAAAATAGATTGCATTCTTTTGCTTAAAACTTTAACTATTGTTTTATGTATCTACAGCTTTATATTTGGAAAATGAGAAAACGCTTTTCTGCAATATTTTCATATATTTAATAATCTACCTATAAAACATTATAGAAAGATATACAAAAAGTGATAACAATATTATAGTAATACATTTTAAAGAAATGAAAATGTAAAATTCAGAATGTTTTACAAAGTAACCAAAAATTATGCTGATAAAATTTTTAACTATAAATTTTAATTATAATTTAAAAAAATGAACTAGAAGATCATTAAATTTACAATGTACTTCCTACTAAGGCTTTCAATAAAATCTGGAAATTCTCTAAGTGTTAAAAAAAGAAAACAAATCCAGAAGCCATAGAAGACTTTGAAATCTCATTTTCTCTTGCGTAACTTAAACGGCTATACATTACGTATCAGTAAATCCACTTAACATTTTTTCTTCAGACAGAAAGTTTTTTTTTTTTTTTTTTTTTGCCAAAATCTATTTTGAAAATAATAATTATATTATAATAAATTATTTTTATGTAATTTCTTGGGAATTTGATATTGTTTAATAAGTAAATTTTGTAGAATTTCCATTTTTATTTTTAATTTAAATGTATTAAAATGTATAGATTCTGTCATGAAAAATGTTACTGATTTTCATGTAGTTACATAAGCATGTTTCTAAAACTTTTACATAATTTCGTAAATATTCATAGATTCTTTAATTTTTAAAACTTACTAACATTTAACTAAAATAATGAACAATCACAATAAATATATAATTTCTTATGTACATATTTACATTTCGCTCAGTAAAGGAAAAGAGTATAAATTTAAGATAAACGTCAGTTTTCTTATTACAGGATGCAACTACATGTTGCAGCGACAACGTACAACTTCTGACTTCTGGCTAATTTCTGAAAAATAAAATGATTTCATTTCAGTTTATGGATTGGCAAAATATCGTTACATATTTCGCCAAGAATGTCGACAACGCCATCTATATTATTTTAAAAGTAGGGAAGGTGGCTCAGTAATAATTACGTTATTTAACGTATGCGTAGGTGTTTGAACCTAGCGTGTTACAACTTTCTTATCTCCATGTTTTCCATAATAACGTCTTTCAATAAAAACTTGAGTTAAAACCACAGATATATTTTTAATAAAAACTATGGACATGTATAATGTTTAAACTTTTCGAGCTTACACATAGCTTCTCATCAGTATAACTACAATCACCAATTACTCAGCATTAAATAGTATTAAAGTTATTCACGTCATAGAAGGATCACTTGTTCAAAAAGAATGCACAAGACTCATTAGGAGTGAATTCATTAAGCACCAATCTTCTAAAAACGTTTTACTATTATAATTACTGTAGTTAGATTTAAAAATTATCAAGTTTTCGACGGAGGTGGGTCGATCGATATCGTTTACATTTATAACTAATTCTGAGAGTAGGTCACATGACCTGAAAAAGTATTTATGCGAATGCATCCGGATATTACAAGATTGAGCAGTGTTATTAATATAAATATTATTACAAGATTTATAAGGAATAGCATAAAACATGCGGGAAGATTCTGAAAGAGGAAAATTTTAGTTTAAATTTGCAAAAAAAAAAAATGTTTTTAAGTGTAACCTGATGTTTTTTTTTTTTTTTTTCCTTTTAAGCACTTTTCAAATTAATTTTATTTAAATGTTTTAAATGTTTTTCAGGAGTACCATGGTAATATGAAATTGACACAAAATGAAAGGGGTGGGGAGAATTTTATTAACAAGAGACACAAATTGAGTTTCGGAAAGTATACAGTTTAAATGGCGAATGGAATAAGAATATTTAACGAAGTGCTATAAGCATCAGCTATGACAAACGCCTAATTTTTGCAAGTATACATTTATTTGAGTTCTGTTATGTTTCATATACTTTAGAAATTTTATTTTATACTTCACAACTTTTTTTATTTAAATATTAATGAAGCACAATTTTGTTTTCAGGACGAAAAAAGTAGCAAAATTGTAGTTTCAGCTTCAAAAATATTTCGAAAATTTTTACTTATCCAAACTTGATACTATGCATTTAAAACACGACACTTTCATAAGCATTTCAAATAATAATAATAATAATAATAAGTGTTCTTGGCCTAATAGTTGATTAGATTTTTTTTTTTTTTTTTGACTGGGTCAAAAATCCAACAGTATTGTTTCAAAATGGCGGAAAAGCTGCCAGTGGATTTTGAGCAATTTTTATTTCAAACCACCGGAGACTAGCATACACCGATTACAGTTGATGTTGGTTTGTTTGTTTAAACGTGGGAGTTTAGCCTAGTTTTTTTTCTAATTTCACTGTTTTATTAAGTGTCAAGTTTAAATTAATATTATACTACACATGCATATGTTTACATAATATATATAATTTTTACTTTCCAAACATACTATGTAAGGAAAGTATTGTAATCATGACAAAAATTCGACTTGGAGATTTTGATCACACCTTTTGAGGTCCCTTGAGTTCATTTTTGCTATTTTTACGATGATATGTGTATGTGGGTGTGTATGTGGGTGATTGAACATGCTAACGTGTAAATGCTTTGTTCGAAAGAGTTGAAAGTTGATACATATGATGTAAGTTACAGTAGTACGAACGCGATTGATTTTGGTGAATCTAGTAGTTGTAGTTTTTTTACAGGGACACAAAGAAGAATTCTTTATTATTATGGTCTATAGGCTTAAATTATTTAAAGTGCGATAGTGTGTAAACGCCTTATTCAAATGAACTGAAAATTTATATTTATGTTATTGGTCACCATCATATAAACTGTATAGATTTTTGTGATTCTAGTATTTATAGTGTTTTTAAAGGAACACAAAGAAGAATTCTTTATTAAAGTGCAATAGGGACTAAACGTCTAATTCAAATACATTGAAAATTTATACACATATTATAGGTCATTGTCACACGAATTCTACAGCTTTTGGTTGCCCTAGCACTTATAAATTTGAACACAAAGAAAACTTCTTTATCATTATGGTCTATATGGTCAAAATATTTAAAGGGCAATCTAAGCGCTTAATTCAAATAAGATGAAAATTTATACATATACATGTTATAGATCACAATCACGAGAACTGTAGGAATTTTAAAGAATCTAGCACTTATAGTTTGTCTACAGACACAACGAAAAATCTTTTATCATTATGGCTTATGCGCTTAGTTTTTTAAAGTACGATAGTGTCTAAATACTTTATTGAATGGCGCTGAAAATTTATATACATATTATAAGTCACTATCGCACGAAATGTATTGATTTTGGTGAATGTAGAACTTATAGATTTTTACAGGGACATAACGAAAAATTCTTTATAATTATGATCTATGGGCTTAAATTATTTTAAGTACAATAGCGTTAAATTGAAAAACATATTGTATGGAGTAAAATACTGAAACATCTTTTAATAGTTTTCACTTTTGTCTATATATATATATATGCAATGTCTTTTCTTACTTTACTTTATCTATACAACCGTTAATTCTTAATGTCCAGAAAGTTGATTGGAGTCACTCCAGATTCTTTTATAGTACTTTGTGTACAAAATAAATTTTTCGAAACACAAAAAAGGTTTTATTTTATAGAAAAAAGAGTAAAGCGAAGTAAAATAAATTTTCAGAATATACCAAGTAGGTAATTATATATTTTCTTCTTATTATTTTATTATTTTCAGGAACACTTGTTAACACTAAATAAATAAAATGAAATTCTTTCATAGTCACATTATAATTTTTTTAATGATTAATTTACTTAAACGACAGTTTAAAATATTCTTAGCGATAATTAGTTTAAAAATGCCTAATAATTTACACTGATAATAAGCAACTTAACTTATTTTTCGAGCATAATATTTCAAAATAAATTAAAAATAATATTATTTTTGACACGTTCCACATAATATTACCAGCACTTTAATATTTTTTATGGCCATGTTAAAGTCGTTTATTCATTTTTAGGTTTGAATCCAAGAGAAAAAATAATCTAAAACTCCATTAACTACTTTCTGAATTGGCTTACTTTTTCTCTTCTTTTCTTTTTGCTTTTGTCTTTTAATAATGTTAGCTAGGATTTTTTTAAGCGAGAGAAAAATTAAAATGAAAGTAGTAATAAAAAGAGAATACAGAACTATTAAAGCCAGTAAAACATATTTAAGAGAAAGAATATTGATCGAACATATTTTTTACAAAATACCGGTTTTCAATATTTTCTATTGTAAAAAATATATAAAATTCCGTTTTTAGTTAAAAGTTTCGTTCAGTTTTTACTAAACTTTTATGCATTTAACAGTAAAAGAATTTAGAATAATTTGCGAAAAATTTGGAGTAGATAATAAGAAACTAAACTTTATTGATTATATAATGCAAAATACAAGTAGAACAGGCTGACATTTGACACAACTTTTTGTCAACTTATTAAAAATAAAAATTAATTACGAAGTAAAATTTTTTCAAATAACACTATCCCTTCATTTAGTTACAATATGAAGCTGAATTAAATTGTTAAATATATTATTTACTTTTCAAACTATTACCACTAAATGAAATAATATGTTAAATTTTTAGATATATACATTAAGTTAATAACTAGAGTTCTTTTTTTTCCAATGAAAGTATTATTCTAATTAAACAATTAATTGATTTACAATTAAAAAACTACATATTATATTATAGAAAGTTACTTGTGAAAAGAACTAGCAATTATTTCTAATTAAGAATTTTAAAGTACTGTATATTCTGCGCAGAAAATGTATAGGTGGAAAATTAAATTGACAAAACACCGTCTGTTAAAATTTAAATGCTGCATTAAAATTTTTAATAAAACATTTTTATAGGTTTGAAAATAATTTAGGTAAAATACAATAATAAATAGGTTAGAAAATACATGTAAATTTTTTTGTGTAATGTGAATCGATGTATACCAAGCTATGCTTGTATCGTACACTGATATTTCTGATTTGGCTAAAATAATATTACTTGAATAATTATATAGGTGTGTAATATGTATTAAAGAAAAACTCATAATTGCGATTTTATACTATTACTATATGCTATAAAAAATAGAATGCATGAATACATATATATATATTTATATATATATATATAATTAAAAACTTATCAAACATTACACAGAAAGGAATTAAATATATGTAGCAGTAAGATACTATGAGAAAGATTTCAAATGTCAATGGAAGAAAAGGAAATTCGAACAAATAAGAAGCTGATTTTTTAAAATAAATAACAAAAGATTGTTGCGCAAATAGTCACAAACCAAGTTATGTATTAATAAGCTTAGTTAATAAATGAATGAATAGACAAATAAGGGCATACAAAATATAATATTGTATCCAAAATAATGCTTTTAAAAGGTGAACATACACACACTAATTGCTGTGCTAATTTTGGACCTAATACATATCATATATTTTGTTTTTTGAACCTCTCTTTTTAACACTTTCTAACAAGGTTGAAAAGTCTTAATGACTTCCGTTTGTCTGTTTGTCTGTCCGTCTGCCCGCGCTCTGACTCCCGTAAATATTTATGGAATTTCTTGAAACTGATGTATATATATATGATGTACGTATATATAATCCGTTATTAATTGTGGTACATAAAAAATATAAAACAATCTGTAAAATGCGAAATATTTTTGATTAAATTTTATTTTTACACAGTATTTCTATAAATCATATTTAAATAACTTTACAGTACATAAATCTTAATGAATTTGTAATATGTTATTCAAGTTTACTATCAGACGTTTCCTATGTAAAATGGAGTAAATACGACCACTGGTTTGGGTTCAGGAACACTTGAAATTATTACAAAGAGGTATTTCTGCAAACCAAATTTCAATAACTTTACTCAACGCTTAATGAAATTGAAGTATGTTATTCATATACATACGTTCAAAAAAATGTTTTCTCTAGAATATGATTCTAGTATAGTCTTACATGGCCACATAAAAGTGTCAGTTACATTAAGAGCTATTAATAAAAATTTGCTGAAATTGCATTTTCGTTTACATTAAGCTTTTTAACACTTTCTAACAATTTTTAAGTGTGAATATGATTTTGATTTGATTATCTGTCTTTCCGATTGTCTACCTTTCTATCTGTCTGTCGTCCGTCCCCAGCGTCCGTAAATATTTTCAGAGTTTTTAAAAAATGATATATATTAATGAAGTTCACTATGGAACGTTCCCCATTTAAAATGACATTAATAGGTCCTGTAAAACTAGTTTGTGCACAGCCTCAGGGGCAACAAAAAAGAAAAAAAATGCCAATGCTTTGTGTTTTAGGACAGACATTTTAAAAAATCACGTTAGATAACTTTCCACTGTAAAATTAATAAAGAAATTGACATGTATTGTTAATATTCTAAACTAATATTTTGTATAGAATATGGTATGATTAACCGTCAGATTTACAAGGCTTTACTAATATATTCAGATTTGTTAAGGGATGCAATTATAATCTAACGGATGGATTTTCTTTTGCGTTAAGCCTTTCTAACACATTCCAACAATGTCTAAGAGTGGTTGGTTTAAATTCATTTAGTCAATCTGCATACATTTCAGTCCTTCTGTTTGTCTGATGTAATATTGAAAGTTGTACGATACAACAAATATGTACAGTTGGAAAGTGTTAATAATCAATGTGTACTGCATGATTTATTTTCTTGTTTATGTTTACTTTTTGGAAACCAAATCAAATATAAAACAGTGATAGTTTTAAAAATTTGAATAATTGCGTACATTTCTATGCTCTGACAGAGTACCCCTCTAAAGATTTGAAGCTTTGAAGTTGTATTATTGAAGTAAACTGAGTTTTGTATGTAGATTTTTAATATAACTTACGATTTCTTCTATTTTTTAATCTATTTGATTTTTCTTTTCGTGGTTACACTTATCCCAGGAATTTCTGTATTTTGCAGCAGTGCACTGTTAAAAATGTTACTCAATAATAAGTAAACTGTCATGCTCATTTGAAAATGAGTAATTTTGCATTCAAAAATGAAAACATGCTTGTCTCATTTACGAAATATCGCATGTTTTCAAATTAATATCTGTGCACTACATAATTTATTATAAATATGTTGAACTAAAAGAAGTTCTTTAATATAATTTCTACAAATTTAATAAGAAAGAGTTCAAGCATAAAATTTATTATTTCAAATCTTTATCTTGCTATCATCAATAACAATCATACTATCATCAGAATACATCAATACATCAATGAGAATTTCTGTTTGGGATATTGTGATTCAATTTTTGAGCATATTAATATACTCAATAATAAATACATGGAATTTTTAAGTTTAAGTGTATTCGCTTCGGAGCTATATTGAGTATGTGGCCTACTCAGTGTCGACCCAATTTTACTCAATTTTGAGTAATTTTGCTCCTTTATTTTTTTTTTCAGTGTGTAACCAAGGTACCAATACTTGTCCCAAGCAATTTAATTATATCACTTATATTGTTTTACATTTATTTTCACTTTTATCTTTCAATTTTCAATGAAACCTATTATCGTGAACACTTATAAGATTTTGTTGGGACTGCTAAAAATTTTAAGCTGTAACAGCTACTTGGAGGCGTACAGAAAAGTTTACAATTCTGTAACGTGTCGAGATATTTTAAAAATTCAAACAAATAATCTAGATTCCTGAAAGTTTTCACTGTTTGGTAATTAGAATAAAATATCTCTTAATGTACTTCATATGGGTAAAAGAAGCCGAAGTTACACTTGTCCCAAACAAAGGGCAGAAGAACCACGAAACATACAAATTTCCTATTTTTTTCTTTGTGTGGCACATTGTTAAATTGTACAGTCGGCAGCAAAATTATAAAAGCACACATCCACATTTTTCATAATTTATTTTTAGTTTCATCGCTAACTTTTATCATCTAGTTATTTTTTTATAAACAGCACAAAGACTAAGATCGTGACTCGACAATTATTTCCTTAACAAAACAGTATTAGGTACACATCTTTTAAATAGGAATTATTCCTAGTTCTTCAATAATTTTGCTGCGGGCTGTAAAAAGTTCGCATTTTAAATGTCAGTTAGTTGTAGTTTAAGCCTAAAAAGTTTCATAATTGTAAGTATAATAGAGACTGAGCAAAATGAGGTAAAATTGAAACTATGGCGAAAATTTGTTGCACGTACCCCACTTCACCCTAACAAAAGAACTGTAGTTTATTGAAACAATTTAAATTTAAACCATGCTTACAAAGATCAGCTAATAAAATTATTCCAATAAATTTCTTATATAAAGGAAATCTATGCTCAGAAACAAATAAAAATAAAAGTGCCAAATTTACATATATTATAGTAATTTTAATTCATTAATAATTATATTTCGTTTATAGATTTACGTGTATGCGTATATACTGTATACATATGAGTATCTATACAAATATTTGGATTTGTTTTTTTTATTTAAGATCATTTATTTGAATAAATTATTCATATATATATATAATGAATTAATAGGCATAATAAATTTCTCTTCGTCATTTTTTTTTTCAAAGGATCACCCGTAACTACCAAAGAGATATGTATAATAAAGACGTCCTAAATTTTCAGTTAAAAATTTCTTTTACAATAAGTAAAATTAAACATTACATTTCTTTTCCAAATAATATATTTTGCATAAAGAAAAAAGCAGTAAACTATTTAATATTAATAACTTATCATTTTAAATTTTAGTATTGAGAATAAATGGCAATATGCAACACTATAAAAAAAAATGTGTTATAAAACACTTTTAAACATTATAAAAGTTTTTTTCTAAGACTTAATACAAAAATACTCACTAACTGACTGGGAAAATAAGTAATTTGCGAAAAAATGCGTAAATGTCACTTAACAAATAATATGCTATAATATACTCTCAAACTTTCATTAAGTTTTAATAAACTGTAATATGAACATAAATAGTAATGAATAAAGAAGGTATATTCATTGTTGTTTGTAATTTAAAAGAATGGTTTGTGAAAGGAAATCCGATTTTATTCAACATAAGCAGTAACGTTTATTTTATACAAAAAAAAAAAAAAAAAAAATCTTATAAAGTATAATAAATGTTATACAAAATTAATAAACGTTCCATATTTACCTTATTATTCTTCTAAGCTATTTTTGATATAATAAAAAATTATAGAATGAATTTTTTCAACACTTTAGTGACATTAGATGCTTTAGAAATAAGCATTGATCCGTTTCACCGAGAAAACTTAAATTAACAAACTTTATAAACCACCACCAGCACCTACCTCTCACCGACTTGCAAGAACATCTGAACTGGCATCGTTATATTTACAAAATTTGAATATGAAAATATTTTGCTAAATCCCTGACATAAGAATTTTTTTTTTTTTTTTTTGCATCTCTCAATTTATGAATCAAACTAAAAGCATCTTGTTATTATTTTGGCTAGCTATTACTAGCTCTTCTTTTCTTTAATACCCTCATCCTCTTCTTTTTTTCTTTTAAAACTTCGTTAGTTTTTTTAATACTCCAAAATAGGTTCGTGACTTAATAATGGTTAAAGTTGACTCTCGAAGTATTGAATAGCAATAGACGGGGAAAAAAAGCGAGTACGTGTTCATGGCAAAATTTTCAACATTGAAGGAATTGAAACTGGATTTAGATACGTATTTACTAAATCTTCTGCAAGTATTCTACTTCTTATCAGAATAAAACTGAATGTTTGTGTATTTCTTCTAAATATAGCAACAGAGTCAAAATTAATGTTTTTGTTTGAGTTTATTTATAAAAGTAAATTAGGTTAGATATTATCGATTACGGGAGTGTGAATGCACTTTCGTAAAAGGAAATTTACTACATTTGTAACTTATTTGTTTATTTTGTTGTAATAGTCAAGTACGTTTCTATTCATTAAATATTTCTTCTTAATTCATACTGATATTTTTATTTTTTATTTTTATTTTTATTATATATTATATATATATATGTGTGTATATATATATATATATATATTACGTTCACGAAATTATTCATGTACAGTAGAATCTCGCTTATCCGAGGTAATGTGGACCGAGGATACGTCGGATTATCGGAAACTCGGATAACACGGATTTTTTCGTAAATTGAGGGGAAAACATACAGCAAATTTTAAAACGGGTGAAAACTTAGTCAATGAAGTAAAATATCATATATATTGCGTATTTAAATGCAGTCAGTTGAAAATGCAATGCAATACATACATATATAAATTAAAAAAAAAAGAGTATTATATAGTAAAGCTTGTCAAATTTATCTATGTTATTTGTCAAAAGCCACGCTTCCTCCGGGACTTGCCTTTCCGGGACTACCTCGATGGTGGAACTCAGCTAATATATTGCGTCTTAATAACTAATTATATTAGTATTTACGTAAGTTAATATGTAACTCACATAATGTATTAAAGTATGTTAATATATATTAACTTAAGTTAATATATTACATTTATGAAATTTTTAATGTACAGTAGAATCTCGCTTATCCGAGGTAATGTGGACCGAGGATACGTCGGATGATTGAAACTCGGATAACACGGACTTTGTCGTAAATTGAGGGGGAAACATACGGAAAAATTTAAAACGGATGAAAACTTAGTCAATGAAGTAAAGTAATACATATATTACATATTTAAATGTAGTCAGTTAAAAATTCAATGCAGTACATTTACATACTTGCCAACCATCTCATTAATAACCGTACAATTGTTAACGCCCCTTGAAAAAACGCCCCTTTTCTCAAACCACTTTATTTTTAGAGTAATTCTCTTCAAATACTGTTACGATTAAATAAAAATAAAATTACTCTAAAAAATGAGTGGTGAAAAAAAAGGCGGGTACTAAAAACTGTACGGTTCATAATGAGATGGTTGGCAAGTATACATTTATATATAAATGAAAAAATAAAGTACTATATAGTAAAATTTGTCAAAGTTATCTATGCCATTTGTCAAAAGTCACACCTCCTCTGGGACTTGCCTTTTCGGTACTACCTCGAAGGTGAACATCAGTTAATCAGTGCTCAGATAACCGCGGCTCTACTGTATATTCGAATGTAAAAATATTTAATACACTTAATTACTATTTTAAAAAAAACTACCAAAACAGTCCAACTGTTATTAAATACTATTCATGTTCTTTTTTTTTTTTTTTTTTTTTGACACAGTAACCGACAAGGAAAAACATTTTTTAATTGAAACACTTTAAGCTAATTTATCCTATTTCTTGAATGCTACAAAAATATAAATAATTACATAAAGCATAAAATTATTGCACTATTACAGACATTATAGCACTTCTTCATTCACAAATTTATTAGAATATTAAAAATACAACATTTTGACTGGTAATCAAGCATGTAAAAATTTGCAATTAAAGAATCATAGGAAAATATATACATAAACTACTTTAATTATTAACTTCCTTCTTCAATTTATTAACAACATATCATTTGTCTTTCAGCCTAGAACATAATTTGCCAACAGTATATATCTTTTTATTTAATTACTCTTCCCTAATTGAATAAAAAATTAACTACTAGCATTTAAATAAACTTTGTTAATCATTCCTATAATAATCTCCTAGGAATACATATTACAGTTAAATATAAACAACCATGGGGAAACAAATAAACATCTAAAATGATTTTTAAATCTTTCGGTTGGAAACATATAGTAAACGTGGAAAAAGAGAAATCTGTTTGGAAACTTTCCAACCAGTTTCAGCGATACTGCTAAAAGAAATGCGGTGACATTTCCAAACCATTAAGCAGTATGGGAATTCCGATATAAGGCTCTGATTTCTATATATTTCATGTTTATAACATGTTTGGTTCATTATAGCTACAGAAATAAATGTCATATGTTTTCTCAAAGAAAAGAGTTTTATATTTCAAATGATTTCGCAAAGAAATTTTCAAGTTTATAAAACAGAAAACCAACTAATTATGGTTAATATTTTTACAGATTAAGTTGCTTGAACAGAACTCTTTGTATCGGGTATGCTTAGTTTTCATTTATTAATTTTTGTTAAATATGAATGTTAAGTAATTTATATGAACTTGTAATATTTTTATGCTTTAAAAGAGATACAATATATGTTAAAATCTTTTGTATATATATTTAAATATTTTTTAATTTATAGAAGATGGAACAGGAATTTCTCTCTCTCTCTCTCTATGTATGTATGTAATGTAAAAATCGTAAAGAGTTTATTTTTTAACAATTATTAAATTTTCAATAATTTTACAATTTTATTCAATATTTAAACTCATTAATTGTAACACAATTGTTTTTTGTTTTTAAGATACAGTCGGTAGCAAAATTATTGAAGCACACATTCGCACATTTTATAATTTTTTTTTTTTAGTTTGATCGCTAATTTTTTCATCAACTTACTTTTACAGAAATAGCATAAGACTAAGATCATGACTTGACAAATATTTACTTAACAAAACAGTATTACGTGTCCATCTTTTAAGTAGGAATTATTGCTAGTGCTTCAATAATTTTGCTGCTAACTGTAAGCTGTATTAGAGATATAGAATCTTTTCGTTCAAACCCTACTCTGTGATGATCTGAATTTTATAACTTTTAAACTTCAATATCTAATTAATAAACTGATAATCTGTTTATTATGAAGTAAAACTTGCTAACTAGTTTCAAAGTGTCAGAACTATGAAATGACGCAAACTTTATCGACAAACTTTTAATCCTTAAGTGGAAGAGAATAAAATCAATTCATTTTAAAGGTTAAAAATAATTTATTAAGCATATATGAATTATGGTATTGTTAAATTTTTAAAATTGTGTAAATAATTATTTGAAATATTGTAGTGATTTTTTATGTTAATAAATCGCTTAACTTGTTTTATACAAGTTTTATGTTATTAGCTCATTTGCTTAAACTGGATTTTAAATATTTCAATAATAAGATAATGTTTACTTTAACATCTTAAAATTTATTACTTATTTCCGATAATCGATTTAAGGGGACCTGGCACCTTTGACTTGGCACTGCTGAAGTAGATGTTATATAAAATCTTATATTCATATTTAACATTCATAAATTGAACTATATTCGGATTGTTCAATAAAATGTAGATTCAAAGAAAATTTCATATGGTTTTGATATACACCTCGTGACAAAAAGGTAGGTACAAAGGGTTTTTTCTTTGGTTTTTCATAAAATAACATTATCTAAATTGTGCTTATCATTTATTATTATCATAAAATAACACTTTTCTAGGATTAATTTTTGTTTTAAGTCTAATTTAGAAAAGTTTTAAGACTAAAATTTTTCTAATTTAAGACTACAGTCCGCGACAAAAGGATAGGAACAAAGTTTTTTTTTTCTTTCTTTTTTTAATTTTTCATAAAATAACGTTATCTAAATTGTGCCGATCATTTACTATCATAACAAAATATTATTATATCAGAAACATATTAAATATTTGAATCATATTCAAAATATTGATATTTAAAATAATCATATTCAAAAAAAAAAAAAAAAAAAAAAAAAAAAAAACTTTGTTCCTATCTTTTTGTCGCGGTGTGTAGTCTTAAATTAGAAAAATTTTAGTCTTAAATTTTTTCTAAATTAGTCTTAAAACAAAAACTAGTCCGGGTATAGCGTTATTTTATGATAATAATAAATGATAAGTACAGTTTAGATAATGTTATTTTATGAAAAATCAAAGAAAAAAAACCCTTTGTACCTATCTTTTTGTCACGGGGTGTATTCGAAATCTTTAAATTGCTTTTCTCATTTTGCTATTTTTCATGAATTCATAATTTTCAAAATGGTAAACTTCTACAGACATTTGAAAAAAAATACATAATATTTTTGGATGTTTATTGAACCTATTAAAAAGAATTGGGGATGGATATTGCAATATCTTTAAAATAAAAATTATAGAAAATAAAAATATAACAAAGTCATGTTATAGCAAATTTTTACATAGATATGCACTTTTTAAATTTTTTCCTTGGATTGAATTAATAAATTTCAAAATCAGTTCCTTTTAAGTAAGTTCTATTAAACATCCAAAGAAATATTAAGTCTTTTCTTAAATATCTTTAGACGTTTTAGCATTTTCAAGATCATGAATTCCTAAAAAGATGCAAACTCAGCAAACAGAGTTTAAAAATTTCAAATATTTCAAATATATATCATCCAAAATAATAAGAGGTATTGCCTGAATACATATTTTATTGAACTATCCTAATGTAGCTCAATTTAAAAAATATTAAATGGAAACATAAGCTTTTACATGAAACCTACAGTCGGTAACAAAATTGTCCGAACACTAGCGAAAATTCCTATGTAAAAAAAGTACACTTCATACGGTTTTGTTAAATAAATCCTTGCCGAATCCTGTTCTTAGTCAGTGTAAGAACATGATTCGATAAGGATTTATTTAACAAAACCGTATGAAGTGTACTTTTTTTACATAGGAATTTTTGCTAGTGTTCGGACACTTTTTTGACCGACTGTACTTCATTGTTGACAAGTCAGAGATGCCATGTCCCCTTAAAGCTAATTTGGTAAACATCTATGAAACTAGCGATTGTACTTAAAATGTTTTAAATGAAATATCTTTACACTAGAAAAACCTGTAAGTCACAAAAATAAATCCTACTTAAAAATCGTAAAAATTGTCATCTCATTAACTTTTCAATTAAAAAAAAAAAAAAAAAAAAAAAAAAAAAAACTTAAGATGCTCAATTTTGAAAAGCAATTTCTTTCTCTTCTTTAATTGATGAATTAAATTAGTATGTCTTATATTAGTATCCTGGTAATACCAAATTACACAAAAATCCATTTAACTTTTTGGTATCAATTTATTTAAGACGTTCCGCCGGTGAATTTTGTTTACATAGTCTACTAAAACGCCTTCGAGCACTAGCCAATAATTCCGATATCAAAAAAGTACACTTAAAACTGTTTTGTTCAATAAATCCTTGTCGAATCATGTTCTTACACTGACTAAGAACATGGCTCGACAAGGATTTATTTAACAAAGCAGTATTAAATGTACTTTTTTTTGGACAGGGATTATTGCTAGTGCTCGGATACTTTTGATGCCGACTGTATTTGTGACCCACCGGTGGGTCACGCCGGCGTGAACGTGTTAAATCACTCTTTTTCAATAAATCATTAACATTCCGGGTCGATATCTACTTTTCATGATTTATTGTTTATAAGATTTAAGCACACTAGTTAAAATATTCTTTTTAAGCAAAATGTGAAGAATGTTTTTGCATATTAGGCATAATATGCAAAAGATGCAATAAAAAGATGCAATTAAATTTCGTTCAAATCTTTACAATTATTTTACTATTACTAGACAATTTAATAAGTTAAATTAATAAGTTAATTAATAACTTTATAAAATATATATAAAATTCAATAACTAATAAAAATGAATAATAATAAAATTTGAAATAAATAAATTCATGTATAGTTTACCCATTTCAGAAATATAATGGCTGCAAACGCATTAGACTTAAACATTATGTGTTTTTCAGAAATAAGGATAATTTTATCCTATTAAGTTAATTTCTAGAGTAATCTGTATTAGTCTAATGAACATGTCTATCAAAAATTGGATTTAACAGAATTTATGCGCCCAAGTTAAGTGATCTGTGTAGAATATATTATATTACCTTTAAGACAGTACACACAATTCTATTTTATAGTGTTTTCTAACAGCATTATTAAACACTAATTTCACCTGCAAACGAGGAAAAATGTTCTAATGGTAAATTACTTAAAAATTTTTCATTGTAAAATATCAAAATAATACAACAAATACTTTTAAAATCTTTAAAAAATTAGTTTTTATTCACAAAAATTTCTTGAAATAACATTTTCCCCCAAAATATAAGTCATACATCTATTAATTTGAATTTTAATATATTTAAGGAGATATTTCACACATGTATTTTTATATATCTTTCTAAAAGATGTTTTGCTTTAAGGTGCTTTTAGAATTATATATAATTTGCTTTTATTATTAATAAATAAATAAATAAATAAATAAATAAATAATAAAAAGTACATAAAAAAAAGATCCATTTAATATTAATTTTCAATATAAAATGGATGTATTTTTTAATTATACTTTATTTTCAGCAATTATATTTTAAAAGTACTACATTGTTGTTTTAAAAGAGATATTTATAACCAATGTAATGACCTTCGATATAATGTAACTTCGTAAATGTTCCGAAAATATTCTCGAAATAAGATCTTCTCTGAGAAACCTTAAAAAGAACATTAAGCTCTTCTAAGCATCTTAAGTAGGATCAATTCGAAGTTAACAATTGTTCTTTAAAAATAATTGGAGTAACATGCATAATCTTTGATGATACGATGATAAGAAACAAATAATTATTCAGAAGAAGTATTCTAAGTCGCATATATTTAGAGAAAAGACAAAATGTTTCTCGGTTAAAAGTAGGGGTGGGAATCGATTAAGAGTTTTAACTGGGTTAATCGTAGTTCATTAATCGATTAATCGGTCGATTAATCGGATTTTTAATCGGTTTTCATTTTTCTTTATATAATTTTATTTCAGTGATGAATAAAACTATCATATTGTGTGTATATATATATTATTCATAAGTTTGACTGAGAATTTTTTTTTTTTTTCATTTTTTTTTTTTTTTTTAAATCAATTATATCTGTTTCATAGCTGAAATTTAAATCAATTTTCAGAATAATAATTGGTGACTTTAAGTGTTAATTTTATAAAAATATTTTCATTTATTCAATTTTTTTTTTAATAAATTAATTTTTCAATTAATTTTGAAAGAAACATTAAATGAATTTACCTATATTTTAGTTTTATATTTGCAGGCCTTGTCCATCTCGCTTGTCACTATTTTTAAATGAATTCTCAAAATTCCATATCATTATCATAAAAATCTCAAATTCTTATATTTTAGTACTTCTTTGTCACTTCGAACTAGAACACAGAATGTTATTTTCTGTTTCTACTTCAATAGTTACTATCAGCAATTCTGAACAGACAATAAACGCTTGAAGATATTGTGAAACTCTGTTGACATTTCCCCCATCAGAGGGATAGTGGAAATCTCAATTCCTTCTTTTCTTTCTTTCTTTCTTTTTTTTTTCTTTAGCATTTCCATTTTTTGAAAGCTTCTTGTTTCTGAGAATACTATAACCAGGGCTCGAAATTTCCACTCGCCAGCTCGCCATTGGCGAGTGGAAATTTTACTGTGGCGAGTAATAATTGTTATAGATAGAATTCTTATACGATACGGTGACAGAAAACATTATGCAAAATCTTGCTATCTTATAACCTCATACTTAACCTCTCCTTTTTAGATTCTCGGAGAGCCGAGTCTGTCTGTGCGCTGCTCGAGACTGCCCCAGACTGGGAAAGGAAATTTGCGACATAAAAGTTTTGATCTCTTCGTCAGTTTCGTTTCTCCCTCTGTTTTTTCTCCAAGCAGAGTGAGAATAGACGAGCAGAGAGCCTCTTTGGCCGTCGCCCACTATCCGAAAGAAGAGATATGCGAAAGTTTGCCTATCTGATATTGTCACATGAAAATGAGCCCGAGCCCTTTTGAAGATACTGCCTATGTTTATTTTGTTGAATAATGATAAAAAAAAAACTGTTCATATTTTCCAGGTTTTTACTGAAACACCAATGATTTGCGTTTGTAATGATTTGTAAGAAACGATTTTATCGTAAAAGTTATTCCGAAATGGCTATTTCATATGACAACATTGAACAAGTTGTACACATCGACATTCCGTCTGATTACAAAAATAAAATGGACGAAAAAGACATTTCTAATATAAATAGTTAAGTAGATAAATAGATAAATAAGGAAGCTTAATCTTTCATAATAAAAAGATTTTCACGGGATATTGTTTGACAAAGAATTTTTTCTTCATTTTTTCTTTAATGGCTCTTTCCATTTATGTTATTAGATATTTTAATATTTTTCAAATCTCAAATACAATACATTTAATTATAATGATTTTTAATTGTAGATGATTATGAAACATGATGATATACGACACACTTTTAATATATATAATTTTATACATATTTGTAAAAGCCTTTCAAATAGTTAGAAAAAATAAAAAACCCAAAATGCGTTTAAAAAAAAAGGCAACCCTATCTTATGGCGAGTAAAACTTTTTTTTTTGGCGAGTGTAATTTGAGTTGAAATTTCGGGCTCTGCTATTACCCTAGCCATCACTTTCTGCAGAAGGCTACAGACAGATGGTGTTGCTCCAGCATGCGCATGGAGCGGCATTTTTTTTAATAACTGTCCTCTCCCATTTCTCTATCAACAAAAGTGCAACAACTTCTTCTGAGAGGTTTTATTTATTTATTTATTTATAGTTCGTTTTTATTTATTTTTATTTTTTTGCTTTTTCATTATTTGATGGATGTTTCTTAGAATGTTTGTTAGCAAAATATGCGAAAAAATATTTTGTCTGCAGAACAGCAATTTTACTTTAATTCGTAATTTGAAAATTTTAATCGGATTTTGAAAATGTTTAATCGAATTAATCGATCCGATTAACTCGATTAAAAAAATTGATCGGGACTAAGCATTGATCGATTAACCGAACCGATTAATCGATTAATCGGCACAGCCCTAGTTAAAAGACTTATAAACGTAGATGGGATATGAAAACTGTTAAAGATTCACGCAACAGTTGTTTAGTAAAATACATATATTTTACCTATATTTTGAATAGATAAAACGCTTCATTATATTGTAAAATTTACATAGACAAATATCAATAACAACTATTTAAATGTATAAGAATTTCGTATATTGATGTATTTTTAACTGCACTTAGTTTTACAAATTAGTAACTACATAAAATAAATTTTATGACTATATATATATAACGTAAAGCTATGAGAGATTGGGGCATGGTAGGAGAGGTTCTGCACATAGAGGATCAGAGAGAAGAAGTTATGTGGAAGCGCTGCTAGTCAAGTTAGTTATACAACAGCAATAGTGGAGTACCGAATTGAATATGCATGTTCATTGTTTCGATCGTCTAAGATAAAACGTAATTATTTTGACTTGTTTAAAAAAAAAAAAAAAAAAAAAAATGCTTGAATTTTCATATCACTTCTTAGGAATTTCTATAAAATTGCAGCGGTACAAAATATTTTTTAATTAAATAATTTCGTATAAGCTGCAAACCTAGACTAACGGTACGGACACCAATAGCGAGTAATTATTGAAGAAAAGTCTGCGCAATCTCTCCTACCGAAGTGAGAAAGTTTGTGCATTCGCTACTTAGGAGAGATTACGCTTTGATTCCATTAAATTGTATACTAGAAGAGATTACGCCGCTTATTGATAATGACAAGACAATGCGGATGAGTTTGTTGAATGTTTGGGAGTTTACTAGGAGACAACTTTGTTAAGTGACTGGACTAGTTTAACGCATTCGAGACGACGCATCTTTTTTGAAACCGTCCTCAGAATCTGAAATTGGACATTATTCAGAAGTGGCAATGATCGACTAAAATCTCACCTCTGGTAGTATTTACCTTTCAGTTATTTTATTTTATTTTATTTTATTTTATTTATTTATTTATTTATTGTATTTGTTTCCGTTTCCTTTTAAGTTAATAAGTTATATAAATTTCAAAAAATAATACAAACATAATAATCGGATTATTTTTGCCAATTACAGTTTACAAACTTATTTAAATAAAAACCATCGGATCATCAATATAAATTTAAAATAATTAGCTTTTAAAATAATAATATTCTTGAATAAAACACATTTACGCAATTTAAAATAATTATACAAGCCAGCTTTTGAACATTTACTTAGTGTTTCATAAGAATATTAAATTGTTAAATGCACAAAAATATATTTTAATACTTAAGATTGCGTGTAATTTATAATTATCAAAAATCTTAAATTGTAATTTTAGACATTTTAATGACTCTCAGCTCTTAACACAAATCTTGTTCATACTTTTGGGTTAAATTCTGTGGAAATTAAAGTAAGAAATCTTTAAAAAGTTATAGTTAATAACATTAGACACCTATTTTGCTTGCATTGTTAATCCTTAAGAAACATAAAATACCTTTAGAACGGCATCACAGACAATATGCTTTTCACTTAGGGTAACAGGATCAGAACTTACCTATTTAACCAAAAATATGCGTTCCTCCTTCTAAGCTAAGTCAAGAGTTTTCTTACTAACTTTCACAATAATTAAAATATACAAACGTCTTTTTCATCCAATACTCTATGATTTGTTGATATTTGACCACGTTATGATAAGAAGTTGAATAGAAATTTATGTAAAAGTTGTATAGAAATCGCCACTAGCCATGCTCAAACTAAAACAACATTTTAGCATTTAGGAAGGTAATAACACCGCATATGATAGCAATTTGTCATAAATAATATATATATAATGTTTCGGTTTTCAAACATATTTTATACTTATCAAAAAAATAAAATGTTATTATTTTAAAATTATATTGTTACTAAGAGCCGGTTTGGAGTATGTTTCACATTTTTCTCTTCATATAGTGTAGATTTTCTTTCCGAAAATGAAAGACATGTAAAATACAGTGTCTTCGAGCACCACAATAATGTACCTAATTAAGAATTTTTTCATTTTTTTATTACTTCCCACTGCAAGTCTTATAGTTTTTGTCTTAACTTTCCCAAAGCTAATATTAGTTCTGTTCCTAATTTTTTTTTCTCACTCCCCCCGCCCCCTTTAATTTTCCTGAAGCTTATTAGACATTTTGAAAAATAGGCAAAAATCTTGTTACTGATCTTTCTTTAATGCCTTACATGTCTAATGCTGGGAAATTATTTATTTAATCTTTTCATATTTTTCTTGATTTTATTATGTTATATTTTATATTATATTTTAATATATTTTTGTCCTTTTATTCCTTAATGTTTTAACTACAACAAAATTAAAATATTTTGTCCATTTGTTGGTTAAGAATATGCTTATGAAAAAGGAATAATTGATCATGAAATCATAGTTCTAACAGAACATCGTTTGAATTATAGAAACTTTTGCTTCAATGTATTCTATCCCTCCTTAAAGTTTTAAATATTAATTCTGAGTCACCTTCTATTTTCATGTTGGTCTTCTAGTTATACGCTGGGGTTTTTCTCTAATTATTACGAGTTTGCTTATAAACTTTATTTTGAAAAGTTCGTACTACTGATTTAGAATGAGGTCAATAAGTTGATATATGCGAGGTGCGGGTTCGAATTATTTTGTTCTTACTGTTGTAGCAGTTCGTTTTTTTTTTTTTTTTTTTTTTTTTTTTTTTTGGGGGGGGGGGGGGTTAAAATTATGTTCCATAACCCCTTAAAAATACCCTTAAGCTGAACAATATAAACGTATAAGACGTAGAAACCTACCTTAATGAATCGGACCTAGAATTTACGCATACGCGATCTAATTATATGCAACATTCAATTAAATATTTGAACCTCTATAAGTTTTTATAAATTAAATATATTTTTCTTTAATGTAATAGAATATTAATTTGCATTTTTATGTTGAAATAGTACCATTTAAATTGTTCATTTTCATTTGATAATCGCGTAGTTAATTTAAATATGGTAGCTAAGTACTTCTTTAAAATTTGATATATATATATTTATATATATAATAAAAAAAAAATAATAATAATTCATTGCAAATGTAAAAATTTAAATCACATAATTCTTTTAAAAAATATGTTTAGTAGTAGTTATAACGAATTTATACTCAAAATTAAATCAAAATATACCAGCAGGAGTTCCAAAAAATGCATCCTTGTTCCAAATAAAATATATCGTATATTCTGCTGCCATTCTAAAAATTTATGAAAGAGCTACTGCTAAAATAAAAATTTGGAAATATTCCAGCTTCTTCTTCTCAGTTCTTTCATCATATTTTATATCTTTCTTTACATGGTTTTAAATTTTCAAGATGGAAAATTCACATTCTACCAAAATTTGCTGCCAAAGAAAAATTTTCCACCATGAGCATTTGACAGACACGGCAATTTTTTCTATATAAAAGAAATTCTGAAAAACACATTATTATTCGTTTTTAACAAAAGTTTTTAGCCATATTTTTCCCCTGCTGCATACGAAATATTCGTTTTTAATATTTATGATCCCTCTGAATGATGTAACTGCAGATATTTAGAAATATCGTCAATACATTGTTGAATTTCTCAGTATGGATATTTTTACCAGTTTGTTAAATTTGTTTTCTTTCAATCAGAAAATTCGATTAGTATGTTTAAAATTTAATTAAATATTCAAAAATATTCGTCTGGTAACTAATTATTTCTGCATTACTAGTAAACAAATTGTACGAAAATGAAAAATATACGCTTTTAAAATTTAACCAAAAATAATTTTTTTTAAATCTTATAAGCCAGACTAAAAATGCACACAAGATGTTAAATAAGATTTTGGGCTTGAACTTAATAGTTATACATTATTTTAGAGAACATCAATTGACTTATAATTGCTTGTGCATTTATTCCTTATGACTTGCGTATATCTCTGTAAAGGAAAAATAAATCATAACACATTCAGGGGACAAGACATGATGTGAATTATCAAAATCGCTGGAATTAAAAAATATCTATACAGTTAACGTAGAATGTATTACGCTATATAATATTTTTAAAAATAATGTCATTCTACACTTCCATAAATAACATTTATTTATTTATTTATTTGTTTGTTTTTAATTTTAAATTTTAAATTTATTTTTCTTGCGTTACAAATTTCTGAAATAGTTAGTTACCTATAATGCTCCTTGCGAATTCGTTTTCATCCAATCCTCATAAACATTTGTGTGAAATCAGTGTATTTTTTACAAAACAAGGCATTCATTTTGAAATCAAGAAATTAGTTTCAGTCACATGACAAAAAATCATGAAGCTTTCAAGTTTTAAAAATTTTTGGTTTGAAATTGATGCTCTAACTAAGGTATACAAAGTTTAATGCACACATGTGTTCAATTACATAAAAACAATACACAGTAAAAAAAAAAAAAAAAATGAAGCTATAAAATAACTTATAATTGAGCATCTTGAAATTGGGCGTTAGTTTGTTCCCCCCCACCCCTCCTCCAAAAAAAAAAAAAAAAAAAAAAAAAAAAGACCTTTCCGACTCAAAAATTACTTTTTATCGTTTAAAACACGCTATATGCCTAAAAATGATAGATTTCATGGCAGCACTTGATTTAAGAAAAAGAAGTATGTAAAACAAACGTCTTTTATCCTCTTCAGAATATTAAAATCATCAGAGTAAAAATAAAACACATATAAACTGCTCCAGTTAATTTTTGTCTAAGCAAATAAACTACGATATTTCTACCTTTTACCCTTTATTCAATCTAACGTATTTCTTTAAAAGTCAAATTAAAAAAGTCAAAATAATGTTACAAAATTGTAAATAATTATGTTTATTTTTGTATAAATTCTTTCAAAGAGGCTTAGTAAGTTGATAAAGTGCTAATCTTGTGCATTTCTAGTCGTTTTAGCGTTGAAATAGCCTTATTTTCCCTTAAAAACGCATTAAAAAGCCCCAATAAGGCAGGTAATGGATTTGGCGCCAAATTTGGCTACTTTTTCCCTCCTTGGCGATTTTTTTTGGCGACCTTGGCGATAAAATCCTTATAAGGGATATACCAAATATGGAAGCTCTAATCCCATTGGCTGATGAGATATGGAGATTTCTGGAACGTTCCACACTTTTCTACAGGGGTATATAAGCCTGCTTTCCCGCCAAGGCGAGTCAATTCAGTTCAGTCTGAGATCAGCTTCTGTCAATGTTGCATTGTTTTGAGCCTCTTTGAAAGAGACTTGCTTCAAGTGTTATTGCTATACAGTTTGTACTGTGGATTTGCTATTGACAGCTGTTGTTTAAGCTGTGTTTACTGGTTGAATTGAAGCTGATACTTGGTTTATAGACCTGTATTTTTCTGGAACTTTCTGTGAATTTATTACTGAATTTTTGTGAGTTTGGCCTTTCATTCTCGGACAACTAACGAACCCCCAAGTACGCAACAATAATATAACTAGATAAATTCGTATTAAACAGCAGCCCCACCAGAAGTCGAGATGTCCTTTTCTGAAAACTGGAAGACGGCAGGTGCCGTTTCAATCTCAATTTGCGATCATCAACTTAGTCGTAAGGAGATTTTCATGTTTTTCTCCGAAACTTACGTGAGTACGTGTGCTAGGAGCTCTTAGAAAGACCTCTCATGGGTAAATTACCTCCCAGAACTAGAACACTCACTATTCGACTGATCTTAACCTTAACACCAACATAACCAAATGAATTACCCGTTTTTACAGACATCGACGACAAATTCTATTGTTTTTATACAGCAATAAAATATATATTAAAGTGTATAAATTACATTTTTTGCGAAAATAATAATTTATGTAGCAACTTTATATTTAATAGTTTAATCATGAGAATATATATATATATATATATATACCGGGTGATCCAAAAGTCTGGACGAACTTTAAAAATGAATAATTCGAAAACGATTCAAGATACAAAGATAAGGTTTGCACCAAACGTATGGAAAAAGCCGGGTTTGAGTAGCAACGAAAAAAAAATAGTTCTGTTGGCGACCAACAGATGGCGCTGTCGTATTTCTGATGTAGGATTATGCAAAGCAACAAACGACATAAAAAGGAGCAACTGCAGCAGGTAATGGTAGTCGAAGCTTATATGCATCGAAATATCGCATTCTCAGTCGCTACTTTAATCACGCATGGTCTCCAAGATCTCCCGATCTGACACCCTGTGACTTTTGTCTGTGGGGATTTTTGAAGTCAAAAGTGTACCGCGATCAACCAGAATCACTAGCAGCACTGAAAGATGCCATCCGCCAAAATGTGTCTGCCATAACGCAAGAAATGCTACTAAATCCTGTGAACGGTGTGGTGAATCGTCTCACAGCTGTACTTCTGAATGATGGACAGCACATTGAACAGTTACTGTAGTAGTACTAATTAACTGTAATTAAGCTGACTTGTAAGTTGTCAAAATTTTTTTCATTTGTAAATCATCTTTTGGTAAAATAAAACACTATAGCGCCATCTGTTGGTCGCCAACAGAAATATTTTTCTTTTCGTTGCCACACAAAACCCGGTTTCTTTTTCATCCGTTTGGTGCAAACCGTATCTTTTTATCTTGATTCGTTTTCGAATTATTCATTTTTAAAGTTCGTCCTGACTTTTGGCTTACCCGGTATATATATATCTGGGGAGCGTCATTAAAGTTCTGAGTATTAATTATCAACCTAGAACCTTGAATAAATTTAAAAGTTAATCTGAAACTGCAAATTTAGTTCAAACACATTTTAGAAACATCTAAAAACTTTCATAAATTTACTGTATGTATCAATTTGGTTTTCTGAATTATTATGTGTCTTGCATAGTTAGTTGTTAAAAATAGTCATTATGATAATAATTTTAAAAAATAATCTTAAAACAGAAAAACAAAATCACTATTTGGGAGAAACATTGTTTGAAATATTAAAGGTAAAATGCAGAACAATTGTATTATAACTTTAAAGAACGATTAAAAAGAAAAAAATTATGTGACCGGCATTTGCAATCGCGTATATTTTTAGCAATAAAAATGTTTTAATATTCACCACTAGCAGTAATTTGAATTAATTTTGTACTTTATCTTATCGTAGTTTTCTCAAAAGTGCAGAAATATACTTTTTACATAAGGCAGGTAACCAAAATTATTTAATTAAAATTTGGTAATTAAAATGCATATTTTCATGGGTAAAAGGGTAATTAGGGATAATAAAGAAAATTAGAAAATAGGATTATTAATGGAGTGCAATAGAATACTGTTTGAAAACGTCTGAAATAGTCTTTCTATTTTCTTAATAAAAAAGATTTAGGCTGCTAAATCTTCGTTATTTTAGAAAATGTTATTAATGAAATAAAATATTACATTTTTGAGAATTTTTATGCAGAAAATTCACAATAGAAAATGTTTCTGATTGATTAATTATATTACCTAAAACAACAAAAGCATTTCTGTACCGTTGCAATAATAAAATTTTGAATGGATAATAGATGTTACCATTTGAGTTACATTCTCATGATAAAGCTGATGTTCATTGTTCGACATTTTTAAACAAAAAATTATTTAATTAAGAACGTTCTAATTCAGAACATTTTTAAATTGTTAGCTGAATGATTCTTTTACTACATTTTAGCGTTCATGAATATATATATATATATATATATATATATATATATCATTATATTAACATAATTTTTAAAATTAATAGAAAAGATTTTTTTTCTTTTAAGTGAGATAGATGAGACATTAAACCACTTGGTGATCATCTATCACTGATTACTAGTGCGATCATGTTTGAATACCATTTAACCTTCGAAATGTACACTGTAAAAAAAAATCCCGTAAGATTACGGGGAACGCCCGGCGGCAGAGATTCCAGACAAAGCCCGTAAAAAAAAAAAAAAACATTGGTTTTACTGGCAAAACGATTTTTTACAGGCATGTAACGTAATTTAAGGTTCTTATATACTTAATTTACGGTCTAAGCGATTCTTTTTATGGGCTTTGTCTGGAATCTCTGCTGCCGGGGTTTCCCCGTAATCTTAGGGGATTTTTTTTTTTTTTTTTTTTTTATTTACAGTGTAGCTTATAATTTCGTATCACTTTCAATCTTCTCTTAAATTTACGAAACCAATTGCACAAGTAAAATGTTTGTTATATCGTTAATAAATGCATTTAAAATTTCAAGGCTGATTTATTATTTTAATATGTTTTTTATTTGTTTAGCACCTGAGGTTTTGGAAGCTTGTTGTTTTTTAATATGTATTTGTGAAGATTTTTCTGTAACAAAAAGACAGCATAAGACAGGATTCTTACTTGCACAAAGTTCCTTAGTGGTGTTGTCTGACTATTGGGGAAGGCTCGTAAATGAACCTTATATCAGAAATTTTTAAGATTTTTAAATACTGCTTTACCTAAAAAATTTTTTAATTGCATTCAATCAATGTAAACTATCAATTCATAATACATATATATATTACAATCTATAATTTTAAATGGTTTTTATTTTAATCTTCCATTTTAAATGGTTTTGGATTCTCATTTTTAGGTAATAGTTTTATTATGATCTTCGTTTTTTTCTGGTTTGACTATGTGTGTTTCTTTACATGTGTATCGTTTGAGTTGCGTCCGATTCAAATATAATTTATTAAGTAATTTTGTATTTTTATTTTAATCTACAATAATAATGGTTTTGGATTATCATTTTAGGTTGGTTGGTTGGTTGGGTTTTACGTCACACTAGTGCTGCGCAGATGGGCAATTGGCGACGGTCTGGGACACACCCCTAGAGGTGGTCCGGAGACATGCCATCACAATTTTGATGCTCCACGGAAGGGATGGCTCTCCCGCTTCGGTGACCCCCAGAGGTATAATTTTTGATGGGAACATGGAGGACATTATCATTTTAGGTAATAGTTTTATTTTGATCTTCGTTTTTATGTTTTACTATGGGTGTTTCGGGCCTGTGAACAAAGAAATTCTTAGCTTTTGTTTTCTTTGTGACAGAAAAACATCCATTTTTTAGCATATTTGCATTCTACCAGGCCCTTGAAAACGTTAGAATGCAAATTATGCTTTTTTCTCATTCCAATTTCCAATATTCATTTCGATTTTTCTTTAATTCTTTTTTGATTTGTGATGGGTAGTCTTCGCTAATGATTCGAATAATTGTTTTAATACTGAAGTTATATCATCTTTAAATTTCAAAAAAAAAAAAAAAAAAAAAAAATATGCACTGATATTATTATATTATTGTATTACTATATATATATATATATATACATATATATATAATTACTGGTAGACAAAATGAGTAAAAATTGGCAGCTATGCAATATGTATATTGTTGACACAACTGCATTGATTTTCAGTTAACAGGTGAACATGGTTATCATAGAATCGCCTAAAGAACGCTTTTTTGTGATATTGTAGACATGAAATACTTTTTAGCAACTGTTTCTAGCTTTTCTACTGCGACCCAACTGTTAATATTTCTTTAAAGTACTGTGCTTGTAATAACAGGAGACTTGGCGTTGTAATATTAAAACCCGAATAAACTACTACGTCAGAAACTACGTCAGAAACGTATATTGGCCAAACTAAACGCAGTCTTAAATTTCGTCTAAAAGAACATATGTATTACGTCCGCAAACAAGAAACCAATAATTCGGCTATTTCTAAACATTGCTGGGAGGAAAATCATAATTTTAAATTTAATTCAGCTAAAATAATTTGCAGACCTAAATCCATTCATGAACTCGATTTCTTTGAAGCTTTTCATATTTATAAACATTTTAAAAACCTTGTAAATTGTGATTTCGCTATTCTTTATTTGTCTGACTGTTGGAAATTTTATATTTAGTCCACATTTTCTTAATTTTTCTACTGTTCACACATCTAACTTTCCTAAATTCATATTGGCCACTCTCTCCACATTTCCCGTAATCCTATTGGTTGAACTAAATCCGGCCCCTCTCCTATATATACGAGCACTTCTCCTGATTCAGAATCCTTTTTGCACAGAAGACGGCATGCTTTAGGCTACCGAAACAGCTGTATGCATTTCCAATATTTTTTTCTTTGGCGTTTCTGACGTAGTACTTTATGCGGGTTTTAATACTATGCTTGGCTATATCTTATGCCACAAATTTTTTCAATAAAATAGGCGTTTAATACCTTGAAGATATTTCCTAAATAGTTAAATAGTTATCCGATTACTTGCATTTTAAGAAAAGGTTTGTCACAATTTCGGATATTCTAAAAATACTGTAATATTTTATTTTTAATAACTGATAAAATATAATGCCACATCAGCTTGCTTCAAATATAAAAACCATATTAAGTGACATTTATTAAAAAAACATTTAAATATTAAAACTGTTTAAAATCTATTTAAAAACCAAATAACAAATATATGTCCTTTTGGGGCTCACTTTTGGTTACTCATCAGTACTAAAAAATTAAACATCAACTAGAAGCACATATTTATAATATGCCAGTACATTCTCAATTTAAAGAAAATATTTAGATATTTTATGAACAATATTTATATTTTTAAAAAGTCTAAGTAATTTTTGTAATCACACCAAATGTAAGTTATCATTATATTAGTGATTTAATAAATCTTTCTAAATTTTATACTTAAAAATCACGATGATATAAAACTTTAATTTCTTCGAATTGTGTGAAAAAAACATTTACACTCTGGAAAAATTCCAAACATATTTTTTTTTCTTAATGTTGTCGGTTATTTGAAAACTATGAAATATTTTATAGCTCGAAAAAATTGCAGAAAATATAGTGGAAGTATTTCCTTATATCTAAAATATGTTTGAACATTTGTTGGTAAATTTTATTACTGAAATACCTTTTGGTAGAAAAAAAAATGAAATAAAGTATCAGTTGTTTGATAACATAAATTCTATTGAAAAGGTGTGACTTTACGCTACATTTGATTTGTTACAATAACCAAAAAGAAATTATATACACTACCACCTCTTGTACTTCAAATTATCTAGAAGTTTGATTTTGATTTTTTAAAGGTAATCTGATTAAAATTTTCTCTTGAAATCTCATATATTATGATATTAAGATTTTTTTTTTTTTTTAATTCTTTACTAATGCTACGTTGCTGTAAATATTAACAAATTCTGTATTCATTATAATTGTGTAATTTGAAATATAAATGGTAAAGTGTAAAATATCAAAATACACGAAGGGCATTTAATGTTTATACATGAAAATAGCAATAATTAAAATTACTTTTATCAAATAAATTTTATCTTTTAAGATAAAATTATGTTATGGATTTGTAATAGAATTTGTAGATAAATTTAATATATACTGTTATTTAAACTTTACATAAAAATTGAACTGAATTAAATTTACTATGCCTAATCGTGATATATATTTATTATAAAACTGCTCAATTCGGAATATTGCTTTTCTTTGTGTGTCTCTAAATCATCATTACCTATTAAAATATATTTTACCCTTATAATATGTATTCAATACTCATCATTATTTCCTAATCTCCCGGTATCTATGATACAGGAATGTTTACTGTATATTCTTTTATACTGTAAAAATTTGTTTTTATTTCTTTTAAGGTATATATACCAGTGGTAAACGTTATACCGGGAATCGGCTCTTTTAAATTGAAATATTGCTTAAGTTGTGCATGATTTCTCTTCGCACGGAAAACCTGTATTACAACTATCAACTAACAATGTCTTCAACCATGAATATCAAATATTTACTAACAAAAATCTGTGATAAAATGTTAGTTACAAATTAAACTAAACTTAAATAAAAAAACTTGATTTAAGCTACAATTTCGATGTGTTATAGGAACAGTCATATTTTTAAGTTGTAATATTATTTTCAATTTTTGATACTGTAAAAGCTACCTAAGGGAAAATCACCGTTTCCTTCTGCTTTCTAAAAAAACTAGTGTTATCTACGGATGCCAGTAAATGAAATATTCACACTTTTATCTTCAAAGCGGCTACTCCTTTGAATAACACGTACTGCGCTTTTCTGAAACTTAAATAGTAGTAAAAAAGAACACAGCTACATTGAATATTATTTACGAAAAGAAATCATTTGAAAAATACAAAAAACTTTATTCCCAATAGGAAAACCCTACTGCTCAAAAACAGAAAATTACTTATTCTAAAAATTTTAATACACACGAGCTCTCGATTAAACGATACCAAGTATCTTATTCTTTTTAAACCAACGTTGCCCTCCAATAATAATAATATTCATAAAATAAATAATAGACATAATAATACATTTTCAACCACCATTTGATTATAAATAATAATCAAAACATAAAAGTATTAGTCAAAACAAATCTGATACAAAGATGGCAACATTACATTTTAAAAAAACATATAAATGAAAAAGTAAAATAAATAGTAGAATGATCAACAATATCTAATATAATCTACAAGTTCAGTCTTTCCGCACTTTAATTCTTCTGCCAACTCTACTAAACTTCATTTGCTCACTAGTAGTACTGTCCGAAACTTTGGCGATGTTATATGAATCTTTAACTTTACTGAGAGTCATCGGTGTGGGCAGATAATCAGAGGATGTTATCTCTAGGGGATGAACTCTTTGAATCGGGCGTAAGAGCTCCTTTTGGGAAGTTTGCACTTTAACAAGTTGTACTTGTCCATCTTTACCTGGTGTAATCTCAGTGATACGACCTAAAGGCCAGTAGATTCTCTTTTTATTATCGGCTCCCACCATAACAATTTCGCCAACAGTAACGGTATGTTTGGATGGCTGTTTGCTTTTTCTTTTTCGTAGAATAAGAGCACCAAGATACTCAGATCTAAAACGGCTTCGTAAATCTTTGAAAATGGTTTGTCTGTATTTGAGCCTTTTACACAAAAAATTTTGCTCAACAGCATCCAAATCAGGAAGACTGCATTCATGCATATCTTGGATGAACATAGATGGCAAAATAGGTTTTACAGCATCCTCTTCACAGATGTAAGAGGTCTTGAGTTGATTACCCTCTTACACTCAGCTAAACCGTCATCATTTCTTCGTAATCGAGACGTGCCAGTCCTAATACTCTTTTCAAGAGATCTTTCAGAATTCGAATTAATCTCACCCACCATCCGCCCCACCGAGCAGCAGTTGGGGGATTGAACTTCCAATCAATGGAGTTGACAACTCCATGTTTTCGTATGCGTTCCCAGTCTAGTTTCTTGAAATAGTTGGCTGCTCCGACAAAATTTGAACCATTGTCACAATATACAGTAGAGCATCTTCCTCTGCGAGCTGTGAATCTTCTAAAGGTCATTAAGAACACATCTGTTGAAGCAGCAGTAACAAGCTCCAAATGGACTGCTCTGTATACTGCGCAAGTAAAAATTAAAACTCAGCTTTTCTTGTTATCCTTGAGAAATAATGGCCCAGCCATATCAACACCAATTATCTGACAAACTGTAGCATCTTTAACCCTTTGCGGCGCAGGGTAATTCGGATCATTTAAATTACACTCCCACCGGAATTTACGAGCAAAATTAAAATAAAAGAATTTTCAGATTAAAAAAGGGCCTTTTCTGATATGTTATAAACGTAAATTTTTGCTTAAAAAATTTCCAGGATGGGTTTTTGCACTTGAGAATTACAATTAGATGTTCCATCAGCGGGAACACTGCGACTGAAAGGGTTAACTCTGTTTTCTGGAGGTGGAGGACTGATTACTTCTAAGTTCTTTGACCGAAATATTTTGCATGCAGCGCTGCTGGCTACAACATTTTTCACCACCTTTCTGCCATTTAGGATCCAATACTTTTCTCGAAGTATATTTAATAGTATCTGGACACCAGCATGGCATTTCTCAACATGTGCTTTATAAATTAGCTGTTTTACCACTTCATGTTTTGATGGAAGAACAATAGGTTTAAGAAAATCTTCACTATCCTTTCGATAAATAATTTTGGTCTTCAAACGAATGACACCAAACTCGTCTTTAAACGTTTGCAAAGTTTTCAATCTCTTTTCGTTTTCTTCTTGAGAAAAAGACTCATTCTGAATTAGAAGTAAAACCTTCATTTCTACTTCAGGAATTTCTGAGGCTGTCAATTCACCATGCTTCCTCCTATTTAAATTCTTGGAGTTGTGCTTTTAACAAAGGATCCATGCAACAAGACGAACAATTCTATCATAACTAGAAAAGTATCTATAGTACCAGTCTTCACTAACAATGGCTTCAGTATTTGTCAGTATGCAAGTTTTCCTAGGTTTTCCCTTTTCAATCGCTTCCTCATTCCAATCGCGATTGGAGAAATCCATCATTGTTCGAAATTCAGAAACATTTTTCATCTATTGTGGACCCTCCACCATTTTGATGAGACTAGATGCTTCGTTTTGCATCCTCTGGAGGGCAACACGGCAGCATTCTTCTCCTCCCTTATATGTTTCCATGATGAAGGATCATTCAGTTTTCTGATTTCCTGCACTCTATTTCTTACAAAATCTGACCAATTTTCTTCTCGCTGTATCCATGCAAGAACCGTTGTAGAATCACTCCAGTAATGAGTCATAACATTTCTCCAACCAAGAGCTTCAATAACCGAATTCGTCAGTCTCGCTCCAATTACAGCAGTTAGAAGCTCCAGTCTAGGAATCGTTACACCTCTTAACGGAGCCACTCGAGACTTTGCTGCAAGCAAAAATAAATCAACTTGATTATCATCCTCTACTCTAAGGAATGTAACTGCACCATAGGCATCTTTGCTTCCGTCAAAACGTGTGAATAGGGCAGTTGCTTAAATCTTCGGAAGATACTCGAATAAACCTAGGAATCTGTACATCAGCCAAATACTTCAGTTCTTGAAACCACTGCATAAACTCTTTATGAAGCTCACCAGTTATCTCTTCATCCCAACTCGTTCCTAGTTTCCATGCCTTTTGTAACATTATTTTTGGACAAAGCATGACTGGTGAGGTGAAGCCAAAAGAATCAAATACTTTGTGGACGACAGACAACATACTTCTTTTAGTTATTTTTTCCATATTAATGTTGTATAACTATTTCATGTTAATTTTCAATGTGTCCAGCTCTTTATTCCAAATAAGACCTAATACTTGAGTCTTTTTCTTAGAACTAGTCTCATTACAGTGGCCAAACCATTTCCCTTCTCTAAGATCAAAACAACCTTTGGCCATTAAAGCTTTAGAACTTATCTAATTCTTCTTTGTTATTAACGCTGGTAACGACATTATCTTCATAGAAATTTTCTAAAAGCCTTTTCTTCAAAAATTCTTCAAATCCGTTAAAACGCCGAATATTAAAACGCCGAATAACTCAATTACCGCAGTTAAAAGAAAAGGACTGCATTTAACACCAAAAACAACTCTTGTGTGGCGAAAAACTTTTAGTTTCTTTCCTTCTAAGTTTTCCCACCATAAAAAATGCAGAAAATCTCTGTCCTCTTTGTGAATGCTTATTTTCAGAAAAGCTTTCCTAATGTCGGAGATAACGCCAAATTCTTTTCCTCTGAATCGAAGTAAAATATCTGGGATAAGTTCCATTTGATTAGGACCACATTCCAAGCATTGGTTTAAAGAAGGATAATTTGCTAATCTAGCTGAAGCATCAAACACTGGGCGAATTGGAGTAGTGCTGCCACTAGGTTTTATTACAGCACGATGATAAAGCCAAAGTAAGTAATTGCCATAAGAGTTTAATTCGTACTTGGGAACTTCCTCAATTATGCCTTCATTAATCCAGCTCAGAAGAACATCTTCATATTTTTTATACATGTTCATCGCTATAAGCTTTGCTGTTGTGTATTCGAGTCGCTTCTTCGCCAAACTCAGGTTGTCGGGTAAAGGCGACTTATCATCAGCCCATGGCAAACGAACTTCATAGCGGCCCTCTTTATTAATTGCCACGGTTTCTAAAAAATGCTCTTTAATCTGAATATCAATCTCGTATTTGGACTTCTCAAAAAGATCATAGATTCCAATTAAATCCAACTTCCATAGATTTGAGATTTCAGCTTCATTTACATATAGCGATAACACTGACATCGCCAAGTTTTCTTCCGAGGCTTTTTCAGGCGGTACTTTTCCCATTAAGGTCCAACCTAGGTATGTTTCTAAAGCCACGAGACCCGATGATAAGACCTTTCTTTTTCCTGTCAACATTTTTCCCATGACGTCAGCCCCGGCGAGAGTATCGATGGCTTCACATCTGTCGCCAATGTCCGTTAAATTAATCTCATTTTCTTCTAACTCTTTTATCCAAGGGCCTTTAAAAACCTGTCTAATATTTTCACATACTGTAGACTGATCCAAAACTTCAAACTTGCAGCCAAAATTTTTTTTCAAATGTTTCAATGGCACTTTATAGCAGTTATGCTTCATGCTTGACCTCGTTAGTGATAACGCCGCCAAAAAGGGAATGAACCATTTTCTCTTGGCGAATAGGTATATAATTCATTGGCTACCCTTTCCTGAATATATGACTTATGCGATGCGGAATCAAAGAGCAATCTCATAGTTTTCTGTTTATTGCCAGAGATCAATTTGGCTTTCACGGTTTGAAGAAATATCTTTGGACTTCGTTTGTTGAAATTGGACATACTAACATCATTTTCTGCAAGTTTTTCTTCTTTCTTTTCTACGGCCTTTTTTTTTTTTTTTTTTTTTTTTTTTTTTTGTGAATCAAGTATATCACACACATTAGAGGAAAATGCTTTTTAGAACAGATCACACACTTTAGAACTGCTCGGCATTTCTTAACGGTATGAGTTGGCGATAAACAGGCAAAGCAACAACGTTTATCTTTAATTATTTTTTGTTTTTCTGCGAAACTCATTTTCTGAGCTGAAAAACAATCTGAACTTCAATGTTTGCCATCACGAAAAGCGCAAGATTTCTTCACCTGTCTATGTGAAGTGGCCGTTAATAAACCCGCAGCTGTAGGTACTTTGCTTTTCAAATTTTCAAAATTGCATTGCTTCCTTTTTAAAGGTTTGTTATCTTGGCCCTTTCCTAATCCGAAACCAGCTACAGCCAAAGAACTTTAAAGCCAAAGCAACTTTCTTCGCCTTCGACTTCTTTTTTGAGAAATTGCAGTTATTTAACTTCTCTTTAGCATCAGTGTTTTAATGAGGAATGTTACTACGATTTCAAGCCTTTAAAAAATTAGCTGGGAAACAAGATTCAACCATGGGATACAATATAGATGCACATTTATCCGTGGTTACACCTAATGTTTCCAATGCACGTAGATACGATTCAAGTTTGCCATATAGAGAAATTAATGAAAACATGTCCTTAATTTGAAGAGAAATAATTAATTTTAGTAACTGCGTAACGTATACTTCGACTAAGAGGTCCTCTCTTACAAAGCGAGATTTCAAGCTCTAAATGGTTTTTTCGTAATTGACGCCAGTTGGTGGAAAACTTTCAACAACTTCTCTTGCATGGGAACCAGCAACCGTGGCTTGCACTAAATACTGAAATTTATCTTCCGGTTCGATATCTTCATCTTCATGCACCTGCTCAAATTGACTCCAAAAAGGAAGCCAATCTTTTAAGTCATTGCCAAAGTGTCTAAATTCCAATTTAAGCAACGTAAACTTTCTTTTTGAATTGCTTTAATCAGCTAAAGAATTTAATGGAACAGGCTCACCTCGACGTTGAGCTTGAATTCTAGCGAGCTCGATTTCTTTTTCAGCTTCAAGTTTCATTTTTTCAAATTCAAATTCTTTATCTTGTTTCATTTTTTCAAATTCTTTATCTTGCTTCATTCTTTCCTTTTTATCTTCTCTTTCTTTTTCTTCTTGCTCTTGTAATTTTCGCTCGGCAACAGCATTTCCTAATAGTTCTTGAACAAATTCCGCATCTTTCTTGTATTCTTCACTGTTCAATATAATATTTTTTAAACCTGAAACAGTAATATTGGCTGGTACTTCTTCGCCAATTTCAGACGCCACATATATCAAATCATCTTTCTTAAATTCTTTTACTGCTTGAAACATGTTGCTTCTTCACTAATGTCCTGTCGCGGACGCCACGAATGTTAAAGCTACCTAAGGAAAATCGCCGTTTCCTTCTGCTTTCTAAAAAAAACTAGTAATATCTACGGACGCCAGTAAATGAAATATTCACACTTTTGTCTTCAAAGCGGCTACTCAATTGAATAACATGTACTGTGCTTTTCTGAAACTTAAATAGTAGTAAAAAAGAGCACAGCTACATTGAATATTATTTACGAAAAGAAATCATTTGAAAAATACAAAAATTTTTATTCCCAATGGAAAAAACCTACTACTCAAAAACAGAAAATTATTTATTCTAAAAATTTTAATACACACGAGCTCTCGATTAAACGAGACCAAGTATCTTATTATTTTTTTTTAACCAACGTTGCCCTCCAATAATAATAATATTCAGAAAATAAATAATAGACATAATAATACATTTTCAACAGATACAACTTTGATGAATTTTTTCCTCCTTTTAGCATATTAATGCAGCAAAAAAAAAAAAAGAAGAAGAAGAAGAAGAAAAATCTTAATTTATCGTATTAACTCACACTTTATTTCATTTCTCCTTTTCAGCAAATTTTAAAGGTGTCCACTACCGGCACACAAATTGCTCTATAGTGGATATATTAATATCTTCGGATTTTTATTTTTATTTATTTATTTATTTATTTTACTTTTTTTTTTTTTTTTTTTGTGTGTGTACAAAAGGAATTAATTGAGAAATAGAAGGTAGCCATAAATGTCCTTAAAATGTCCATTACTAATACAGTTACCTTATATGTTTGTAACAAGATACAACTAGATTCAATTTATTTATTCCACACTGTGATGTACAGTTCTATATTTTATTATACAAATATTATGGAAATATCTCCACCGTTTTTAAGCATCGATCTACAGTTTATTTTGAGTTTTCATATCTGTATTAAATTTTTTTTTGTTTCTATTTACATGTATAATTAGTGAACATTATAATAAATAAATAAAGCAATTAGAGCTTATCCAAACATAGAAAATTAACTATTTTGTAAAAGAAATTAGAGATTTACTATGAAGTTCTGCAATATTTTTAATTAAAAGTCATTATTAATGCTCAAATATTCTTCTAATTTATCTTACAAATGAATCTTCATTAGTGAAAAGTAAACTTAGAAATAATGTTTTTTAGAAGTGCATTAAGTTTACCAAAACTTTAGATAACATTATCATTTATTTCTCAGCACCATTTTGAAATTCTTAAAAATATAATAAAATATTAATACATGATTTTTTAAAAATAAAAAATCGTGGATAAATTATTGATTTAAATAATTTCTCATTATTCTTATACATATTGACTGAAAATATTGATAGCAGAAAAAATAGGTGCAATAAAAAGAAAAATAGGGAATTATTTGAATAATTAATTAAAGAAATTTATTGTTGAATCGATTTTGTATGTTGCACAATATAAAAACTTGTTTGTCTGCATGCATAGCGCTCGATGTTTATATGCATTTCTAAATCTATTTTTCTTTTGCCAGTTCAGATAACTAAACGTTGGGTAATATGATTTTTTTAATGACATCTTTTGCATCATAACCATAACATTTAAATGTTTTGGAATCCAAGCAGCTTCGTTGGATTACACTGTTGTTTACCACTGTTGTTTAATAATAACCAATACCACTGTTGTTTAATTCAAGTTTAAACCCTTTAATATTTTTTTAGTGTATCTGTTTAATAACTCATAAAATCAATATTAAGTGAAGTAGGAATAAAAAAAAAATAATTTTTTTAATCTATGGATATTCAGTAACCTTATTTCCTAGAAAAAAATTCCTATTTTTCTATAATTTGTCACATTAGATATTTATTTCAACTATTGAGTGACGGAAAAAGCCGTTTGTAACGGTTAAAGGGTTAATAACCATGTGTCTATTTATTACTTTCTTCTGTAATAAATAAAATAAAGCATTGGTTTCGGAAAAATTTTTGACTTCGGTTTTCGAAAGATTTATACGTTTTGGGAATTGTAAAATTCAATCTTATTTTTTATTTTATTTATTTATTTTATTTTATTTTATTTCTTTATTTTGAAAGTGTGTGTCTGTCTGTTTGTCTGTGTATACGAAAAAAAAATGTAGCAACTGTGTTTCAGGAACTAGTGCTCAGATTTTCTTACAAATTGATGTATCATTGCACCTTGAATTAGTGTCAGGCGAAATTCGCCCAACAGGTACCATTGCCATCACGTTTTTCTCTAAATTTTTAAGATGGCGGTATAGAACCAAATTTCATATAAGTATGCGCAATGAGAAATACTTTTAACGAATCATGATGAAATTAAAAAGAATTATTTATGATAGTAATAATCAATAATGAAAAAAATCTTTGGACACGTAGGAGCAACGCTACACCCCTGGGAGGGATATTTTTCAGATATCTTTAGTAGAGCAGAGCATAAAATCGACTTTCTTTGGACATTTAGTGTTCTAATCGTATGATAGAAAATCTTCTGCTTTTTTTTTTTAATTTCAATGAATAATAATTTTAATAATTTGTGTGAGTGAATTCGTATTAAAAAAAAAAAAAAAAAAAAAAAAAAAAAAAGAAGAAGAATGTTTTGTGATGTCTACAATATGCTAAGTTTTTGCTTTCTTCTGTATTCAATAGAAGAAAATATTGGATTCGTAAAATTTTTCGAATTTGGGTTTTCGATGGATTTACACGTTTTTAGAGATTTAGAACACGATTTGACCCTTTTAAGAAAATGTGTGTCTGCGTGTGCGTGTATGTGACAAAATTTTGTGGCAACTGTATCTCAGGAACCACTGCGCAGAATTTGGTATGGAGTTGATATGTAGATGCACCTTGAAATAAATTAGTGCCTATCAACTTTTGCTGAAAATAGTTCAACAGGTAGTGCTGCCATCCCGCTTTTTCTAAATTTTTAATGTTGCGGTATAGAAGAATATTTAGCATAAATGTACACAAAGAGAATTATTTTTAATAATCATTATGAAATTAAAAAGAATTATTTATAATAGTGATAGTCAACTAGAAAAAAAAATTGTATATGCAGGAGCATTGCTTCCCCCTTGGGGGAAGTCCTCCCACCCCCCCTAAGGGGAAGTAAATTTTCATTATGGGAATGTATCTCTCAAAAGAGCTCATCAATAACTTTAAAACGAATGGCTGAACCAACGATCTACAATAATTTAAAATAAAGTTATCGATTTCTTTTTCATTTTTAATAAAAAAAAAAAAAAAAAAAAAAAAAATTAAGATGTCATACAGAACAAAATTGACTTTCTTTAGGTATTTTGCGTTATACTACTTATCTAGAATGAAAATCATCTGAATTCATCATGGAAGATAATTTTAATAAATTATAATTTTAATAAATTATTTTTTACTGGATGAATTTGTATAGGAAAATATAGGAGAAATTCATTTGATAGCTGACTTCTACATATTTAATTCATTATTGTTATTATTGTACCCTCACGTATAAAACTTCTGCATAACAACAAAAAGAGGTGTTCTAAACATAGTATTTGTTCGTTTTATTGAAGCTTTGCTTTGTGGATAGATAAACTCTGAAAAATTATCAGATTATACAAGCTTTGTTTTCTGCGACAGTAAGAACTATATTTATACACTATACTGAAGTAAGTTTAAAAATTAAGATATCTCTGTAAACAAATCAATTAATTTTGCATGCTTAATTTATTAATTGAATCATGAAAGAATCTTCCAACAACATGCAAATCATGGATAAAATTTTATTTTGTTTTATACCAATACATTGTTGAAATTGTGTTAACAGTTTTTTTTTTTCCGTTAATTTTTCCGTTAATCCATTTTTTCATTATTTTATTCATTTGAAATTAAAGCACGGATAAAATTTTACTTCTTTTCTTTGTTTTATTTTGTTTTACTTCTTTCTTTATTCCAATACATTGTTGTAGCCATGATATAAGCTTTCGGCTTTATTCCCTAAAATCTGTCTTTTTATTATTAAGAAGATAATCAAAAAATTTACTTGGTAAATATTTTAACATTGTTAGCCTTTTTTCTTTAAGGATTGCAAGATAAAAATATCATAATTTGGTAACGATATCATAAATTCATTTCATTCTTGAAAAGTTACTGCAGAATAGTCTTATATAGTTATATCACATAAAAGCATCATTCATCATCATAAACTTTAATATCCGAGTTCAAATGGTCAAATTAAAAATTTCCTGTTATTTAAGAATTAGTGGCTTTTGTGCTACGTCTAGCATACATAAAAGCATTTGGAAAACTTCCAATGCTTTTGTTCTATACTTGTGTGATTCTCAAATCTATATTTCAAGTCTTTCAGTGCTATTAATGGGATTTATTGTGCTTAAACAGTCGAATTTTCTGTAGTGTTCTAGTATTTATATTTAACAAGCGTATAATGGGTTCTGATTATTCATAATTTTGTAGTGAATGTATGTATGTCCTGAAGTGTAAAATATTATACAAGATAAAGGGGAAAATTACTGTCACTTCTACTTAAAACGGAAATTAACAGTTAAGTTATTAGTCACGAATTAATAAATAAAATTTTTATATTGATTTCAACTATTTATTAATTTCATAAAGAAAAATTAAGGAAACAGTTACTAACTTTTCAATGGATGCAATATTATTCTATAAATTAATTGCAATGTATAATAACTATTAGTTTCATAAGAAAATTATTGTTAAAATGCAAATATGTATAATTATTATTGGATTTTAAAAACATTAAAACAACTTCTTTGATTTGGTATTCATTTTTTTTTAAAAGTCATTCTCAGCATATTTCACTAACTTCCAAGCTGCCAACTAATTCATGCTACATTCCATTATTTCTTATTATATTGCTACAAAAATGTCTAATTTCTTAACTGTAGAAAGTTAATCGGAAATGAGAAAATAGGTTCAATTCAAGGAAAGCAATCAATTCAACAAATATTCTTGAAACAATCTAATTAATCAGTCATTGTTGCTACAAAAGTCAAGTAAACAGCGTTACAGACATCTCAGGTCAGGAAAATCTCTTGTTCAGGAATAATGATCAACAGTCTCCGTGTAACCACTCAAATCCTGAGCTCAAATTGACTTCATTTAGAAGTGAATATTATATATATACAGTGAAACTTGAATAATTCGAACTTGTTTAATTTGAAATTTTGGATAATTCGAATATTTTACACGGTCCCTGGAATTTTGTATTAAAATAATGTTAAAAAATCGTGGATAATTCGAATTCTATTTTGGATAATTCGAATTTTTCATACGATTACCTTTAAAATAATACAGAAAATTTTGTTCCCGAGATTTTACTCATCTGAAGTGCATTATCAATTTTTATAGTCTTTCAAAAGAAGGATAAGGAAATACAATAGAAGCCCCTAGCTAGTGCACCAGAAGATAGGGTGCATATGTATGAACTTCGATGTTTTTGTGAATTGAAAGTCATGTGTAATGTAGAAGATTCTATTTTTGTATCAGGTCATATTGTATGACACAAAGATTCTACTTAAAAAAGAAATAAAAAATATTTGACTATTTTTTAAAAAGTGTTGAATAATGAAGCTCGTAAAAAATATTGATTTAATGGGGGGGGGGGGGATGTAGCAGTATACTTAGATATAAAGTTTATGTGTTAAATCTCTGATCGTAGAGTTTTAATTTTTTTAATTTATCACTTTTTTTGACAAAATAGTGTATGTAATTCGAATTTTTGGTCATTTCGAATTTTTTTCTGCCCGTAAATGTATTTTCTCTGCAATAACTGCTCTAATAAAGCAAAGAGGTTTAACTCTTTAGAATTATATATATCGCTTTTGTAAGGTGTAATAACATCTAAGCGCCTTATCCGATTGAGCTAAACATCGATAGGCATCAAAACTAAAATCAAAAACTGGCGTACAATTAATAGAAAGATATTAAAACTTCTTCACACACCATAAATTTTAAATCAGCAGAACTGGTTTCGAAAGGACGTAGCCTTTCTTCATCAGGTGCAAAAAAATCCTGGTGAAATTATTTAAAGTCTGTTGCTATTAAAAGAGGTTTTAGACCCTCTATAATTGATAAAGCTCTCAAAAAGTTCAGTAGGCCAACTTATAATTTTACTCTTTCCATTGATGATAAAATTAAACCTGATAATCTTGTTGTTTTGCCTTTTTATCGCCCTTATGTTTTAAATTAGCCAAAGTTTTGAAAGGTTTCAATTTTCACGTTATTTTTAAACCTGTCAATAAATTCCAATTCCCTTCAACCAAATCCCCTGTTCCTGAGCTACATAACAGGGGTATCTATAATGTTCCTTGTAATAATTGTGATTTATCTTATATTGGTCAAACAAAAAGAAATCTTGGATGTCGTTTACGTGAACATTCTCGGTATGTTGTTAATCAAGAAATTTCTAAATCTTCCATTGCGAAATACAGTTGGGAATTTGATCATAGTTTTAATTTTAAGAGTGCCAAAATTATCTTTCATGCCAAACGCGTTTCCGAGCTGGATTTTTTGGAAAATTTAGCTATTTACCATAATCGTGATAAAATTGTCAATGAAAAATCTGTTTCCACTTTGCTGTCTACAGCCTGGAAAAATTTGTTTAATTCAATTAAATAATTTCCTTCATTATGTTTAAACCATAATAGTTATAATAAAATAATTCTAATTTTATTAAATTTACTTATTAGTATAATATTACATAATAATAATAATAATAATTGGTTACTCCTTCTCTTCCCCCCCCTTTTTTTTCTGGTATGTGTGTACGTGTGTTCCTCTCTGATAGGTCCTGCATGATGCTTCCTATTGGTTGTTTGTGTTCCTCCTCCCCCTCTGGATTTTGCCCTGCTATCAGTCTTGCTTTTGCCTCCAAGGCAGTAGCACGTGTTTTTTTTTTTTTTTCCACCTGATGAAGAAAGGCTATGTCCTTTCGAAACCGGTTGTGCTGACTTAAAATTTATGGTGTGTGAAGAAGTTTTAATATCTTTCTATCGATAGGTATGTTATAAATTGCTGCCCCACGCCCCAAGACTTGTATGGATCTTCATGTATGGAACTTATATTTCTTCAACAGGGACATAAAGAAATATTATTTCTTATTATGGCTTTTGGAATCAAATTATTTGAACTGCGCTAACCTATAAACTCTTCATTCTATTAAGATAAAATTAGATAAGCTTATTAATGACCAATATCACAAAAAGTACTTTTATAAGTGTAAGACTCTTTTTTTCTTTTTTTACAGTGATATGAAGTAAAATTCTAAGACAATGCGTTCTGTGGACTCAAAGAATTGTATTTCATTTTCATAATGTCAAATAGTTTAAAATATAAAAGTCTGATATACATTGCTCTGTTAATATGAACATTATTTTGCTAATGTGTAGTCATTATGGGAAATAATGTGCATTTTTACAAGGAAATGTGGATTAATTTTCACGTCCTATGTAGCTATTTATAAGAAGTTCATTAAATTATTTCAAAGAGGCTAAACCAATGCATTATGTTTTAGAATTTCGCTACAGAATGGTCGTTACCGAGATCTGATTGCTTGAAATTTATATTATAGTATTTTTCAAAAGAATTCGGATTCATAACCGTCCACTATACAAATATTCGAACATAAAGGTAATTCAAACATTTTACTGTACTTTTTACTTTTGATTATTCAAATTTATTTAAATGCCTGTTTACTACTAAATATTTAGAAAGATGAGAGTATATCTACTCCAGATTTTGACATTAGTCTGTAATGAGTTATATTTCAAATTAGTTAAAATTTCAGATAAAAGTAATTTTTAAACAATTAATACGTTGATTTTTGGGGTTGTAATTACGAGAATTACTCCTTTAACTACTATTTTCTCTCGTTTGCGTAAATAAAAATCAATTAAAATTTTACAGTGTTTAAAATAAAATATCACAAAATTCCAGTTTTTTTCTCAATAACAGAAGATGAATAAACTATAATTTAAATTTTTAAAAATGTTAAAATAAATTATAGCAAGTACATTATAGTTTTAATGAAATAGGTAAACCTTATTTAGATTTAAATTTTGACCACCATGTGTATTCGAATGCACTCTTAATGCTATGGAAAAATGCATAAAATTTTTGTATCTAAAAATGTAGCTTGAAATTTAGTGCTGCAACGAATAGCACTTTGGCCGAGTAACCGAGTACCGAGTACTCAGCCTTTTACTACTGGGCCGAATACCGAGTAGCCGAGTACCGAATAGTTGTAAGAAAGAATGAATAATTGATGTATATATGAAGAATTTTGCACATGTTAAAATTAAAATGGCCTTTTGAACACAAAATTAAGTTAAATGGCAAACAGCATGTTTTCATGAAATGTCTCAGAACTTTTTTAGTGTATAGTATACACCAGCGGTTCCCAACCTTTTTAGTTGTGCGGACCACAAATTTTATAAAAAAGACTTTGAGGCCCACTAACTACTTAATATACAAGTAAAAAATATAATGGCAAATAGACATCTATATATGTTATATATATATGTATATACTGGGCAGATATATCAGTAATTAGTAAAAGATACTGTACAAGAGAATAAATAATAATAATAATAATAATAGTAATAACTTTATTGTATTTACTTAGCTGTTACCTCTGCAATAAATTTCAAAAACAAGTGATAAAAAAAAAAAAAACCTTAATGAGATTTTTGACGTTGTTTGTCCTCCACGAGTGAGTCAATATCTGTATTGAAACTGGATAGTTTTAGCCTCAAATTCCTCTCAACATTCAATTTATTACTATATTTATTTTTCAAAAAAACTAAAGTTGAAAAAGCTCGTTCACATAGATAGGTTGTTGAAAAGCCCATCAAGTGTCTCAGTGCAGTTTTTGCAATAGCTGGATAATCTTGCCGAACGTTTATCCAAAACGTGACCAATGGTGTTGCTTTAAAAAGTGATTTTAGAATCTGGTCACATGATAGTTCTATTAACATGTCTTCCACTCTTTAAGATAATTTCAATTTTTTTAGGTAATTTTCTTCAAAGGGATTTCTGATCAATTGGATTTCATCTGATGAAATCCCTGATCAACAGCCAACGCGTTTTCTTTATTGACTCCAATTGTACGGACCACGGAAATTTTGAGTAACACCACATCTCACTAGTGAATATTCCTGAAAAACTGGTATAGTGCGACCACGTTTCCTACGACTAGCAATAAGGTCGAGTCCAAAAGTTTGGAGGGATGCAAAATTGCCCCAGAGATAGTTATTTGGCAAACATCCAGTTATTCGGTGTTCCCTTATTGCTTGTTTTCTCTCAGTCACCCCTATTTTAACACTGGACTCGTTCAATCCGCACTTGCGCAGAGGCTTCCATGGTCGCAAGAAATGTGGTTAAAGAATATTTGACCTCAATATTCCACGGCCCAGTACCGCACTGCCTGCGGCCCACTTGTGGGCCGCGGCCCATGGGTTGGGAACCGCTGGTATACACAATTAGGTTCATTGTTATATTTGATATGTACAGCTTAGTGGATTATTAAAACCATAATAATTGATAATTTCATTCTTTATTATATAGACTTTCTCAGATGCGAACCATTCTTAGATAATTCTTAGAGAATATAGAAGTTCCTATACACTCAGGCTTAATTTAAGATGCATGAAAATTTACATATGAAATGAGAACATTAAAATAAATATTTAATTATATCAAACATGATAGACTTCATTAATCTTCAAATTCTGGAAGAGTAAAAAAGATAGGTAGTTTTGGGCCATAATTTGCAAAACAACAAATTTGATTATTAAAATATATTTTTAATAACATTTCAGTGTATTTACCTTTTTCATAATTATTATTTTTTAAATTAAAAATCAATCTTTTCTTACAATTTTAAAAGTGTCTTACTTTTATTTGCACAAATATATAACTAATATTTTATCTACTATTTTAGTATTATATAAGGGTTCTTTTTTCTAAAATATTTTATTTTTGTCTGTTTTACAGATACAATTTTATGTACAAGGTTTTTATTAAAAAAAATTGCATATTACACATATACAAGATGGTTATACTTAAATTCTTGTAACTAAAAGGGATAAGCTCATACCATGAATTGTCGCTATACCGAGTTTGGTGGCATACTCGCCCGTTTTAACTGCGAAAACTGTTTGCAGCAAAAGTTTAATGACTTTATATATATATTTTCATAATTTTTTAGTTTAGTTATTAATAAACAACTCTTATGAATGTTACATTTCTTTCAATAATGTATGAAAATAATGAAATTCTTACAACTACTCGGTATTGGCCGAATACTTAGTCCAAATTCGGCCGAGTAATGAGTCCTCGGCAAATTAGCCGAGTATGCCGAGTACCGAGTATATACCGAGTACTCGGTACAGCTCTATTAAAATTAATTATGTTTTTGTAAAAAAGAATTGAAAATATATACATATATAATGTAGGTATATAGATTTTTTCAGAAAATATTTATTATTTGATATTCACCACTTCAGATGCATATAAAATAAAACCATCTTAATGAAGAAAAATATTCTTTTAATATAAATAAAATTACAATTTTTTAATTGAAACTGTAAATATGTTTGGATATCATCATGAGGTTAGAGTTGGAAAATTGCATAAAGCATCTTTCACAAATAAGAGTACATTGTCAAGAAAATAAAGGTAGGTTATGTGTGTGTAATATTTAGCTCCATAGTTATCAAAATTGACTGTCAAAATCTCAAATGTACTTTGAACAGCATATTAGTCATAATGCATTAATTGTAAAATAATTTAATATAAGGAATTTAGATGGTATAATTTACAAATAATTTAATACTTTTATTTCTTTACCTGTGGCAGAATATGCTATAATATAGCTAATTAAAATTTCTAAACCTAATTAATGAGCAATTTATGTAAATATTTTATATATTAATAATTGCATAAAATATCCCACCCGTAAAAAAAAAATAGTAATTAATACTTTAGCAATGTGAATAATAGAATCGTTTGCTGTTTCTTTGGAACAGTGTTTTACAAAGGGTGTGCTACAGATCCCTGGTGCCTCTTTAATTTATATATCGAACATAAAATAAAATTACATAAAATATAGCACTTGTAAATATATATATATATATATGTATGTATATATTATTTACTTATTTAGCAATGTGAATAATAGAACTGTTTGCTGTTGCTTTGGTACAATGTTTCTCAAACGGTGTACCACGGATCCCTGGTGTCCCTGTATTTTATGTATCGATCATTGCATAAAATATCACACACATAGAAAAATAATATATTTAAAAATAATTTAGCAGTATTATTAATAGAACTGTTTGTTATTTCTTTGGAACAGTGTTTCTCAAAGTGAGTAACACGGATCCCCTGGTGCTCATATAGAAGATTCCCTTGTGTTACACTTATCGTACTCCTCATAAATAAGTGTTCAGATATGAAAATAAATATTATTACTCTATTGTTGCATTTCATCGTAGATATACCACCCTTTCTGTCCACATATCATTATTAGGTTAATTAAAAGCGGATTTCATAGGTTAAAAGGCCAGTCATTATTCTGGATATGCTTAATACTTATTTACTGGCAGTGAACGAAAATTGAGTGTCATCAAGAATGCAAAATTGCAGCCTATATAGAATAATAATAAAAATGAGATTCAAAATCTTATTTGTGCAAATCAGGATTTTCGACCCATAACCGCAATTAAGTGTTAAAGAAAAAAATCTCTATGCATTGACCCATTGATGAGAAAATGAGAGTTTGTCTTTTAAATATTTAACTTCATTATCATAACATATGTCTCAAAATTTTGTATGTATATAGTGTGGTTAAATTTTTGTGGAATTTTAAAAATGTCCCAACTTCAAAAAAAAAAAAAAAAAGTGACTGACATCTATAAACTGAATTGTGGCTCTAGTAAACATAGTTTAATAGTTCCATGTCATTCTTTTAAATTTTAGTTCTCTTTAATAGCGAATTCTAGAAACCCCTTCTACAATTTTAGAGCATCTTCCAACATTATCGTGGTCAATCTCATTTAAAAATCTCTGAAAATAAGTACGAACACATGTGAGTTTCAGTAACTGTGATTTTGTTTTATGACCCAATTCTATGAAACCAAGGGAGAATTTCCTGTACAATGCAAAGGATTCATAATATTCATAATATTGCTTCGCCATCTAGAAAAGTGTAGAAAAGAATGGATCATTTCGTTTATGTATGCTATTTCTTTACCTTCTACGCATAACACAGAAATCTATATTTCTAGTTTAGGGATTCAGAAAATGACTACTTATTCCTTCTAGAATTAGGTAGTATTTTTATTTTTTTTCAGGGCAAAAAGGATTGTAAACGACTGATTTCGACAATAAGAAAAGATAAGTAAATAACAGTAATTATAAAATGAAATTATCTTATTCCTTTCTATCTATTCCTTTTCAAAAAACTGAAAATATTTTCTAAAAAGCCAATTTTACGTGAAAAGTATCGAAGAAATAAAAAAAAAATAAATATATCGAAGTAATCAATAAGTTTTTGTTGCGAACCTAGTCTCTTACATTTTTTCATCATAAACTGTAAATTTCTTGCTGAATTAATTTTCAAAAAACGACGGTTTTAGATTGTTTGCCATCTCAACTTACCTTACAATTCATTTAGAGATTTTTTTTTTTCTAACTATGTTTTAGCATGAGCAGGTGCCACTTTTTACTTTCTCTTACCCATAGGGTCGATAAAGTATTGTTTTAGGGTCAAATTTACGAACATGAGATTTTGTTATATTTACATGTTCTCAGGTCCCCTGAATACGAAAATCATGTTTTTAGCGAATGATCTTTGTGTGTGTCTATGTGTCTGTGTGTCTGTCTGTCTGTGTGTCTGTCTGTCTGTGTGTCTGTTATCAGAATATCTCAAGAACAAATAGTAGCAGAAATTCCAAACTCGGAATTCTAAATGTGTTATCATATAGGGATGCTACACTAAACTTTTCGTTGAGATGAAGCAAACGGTTCATGTACAGGGACACTCAAAACTATCCAAATACATTACGTGTATGGGGGAAATTGCAGGTAAGTATTTTTTAACATCTATAGACTGCACTAAACCAAATGAAACGAATATATATTTTGTGTAATGGAGATAGTCAACTGGAAAAAAAAATTTTGTGTATGTAGGAGCCTCGCCTCCCCACCCCACTGTGTGTGTGGGGGGGAGAAGTCCCCCCTCGAGGGGAGTAAATTTTCATGATAGGTATCTTTCAAAAGAGCTCGCCAATACCTTTAAAACGAATGGTTGAACCATCGATCTGCGATTTTTCATTTATCGATTTTCATCTATCGATTTTTTTCATTTTTAACCAATTTTTTTTTTTTTTTTTTTTTTTTTTTTTTTTTAATGTAGTATTGAGAACCAACTTTTTTTCTTATTCATATATAAACATATCTTATAACACGCTCTTATAACATTCAACTTTTTTTATATATATATATATTTAGTGTTATACTACTTCTCTAATATGAAAACCGTGTGCATTATCATGGAAGATAATTTTTTTAAATAATAATTTTAATAAATTATTTTTACTGAGTGAATTTATATAGGGAAATATAGAAGAAAGTCGTGTGGTGGCCACAACACTCTAGTTATTTGTTGTCAGTGGATGTGCTTTCCTAATAATATTTTACCATTTCCAGGAAAGCTGTTTCAGAATTGGAATAAATTCCTGATAGAGATATGGTAAATAATGTATGTTTTAAGCTAAATAATCATCGCTTGTCTTTTGTACATTAATGAAACGGGGAGTTGAGGGGGACGGTAGCCCCCTCACTCAGACTAATTATCATATAAAACTCTTCCTGAGCCTAATTTGAATTGTTTAACTTAGGTTTACATAACAGTACTCGTTATCTTACCTCTTAATCTCCAACCTGTATTTATAGTATTAAATTTCAGGGTAAGAGAAAGTAGTGTGAGTGACACACCAGATTATTTACTTTCTCTTACCCTTACGGTAGAGAAAGTATTGTTTTAGGGTCAAATTTTCGAAAGTGAGTTTTTGTTATATTTACAAGTTCTGAGGTCCCCTCAATACGAAAATCATGTTTTTAGCGAATGGTCTGTGTGTGTGTCTGTCTGTTTGTCTGCCTGTGTGTCTGTCTGAGTGTCTGATATCAGCATATCTCAAGAACAAATAGTAGCGGAAATTCCAAACTCGGTATTCTAAATGTGTATCATATAGGGATGCTACACTAAGCTTTTCGTTGAGATAAAGCGAATGGTTCGTGTACAGGGACACTCAAAAGTCTTCAAATACATTATGTCTACGGGGAAAATTGCAGGTAAGTAAAGTTTAACATCTATAGACTGCACTAAACCAAATGAAACGAATATATATTTTGGTAATAGAGATAGTCAACAGGGAATAAAATTTTGTGTATGTAGGAGCCTCGCCTTCCCCCCTGGGGGGAAGGCCCCCCTCGAGGGGAGTAAATTTTCATGATGGGTGTCGTTCAAAAGAGCTCGCCAATACCTGTAAAACGAATGGTTGAACCATCTATCTACGATAATTTAAAATAAAGTTATCAATTTTTTTCATTTTTACCAAAAAAAAAAAAAAATGTAATATTGAGAACAAATTCAACTTTTTTGGATATTTAGTGTTATACTACTCTTAGAGTAACTTAAAAATGAATAATTTTAGGAGATCCAAATGTTGCATTTTGAAGTTAATATAATATTGTTGATGGAAAAGTTTGATCGAGATTGACAAGTTTCAATGATTGTTGAGTGTGAAAATTGTCTGTATAAATTATTGTAAACTTTAAATTTTAGTAATAGAATTAAATTCTATATAAATGCAGGTGCATTAATGAAACGGGGAGTACAGAACTAATTATCATATAAAACTCTTCCGGAGCCTAATTTGAATTGTTTAATATAGGTTTGCATAACAGTACTCGTTATCTTACCTCTTAATCTCCAACCTGTATTTATAATATTAAATTTCAGGGTAAGAGAAAGTCGTGTGAGTAACATACCAGATTATTTTTTATATAAAATCTCTATTTTCAGATATTTTATAATAATATATGGCTACTATTTTTATTTGATATAATTTGATTGAGGATATAAATAATGTGCGTACCATTGATAAGACAATGCTACAATTGCTTCCAGTAATTCCTTAAATGAACTCGTTAAAAAAATAAGAAAGAGAATATAAGAAAGAAAGAAAAGTTTGAAAGAAAGGAGCAAATTTATGTAACTGAGTACCAAGTTATGCAAAATAAAATAAAATAAAATAAATCATAAACGCATGGGGCAATAAAACACTTTTTATACAAATGTGCATCTTTCATAAGTTATTAAATATATTTGTACTTCGATTACAGTTTATTATTTCTAAAGTATTTTTTCCATTCATGTGGAAGAGACGTTAAATTTTATTGAAAACTCTACAAATAGATTTATAAAAAAAAAAAAAAAAAAAAAAAAAAACATCCCCCCCCCCATAAGATGATTAGAACTGCTCAAATTGACATGCTACTCTTACCCAGGCGCATGAGAAAATCGGTACAGTGTCTATATTAACATATGCTCATTTATAGATCGCTTCGCTCATTTATATTTAATGACGCAATTTGAGCCCAAATATATATAATTTATAATTTAATTAAAAAGGGAAGAATGAGAACGAAGAATAGTCAGTCAAATAAATCACCACAGAAACATACACAGGCCAAACAAATAAACTAGTTATCTTAAATTGATTTAATTTTATAAGATTAATAATATTATTTACTTTAATTTATTAGACCACACGACCTGTTGAAAACATAATAAATGACCGTGCATTGTGTTGCTGTAGATAAGATGAATATTGTAGGATAGTATTATAAGGGGAAATAATAGATCTTACATTAATGAAATGAACCTTTTAAGTTGAGATTAGCAAAGAATTTTGGACCACAGCAAAATAAGATTGAATTTGAAATAAATAGCTCAAAATGTGATAGGACTTCTTCAGGTGCTATCCGTATAGCATGGAGCAGAGAATTGTAGGTTTTCTGTTTTTTGGTAAGAATTTTAGCAAAATACCAAAAGATAGCAGAATCCCACAAGAAAAAATTACCGTGAAATGGAACAAGTGAAATAAAGACAGATCACAGCCTGAATTTTTTTAATTGAAATATTCACCAGAATAAAAATTTAAATCAAATTATTCCTTTCCGATTATCTTAAACTTCATTAATTTTTAATTTTTAAAGAGTTTAACTTTTTAGTGCATGGAGATTTATTTATCATAATTAATTTTGATTATGTAATTATATTATTATCTGTGTAGCATTTTAAATATTTAATGTTTGCTTAGTACTGTATTTCATTTTTAAAAATCAAAGTAACTTAAATAATTCAGATGTATTTTTCTTATAACGAAACCAACATTTTTAAAGTGAGGAAACTTAATGAAATGCTTCGCCATGAATTCAGTAACCAAAGTGAGTTTAGACTTAACTGGGTGGTTAATTTTAATTAGTTATATATATATATGTTTATATATATATATATATATGTGTGTGTGTGTGTGTGTGTGTATAATTTACTAGTAAGAAATTTATATATACATATAAAATTTAGTAGTAAGGATAATTTAATTAATTTAATTTTTAAAATTAAATAATATGAATATGTATATATATATATATATATATACTAGCAGGCAACGCCCGCTTCGCTGGTCCCTATTTTTAAATGAATCACTATAATGAATTCTCAAAATTGCATTAATTTTTATCACGTGAAAAAAAAGAGAAACAAAATCTGATTAGGAAAAATGTCGCACCGGGTTCTCACTGCCTTCGGAAAAAATTCCCAATCTAACTCTTATTTCTATTATTTTTCCCCTTCGCCCCCCCTCCTGTCTATCCCAATAATTTTACAAATTCGAAAATATCCGCAATCGATTTGTAAGTATCAAAAACCTCTAAGAACCAGTTTTGAACGATCTATCTCTATTTTTATTTTTTTGCCCCACCGCCCCCCCCTTCCCGCCCCTCCCAATAATTTTAAAATTTCGAAAATATCCGCAATCGATTTGTAGGTATCGAAAATCTCTATGTACTGATTTTGAATGATCTAACTCTATTTTATTTTTTTTTTTGCCCCTCCGCCCCTCCCTTCCCGGCCCTCCTAAAAACTTTACACTTTCGAAAATATCCCCATTCGACTTGCAGGCCTCTAAAACCTATCTGTACCAATTTTGAACGGCCTAACTGTATTTCTATTAGTTTTTGCCCCGTAGCCCCCCCTTCCCGCCCCTCCTAATAATTTTACATATTCGAAAATATCCGCAATCGATTTTAAGTATCGAAAACCTCTATATACCAATTTTGAACGATCTAATTTCATTTTTGTTTTTTTGCCCCCCCCCTCTCCCTCCCCCCTTCACGCCCCTCCTAATAACTTAACACTTTCGAAAATATCCCCATTCGACTTGCAGGCCTTTAAAACCTATCTGTACCAATTTTGAACGGCCTAACTGTATTTCTATTTGTTTTTGCCCATAGCCCCCCCCCCTTACCGCCTCACCATCCTTCCCGCCCCTCCTAATAATTTTTAAAATTCGAAAATATCCGCAATCGATTTGTAAGTATCTATAACCTCTATATACCAATTTTGAACGATAACACTATTTTTATTTTTTTGCCCCCCCTCTCCCCTCCCCCTTCACGTCCCTCCTAATAACTTAACACTTTTTAAAATATCCCCATTCGACTTGCAGGCCTTTAAAACCTGTCTGTACCAATTTTGAACGGCCTAACTGTATTTCCATTTGTTTTTGCCCCATAGCACCCCCCCTTGTTGCCCCACCTGGGGGCTGAATTTCTAAAATTCCAGAAATTGGTTTTTAGATATTTTTATTAGCTATATTTTCGAGCAAAAATTTCACGTGTATCTATTTTGTTGTTTGAGATATATAGGATTATGCAAAATCACGTTTCACGCATGTAAAATCACTTTTTGCCCCCCCCCCCCCGTCCCCCTTGGGGACCGAATTTTGAAAATTCCAGAAATTTGTTTTTAGACATTTGTGTTAGCTATATTTTAAAGCAAAAATTTTACGGATATCTGTTTTTTTGTTTGAGATATGAAGGATTTTGTGAAATCAAGTTTTGCCCCCCCTCCCCCCCTTGGGGGGTGAATTTTGTAAAATCGCTTCTTAGTGGATGCCTACGTCATAGAACGAACATTGTCACAAAATTTCATGCTTCTAGGTCCAGGGGTTTGGTCTGGGCGTTGATAGATGACCCCCTCACTCAGGAAGTCTTCTTTTATATATATATATATATATATATATATATATTTTTTTTTTTTTTTTGAGAATCCTATTAACTGAATTAAAACAGGTCAAAGCATGTTATTTAAGGCAAGATTTATTTTATATGTAATTGATCCATAATTTTAACTATTCTAAACGAGCATTCAATTTGTGAATAATACTAAATGCAGCAATCCTTCCTTCATTTTTTTTAATTTAAATCAACAACTCACCCACTCAAACAACCTACACCACCACCCAACTTCCTGAATCAAATATTTGCCCACCTTTTTTATTGTCTTTTATTATTGTTATTATTATTTTTAGTTAAATTTTTTTGTTATACACATAGCAGATATATATATATATATATATATATATATATATATATATTAGATGCATTTATTGATATATCAATGAATAAACAAAACTTTTTGGGAAGCCCATATGTAAAGCTTCCTTAATAAGTTTATTAATGTTTTTACTTTTAAATTTAGCAGAACATAAATTATTGATTCGATATAGATGATTAAAAATGATATTTCTGAATACAGTGAGATGCAAGCATGATTTAAAATGTGTAAATAAATTTACTTTAAATTTAAAATCTCGTGTTTGATCATAAATATCAATATAAATTTTATTATCGTTAAAATGAATGTTAAGATCCAGAAAGTTTATGATTTCATTTTCATGTATAGTCTGAGTTAATTTTAAATTCGAAGGATAGTCTAATTAATTAAATCAGATAACTTATTATTAATGAATAAAATGATTATATCATGAATGTATCGGTATAGTAAGATATGGTCAAATGTAAATTTGTACTCATAATAATACAGATAAAGATCAGCCAACATACTCGAGCTGTATCTACCTTGAGGAATAACCACTTTTTGTAAATAAATGATGTTATTGTGTAATTTATAGTTATTATAGGTGATAAAATTAAGAAGAGTTTACATTTTGCAACATTAAAGTTTTTAGGTAATTTAATCTGATTTTTGTATTTAATAAAAAGATGATTGATAATTTGATAAAGGTCTGATAAAATAATATAATTAAACAGATCTTGAAAATCATAAGTAGTAATACTATCTACATTATCAAGGATTTGATATGGTAGTTAATAAGTTCGTAACTATTAAAAAGGCAGCGAAAATTGTGATCTTTTCAAGTGATATTATAAAAATGTTTCAAAATATCAAGATGTAGTTCATTATCATTATTATTGTATATATATATATTAATATTATACATATATATAATAATAATTATTGCCGTTACTAAATCTGTCGAGAAAAGAAATGGGGATGATCATGTTATTTATATTTAAAAAATATAAGAACATTTCATGTTATGAGTAATTTATAAATTGAAAAATAAATGCTTCCATATAATTCTTGCTAAATTTTGTGCAGGGGTTTAGTAATTATGGCCAATTATTAGTATCATTATTATTGTATATATATATATTAATATTATACATATATATAATAATAATTATTGCCGTTACTAAATCTGTCGAGAAAAGAAATGAGGATGATCATGTTATTTATATTTAAAAAATATAAGAACATTTCATGTTATGAGTAATTTATAAATTGAAAAATAAATGCTTCCATATAATTCTTGCTAAATTTTGTGCAGGGGTTTAGTTAATATGGCCAATTATTAGTAACCTCATCATTATCAAATATTTTGTGATTTATATATATAGGAAATACACACCAGGATGCTTCTTTGAACTTTAAGCAGCATGCATGTCACAGGCTACACTACAACGTGTGCAACATCAAGTTGAAACAGGGACCCAAATGTGCTTTGCAGCTCAACACAAGTTTGAATGTTGAAAACAACGGTATTTGGTGATGCATAGTTAAATTTTGCTTTCTAAGGTCGTTTGGCCCATATAAAAAATCACAAACAAACAAATGCTTTTTTTTTTTTTTTTTTTTTTAGCATTCATGTTTGCAAGGCGTCATTTCGCACAAATTCAATGAGGCTCTACAACTTTGCACTTCACTTTTTTCTCTTTCTAGTACTTTTTTCGAGATAGTTACGCTAACTCCGGCGTTTCCAATAAGTGACAAGGTAGGCAGTCGCATCTAATAGGGAAAAGTTTTTTTTTTATTTTACACAGACACCACTTTTAGGACTATAGCTGCAACCGTACAACGGTTAAAAGAATAGGAATTGACTTTAATGGACAGGTTGTGTGTGTGTGTATATACATATATATATATATATTAATGGGAAACGGACGTGGTGGAAATAAATACTTTGTTCATACATAATTATAAAAGATTTTTAAAATAGCCTAAATGTGTGTCAAAAGTAAAATTAGAATTATATTCTTTTAGTTAAATAAAGTTAATTTACATCTTTTTTTTTTTTAATTTAGATTAACTTTTTATATCGATATATATATATATATATATATATATTATTAAAAATTTTATATAATATTTTCTTTAGTAGTGACGAAGATGTGATTTTTACCATTATTATTATTTTTTTTAATAAATCGGGCAATCTTAAATTTTGTATAGAAATTTCCAAACCAAAGTGTTGTTGTTATTTTAAAAACATTTTTTGTTTGTTTGTTATACTTTAATCTTCTTCAATACATATAATTATACGGTCAAAGCAAATAATTGTTTATACATAAGATTATTATTATTATTATTATTTTAATGACCTATTTTTATGTCTTATTAATGATATATTATATTTTGTAAAGTAACATTAAACGTATTTCCATATTAAGCTATTTTCTATACTCTCTTTCAGTTGTAAAAGAGCAGTACTAGCATGAAAATAAAGAGAAAATATTTATTTAATTTGAGAAACCACTTAATATTAATCATAATTGTTCCTACAGTAATTACTAAATGCAAAAGTAATCATAATTAGTCTAAACAAACATATGAATGATTATTTTTAAAAATAAAATAACAAACATCAATTTTGCAAAATTTAAGCATGCATTGATACTATTTTCTTTAGAAATTCTGATGATTAATTGGAGTTCTAGAATCTAACAAATGAACTTTAATCAAATTAAAAATAAGATGCAGCTAAAATTTCTTATTCATTAGTTTCATCATTAATATTTATTCTTTCCGTTTCAAACTCAAAAGATAAAATACATAGGCACGTAATTTGCATATTAATTAAAATTTATTCTTTCAATCTGTCAATAAGTGTATTAAATTTTCTAAATTAAAACCTTTACAGAAAATTCAATAACTGCATTTTTCTCTTTTTTATTCCGATATTCTTAACATTTACACGCTTAATATTATTACTTATTTAAGATAAGTTAATCCTCATGCTGAAATTTAAATCCTCAAATTACATTACCTAAATTGTGCTTGCTTATAATACTTCATATATAAACAAATTTATTTATTTAAATCTATGGCTTTGTGTGTGTGTGAATTAAATATTTTCTTTCTACAAATAATTAGATATTTAAACAAGTGCAGTCTTATTCTATGTAAACGATATGCAGTATATATACATTTCCCTTCTGAAAATATTAAAATATTGATAAATATTTCCTTGTTTTAAAAGAATGGAAGAGTGGAAATTTATGCGGTCCGCATTGATTATTAAAACTTTCCAACTGTGCGTACTCATTGCAAAGTTTAACCTTCAGTGCACTTTGCCTTTGTACACACAACGGAAATGCAGTATGACAGAAAGACAAACTGTTGAATTGATAATCATTTCTAAAGATGACTAGATGAATTCATAATCATTCCTAAACTTTGTTGTATGGTTTAAGGCCATTTGACTACTCTAGGGTCCTAGGCCTACAGGTAGGATGCCCTCTGTGGAGTTCTTTCAAGAGGGTCCTATCCCATATTCCCGCGAGTTTTGGAGAAAACTACGGAAAACTCTGAATGGCGAGGTCGATGAGCGTGACTTTGGATCGAATCCAGCATTACCAGCTTTCAGCGTGAAACCACGCAACCACTGGTGTGTTCTAAATTTTTTCGGAATGTGTTACAAACTCTTAACTCATCCGAAATTTCAATTCCAGAAAATTCCAATTGTGAATCGTAACGTATCTGAATATTTTAGTTCAACGCTGTAAATCTAATGCAGAACACACCATATTCTACAGAAAATTTTTTAGCCAATGAATAATAAGTGTCAATTTCATTATGATTTGTGCAGTACAAAGTTATTTAAACATGATTTATAAAAATGCCTCTCACAAAATTTCTTTTATATATTTCTGTACACAAAATAGTTGCGCTATTTATACCATTTTAAACAGGGAGAATGTAATAATAAACTTGATTAACATCTATCATTCTGGCGAAATTGTGAAAATATTTTAGAAAACTAGATTCAGATAGGCGGACAGAAAGACAGACAAATAGACTAATACAAATCTAAATCACTTTGAAACAGTGTTAGAAAGTGTTAAAAATGCTTAATAAAAACGAAATTGAAATTGCGGCAATTTCACATTACAGCCCTTAATGCATCAGAATATTTTTGTGTGGCCCTGTAAACCTTAATGGTAATTGTTCTTTATTCAATAGAAAGCACATTTTTTTGCATGTAAATATTAAATATCGATTTAAATAGGATTTGTGCAAAATAAAGTTACTAAAATATAATTTATAGAAATAACTCCCATAGAACGCAATGCTTTGGAATTTAATCAGGTGTCCATGTACAAGAAACAGTGGTGGTATTTGTACCATTTCAATATGTAACACACCATAGTGAATTTGAATATCATATATCAGTTTCAAAAAAATATATAAATATTTAAGGGAGTTAAAGTGTGGACAACAGACAAAGAAAGCAACGACATAAATGCTTTTCAACTTTGTTGGAAACTCTTAAAAAGTTTTTTTTTTTTTTTTTAATGAAGAAGAAGAAGGTTTCTTTTGTTTGTTTCTTCTTCTTTTTGTTTCCTCTTTCCTCTTCTTTTTTCTACGATAAATTACTATTTTATTACCCTATTTCAAGATCAAAATACGTAAATTTCAATCACAGGCATTGTTGCATGGGATTTATTAAATAACTGTAAAGGGCTACCTTATTTTTTAAAAAATGAATAAAAGTAACTTTAATTTATTTCTCTGGTCTGTTTGCTGCTAGGGAAGTTCCGTAATTTGAAGGTTTTTTTTTTTTTTTTTTTTTTTTTTTACAGTTTACACTTAAATACATTCACACACACACACATACATATATATATATATGTGGGGGGGGGGATAAATGTATATAATTATTTATAGTCGATAAACAACCAGACATACATTAGAAGAAAGATCGCCAATAAAATTATTTTATCCATATATTTAAAAATTATACATTAAACTATTGATTACAGAAGGACAAGTTAACTACGATCTTCCTTGGCTTTTTTTGCTACGATAAATAACAACGTATACTGCAAAATAATTTATACAATTAAATTTACATTTAAATTTAAAGAAAAAAGTAAAAAGCAAAAAGCAAAAAGCAAAAAATCTTGAAAAATGAATCTAATTAGAGTTCATCGAGACACCTAATTTCACGGATAAATAAAATTTAGCTGTAATTACATTTACAAAACTGTTTAATGCTTTGGAATTTTATGTAAAATTGGTTTTACGTACTTAAGTAATTATTTTGTTAACGTTATAATTGAAATAGTTGCACCTGTGGATGATACAAAATATTTACTTAAAATGGTAAATTAATTTTCTTACAAGTTGCGAAACTTTTAAATCCTGCCTAAAAAATTTTGGTTTATATCATACTGACCTTGGTTTATATCATACTGATTCTTTCAACTTTGGAGGTAAACAAAATGTTAAACTTCTGCCGTGCAATTGAACGAAACTTACTAAAGGTAGAAACCAACTTATTAATCAGCAAATATATAGATTATATTATTTTTGTAGTTTTGTAACTTGTTTAACTGATTCTGTTCTTGTCTAATTATTATTTTTTTTTTTATGACCTTTGTTTATGTATATGGATATATACATACGTACGTATGTTTGTATGTATATGTAGGTATGTATGTATTGCTATGTGTATACATGTGCATTTTTATGTCTGTGTATATGTTTTGTATGTGTACGATTTTTTTTTCACGTTATGCATTATCTAGTGTATATATTTGTCTTCATGTTTGTATTTTTATTATTTATTCATTATTCTTTTACGTTTTATGTTATGTGTTTTTCTTCTTTTATCGTCTGTTCATTCTGTATTTGTCCATTTGCTACTTACCTCTGTAAGCCTCTTGTTATACTCTAAGGTGCATGAGGAGTGGATGATTTTAATTAAAAAATTGTAAATTAGAAACTCCGAAGTAGTAGTCTCTAAAAAGTACTGTTTAAACTTCAGAAAGGCAAAAAACATACATCACACTATTTATATGATATTTGATAATATTTCAATCTTGAGAATAACTGTCATAATTGTAACTTTAAGTACTCAGAATTTCTCATGTACAAATAGAATTAATAATCGCATAGAGTAATCATAGAATAATTAAGCATTTCAATACTTATGACATTGCATTGAATATAAATATGTCTGCTAAAATTTTTATTCTGATATCATCTATAAAAACTTGTAGTCAAATTTAAATGTGTTTCACCATACCTTTAATCAATATAGGGGATTGTAACGTCATAAATTTTTCTGTATAAAGTGAAAATAGCCTGCTATGGTAATTCTAATTCTCTAGCGAAATATCTTAATGCATACGCAGTCAGTCATTTTTACTTTTAAAAGTATTTGCTTTATTTATTATTATTATTTATTTATTTATGAATGCAGGAGGAAATCCTGCTTCATATATCTGGAAACTTTATTATAATTATTATTATTATGTTATAATTATTATTACTATTATTTCAAGAATTGTTTTAAAATTTTATTATTTTTAGTCAGAACCTAGATTTACACGAGCTCTATTTAAATCATTTGTTTATTTCTGATTCTGGATTTCTTAATTTTAATTTACTATAAAGTATTGTTCTCTGCTCTACATTTATTCTATTTCATGTATAAAAAACTACTATTTTCTTAATAGAGATTTCTCCAAAAAATGAAGATTTCATATTTAGCCACATATTTTAACGTAGAATAAGAAAGTTTTTTATCATTTTTTCCCGAAATGAGAATTTTTTTTTTAAACTTAAGAGTATTTTTTATATTTTAAGAATACAGTTTGTTTCAGAATTATACATTCTTATCTTTAATTCTGTTAAGTAAATAACTTTTTTCTTATATTTTACATTCATTTTATTTTTTGATGGTGATATGAAATATAATTAGAAGTTTAATTATTTATTTATTTATAAATATATTTATTTATCTGTTTATCAGTTTGTTTGTTTATCTATTAGTTTATTATTTTTATTATAATTTTTTTTTCCGCCAATGCATATTTGAGGTTTAAAATGAAAACGTTTTTAATCTAAAAGTGTCTGATTTCTTTACAGTTTATTGATTCAAAAAATAATCGTTGACATTTTATGTGAATTTTCAGGTAATTATTTAAGAAAAAAATATTTTATACTATGCATGATTTTTATTTTTATTTATTTATTTATTGGCTTTAGGCTTAGAGATACACAGAAATTCACCTATTATTTGCATGCATTATGCAGTCACAGCCCCTGAAGAAGTACTGTTTTAATGTATACCTTCATTATTGGACTTTTAAAATCTTTTATAATTAAATCTTCTAGTTCTACCACCATTTTCATTTTTCTTCATATGAAATGTTTTAAAACACTTCACAGGTTTTTATACATACATACAGATGTACATACATGTATAAGTATGCATGTATGTATGACTCTGGAGAGTATTGAAATATTGTATTAAAACGTTCCTGAATATTGAAAAAATTCTCATTTGAATAACAAAAAAGTTAAACTGTTAATATAACCGTTAAATACGGAAAAATATTTTTATTTTTTATTTAAATTAGTAATTATATATTTGTTTTAAGCAGCTATTATGAAATATTATAACAGTGAAAAAAAAAAAGAAAAAGAAAAAAAAAAAAAAAAAAAAGAAAAAAAGAAAAAAAAAGAAAAAGAAAAAAAAAAAAAAAAAGAAATTTGCGTTCATAATGTTAAGGAAAATTATTATATAAGTTATATTACTATATAAGCATAAAAAAGGTATTTTTAACAGTTTCAATTTAGTTTTAATTTATTTTACTAATAATAGTATCAGTAATTGTATCTTTATCTAAATTGTTAACTTTTTCAAATAAGTCAAATGATTCGTATATTTCTAGGTTTTATTTAAAATTACTGCAATAGCTTTAAAAAAAAAAAAAAAAAGTGTTTGATAATCTAGATTTGTACAAAAGTTTATATATTGTAATTTTGGGAATATTTGGTGCATTTTTTTTTTTTTTTTTTTTTTTTTATGGTTAAAAGAATTTTTGAATTCGAGCGGCTTTCTATATTTTACAAAGAACTTATATATAATTCTAGATTTTTAATGAATTTTACGTAGATAACATAATATTACATAAAAATAAAAAAGAAGAAGAAGAAACCTTAAACAGTAATTCATTAATGAAAATGTATTGAATGTTTGTTAAGCTCTCAGTTCAACAACACAAGCACCTCTGTTGTTAATAATTTCGGGTCATCTCTACGTCTGTTTAATCATTTGTCTGTCCGTCCGGGGCCACATTCTCCCCCCCCCCCCACAAAAAAAATAAAATAAAAATAAAAATAAAAATAAAAGTATATATATGCTTTAAAACCTAGTTATATTTAAGTATTAAGTTTAATTACATATATTAGTTGTTAAATTTTAAATAAATAGCACTACCTTTTTGTTTACAGAGTGTAAAAGAGAAATCAAATACATTCCAAGCTTTACACTGCACAACACATAACTGTATACACTATTCATATACATAAAAGAATATTTTTTAAAGCATTATAATTAGCATTAATAATTCGTATAAAGTGCCTAGGAAAGAATTTAGATGCAATTTGGTGTATAATATTGCTTGAAATGCAAGTTTAGCTATGCTAAAATATTGTTAAAGGGATGAGGTTCCTTTATAATTCAAAACCAAATATATTTTAAGATGTCATAGCTAAGATTAAAAAAAAAAAAAAAAAAAAATTAACAATGTGATAGATGAAAAGCAAATTATAACCTATGCAAAACGCGTGATTTTTCTTCCTCATTTTCATAAAGAATGATTCGATGATCTAAGTTTATAATTATTTTACTTTTTCAGGTAGATTAATTCTTGCGTTTAAGCTCATAATCGCCTTTCTTTCTTTCTTTCTTTTTTTTTTTTTTTTTTTTTTTTTTAGGACTGAGGACTATTAGTCTCAATCTGCGGATTTTTATGATACCAGTTTTACGACAGTTGGACATTTATAGAAATAGAAAATTTATCGAAAATATAATTGAATAATTTGAAAGCGATGTTATAATTTGAAAAAAAAAAAAACTGATAGTCCTCTGTTCTAAACTAAATTCTGCTTTTGCCAGCCAGAATTTCATCAAAATCTTTCTTTCTTTCTTTTTTTTTCTCTTTTCTTTACTTTTTTTTAGAAAGAAAAAGAAAAGAAAATTAATAATAATCAGTTTCCAAACGGATAGTATCGAATTTTTTTTTTTTTTTTTTTTTTTTTAATTTTTTTTTTTTTATAGTTTTTTTTTTTATAATTTTGAATTAGAAAATAAAAAGCGTGCGTTTAAAGTGAAATAAAAAAATGAAATAAGATAAATAAGTTTGAGTTATTTTTTAATATTATATTTAAGAAAAAAAAACGCTTTTTTGAATTTAAAGAAAAGAAACTGACCACGGAAAGCTTCCTGCACAATATTTAAATAAGCTTTAAGATGGTATTTGTTAAAATATACGGGCTTTTTTTTTTTTTTTTTTTTTTTTAATGCATACTTTTAATTAATCTTCTTACTATATCAAAAATGTAATCTTTGAGAGGAATTGAGGTATCATCTATTTAAAGTGAGTGCATGAAAAATTTACTAAAATATTACGATATGCTTATTATAAAACCTGTATCAGGGATTTTTTTTTTCCAATAACAAAATTTCCTAAATAGAGAAATGAACAAAATTTTGCAGATCTTCGATTTCTTTTAACGCTGTAGTTTAAAGCATTCAGGAATAAAAGTAAGAAGGTTAAATCAACAACTTCAAATATTTTTCTTTATATATTGAATGCCCGTACATGATTCGATATTTATGTAGATTTTATAGGTATTGGTTGTCTTCTTATACCTGTAGTTTCAATATAAAGAGAAAGAATTCTGAAGTTGGCAAATAGACTTTCTATCTTTTGACCTTGGAAGAGTTAAAGGCTTCATTAAAGGCATTCCATGATTATCAACTCATGCTCAATAATACACAATCATTTCACATTAAATACTTAAATAGGAAAATTCGAGACTAACCACTGTAAAACTAAAAAAAAAAAAAAAAAATCTTTCATTTATTTATTTTTTATTTCTGCATTTAAAAATTTTTTAATAAATTTTCAAAGATATTTTTAGATTTTTTTTTTCTCATTATAATCTTTATTATTATTATTTTTATTTGCAACTAACATATTGTAATTGTATTTTCTTGATTTGAAAAGTAAACTTTGCCTTTCGTTGTTTCTCTTAAACTTTACATTATTTAACACAAAGCCTTTAAGTATTTATGATTAAACCAACTAAATTTTATACTCAGAAAGCAATGTGGTGAAGGCGCAAATTAAAATTTATATACTCTTTCGGCACATAAATTGTTTAATACATATACAAGAAATTATTTTTATAATTACGTACTGTTTTAGAGGAATACCTAATAGTGGGGGTCAAATCGTCTTTCTATATATATATATTAAGATGCATTGCAAGCTGTGTTAAATTCTGATTCATGATAACTAACACATTGATACTAATGTCTTGAAAATAAAATATATATAGCACATCTCTAACACATAACATTCATTAAATTCTTGTAAATAATTAATGTTTTTTATATTTATTTAATCCCATGAAATTTTCATTATCTTAAACTGCTGATGCATTTACTACTAAAGCAGGTTCTAATAAAGCATGAAAACATTTTTTTTTTTTTCGTTTTATTTTATTAATTCATTGTGCCAAAACTTAAAAAAGAAAATCGTTGCCGTATTCTCCTAATTAAAATCTAATTTTCGAATTATAAATGAAAAAATGTCTCCTCCCCTCCCCCATAACACTTATTTACACATATATAACTTTTAAATAGTTTTAAAGCTTCAAATATCGTTTTCCCGGAAGGCAGTTGGAGGAGGGGTGGGGGTGTAATCTCATTCTAAATTATGGGAGTGTTGAATTAGTATTTATTTACTTATTTATATTTTTATATACACATATACTACGTAAATGTTATTATACATATATATATATATATATATATATATATATATATGTATATATATCACTCGCAGAATTAAATTGCTCGCCAAATTTCACACCACTAGATTTTAATGATTTTTAAAGGTAAGTTTTAAATGTTAAGGCATTTATATTTGTTGCATCAAGAAACCTTTTCCCATCTTCATTAGTCTTCCCCTAACGTGTAGCACAAAGCAAACATTGTAGGGGTAGATGGTAAAATTTCTCAGTGAATCAATAGTATTTTCTTGCGTTTCTAGGTTACATATTTATTTTACCTCGAACTTTTAAAAGCTTTTCCGATAAAGTAATCGAATAGCTGTAGAAATATTTCTTCGTGTTTTTGTAAAAGATATCTAATGTATATTATCCCTACAAATACGTGAAAAATTAAAACACAAAATAATCATTTTTTTTTATTTTTTTGTACTTTATATATATATATATATATATATATATATATATTACGAATTGAAAGTAGTGCTGTAGATCGTTTAGACTTATTCTTCATTTTTATATGCTTAAAAGTAAAAAGCTCAATATCAAAATAGATTTTTTAACATGAATAGTTTTAGCTGTCTAATTAACTTATTTACATACTTTTAATAGTATTTGCTTTAAATTCATTTTTTTTTTTTTTTTTTTTTTCGTTTCTAGGTTACATATTTATTTTACCTCGATCTTTTAAAAGCTTTTCCTATAAAGTAATTGAATCGCCGTAGAATTTTTTCTTCGTGTGTTTATAAAACAATTCTAATGTATATTAATGTATATGAAAAATTAAAACACAAAATAAACATTTTAAAGTTTTATTATTATTATTATTATTATTATTATTATTATTATTATATGAAAGTTGTGTTGTAGATTGTTTAGATTTATTATTCATTTTTATATGCTTAAAAATAAAGAGATTTTCCTGAGTTTAATCATGCTCAATATCAAAATAGATTTACTTAGTATGGATAGTTTTAGCAGGATAAGTAACTTATATGCATACTTTTAGTAATACTTGCTTTATATTTATTTTCTTGCGTTTTTAGGTTACATATTTATTTTAACTCGAACTTTTAAAAGCTTTTCCGATAATGTAATCGAATCGCTGTAGAAATTTTTCTTCGTGTTATTATAAAAGAAATCTAATGTATATTAATGTATATGAAAAATTAAAACACAAAATAAACATTTTTATCTTTATTTTATTTTATTTTTTTATATTGTGAAATGAAATTTGTGTTGCAGCTCATTTAGATTCATTATTCATTTTTATATGCTTAAATTAAAGAAATTTTCATGAGTTTAATGATGCTCAATATCAAAATAGATTTATTTAACATGAAAAATTTTAGCAGGCTAATTAACATATTTTCATACTTGTAAATTCACAAATTAAAATCATACTTTTCTGTAAAATTATAATTAGTAATACTTTATTATAGATTTTAAAATGTATTTCATAACACAAAGCTAGTTTTCGTTTTTCCAAAAATCAGTTTATATTTTCTATATGGAAATGATATTTCAATAAAGAAACTTTGAAATACTCAAAAAAAAAAATAAATAAATAAATATTTTTAAGGAACTTTAAAATACTAAATAGGTATAATTTTTATTATTTTATTATCAAATGAAAAAAAGTTGATCGTGGTTACAATTATATATGTTTAAATATTTTCATGAAATGCTTAAACATACAGTAATAACGTTTTTAATTTTAAAACTTAATTTAGACTATAAGAACAATTTTTTATAATCAATAAATTAAAAGAGGAAGTTGTATAAATAATAGTTACTCATAAATTTATTTTTGTATATTCACACAATAATACATGTGTCAATTATATTATGATAAAGAAGAAAAGGGTTAAAAGAAATTCAATTCTGTACAAAAAATCAATAAAGAAAGAAAGAAAATCAGGAAAATAAATTAAAAAACTTATATATATATATATATATATATATATATTATTAATTGTTTTCAATAAATTTAATTTAACACACTTTTTCTATTTATGGAACTTTTAAATAAATAAATAAAATCTGTATCTTGTAAATATTGAATTTAATTTTTTAAAATTATTTTCTAATTTTAGGCAATTAATATAATCATTCTAAATTGAAGTTTAATTAATGAACACGGTCTAAATTATTTTACACATATTTTAATACAAAAAATGTTATTTGTATAGAAGAATTTAATAGTATTTTTTTTAATTAAAATTTTAAAAATATATACATGCAATACAATAAAAATATATATAGCAATATTAAAAATATATAACACACCATGTAACAAAAATACAATTTTTAATGATAAGAATTAAAACTATCTCCTGACTTCTTTGAAAACGTAACTGTTGCTGCAATGCCACGAAACTGAAGAATAAAATATGCACTTCTCTTTCTTAAATTAGCAACTTATTTTTAACTTTTAATTACAAAAATCTTGTTCGAGAATACGCATCAAAGGTACAAATGCACCCGTTTTTAGTAAATCTTTTAAAAGCGAATTTATCTTAGATTTAAAAAAAGAAAGAAAAAACGCTTAGAACAAAAGCATATAGAATGGAAATTTTTTAAATGCACTTACCATTTGCAGCGGAGGCCATCGTTTATGCAAGGCGCCCAGAAGTTTCTATATCCAAAGAAAAACGGAAAAATAACTGTAAACTAAAAACGTAAAAAATGCCACGGCAATTCCTCACAGCCTATGGTTAGAAAATCCAGTCATCGCTAGCTTTAAATCCTCTATGAGGCTTCGCACCTCTCCCATCGGCGACTCTCCATCCGGGCAACTGTGGAACTGGAGTGACCGATTGATCGGCTGTCAGATGCCCTGGAGAAGATAGGAGATAAGTGGAGCAAAAGCGCCATCTAGAAACATAGGGTTAAGAACGTTAGTTTCGGTTTCAGAATGATTTGTACTAATAAGGTCTCGGATTATTTTTTGATGCACGTATTTATTGATTTTTCAGCTCTCACATTACAAAATGAGTGCGATGCATCTTATAATTTATCTCATAAAATACACGAGGATTACAAAAATCCGAGCAAATGACGAGATGCTGTAAAGTAGGCGTGTGCTACTAAGTGCAGCCTTATTTTAAATTATACGTTTAAAATGAAGTTTATTTTGCCGCTTAAAATAAAAATTAAAAATCATAAATTACTTGCATATAATTAAATAAACGTTATAAACAGATAATCAGTAAATTAAAAATAATGTGTTAGTTGATACAGTTTTTTGCAATATTCCTATATAAATATATTTTGGTTTTAAAAAATTACGTTTAATGTATCTATAACATTTAAATTTAATAATTATTAGAAATTGATTAACCAGTCTTAATTATATCAGAAATTTAAACAACTTCGGGGGTCGCATTCCCTGACTTTTTTTTTTTTTTTTTTTTTTTTTTTTTAAGGCACTTTCAAAGATGAAATGTTTTTGACATTTTTGCTACAGCTATTTTTATAGAGAATTTTCTATGGTATTTTCATAGTAATCTGTCGTGACTAATCAGGATGACAATTTTTTATTTTATTTTAATATATATATATATATATATATATATATATATATATAGTGCTAGTAAAAAAGGCGGAAATTTCTCCTATCTCAAAGTGCCTTAAACTAAAGGCGGAGAATGCGACCCTTGCGACTTATTGTACGTTAATAATAATCTCATCTCAACAAATTAATTTAAAATTCTATGCTTGCTCAGTGTTTCATTCGGGATACAATATTTTAATTTGGAATTATTTGTTATAATAAGATTTCACTTAATTTTATCCACGTATTCGTTCCTGAACGTGAACTTAAAGAAAGAAAATATCATTCACAAAATACAGTCATGTAGTGTGGATGCAGTGAGCCAAGTTTATGTGTGCAATGTGCCAATCACGTGGATGTACTGTGTCAAGTTTATGTACCTAAATTTAATTTATGTAAATCGTGTACCATTTATGTGAAACATGCCATTTTTGTAAACCATGCAAATTATGTAACATAAAAGTTTACCGTACAAACACTATGCACACTGCTGCCAGCACCTATGCCGTCATTTGGGATGGATAAGTGGGCTTTTACGCCGCACTAGTGCTGAGCTATAGGAAAATGGCAACGGACTGACACTCACATCTAGGGCATTACAGAGACATTCCATCACAATCTTGAGGGGTCATTTGATATGAAACATTGGAGTGCATTCCAAAATGCATGCAATGCATGATTTAGGTTCTCATAAAGCAGGCGAATTATTCAGGATTATATACATCAAAGAACATGCGTACCTGTGTGTGTTGCTGCATACACAAAATTTTCATTTAAAATAAAGTTTATGAAATAACAACAAAATTAGAATGAAATGTCTATATTTAAAAATTTGATTGACATTATTGAATTATTTATAATTTTTGCACAATTTTTCAAATTAAACTGCAATATTTGAAAATAATTACTATTATATTTTACTGAGAAAAATTTCAAATGCGTTTTCCATATTAATTATTTATACAACCATTAAGTGAAAATTTTTATAATAAATAAATGAAATTAGTATATATATATATATATATATATATATATTTAAAAAAAATATCACAAACTTGATACTTTTTGCAGCTACTTCCAGTTTTTATTGTTTATACCACTGTAAATAGATACACTTTAAACTCTCATTCAAAGTGAGTTTCTTTTTTTTTTTTTTACTATACATGCATGATTTTTATATTATCTTTTAGCATTTCTGAATGCAAAAAAATATGTGTAGTTATCTCGTGAAATCCATACACATCGTAAAAATTACCACTTATAAATCACAAAAATAATAATAATAATAATAATAATAATAATAAATAAAAATGAAATACTTTAAATTTAAAAATTATATATTGCACACACATAAAGTGAATAAGAACTTAATTATATGCTTTGTTTATAAATTGTTTGAAAATATATACGTCGATTTAAATGTTAGAAGATAATTAAAAAATCGTTACTCCACCAAAATATATGTAGTTAATATTTCATTTTGCATCTTTTAAATTAAAAATTTTTATGCTTAAATACTTTATAAAACTAATCTAAATACTACGGTAATTTTTACAAACTACTTTTTCTGCATTAAATACTATTACATCTTTGTCGTTTATTGATATAAATAATGATCTTGATTAAAATATGATATAAAATATAAAAAATCCTGAATGTATTATACATAAATAGCCTTTTAAAGTTATACAAAAAATAATTGTTTTTGTAACAAGTACCTATAATTAATTTTAGAACAACATAATAACATGTCAGTGGTTAATCTAATCTAGTATCAATTGTCAAACTAATATATCAATAGCTATCGATATAAGATTAGATTATGAATAACAATAAATATAATTTTCTGAATGAATAAAAACTTTCTGTTTTTATGATGATATATGAAAAAAATTATTCATAATGACATTTTTTTTTAATATATTTTTTAAAAATTGAAATCTTCTGTTATGTGGGATTCTAATCTGAAACAATATGAAGAAACAGACAGCATCATCTTCTGCACATTTATTGTTTAGTAGTCAATCCAGGCGAAAATTGGAGCCATTTTGCTGCCCTTTCACAAATTCAAATTTGTAAAAATGCCTCTTCAAAAAATTTCGATTAATATAAAATTACCCTTTCAAAAAATTTTTACATAAAACATTTCCTTAAAAAATTAATACATGGCCAAACTCCGATTTCTTATGCAGTATAAATTAATGTATGTCAGGTTCAAAGAAACATTTGATATATTAATCATAAAATAAAGTGAGAGTTAAAATTGAACATTTTACACTGTATGTAGCATATTCACAAAAATAAAGAGAAATGTTACTTCACAAAAATACTTATCTTTTCGTAAAAAAGGGCCTGAAAAAAATAATCCGGGAATGATCCTTGGTGTCAATATTTTTAAAGTTAAAAATATTTTTATTTTTTAAGCTAAACATGTGCTAAAATTGGTTAATTAATAATGGTATAAATAACATGATCAGCTTAGGTACAGGGTCACACAAAAATTAACCTGCAATGCGTTGCGTTCTATGAGAGGTATTTCTAAAAAGGCATATCTTAAAACATTTCTACTGTATAAAACACAATGAAATTAATATTTATTATTCAGATGCAAAAACGTATGTGTTTCTAAAGATAATGCTATGATGAGTATTTATTATTTGCTTTCAGGTCCACATAAAAATATTCAGATAGATTAGGAAATGTACATGAAATTTGATAGAAATGCATTTCCTAGTTGTGTTTTGATTTTTAACACTCTCTATAAAGTTGAAATGTGATTATGACTTCGGTTTGTCTCTCCGTCTAGTGGCGCGAAAACTTTTGTATTTACCGAATGCGTTGGAACTGATGGGTATTACTCATGTTCAAATTCCCTAATAAAAATGGTATAGATACCCACAACTACTTTGTATAAAAAGACACCAAAAATTATTCCAATGCGTTACCGTTTAAGAGAGCTGTTTTTTATTATTTTTGTATTGAACAAAACGTAATTAAATTAACATTTATTATTCCTATGCATAAAAGATTTTTGTTACTGCATATGGTGTATCATAAGCAATAGTGTTCGGATTATATGCCGACAAAGACTTGTTCAGATAAATTAAGGGACATAACTGGAAATTGATAGGCTCCATTTCCAGTATTTTTCTGCATTTTCAACAATTTACAACTAAATTTCTAAAAATATATCACTTTAATAATCTATCTCTGTATGTGTTTGTGTTTGTGTTTTGCGAGTAAGACCGATTGACTACTCTAGGGCCTAGGCCTGAGGGTGAGTGCCTCCATGGGGGGCCTTTATAAGGGGTCTTAGCCCTTATTTACGTGCAAGTTTTGAGACACTTTTTTGCACCTGAAATTATGACATTGCAAATGTTTTAAAACTCCGCCATGCATTTTAGGCTTAAAAACACCGACATTATGATATCGTCAGTAATGAGCGTGGATAACATTTTCCCTTTGGTTGTAGTCAAAAATATGATTTTAGTAAAACACAAAACAAAATAATACTTTTCTGCAAAACTTAATATAACTTTAATAAAACTACTTTTAACATTGTAAAACATACAACATGCATCATAGATACCTGTGAAAACCTAGCATGTGTAACATTTATAAAAATTCAGGAGAACGGCCGTTCTCTACACAGTCATAAATCCAAGTCCCTGATTTTTTTATCTCAAATTTTTAGTCCTTCCAAAAATCTTGATGATCTGAAAAAGGGGGAACCATTTTCCCACACGACAACCACCAATCAGACAGTCTTTGGTCATGAGGAGTATCCAGGTTTACACCCAGGTCAACAGTTCATTGGGGTTTGAAGTGGCGTCAGAAAGGCGGGGTACCACCCTCGCTTGGGGTGCGCAGGCGGCACATCAAAATTATCCGTGAAATCGCGGGACCTTTGACACTAGGAAGAGGAAAAGCAGCCTGGCATGTCCGGTTTTCTCGAGTCTGCAGACAATCTGGCACCATGGACCTCACGCAGTCCGTCGTGTACAATGGACACAGCCTTGAATATGTCACAGCTCCTCTCCCCATAAAAAGATTTTGCACGACTATGGAGAGCAAAATCCTGCTCTTGACACTAATATCATAACACAAGTTGGCAACCCAAAGTAGTAGGCGACCCGTAGGACCAATAGCACTCCAGTAGGCGACCAATAGCATTCCAGTAGGCGACCCCCATTTTTCAATTAAGCACCAGAGAGGTCTTTCCCCAGATAAAATTAAAACACATTTCCAATTTTACCCCTTAAAAGTGAGTTAACTTTAAATAAAATGAATAATAGAAAAAAAAAACAATTGAAAACAATCCACTCAGTTGGAGTGTCCTATCATCCGAATTATGCTTAATTCACTTAATAAACACAAAAAAAATTCAAAATTTCTTTACGTAACATTGTTAACTTCACCATAAAATTGAAATGCTAAATTAATAATAAATAAAAATTGTATTTCTGAAAGAATTCAAATATTTTTAAAAACTTTTCACACTTTTTTTTTTCTTTCACAAGGACCACACAAAAAATTTTAAAATATTAAATAAATCATAGTCTACAAAAAATAAATTACAAATAAATAAACCACTCAAATAAAAAAATTAAATAAATAAAATAAATAAAATAAATTTGAAAAGTAAAACGCTAAAAGTTAATACGTTTAAGAATTAAAATTTCATACATTCCTACACAATGCTATATACAAAAAAAATTAATAGACATGACATTCAGTTAATCAGTTAGGCTATTATCTCCCAGAGAAGGAAAAAAATATGCAACCACACAGTAAGGATAAATAAAATACCCAAATAAAAATAAGTAAAAGAAAGAAATCTCAATAAATTTTAAAAGGAAAATTATGCAATGGAAAAAAGCAAACCTACAATATGCATCATCTTAGCTAACATGGCTCACTCAATATCCGTAACTAACAATGACATGTTAACAATCAAAAAAGAAAATTATTTTTTTCTTTACAGCTTTTCCCTAAACAATTCCCACACAGATTTCCTTTCCTTGCATCTAAACAATTTTGTTACGTTGCAGTTAACACTTCTCTACATAATACCTTCTAACTAAAAGCACATTTTAACCAAAATTTATATATGAAAATTTAAAAAAAAAATTAAAAACATAGAAACGATTAATTCATTTTTTGCATTATATTCCAAACACTTCTACACAGAAAATTGCATAAAATAAAAATAAAAAAAACATTTCACTCTTAACAATTCTGAGAGAGGAAGGAAAAATAAATAAATAAACAAAACTTGTAAGAAACTTCCCTCCTTCACAGTAGCAAACACCTGTTATTCAGTTTCGCGTCCGCCCGCTGTATTGTTCAGTTTGTCTCTCGGATAATCTTTTGTTACACGTCTAACGGGTAAAGGATTTGAGAGTCGGGTCTGTTGGGTTAAGCGCTTATCTTTCCCAAAATGATCAGTCCTTTTAAATTTTGCTTTCGGCTCCTGAAAACCCTTTAAATATCCCTTCACTTTGTCACAGTTTCGACGCAAATGCTCTGGTGAGTGAAATGTGAAACATACTTTCGTGGCTTTCCTTCTCCAATTCCCAAAACGTGGAACTGGGTTTTTCCAAAAGTTTGAACTGGATTCATTTTTCTTTTTTTCTTTCGCGTTAGAAAATCGGGTTTGTATTGGCGAACGAGAGTTATTTTTATGGAGAGTTTGTACATGAGATTCGTTTTGGGGTTTTTCTTTACTAGAGATTTTCTCACTCTTAACTAATGAGCGTCTTCTCTGCGCTTCAATCAACCTAGCGGTTTTATTCCCCATTAAATAATATTCCTGAATCAAATCGATTGTTTTCACGGCTGCTTTAGTCACAATAATACCAAAGTCTCCCTCAATCGTAATCCTAGCCACAGGTAAGGAAATACATTCGGAATCTAATGGCTGCCGTATTTTCACCGTCTCTCCCAACCAATCTTGATCATTAACCCATGAACGGTCACAAATATCTATCTCCGAACCTGAGTCTAATAAATAATCACGATAAACCCCGTTTATAACAGCATTTTTAACATATGGCTTGAAAGATGGACTCAAATAATGCGCTGTAATTACATGATTTACAATTGCTTCCGATTTATCGTTCAAAGGACACCGCGGTTTTATATGCCCAGTTTGACCACATTGGTAACAAACTATTTTCCTCGGTTTTTCAAAATTTTCCTCACTCCGCTCTTTTCCCCCATGTTTATCATTTTTTTCTTTCGCGTCATAACTATTTTTAGAATACCCGAAATTTCCTTTTTCTTTCTTGAAGGAATTTTTCCGTTCGAATTTTTTGTGATCACGTCTGACTGCTTCAAATTTATCACATTTTTCGGCGAGATTCGTAGCATTATTTATCTCTTCCCAATTATCTAAATAATGTTCTCGGATTTCAAACGGAACCCTTTTTTTAATTTGCTCAGTGAGTATCAATTCTTTTAGAGATTCAAAATCTTTAACATCTACGGCTTCCAGCCAATTGTCTAAATAACCAAATCTACCCATGAAGCTGCTGTTTTTTTATTATGTTCTTCGAATTTATTTTTAAACGCCAACGCGCTCAACTTGAAACGCTTAAATAATAGTTTTTTGATGTGCTGGTAATTTTCAAATTTATCCGCAGGCTCCTTTACAATTAATTCCGCTATATCCGTCTGTAATAACGGGATTAATTGGGATACCCAACAATCTTCTTCGACTTTTTCTTTTACCGCTTGGCGCTCAAAAATCATAAGAAATAAAGAAATGTCAATTTGCTTTGGGTCAAATTTAGGCACCAATTCTCTTAATTGAACCCGGTTCTACTGATGTTACCGTTGACGCTGTGCTATTGACTTCTGCCTCATTTTGAAGCTTCAATTTTTCTAGCTCAAACTGCCTGATGTTGTCTCTTTCCTTCCTTTCTAACTCTTTCTCTCTTTCCTTCCTTTCTAACTCTTTCTCTCTTTCAACTCTTTCTAAATCATTTAAAATTCTCACTAAGTAATCCTTTGCTTCTTCCTCATCGTAATCAGAAGCGTTTAAAATTGCCTGAATAATATCTTTATTTCTCGTATCCTCCGATACGTCAGTCTCAAATTCAGTTGCTAATAATAGCAAAGTACTTTTATTCAATTTTCTTAAATAAGCCATTTTAAAAAAACCAATCAAGCACTCGAGAGAGAGAAAAAAAGAAAAAAACAATAATAATAATAAAGAAAAAAAAAAGGGAAAAAAATAATAATAATTGATCTAAATATTTTTTTCACAAGAATAATAAAAAATACATAAACAAATTAATGACTACAATAAAACACTTCACTGTTACTGAACTTCAGTTCCTATCACAACCACAACTGAGTGAATTTTGAAATTCAATTGACAAAACGAAGTAAAAACAATTAAATACCCCAAAATAAAATATGACATTAAAAGCAACCAGATTTTAAATGCCTTTTATTTTGCACAGAAAAAAAAAATTATTAATAAACTTTTTTTCCTCACTTAACTTGGATTAATATTGAGTTAAGCAATTTCAAAATTTCAAAACAAATAGAAACAAAAATCCCATTTACTTTTGATTCCTAAGACTTTCGTTAAAGATTTTTCTTCTTTTAACTACAAAAGAAAACATAGAACCATTGAAAATCTAAAAGAAAAAATCTTTCCTATGACCAGTTAACACCTGTAAGAAAGTTACCCCAAATATAGCTAATCCCCTACAACTAAGACCTCCCTGATACTTAAAAAGAAAAAGAAAGGGACTCACCACTCGTAGTTCCGAGACATCTGCTATTGGGCTGGTAATCCTCTTGTTACGGAGTCTCTGATCATCAAAGGCTTGGGCCGTTTCTAATTTACTCTAAACATACATCCAGCAGGCTGCCACCACTTTAAATTCTCAGCTGTGATATCGTCAGTAATGAGCGTGGATAACATTTTCACTTTGGTTGTAGTCAAAAATATGATTTTAGTAAAACACAAAAAAAAAAATAATAATAATACTTTTCTGCAAAACTTAATATAACTTTAATAAAACTACTTTTAACATTGTAAAACATACAACATGCATCACAGATACCTGTGAAAACCTAGCATGTGTAACATTTATAAAAATTCAGGAGAACGTCCGTTCTCTACACAGTCATAAATCCAAGTCCCTGATTTTTTTATCTCAAATTTTTAGTCCTTCCAAAAATCTTGATGATCAGAAAAAGGGGGGGAACCATTTTCCCACACGACAACCACCAATCAGACAGTCTTTGGTCATGAGGAGTATCCAGGTTTACACCCAGGTCAACAGTTCATTGGGGTTTGAAGTGGCGTCAGAAAGGCGGGGTACCACCCTCGCTTGGGGTGCGCAGGCGGCACATCAAAATCATCCGTGAAATCGCGGGACCTTTGACACTAGGAAGATGAAAAGCCGCCTGGCATGTCCGGTTTTCTCGAGTCTGCAGACAATCTGGCACTATGGACCTCACGCAGTCCGTCGTGTACAATGGACACAGCCTTGAATATCTCACAACATGTTAAGTTTAAAAACACCGCAAATTTAAGGCTTTTTAATAAATAAATAAAAGTGGCCCGTGATTCTGTTTTTCTGTTAACAATAGATTTTAGAATTTTCTAGAGCATAAATAAAATATGAATATTTTTTAAAAGAAAAATTTATTTTACCCGGAACGGGAATCGAACCCATATCAGCCGTGGAATACAAAATCTAGCGTCGGCGAGAGGAGTCAAAATCAAGTATCCAACAATCACGCCGCACCGAGTTACACAACTAAACTCCTTTTTATGGTGAAATGTATTACAGTATTAACGAAATAATGGTAGTTTTATGTTTTAATCCGTATTTTTTACTAAAAAACTATTGATAATATCGTATCTAAAAGCTAATATATTTTATTATCTTAAATTTCATATATAGAGGTTTAGAAAATTTTTTAAATGCCTAACAAATCTGTGAAAAATTATTGTTATCTAGCCCTCGATATTTTTGGATAACGATATCTTTCCTTAAACTGATATTTAAAAGAAAACAAGTTATGAACATGAATACCAGAAAATTTGTTGTCTTAGTGCAGGTAAATATGTGGGAAAAAAAAAAAAAAATTTAAATCGAAATTAATAATAATTAAAAAATAGTTATGCACATATTATTCAAGATTCGCATTCCTCGCTACAATTTACTTGCTACATTCATCTTTATACTTTAATATGAGAAAGCTTTAAATACATTTTTTTTTTTATCAAATAAGTTTCGCGTCTAAATACGTTGCTTTATGAGTTACGCCAAACATAATTCCATGCAAAAAAATCATGCACATATCTAGAGTATTATTCTTTGAAATTTAATTTCATAAACTAACATAGATAAATAACTTACGGTTAATTACTTATTATGTAAAATGATATTATATTTATTGAATGTGGAAAGAAGTTTAAATAGGATAAGCATGTTACTTAAAGTAGATTTCAAATGAAAAATTTGCTAAGTAATGGAAGTGTCTGAAATTCCAAAATGTCCGAAACATTTGGTGTCTGAAATTTCACATATTTACGTATTTCAGACATGTTTTGAGTCTGAATTGATATTCAAGACACATTTCTGTCTTAAATTAAGATATCTGTTATGTCTTAGCTATAGACATTTACGTATCTTAAATGACTTTTCAGTTGGTTTTATGTCTTACTTTAAGGTACCTTTATTTGCAGTATATTTAAGGGACCTTCGGCATATTTTTATTGAAAGTGGTAGTATAAAGAACACAACTTGTTCGTGCACAAAATATTTTAAATATATTTCATATGCACTGAGGTCCATGAGAAGTATTTCTTAAATCATAATTTAGTGAATTTGTACGGCACACAACATACCCAATTGATATATATTATTATTATATACAAAATTATATTCCTGATATTTCAAGGTATGATTAGAGTAATTCATTGGTTTGCAAGGTTAGTTGGTTTGCAAAGTCATAAAGTTGCTGATATACATTAGGGGATATTAATAATATTGATCAATATTCGTTTTCAGTATCATGCGGATGTTTTTAATACACTACATGCGGATGAAACTTTAGACAATATACAGTGCTACACAAAAGCAATTTCTAGTGCTTTCTCTTCTGAAATAAGATTATGAAGTTACTTTTGTGAGATTCTATACGAATAGTTAAAAACAAATTATATTTCTTTTAACAAAACATATTTAGGTAACACAAAAGCAATATTTTGTGTGCATTTTCATTAAAGTAAAAAATAAATAAATAAATAAATAAATAAATAAATAGATTTTAAAATAATAATAATAATAATAAATCATTACTAAAAAGACAAAATGTGTTTTAAGATGCAATTATTGAGGCAAAATACATTGAAGTTTAAACGATATAATGAAAAATTACAGTCGGAAAGTGTTTGTAATCTATGCAAAACAAATGATTTTTTTTTTTTTTTTTTTAGATGTGTAATTATCTTGTAGAGTAGTAAATTTAAAATTCTAAATTTAAAATTCTAAAATTTATGTATATATATATATATATATATATATATATATATATATATATATATATACACACATTTGTTTTACGTAACATATCGAACTACTTTTTGTACTTATATTTTCTAAACACATAATTAACATTTTACAATTTTTTTACGTTATTCAGTTATAACATTTTTACCCAGCAGATAAAGCAAACTAAATTTTTAAAACGATGCAAATTAAAATTTATTTTTTTTGAATAATCTGAACGTTTTGCAATGCTAGCAACATGTATTTCCATAAATGTGTCAATGTGTGAATATTACCGATCGTGACTTTTTATGCTCTCAATTTTCTTGGAATCACTTTTTAATAATTTTTGTAGATATCAAATCATTGAATCTACACCTTTTTTTTTTTTAATTTTTTTTTTAATAATTATCCCTCCTTGAGAAGATGATTCGTTCAAAATTATTGCCCCAAGAATCACCAACTCAATTGAGAGCATCCAATTTTGAGAATTCTAGTATGCTATTAAACTAGTAGTTCTCTATTTATTCATTTGAAAATCTCCCGTCCCTGTTTTTGAGGTGCTCCCGATCGTGCATTTTTCTTAATGGCGTGGTGGAGCTGTTTTTTACATGCCCTATTCATCTAGGACGAAGGCCCTAAGCCAAAGTCATATACTTGTGTTTCACACAAGAGTAAGGTGGGTTGTTTGTGTTACGGTGGATGCCTAACACAATTGAACAGCTTTCCTGGCTGGAATTGGCCAAAACACATTTTTGCTTATATTTTATGGTGTTATTCACACATCATATTTTTTTCATATTTTTATTTTGACAATATTTTTTTCTGATGTTTATTACACATCATTTGGTGTATTGTATATTTAGTTTTAGATAATTTTGCTTCTTTATATTTCATTTTTGCATTTATATATATTATTTTCTATTGTAATATGAATACTATTTCCACAAAGTACAATTATGTTTGCAAACTATAGTTATATGAATCTAGCAGAAGAAATAGTTAGAAAAACACATGATATCCAATATTACTGCTTTTTCATTGTGACTGACAGTGATTCATATAGATATATCAACAAATCGTATATGATGCAGTGGACTATGAAGCATGTATTTAAAAAAAACTGATATGACTGGAGAATATTCTCATGAACATCAGTGAAAATGTGCACATATTAAAAAAAAAGATTTGTAATGGTAGCTACTCTATATATTTCATACAAAGTTGTACAACTGTTTACATATATATTTTGATATCTTATACATATATATAATTTTTCTGTTCTATATGTAGAATATATGTTGTATATGATAACCCTGGACAACACCTCTTTCTTTTTCAGACGAAGGGGAGCAATATGTGATATCGAAAATCACATATTCTAAATTATGTACTACATTTCTGATAAATTTAATTTTTTTCCCAATTCATTTTCTATCTGTATAAAAAGCGAGTTAATATATGCGGTTTCATTCCTTTATTCCAAAAGAGCAAGCCATTGTATCTCTAAAAATAAAAATAAAAGCAAGAGATGAGGTTTCAATCGCCTACTGTGGAGAACAATTCGTTTCATCTCAATTAAATAAAACAGAATAAAATGTTTCCTGATGTCATTTTTGAACATTGAACAGATCTCACATCTGCTACTTAAAAATAGAAATATCGTATTCTTTTTCGACTAAAGTCTATGTGTAAGAATTTAACGATAAGATTTTTGTGGTCAAGAGTTAAGGTTAGTTTGCCAGATTCTCACGAATTAATAACGGTTTTTTGGCTAAGAAATCAATCGCCAATATATTTTAAAAAGTTACACTAAATTAGCTGTAACTGAAAAAGTTGGGTGTTGTCTTGGCTTCATTTTTTCTGTGGTTTTGTGTAATGTATACAGCCAACAATTTCATCACTTTTGCCTCTAATCTGATCCTGTAAAGACGTCTCTTGGATTTGCTTCTCTCCCCGTGTCCATTCCGTCCCAGTAATGTTCATTCATATACATCCTTCCATATATTATACATAAAAACTTTAATCTGGATGTTTCGGGTGAATATTTGTACTGTCAATTTGTTAAAAAAATTATGTGTTATTGAAATTGCAAGACATATGATGACTTTGAACTCTATTAAATGATTGCATTAAAGATTTCGCTTTCCTGAGTTATTTTTGCGACACAACGTTTCTTCAGTTTATCATCACGGCTGTTACGAAGAAGGAATTCATACTTCCTACCAAATAAATATAACAGCACTTAATATATCTTTTCAACATTTCTTTTAAATTAGACTAGTATTTGTAAGGTTTAGTTAGCATAAAATTTTAATTGTCGCGTTACATTAAAAAGCAACTAAAAAATTAAACTTTTAAAGATACAATAAGATGAATATCTTAAATACTTTTTTTTATTATTAAGTGTAAATAGATAAAAGTCTTTCTTGTTACAAAGAGGTAAAATTGTTTTCTGAGTTAAATTTAATACAAAATTTAATAGAAAATACATGTATTAATAAATTATGATATTTTAAAATAAAATACTAAACCTAATTTTATTGACAGATGATTTGAAATATTTTTTATGTTTTTTTTATATTACTAAATAATAATCAGTGTATTTTTATTTATGTATTTTATAAAATTAAGATAAGCTTTAATTAAGCTTTAAAAAAAAATATTATGTATTCTATCAAATATCTGTAGAAGTTTTAGCATTTTGAAGATCGTGAAATCCCGAAAAATGCAAAATGAGAAAACTCAATTTAAAGGTTTCAAATCTGTGAAAAATATATCAAAAACCAAAAGAATTCTTGCCTGAATATATATTTCATTGAACAAACCTAGTGCAGTTTAACTTATAAATATTAAATAGAAATATAAGCTTTTATATGAAACCTTCAGTGGTGCCCAGTCAAAGGTGCCAAGTCCCTTTAAGAACTTCTGATGTAGCAGCACTGAAAAAAAAATATTTTTAATAAAGATATTTTTTTCAGTGCTGCTACATCAGGCGTTCTTAAAGGGACTTGACACCTAAAAAGATTTTTCTTCAGTGCTGCTACATCAGGAGTTCTTAAAGGGACTTGGCACCCTTGACTGGGTACCACTGAAGGTTTCATATAAAAGCTTATATTTCTATTTAATATTTATAAATTGAACTATATTAGGTTTGTTCAATGAAATATATATATTCAGGCAAGAATTCTTATGGTTTTTGATATATTTTTTAGAGATTTGAAACCTTTAAATTGCGTTTTCTCAGTTTGTATTTTTTCGTGATTTCACGATCTTCAAAATGCTGAAACTTCTACAGATATTTGATAAAAGACATTTTTTTTTTTCTTGGATGTTTAATAGAACCTGCTTTAAAGAATTAGAGAGGAATATTTCAATGTCTTTCAAAGAAACAAAAAATGAAATAAAATATAGGGTAGATGCTTCAGTGATTGGCATGCTCCAATAATTGATATCTATCCCGAAATAATTAATAAAAAAAAATAATAAAATCATATATTTTGCATACAACAATTTTAACATTTTATGTCAAACACTGTAGCATAGGGTGCTAATAACTGGTAAAATGAATAACTAGCAGTGTCAAACACTGGAACATAGGAGACAATTGCTGATAAAATGAAAAACTGGCAGTGTCAGTTACTGGAACATTGAGTGGGTGTCAAATAAAAATTCATAAAAAAAATAATTATTATCAAATGTATGTATTTTAACATATATGTGGTTCTGAATGTCTTTCATACCATATGTACTAACTTAAGATTTCTAAAAATATTTTCTGATGACTAGAACATTAAAAACATCAGAGATTGCTCTAAAAGTGTCAATCACTGGTGCACTTACCCTAACTCTTTTTTTTTTTTTTTTTTTTTTTCAATTTTTTACATAGACATGCATTTTTAAGTTTTTAGCTCAAAATTTATTAATAAATTTCAAAATCTATCCCTAATTCTTTTAGGTAGGTTCTATTAAACATTTTTAAAAAAGTTGTTTCTTAAATATATGTAAATGTTCTAGCATTTTGAAAATCATGAATGCATGAAAAAATGCAAACTGAGAAAACGCAGTTGAAAGATTTCAAGTCTGTAAAAAATATATTAAATCTATAAGAATTGTTGCCTGGATGTATGTGTATTTCACTGAACAAATCTAATATAGTTCAATTTCTAACTATTAAATTGAAATATAAGATTTTATATGAAATCTTCAGTAGTACCAATGCAAAGGTGCCACATCCCCTTAAATACATTAGATTTATTGGATGAGTGTTCTGTTGTCATACAAGCCATTTTTCAGCTGTTTAAAACATTTAAAGGCTTGATTGGGAATAGAGCTGAGTAATCATTTTCAGAACATTCTTTTTCTCTTTCTTCATTTTTTTTTTTTTTTTTTTTTTTGTAAATCTTGAATATTATCCAAAGTCCCATCAACATTTAATATCTGATATCTAAGATTGTATCGTTTGCATCACTATTTAATTACATGTTATAATTTCAATTTCTTCATAATTTATGATCCTTTCCACCGTCTTCATTGTTTCGCATTCCGAATTTTTATTACTAGATTTTTTCAGTTCCATTATCAGTTTTTATTTATTTAAAAATGTTATTTAAATATATTTTTAATATTGAGGATTTACCTAGATTTCAGAAATGAGCCGCCATCATACAACATTCTTTTAAATCCACATTTTTTGTATGCTGAGTGTTTGTGTTGTGTAGGGGAACAAGGCCTATTGACTACACGAGGGTAGAATGAACGTAGATAGAATGCCCTATGTGGGAGTCTTCCAAAAAAGTCCAAGCACGTATTTACGCAAGTTTCAGGGGAAAACACGGAAAATTCTAAGGGCTAGACCAAGGGGCTCGACCGGAATCGAACCTGACACCTCTCCTCTACCAGCTTCGATAGCTGAACTTCTCGGACTCTGGTGGGCTAGTAGTATTTTGGGAATAAGGCTCTTCTGTTTTTTCTGATAAAAGGAGTTTTCTCAACATTTACTTTTTATAAAGCTGTTTAAACCTCTCTATTCCACTTTGACCTTGGTTTGTATTACATATCTGACATGGAAAGAGCTTGAAACTTTCTATTTTCGTGTTCAAGTTCGTCTACGCGCTATGTAAAGGTACATTATACAGAACCAATAGCTACACGTTTTCTCCAAATTTTAATTTGTGCTCTTTAACTTTAGGAATAAACGTTTTATTGAACCAACCAATTAAAACAATAGAAACGTGATCAATCTTAAGCATAGGTACATAGGTAAGAGCTAATGTGTTACAAATGTGTCAAAAAATTAATTAAAGAGAGATGCAGAATTGCATCTTATTTAATATTTATACAAAATATGTTTAGAAAATTTAAAACATCTAGCATGAAAAAATTAAATGTAAATACGAATGTAAATGAGACTAATTACAAAAGAAATAAATCAATAGTAACAAAATATTAGGTTTTAAAACGATTAACAAAACAATTAATAATTTATAGATTTTGTTCAGAAATAGTAATTTATATATCACAGATAGAAATAGGTTCAAACGAACAAAAAAATCTAGAAAAAATAAGAATTTTAAAATAATTTTTTGAAATATTAATAGAGCTAAACGCTAAAAAGTAAAAATGGTGAAAATTGATTCATCCCAAAGAGACATAAAAAAGTAAGAATAATCTTTGTTTTTCTATATTAAAGCATTAGTACAACTAAAATTTGGAACATTAATGGAGCGAAAAAAAAAAAAAAAAGCTTTCAGAAATAGAACTGTACTATTAAAAAATATTGCTAAATTGTAACGAATGCGCAAAAAAGCGAAAGAAAAAAAGAAAATAATAATAATAGAAGTGCGAAAAAAGTATGAAAATAGATTGGAGGATCATCAATCTTATGCATGAAAAACAACAAACATGTTGCAAGTGTGTTAAAAGATTGATTAAAGAGAGATAAAAATAATTATGAAATACGAACCAACTGCCAAAAATAAATAAAAACAGCAAAAAGAGGGAAATGGAAAAAATAGAAAATACAATAAACGCGAAGCCAAAATATGATTTTGCCGTTTCTATCTCCGTTTATAATTAAATATATATCTGCTACAAAGTATTAAACAGTTATTTTATCAAGATAAATTATTCTATGGATAAGTAAATTAGTAATTCACAGAAATTACTAATTTATAAATTATTAAAATTACAAAATTTAAACTTTTGCGTTAATTTACTTTTTCTTATAGATTGTTATAAAAACGATTAAAATTATTTAGACATATTTAAATGCAATGTGGTATGTATAGTCTTCATGCCAATTATAAGTTAATACTAAAATCGCTTAAAATTTATTCATTGTAGATAGATTATGAATTTAGTTCCAATATTACGAATTATAATTAATAAATGAAATAATAACTACAAAGTACTTCATATCAAAACATTACAATTCCCTCGATCTATATCACATAACCAGATTACGCTAAATACATTATTATGTGAGATATACACTCATGTCCATAAATTAAGGATAATGCTAGCTGAGGCAAATAAAGGTTCAGAAGCAAAACAAACATGACTTTTTAATAAAGTCCATTCATTAAACAAAAGATCAAGAACAAAAAAAGGTGGTTTATGTAGGATACCATTTATAAAAAATACCATTTTTGCTCCCTGAAGCAATTACAAAAAATAACCCCCTTACAAAAACTTAACATTACATGGTTAGTATGATGGTTAATACATTGTATGTCTCTCAGATGATGAAATACAGTCCTTACAACGCCTAGGAATGCTGAGTATTAAACTATTGATCTGATCTTGGGGAAGATTACTCTTTTCAGTAAGCAATGCCTTCCGAAGTTCCGGTACACATGTAGGAGGTGGTTGACGGACTATAACTCGTCGGAAAAGCATGTCCTACACATGCCTTATCGGATTCTAGTCAGATGAGAAGGCTGGCCAGTCCATGCGGGTGATAGCTTGAGATTGTAGGCATCGGTGTACAACGTTTGCACGGTGAGGACTGGCATTGTCATCCATAAACACAAATTCTGGGTTCATGGGTGCCTTAAACAAACGTACATGTTGTTCCCGAATGATGTCCAGATAAATTTGGCCTATCATTCTTCCAATTTGAACATGCAGATCTGTTCTGGTGCCCAATATCCCTCCCCCCAAACGAGCACTCCTGCCCCACAGTAATGGTGTCGTTCAATGATGTTGTTTTGGTGGTAACGGGTACCTGACGTTCTACAAATGGAAATCTGGCGCGAATCACACTGCAAGCTAAACCTGGACTAGTCAGTAAACATCACACAAGCTCACTGTGCCACTGTCCACATTGCATGTTATCTACTCCAAGCTAGCCGCTGGCACAGTGCATATCCGTGAGTGGAACACATCTAACAGGCCTGCGAGCATATAGACCAATATCTCCCAAACGTCTATACGCGGTTTATCTTGAAACTTTGACACTCGTGGCTGCAGACAGCTGACGAGACAGGTCTGATGCTGTGCTTTATCTTCTTATTTTGGCAATTACTGCCAAATACCTGTGGCCATTCGGCATTGTAACTCGGGGCCGACCAGTACTGTAACGTCGACTGGCATTTCCATCATTTTGGAATCGTTGCCAAAGCCTAGAGATGACACTTTGGGCGATTCGAAGTTCCCCCGATACTTCTATCTGCGTACGCCCCTAGTCGGCCGATAATTCTACCACGTAAAAAATTATCTGCATGCGTTCTCTGTGTCATAACCATTCGGTTATGGCACTGAGTGGCACACAGAACGCTTGTGAACAATTTTCTTTTTTTGCTCCCATTCCTTATCTACCCCCTTCTTACACTTTCGTCATTGTAACATCCTATCGGCGTCATCTGATGGCTTCCTATAATTTGCATATTATTCTTAAAGATGTGTATGGTATTTCTACAGGTGAAATTTTTGCATTAAAGTTCGATTTCAGTGTGAATCTGAATTATCCTTAATTTATGGACATGAGTGTATCTTAGTCTTTAAATGTTTATACCATTTACTAGGTTTAAAACTAAGTTTAAGACAACCAAGTATGAAAGATATCAGAAAAAGTTCTAATACCATATCCAGCACTGGTTTATCTCCTGACTCATTAAATTAAAAAAAATAATAATTAATTAATTAATTAAAAAAATAACTGTGGAAAAAAGTACTTTCAACACATTTTATTAAAAATAAAAAACAATAATAATAAAGAGAAGGGAAAATCCGCACCGATTATAGCACCGATAATTTGCGTTTCAAAGAACAGCTATCCATTAGGTTGGTGGCTATCTATTTCATAATACGATCAGATTGTTGAAACAACACTTTATTTCCAAATTTATTACCGTTATATACGAAAATATTAAAATATTTAACAACTCAAAATTATTATAAAATTGTACAAAAAAGTATACGTAGATTTAAAATATAGATTCTGAAAGTATATTTTTTTCTTTATGGTAGAGAATGTATTGTTTTGGGGTCAAATTTTCAAAATTGTTTTTATTGTTATATTTACATGTTTTAAGGTGCCCTGAATCCGAAATGCATGCTTTTAGCGGTTGGCCTGTCTGTCTGTCTGTTATCAGCATATCCCAAAAATAAATTATAGCAGAAAGTTCAAACTTGTTATTCTAAATGTGTATCATATAGGGATGCTACACTAAAGTTTTCGTTAAGACCAAGCAAATGGATCATGTACAGGGATACCCAAGATAATTAAAATACATTTAGTGTATGGGGAAAGTTGCAGGTAAGTAGAGTTTAACATCTGTAGGCTGCTCTAAATTATATGAAATGAATACATATTTTTTTAATATGCGTAAAAGCAGGTTTCATGTAGAATATTGTATGGAAATCATGCACCGTTCGTTTACAGGGCTACACAAAAGAACAAGAATATAGTAAGACTGACGATACTTGAAGAAATTGATGAAAGTATATTTCAGGCTGTGCTGTGTGTTATTAATATAGGCTTATACTTATGTGTACCATATGTTATGTATATAATTTTTGGAAGATATATAATGCTGCCAATAATCAAGCGACAACTTTCTTTTTTATTGAATGTAATTAGTGGAAGGGCTTCAATATATTATTTTGCCATGTGCAGAAAAACTGCTCAGGAACTGAAATTATTCCTCACACCCATACGGTAAATAAAGTATTTTTAAATTTAAATTTTTATCACTTGTTGATTGTACGTTTACACGTTTTCAGGTTTCCTGAATACCGAAGTCAAGCTTTTAACGTTTGGTTTTTGTCTCTGTCTCTTATCAGAGTAACTTAAAAACAAATTATTTCAGGAAGTTTAAATGCTGTATTTTGAAGTTAATATAAGTTTTTTACCTAAAAAGTTTCATAAAGATTCATAAATTTCAGACAATAGTGTGTATGAAAGCTGTCTGAATATTTTTTAATAAACTTTTAAATTTAATAACAGATTTGAAAATTATACAAATGAAGGTACCATAAACAAATGAGGGTTGAGGGGAATTATTTGTCAAATAAAGCTGATCCGATGCCTAGTATAAATTGTTTTTAACCTACGTTTATATAACCGCTTTGTCCTTAATCTCCATTCTGTATTTATAGTATTAAATTCCAGAGCAAGAAAAAGTCGTGTGAGTGCCACACCAGATTATTTATTAAATCTGTAAATCATAACTTTTATTTTATCTTATTATTTTGTTATTATTATTTTTGTTGAACATCAATAAAAACGAGAAAATTATTTATTTCTATCTTTAGTGATTTCTAAATGCCGTTATTTTTGAACAGATGTATTTCTGCACATTACATAAAATTTGAGGGTTTGGTTAACGTTGCACAAGAGCTGCATTTATGACTACAGCCAACGGTCTAGAATTAATCCCTAGACGTAGTCTGGGGCCAATTTAATAAATTTTGCGGAGTTTTAACTATTGACTGATACACGAAATAGCATGAAAACTTATGTTTTCTTATAAATTTCTGATACATAGTTTAATGTAAATGTCACCATAAATTTATATATAGTCATATGCCTTTTTTTTTATGAAAGTTACACTGTATCTCGCTCTCTATTGGTAGAAATATTTCAACAATAAATGTCATGGGAAAAGTTCTAATGCTTAACAAGACTGCACTACTAAATCCACAAACAAAAACAAGAAAAGAAAGTATTTAATGACTATATTTCCAATTTTGTCACTTTAAATACATATATAAATATATAAGATTTTGCTAGTCTATTCTCAATAAGTTCTGGATGTAAAGGTAAAACCGACCATCAAAATCTAAAGGCATTTTCCAGAAAATTTCTTTTCTACAGTTATAGTGCTATATAATATTACTTTAATTTGATTACTATAACTTCCTGTAACTCGTATACTTAAGTTATTAGAAAGACTATAAAGACCACAAATATTTAACTGAACTTGTGAAAGCATAGATAAAATTTCAAAAATTATTTTCTAAAGTATATATCAGCTACTGTTCTTTAAAAATGTGTCTGTAAGTCAGAAAAATTCAGAGGAATAAGAAGTTATAAATATAAACTGTTGAAATATAAATTTAAGTTTTGTACACACACACACACACACACACACACACACACACACATATATATATATATATATATATATATATATATATGCGCAATATATTAAATAAAACTCTGAAATTGTTCAAAAATCCATTAATTTGAAGCTGGGAAACCATCTAATTGCATACTGCAGAGTCAGCCAGCAACTTATCTGCTTATTGCTTAAAGTTATAAGTAAGACATATAGGGCAGTAATACGTTAAGGAAAACTAAAAAAAAATTCTTTCTTTTATAATTAGAGGGAAAAAAGTAATATATAACTATATAAATATGAATTGCAAAATTTCCTCATTTACATTAAAAGCATTTTTTAACATTGTATTTCCTGAGTTTTCGCTACATATTCAAATTTAAACACTCCAATATGAAGGGAATAAAGCTATTGTGTTTGAAACTTATAGATATAGCAACAATATTATATTTATTTCTGAAAAATGCGATTTTGTATTGAAAATTAAACTAATATCTTTAAACGTATTAGTGCAATATTCATATGATCAGTTAAATTATCAGTAGGTAGCATAACGGTTTACAGAAAATTAATTTCCATTTATTGTTTAATGGTATCACTTATTCAAATTTGAAACTATACAAAAATATGAAAATATAATTATTTAATATGCATAAATAAATTTTCAAATTTGGGATCCATTGAAAAATGGCAACCCACTTACTTTATAATGTTTTACGCAACACAATTGCTTAAATGTTCACATTACATAAAAGGGTGATTTTTAAAACACACAGACAAATGATTACAGATTAAACAATAGAAATGATGAATAGTTTACAATGATCATTCAATGCGAGAAAAGTTATTAGAAACCTATTCAGTTCGTATTAAAATATTAGAAAATTGAACCTCAATATTAATTAGAAATACATGCCTTCAAATTAGAAACTACTCTAATCATATTAATTAAATTAATTCCGTGAATTTATGACTAAAACAAAAATAAAGTAATACTTCAATTAAATCATCCATTGAAATTTGTTTCATCATATGGAAATTAATAAGGAATGTTTTAATAATTAGGTAGACTACCTCTTCAAGAATATTTCGGAATACGATTGTGTCGTAATAAATAATAATTAAAAAAAAATTGCATGCAAGAGGTAAATTACATTATAATACTTAATCTTCGTGAAATCATTCGCGCATAAAAATATTAAATATAAATAATCGCCTTCCCAACGAGCATAGAGCGTGTCTATTTTTAGATCTCTACAGCTTTGTAAAAGAGACAATAATTAATTAAGATCTCTTAATCAGGTTATTATTTTTATCATTTCCAGATTCGTTAAAACAGGAATTTATTGATTTATTTTTATTATTGAAAAAGGAAAAAGAAAACTGTTTCATTTAAATATTTCTGTAAGTAATTTTTTTAGTTAAGTAGAGTTAAGTAGAAAGTTTTTCATGTTTTTAGAGAATAAATAAAAAACTTTAACTCCTTTGAACAATTGATTAAATAGTTTGAATACATCAAAAAAGAAACAGTGTTAGTAAAGTTTTCTTAAATTTAATGTATACATAAAAAGAAATTTCCGACCAATGTTTCTAAAGGTTCGTTGTGTCGTAGCCATCATAACATCTATTTAAATAAAGGGAAGTATTTGTCTCTGTGTGTGTCTACGTTCTGGTTCTCAGACTGCTGATGGCAGAGCTATAAAACTTGGCAAAAGGTATCTTGGACCCTGAGACGGTGTAGTGCACCTCATCGAGGCCTTTTTCATTTTCGAATTGAAATTTTTCAAATTAATTTTTCGTAATTTTATCCATTGATTTTTTCTGTTTCATTTTCTTAAATTTATTTTTTCATTTCCATCGTCTGTATCACTTAGAAGCGGCTGTTACTCTATTTATTTTCTATTTATGTAATTAGTTCCCTTAGAAGTAATTTTTTTTTAATTTATTGTATTTATCAGAAAAAAATGGCAACATAGTAGAAAGGGTTAAATTTATTAAAATTTAAGTTTAATTAAACTTTGTTTTTTAGTTATTTAACTCTTTTTTAAAGGATTTTATTATTATTATTATTTATTGTATTGGACAGGATCAAATGGTAAAATAGTAGAAAAAACGACTGATATAAAAGACATGGTTCCAAAACTAAAATATTTAATAGATGCTGAAATACAGCCATCTTTAAAATCGGAGTTATTACGTAATACCATCTCCACTTGTCGTTCGATAAATACACAAATTGAAGTGTCCGGGAAAGACGTTACTGCAAGCAGAGAAAGCTCGAACCCTATGCAACGAACGGGCGCGACGGTGACATAAGCATCGAGTACCTGAACCGAGGTTCAGAGAGATTTCAATCGATTTTTTTTTTTATTATTATTTACTTATAATGTAATATTAAAAAATCGTTGATTAAAATTTTTTGAAAGTTCATTGAAATATAATGACTAGCGAAACAGCCAATGTGTGCTAGTTTATAGAAATTTGAGACAATTATTTACTTATAATCCCATTAAAAATTGAAAGAAAAATTCAAAGTTTTTTCCTTTCGAATTGAATGTTCTCCTCTTTCTTATAATACTACAATATGTTTAGAAATCATTAAAGGCACACTAATTTCTGATTATTTTTGTCAACAGAAATATTTGTGACAAGTGTAACACTTTTTCAATCTCAATGTTACATTTGTAGGAGAAATGGTATTTGTGTAGTCACAATATTATGACACAGGCGAAGTCATGGAAATCGCTCGTGGTCGTATTACAGTACGTGCTCGTACACTATCATGATCATTTCCATTTTCTTAGACATTCATTTCACGAATCTTTTCTAATTTATCGTATGTATTATCCCCTATCGTCTCTAAAAGGTTTTTAGGTGAATGCCGTTATCTACAAATAGTTGTCTTTTCCTTATTTAATCTTAAATAATAATTAATAAAAGTTTTTTTTTATTTTTTTTTTAATTACAATAATATTGAGACAATTACTATGTATAATAAACATTTGTTACATATAGTAATTGTTTCAATTTTAATTATTATTTAATTATTTTTATTATAATTTAAATATTTTTGTTGTATATAATAAGTGTCTTAATTTTCTTGTAATTAAAAAGCTATCTTATAGAATTTTACGTGACGTAATGATTTTTAAATACTTTTAAATTGATAAAAGCTATTATTTCTGTATAAAGCTATACAAAAAATTCGACTGTACCAGCTGTGTCTCTAAAAAGTCGTTCCAAGTTATGTTATCACGATCAAACTTCATTATCAACTAGTAAATTTCGTGTGTATGTTTTTGTTACTCAATATTAGTTGAAAGTTAGAATGCAATCAACCAGTTATTTTGCTATGTGCGTTCTGTACATATAATAATATAATAATGCATCCTATTAAATAATTAGGTTAGAAATTTAAATATTCCAGTCGTAATTGAAGTGTTAAGCAATGTTTAAAATTTTCATTAAAACAACAAATATTACTACTCACTTAAATAGAACGTAAAAATTAAATATGAATTCTGCCGTTATATGTCACATCTTCTTCACTGAAATAATTAAGAATATAAATGTATAGATATAAACAAATATTATTATTATTATATATATATATATATATATTGTGTATGTGTTTTTGTTCATATACGTGCATTTCTATAATGTCAACGTTTAACTATTATCCTATAGCATCTTAAATATGTTTGTATAGAAATTTTGTATAGAAAATTTGTATAGAACAAAATATGTTTGTATAGAAAAAATTATACAATTGAGAAAGACAAAAAAGTTAAACTTGTTAAGTATGCATAGTATGATACCGATCATTTTGTGCAAACAAAATCAAGAAAAATTGAAACTGAAAATCACGTATTTATTGTTTATATTGTTATTATTACTATGTATGTGTATATGTGTAAATGTGTAAATATTGCTTATAGTAATCTGAATATGCAAAAGGATTCCACAATGATGTTATTATGCCAACTGTATCCATGAACATGCAAAAATGAACCAGCCAGAAAGGCATGCAATGGTGCTGAAGACACAAAAAACTTCCCTTGACCACTGGGTATTGCAAAACTTTCACATATTCAACACAGAACATTTTTTTTCCTTTTACAATGGATAATTGTACCTTATGATTGAGAACAATATGATTTAATAATGTAGAAAATGTACAAGAATGTGTATAGAAAGGAAAAGTATAATATGAGTATGCTGTGTGCGTGGAAAATATTAATTAATGGACACGTTTAAATTCAGCTCTTTCCCCGGTAGAAAGAGTCCAAAATAAACATCCATGTATTTTATTTTTTTTTTATTTTTTTTTTAATCATGCGCGAAGATTGCATGACTGTGTATATGTTGAAATTGTTGAAAATGTATATATTTTATATTTAAGTACAAGCAGTAAAATAATCAATAGAATATGTGTTTTTTTTTTTTTTTTTTTTTTTAATAAAACAATTAGTGAATGTTTGAAAATAATAACATTTAAATAACAAGAGTAATGTAAAATGTGATTTCTCCAACCCAATTTTCGATGTTGAAATTTAAACTTATAGTCAAACATCAGAAAATTACAGGGGGAAAACATCTGTTGAATTGACAGACTAAAGCAACACGATTATGTTAACAGGGAATGTGTGTTTATGTAAAAATACATTTTTAAACAAGAAGAAGCTGTGATAGCATAGTTAAATTAATTTGAAATTTTTTATAAAATATGAGATGAAAAATCCTCGATATGATATGATATGAAAATCCTCGATAACTTTTAATTATGTCCGTAAATGTTCTAGAATGGTATTACTCGTGAAATAAATAGCCACATTATTATTATACATAACCTCTGATGACAGCTTTTAAATTAATATTTAAATAAAAATGTGCATGAAATTGTTAAAAAAAAAAGGTCATGACAAAATAAAATTCTCAATGAGCCCTGTTAAAAATGAGCTAAAAATCAATATAACGAACAGCTTCAAGGGCTATCATAAATGCTCATATCAAATTTAATTTAAGAAACTCGAGAAAAAGAAGTATAATTGTCTTCGCAATAAAAGATGAATTCAAATTATTCATCAAGTCGACTCATAAAAATGTTATATTCATAATCAGCTGACATACATAAAAAGCAAGAATATTTGCTCAAAAGTTGTGCAATAACATTATTCTTACCAAAAAAAAAAAAAAAAAAAAAGTGATGCATCGTTACACATATAAGGCCTGATACCTGTTATTATAATACTTGTAGCAATTAGATATTTAAATATGAACAAACAAACACTCATTTATGACTAAGTATGAGTAATTAAGTGTATGTAATGCATAGAATGCATAAAATGGTAACTTATATTTACAGTAAAGTATAAAAAATTATCATTCTTCTTATTATTATTTCCTTTAATTATATTTTATGCATGGTGAATGATAGATATGCATTTTCATCTTTGAGAAACAATAAAAGTGTTGAAAGTTTATGTTTCAACAAAATATTTTCATTATTGCATGAATAAAAAACTTATATTTATTTAATTTCTTTTTATTTATCTATTTATAGCATCTGAGAAATATATATATATATATATGTAATAAATCTAAAATTACTATCACCATTATTATTTAATCCCTAAGTACTTTATTACAATAATTAAAACAACTTCACTGAAATAAAATTTTTTAAGCATTATAAAATGTATACATAAATCGAAAAATTGTAAGACTGTCATTAAAAATATATATATAGTGCTAATTTTATCCAAGACAAAAAGAAACAATACTTATAAATAACCTGACAAATCGCAAATTTCCCGAAAGTACAAACAAACAGGTCTGATGGTGATTTTAGTTCAATATTATTCAGTCGCTGAAGTGTCAGTTGCACAGTAACAATCACTTAAAAATTACAGACTGCGATCTACTTGTTTAATAAATACTAAGAGCCCCATATTAACGTTTCCAATCATACAACCTCTAGAGATGAATGTTGATACAATCTTGAAAAATATTATAATCACAGGAAGTTATGAATCTCTTTCTTTCTTTTAAAAATAAAGATAAAGTTATAAAACTGTAAGCAATTTTTCTTAAACAAATATCTTGGGACACTTTCTTTTTTTCCTTTTTATTTTTCTTTTAACACATAAAGCACGTCTGACTTTTCTGCTGTAAGTGCAAAAATGCATGTTTGTATGGTTTCTTCTCTGTATGAATGTATACATATCTAGTCTGCAAAACAGCACACACAGGGGGACCCGATCCAGTCAAGCAAACATCCGAGACCTCGCTAGGGGGGAGGAAATGCACGACAACGAGAAAGCGTCAAGATCTCGGGATTTCTGTTTTACTATTACCGTAGAATTTTTGCTGACACGAATCCTGATTGAAGAGGTGGAATAATGTGCAACGAAATTATTTTTTTAGTTTTGCAGGAAAAACCACAGGAGCCAACGAGATATAGAAAATCGCCATCTTGTTCGGCGTGCATTCTGGCTTGAATGGAAAATTTCCCGAGATGAGGAAGATTAATTTGTGACAGAAATAGCTGCTGAAAAAATTAAGAGAACCGTAAACCTTCCAAAGCACTGTAGATGCACACAGCATCTGGAAGCATACATGTTACAGGTAACTGATGCTCAGTGACGAAGATTGTGACTAATTTGCTTGAAAAGGAGGACAGGAGTCCACAAAAATCTTTTGTCCAGAAATAATTCCATTCGTAAAGTTCAAGAAACTTACGAATAATAGCAACATTCAATAAAATATACATAAGAATAAATATTGCCTCTCTCTCTCTCTCTGAACAAGTCCCCAAAAAAGACCTGGCGAGCACCAAAGTTTTATTATATAGAAAACTAACCGGACGAAATTGCTTGCAAAGTATCAACGCTCAGATTCGATGTTTTCAAACTAAATTGGCCAGAATCTTAATTTTAGGATGAAGAGATGAAAATAGTTTTTATTTAATAGATCAAATAGCTGAACATCAGAAAACATCTGTATAGTGGCTCCATAGCTTTAAAAAAAAGGGCATTCTGTTTGAGGACTGCAAGGAATGAAAGAGAGAAAGCAAGGAAGATTATATGATCCTAATCCAGTATTAAGACATCTTTACATCACAGTGGTCAGTGAGCTTATCTTAAAAAATCTATCATGTTGGCATGCAATTTTTCGCAGCAAAGAGCACCCCAAAAACGGTTTATTTAGATCTGTTGTATATTCATTACGTTAATAATTTTGACTACTGCGAGCAAGGTTGCCATGTTATATTAACCCTTGTACGTCGCCAAACTTCAGATAAAAGAAATGAAAAACTACAAACGGCAGATGTTTAAGAAAATAATATAATTAATTCTCAAGGATAGTTTTGAGAAGATGATCAAAAGTGCGTTAGCTATCAGACTTTGATTTACGCAAAACATAAGAAGCCATGTGGTATTCTTTTAAAACCGAAATCATATAATGGGATTTTGCTTACCGCGATATTTTCTTTTACACCTATTTTTCTCTCTCCATCATACTATAGGTATGGGGAACTTAGGCAGTCGTGAAAATTTTCGACCTCGGTTTTATGACTTTCTTACACGTTTTCAGGTGTGAGGAATCCAAAAATGTCAAAATGGGTATGGTGCCCGTCTGTAGGGGGTCTGTTAGTTTGTTAGTCCGTTAGTGTGTTTGTGTGTTAGTATGATAGTATGTGTACACGATATCTCACGAACAAATGATCGCAGAGAGGTCGGACTAGTTTTAAAGTATTAATTATGATACTGGCAAGAACCCTATTCATTCGCAACATTCTAATTAAAAAACTTCAGAAGTTATTAGAAATTTACGATTTTCTTAACATGGGAGAATACTGCAAAATTCCACTTAAACGTGCATGAAAAGAAATATTTTTATCGTAAAGATGTAAGAACAGCTTTTAAGTATTAGTTTTGATGCCAGGATGAACCGCATTAACCAGAATTATGCTACTGTAAAAATTTCGTAAATTATTCGAAATTTACGAATTTCTTAACATGGCAGAATACAGCAAAATTTTGCATAAATGTCTCTTTTGAGGGATGTTTTCCTCGTGAAGATGTCAGACTACTTTTAAAATATTATATACGATGCTAATATAAACATCCTTGACAATGAATTTTCCAATTTAAAAATTTCGTAAGTCATTGGAAATTTAGGATTTACTTAATATGGTGGAATAGGGCAAAATTCCGCATAAACGTCCACTTTAAGAGATATTTTCATTGTAAAGATGTCAGAATACTTTTAAAATATCATTTAAGATACTGGCATGAGCATCCCTGACTACGAACTTTTTAGTTTAAAATTTTCGTAAGTTATTTGGAATTTACGATTTACTTAACATGGCAGAATAGGGCAAAATTGAACATAAACGTCCATTTTGAGGATCATAAATATATCAGACAATTTCAAAATAACATTTACGATACTTGTTTAAACATGATTAACTACAAATATTCTAATAGGGAAATTTCGTAAGTTATTCGAAATTTAAGATTTTATCAACATAGCAAAATGGGGCGATATTCCATATAAATATGCATTTTTGGGATTGTTGCACAGGCAATAGTAGCATAAAAACTAAACTAGGAAATTGATCTCAATAAAATAAATTAATAGATTAGAATAAGATAAATTTTATAGAACTGTACGGTGGGTTGCCTATTAAGCGGGGATTTTGTTCTGTTAATGTGTCAAGCGTTTGGTCAAATTAATTTCTCTTAACATGAATATAATATGTTCTGCACTAGAAATTTATGAGAATATACATATGATGGGGACCTCAGCAGAGTCCATGTAAGCTAACTAGTTTTATTGTTATTTTATTGATGGAGAAAGAATCCTGCGGTTAATTAAAGACTATTACTGAATACAAGAGTAAGTTATTATAAGAAATGCTAAATTAGATTCTACAACCCAACTTGCACATTCGTATTACACAATGATTGTATTTAATAATGTGTGCATAAAAACTTTATGCAAAGTTAGAGCCTTCTTACAGCATTACAGAATCAGACAGTCAGTCAGTGATAAGCGCAAATATATATTTTAATCTCTGCTTTTTGTGTATGCTTCCCTTAAAGACTGTCTTCTTTTACCCAATTTTACTTCTTGTTTTATTTTTCTTTTCATTACAATTTTTATAATATTTATTCTAATATTTTTGAAATAATTTCTTTCAGTACATTATTTACACACTTTTTTAAATGGTAGAATTTTACAGAGAAATTTATCAATTAAATAATATAAAAATACATATATCAGAGAAAAAATGTAAAAGTGGATAAAAAGAGACAAGCTTCAAAAGGCAAATGTAAAGAGCAGAAATTAAAATTTTCAATTTTTTTCGTTAGATGTCTTTAAAAATACGAACGCATTTTGCACTTGTTAAGGGGAGAAAATCTGCTACTGACTGATCAGTCTTCTTACGCAATAATATTTGTATAGTAAAAAAAAAAGATAGACAAGAACATAGCATGAAAGAACTTGTTGCGCATTTTATTTTCGTTCTTTTATCCTTCCTTTTATTATTATTGTTTTTATTATTATTATTTATTTACGTTATTTCATTACAGTTTTATACACTTTTTTTGGAGAATCGAAATCTCAGTCTCAGTTATAAAACTAAAACCAAACAGTTTTTTGATTATAAATCTGAAAAATAATTGCAAAATTTATCACATCTTTTTTTTTTAATGTTATTAAAATATGTCTTTAATTTTTCTAAAAACTTTTAAAAGAATCTTTTTTTACCGAAAATATATTTCTGTGATTATTTGAAGAATAGTTCAGTTGTTCAATTTTTAAGTTCGTTTGATTTTTTAATACTCAGTTAGCAGGGTTTTTCAATCAGCTCGAGAGTCAACATTCAGTAATATACTTTAAATTCTTGCCAAAAATAAAAGATAAAATTGTGTTAAAATACTATTATTTATTTACATGTGTATTTAAATATTAAATATAAATTTTAATTTTACGAATAGTATAATTAAATATACATATATTATAAAAAGTTATTAAAAAAAATAATAAATCTCTCTTTTGTTTTAAAAATTAACAAGAAAAGGTAACAATACTCATCTACTTAATAGCTAATTTATATTTTTCTCATTCCGGAGTTTTCAGCCTAACCCTCAATTTTTTATACATGACCTTATGGTTACGTGCCGATTCCGGCCATAGTCCAAATCCCTCTTTGTAAGGGATTAAAATGTTGTAAAATTCCCATTTGCCCGACCAGAAATTGCAGGACCGGGCATACAGGTGATTTCGTCATATTTAACTTGATAATCTGAGAACGCCGTAACTCTGTTCCTCGATAATCCCTATCACGAACGTAAAAACAAAAAGAAAAAATCACTGGTCACCCCTACTTCGCTGTGCATGAATCTGAAAGCGTTGGTAACTCGTTTTCGCAGCAATCAGTATCACGCACGTATATACGCTTCGCGCACATTAAAAAAAAAAAAAAAAAAAAATCACTGGACACCTTGTGGAGAACGTGAGTTCTCCATATTTATTTAACTTTTAACTTGGAGCTGTAAATGAAATACTTAAACTATGAAGAAATGACAGAGTAACATATAACATAAATTGAGCTTTAATTGAGCTTAAATAAGGAGGAGGGCGCTGGGCTATAATAACATCTAGTAACTTACGACTTAAAATGGGCAGTCCTCTTAAATACTTTGATATTAATAAATAACCCCATTACTTTACTTTACTTTACTTAATTACTCGCAAAGGATCTCAACTACCTTTATTTAAATTAGCTTCTAAAGCCGAGTAATCTTTCGATTAGCAGGAGGATTCCCTGACACTGCTATCTACTTGACTTACATCCAACTATATCCTAAGCCGCTAACAGCTAGCTCCCTCCAAAACAATCTTCCTTCCAACTAACCTTAACTCCTCTCCAACTGACTTCTCTCCAGCTGAACTTCTACTTTTATACTATTCAGTTTCCAAAATATTAGCATATTTCAATTTACAATTTTAAGTTAGGATCGGCACTAACTCCATTGCTCAAATCGAATCCTAAAACAGCAGATTCACGTTTTACCCGCAAAGTGCGAGTTTTAATTGTAGCACTTTGCTATACCTGACAGTTCCTCCCCCGAAAAAAAATTTCTCGGAAAAAATCCCCCAACGGGTTTTTACCCGTGCAAATTTTAAATTATTGCAATACTATGCAAAGAAAAGTTAGCTGCAGTGACTGACTGCTAAAATTCAACTACATAATGTTTTAGAAAAAGAAAAAAAAAAGAGGGGGGAAACTTAAATTTAACTAGACTGCCCAACAAGAAGTATATTGTTTTAAAAGTCTAATAGGGAAAAAAAAATTTTAAGATTACATGGCGAAAAAACTGGACACTTACATATAATTTTAAGTAGCTTAAATAGCTTTTAAAAAAATGTTTCTTATGCTCAATGTAAGACGCTTTATTCCAGAAAACCGTTTGTACTCAATTTAGGTAAATAAAGATATATATAGTCCAGCGTAATTACAGCGGGGAAATACAGGCACATTTTTCCTTAAAACAAATGGAAAGGAAAAAAATTCTCATTACTTTTTTAAAAAAATCCAGTACAGGCGGATCGCTTTGAACAAAAAATGCGATCAGTAATTATTCAAATTTTAAATTGTGCAAAAATGATAAAAAAAAAAGAAAGTCTTTATTGGCAAAAACTTGAACTGTTGAGAGCCACTGCAGACCAGTCTAGGTCCAGTATCCTCGGCTAGGAAAAATACTTGAAACTGCATCCGCAAAAAAAACAGAAAAAATTTCAGTTGGCCATTCTCATATGAATCTTGAAAGGGATCCGTTGGCAAGCGTCCAAAAATCACCTCCTTTAGCATCAAAAGTAACATCAGCGTAGATTTTCAGACCAACGACTGGACGGAGAGTTTGAATCAGAGAACTTCTAAAATACAAAAGTCTTTTGAACGTATAAATCAAAAGGTACACTACACTTTTATATAGGTAAATGACATAATTTATACATAAGCAATGTTTTAGCTATGCTATTTGCATAGGGAAAAAAAACTACAGTGTTAGTGCATTAAGGTTAATTTGTTAAACGCGAATTAACATGCAAAATAGCGAAAAAAACTTTTTTTACCCCATACTAATAGATATACATACATAAAAACTTTTAGTAAAAAAAAAATTCAAAAGTTTACGACAAGAAAATTCATTTGATACACTTTATACAACATTTAGAAAACATATTTAAGGATACAAAATTTTCAAAACTGCAGTTGATCGCTGAGAAATAAAAAAGATTTACGTACATATATTTTACATTACATTTACAAAACTATAGAGAAAAATGTTTATACACTTATAAAAGTTTATTTTATACAATTTACGACATTTAGAAAAATATATATAATGAATCTATACAAATTATTGAAAAAATTTTCAAGACTCCGTTGTTGGCTAGAAAATAGAAAAGTAGTAGAGTATATACATATTGATCATGTAAAAACTTAGAGAGAAAATTTATATACAAAGGTAAGAAAATTTATCTTACGAATCGCTGCAGGTGTTGGCTAAAACAGAAGGCTTTTAAATACATATATATAGATCATTCAAAAAACTAAAGAGGGGGGAAATTTATATAAAATGTTCAAAAAAGGATTTTTACCAAGCACTGCTGGTGTTGGCTAGGAATAAAACATTAGAGTACATACGTATCATAAGTTACATACATGCATAGATTATATAACAGAACAAAAATTTATGACATGTAAATAATACATGAATTTTCCGAAACTGAAAGTTCATGCTTCAAGTTTAAATTTAGATTTTTGATTTTTTAGAAAATTCAAGGCTTTTAGTTCATAGTTAAAGGTCCAAATGAAAGTCCATAAGTTTTTACTACATGTCGTAGACTTTATCACTGCTCTGATAACCCAATACTTGAAAAAAACTAAAATAATGAACGATACGACCTGACAAATTGAGTCCTTGATATCAGCAAAAGAGATGAAGGTCAGACTGGCCTGTAGAGTTGCAGCGTTGGTGGCTTGCAGATTTAGGTGAGACGCTGCAGGATCGCTGGTGTCCTGAGGAGGGTTCGAACATGGTGCCTGGTCACTCTCAAGAGGGGGTTTCACACCCAGAGCCTTTTCACTGTTCGGAGGAGGTTTGAAACTCTGAATCTGGCTCTTGTGGTGAGGGGGTTTCGGGCCCGTCACCTTATCACTGCCCATAGTTATCACAGAGGACTGCGTTCGCTCCGTGCTTTTAAATTCAGGGCTGCTAGAGTTTCTGGAAACTTCGCAGGAGGTTAAATAGATGTTTGAAATTGCAGACTTTAAAATACTTGCATTTTCCGTTGGTTTAATCGGCGGGTCATTTAGAAACTTTACGTTCACATTCGCACTAGAAATAATTGCCTGTGTCGGCTGTATAAATTTAAAACTGTTATCCAGATTAACCGCATCATTTATTGAATTTATATTTTCGCTTAATTTAACAGTTTCCGCAGCCACAGTAATTTTAATAGGATTTTCTTTTACAATTCCTGTCGCAACACGAGATAATTTTTCGGATTTAGTATCCGTATCAAAATTCTGAATAACTGCCGTAAATTGGTTTGTATCGCTGTTTAAGGGCGAAGTTTGCTCGTTTAGTTCAAATGTCATTTGGCTTTTTTCACTAGAAATAACGGCTTCATCGCCAGTTTTATGTTGGTTTAAATTACAGGAGCTTGCATCCTGTGACTTAATAATTTCTTGTGGTTTTTCCACCGGGTTTATTACTGCTTCCCACTGACGTTCGTGGGGGGGGAAGGGAGCGGTCATGTTGTAATCGTAGTTTATCATACGGAGTGGCGAAAAGATCGACCACTTTGCGTTTTAAATCGTCATACGTTGGATTTGGCCCAAGTGAATGGCAGGCGATTAATCTATGCCACTGTCTCGGTTCTCCTTCTAGGGAATAGGCTAGCCAGGAGTAGTGGTTTTTAACATTGATTTTATGAAAATTGAAAAAATATTCTAGCTGCTCAAAAAATTGCAGCACACTATTAGTGCCGTCAAAAAAGACTTGCTCGGGGGGGGATTCGAGCAAATTTGGGCGCCAATGTGGAGAACGCGCCTTCTCCATATCAATTTTAACTTTAACATATAGTTCACTTAAGGTTGAATGCTTCAAACTTACTTATTTAACTTTAGATTGACTTGAAGCTGTAAACTGAAATACTTAAACTATGAAGAAATGACAGAGTCCAAATATATAACATAAATTGAGCTTAAATAAGGAGGAGGGCGCTGGACTATAATAACATCTAGTAACTTACGACTTAAAATGGGCAGTCCTCTTAAATACTTTGATATTAATAAATAACCCCATTACTTTACTTTACTTTACTTAATTACTCGCAAAGGATCTCAACTACCTTTATTTAAATTAGCTTCTAAAGCCGAGTAATCTTTCGATTAGCAGGAGGATTCCCTGACACTGCTATCTACTTGACTTACATCCAACTATATCCTAAGCCGCTAACAGCTAGCTCCCTCCAAAACAATCTTCCTTCCAACTAACCTTAACTCCTCTCCAACTGACTTCTCTCCAGCTGACCTTCTACTTTTATACTATTCAGTTTCCAAAATATTAGCATATTTCAATTTACAATTTTAAGTTAGGATCGGCACTAACTCCATCACTCAAATCGAATCCTAAAACAGCAGATTCACGTTTTACCCGCAAAGTGCGAGTTTTAATTGTAGCACTTTGCTATACCTGACAACCTTTATCTTGCTGTGTATGAATCTGAGAACGCATGTAACTCGTACTATTCTAGTATTTTTACTTTATTCGCGCAAATGGGAAGAAAAACCGCGCAAATGGGAATTTTTCAAATTACTTAAAACTAGTAAATTGAACGTCAAAATTCACCTTGGCTACATTTCCCGTCAATAGACTTTAGGGTGTGGGCCAAGTATAAAATAATCGTTTTAAGACAAATTCCTTCAACACTTTAATCCCTTACAAAGAGGGATTTTGACTATGGAATTGGAACGCCACTGACCTTATACAGTGTTACCAGATCTAGTGGATTTTTTACTCAATAACCCCCAATAATTTTTAATTGTAACGATTGGCTAAACACTTGGTCTTTGTACTAACACTTTGTCTAAATTAATCGTCTATTATGTATATCAAATATCACTTTTTAAAATTATTGGTGATTATTGAATCACCGCCAGATCTGGCAAAACTGGACTTATAGTAGACCACATGAGTCGTAGATAAGCATCGCCGATAGCTTTGTGGTCCCGAGTCCAACCGTCCTGCAGTTTGATATCCTTTCTTGTCTATTTTTCGTGCACTTTACCACGTTTTTATTAACTTGTTTTCTTGTTTGTTTGTCTATAACAAATCTTGCAATCGATTTTTAACTAACTTCCTGACTAGATTTGAAACTTTTAGAATAGCTCAGAACACCAATGCATTCTTTTAATACTTTTATTCAATTAATAAATGTTTGAAAATTTCTTATAATTGCTCTCTTTATTACGCATTTGATCTTTTTTTTTTTTTTTTTTTCAGTTGATTGGATAATACACCAATACAATTTTTAAAAAGTATTTATTAATACATAGAATTGTCAAGTTTATATGATTCAACAGAAAATTAAAAAACGTGATGTATAAAAAGTTCTTTTTATCTTGTAATTATTCTGACTGGTGTTAGGTTTTCTTTTTCTTTTTTTCGCGTACTTACGGTTGTGCATTTTTCCCTTTTGCTATTTTTATGTATTTTTAGCCTTTCTCCTTTCCTTTTTCCAAATTCTAAAGTGTTAATAAATAAACAATATGAGGTTTTCATTTTCTATTATATTTTCAGATGTTTTAAAATTTCATGATATTTTTTCTAAATATTTAAGATTTGAAAAAATAAATTTATAGTTCCTTTAAAAAGTTTCAATCTTCATTTTGTAATTTACATTATTCAGTTATTCGTGATTATTGATAAAAAGTGTGTTTCTCACTTGTTTCTTCACCTTTCTCTTTGAGTTTAAATTATTTTCCTGTCTTATGGGTGAGTATAGGGCATAGAGGGCTGTAAATGTTTCGCAATTTGCATACAGTACTACAGAAATATCACATTTACACGCAACATTCATTCTATGCCCTTCATAAAGTAGTGATGTTGTACGTTTCAATCTCGGTTTACTCACTTTTTCGTTATATTTATTAAATGTTTCTACTTCTTCATGTGATACTAGATTACATTTGCTGCAATGTTTGAGAAGGTTTTCAATATATATATATATATATATGCCGGGTGATCAGTTTAAAAGAGTACCCGTTGGTTTTTCTTATTACCCTTAAATCTGACGGATGTGGCAACTATTCTAACACTATAGAGTATAATTGTTTGTACTTTGTTTAAGTTTGAGAGACCATTTCCAACACTATTGGACAGTTACAACTTTATTTGTGAGGTAAAACAGAAATGGAGACGCACAATGTTACTTAATCATGTGATAATTTTATTTATAAAAAGTAAAATTTAATTCAAAATTTTACATTACCTTTCCTTGCAGAAAATGTTTAAAATGTTCGCCACCATTTTTAATGCAAACATGGACACGTCGAACCAAGTTTTTTGACACACTTCACAACGCTGTTGGTGTTATTGACGCTATTTCTTCAGTTATGATTTGTTTTAATTCATCTATGATTGCAGGACTTCTCTGGAAAACCCTACTTTTGAGATAACCTCGCAAAAGAAAAAAAAAAAAAATCGAAACTGGTAAGGTTGTGAAATTTTTTGTTCCATGACCTTGGAATCACTTTGCATATTATTATTAAAAAGCATAAAAATATGTCAAACCAATTAAATTAGTTGATTAATTGGTGAAAAATCCTTTAAAAACAATTTGTATTTTATATAATTTCTAATTTGAAATTATATGATACATGCATACATACATATACATACATACATACATATACATACATACATACATATATATATATACTTTACGTTTCTTATGTACAGCGCAAATGTATTATCGTAAAATATTTTTTATTTCAAAATATTTTGAAATTATTCTTAACATGTTTATCAACATTTTTAATGATTAATATTTATTATTTGTTAAATAAAATAACATTGTTATAATTGATGTTTGAAAAGATTGAATTATTTCACGCTAAAAAAAAAATATATATTAACCTATTCTGGGACATACAGGAAGAGAAAAAAAAAAAAGATGTTCACAGAAATTTTTAATTTTATTTTTAAAATATTTAATTAATTTCGACACTATTTAAATTAAATAAATTAAATATAAATGAATATATAAATAACATTTATATTGTATGAAATATCTTTAATTACAAAAAAATTTCAAAATTCATTTTTTAATAGTTTTAAATATGTCTGTATCCACTATAATTAGTATTTTCAAAATCAAATATTTATTTTACTATTAACCTTTAAAAAATTGTACATTAAACAATAAAAATAGCTATTATGTTTTAATTTATAAAACATATACGATTTTAGTTTTTATATTAATTTTTAAAAAACAGTTACTGTATAATACATTTAAAAATTATATGAGTTAATTACTTTTAATTATAAAGTGTTTTGCAATCTCAAAATATGTATCAGTATTTTTAATGAAATATAATTAATATTTTCTGAATAAAATAACTTTTTATTTGGAGTTATTTTGAAGAAAACTAATTTACATTATTACATGATTAAAAATTGCTATTGTCCCTGGACAAAAAACATAGTTAAAGGAAATTTAGTGCAAAGATTTGATTTATTGTTTGATTCTGCAATAAACAGAAAGAACATAAATATACATATTTCTTTTTTAATTAGCAAACACGTCTTTTACGGATCTTTTAATTCAGACGTTTTTCTATTAATATCAAAAACCTTATATTGTTCAAGAACTGCACATTTGACTTGCATGTTTGACTTCCCCCCCCCCCCCCCCGCTTAAAGTCTGTTAAATGTAAGTAAAGTTATGACTAACTACAAAATTACTTTTACGTTTTTCTATATTGAGTAGAAGAAATTAGTGCATTTGCAAAAATTTTCGACTTTCGGGTTTTTAGAGGTCCAGAACACGAATTGACATTTTTAGAAAATGTCCGTCTGTCTGCCTTTTTTTCTGTGTGTTTTTTCGAGAGACAAAAATATTGTGGCAGTTGTATCTCAAGAACTACTGCACAGAATTTCATATAAATTTCTATGTGTTTGCACCTCGACATAAGTCAGTTTTTATCAATCTTTTTCGCAAATCACTCAATTTTGCTGAGACTTTTCGCATTAAATGGAAGGCTATATCCCAGGTTCTATTGTGTATAATCGAACAAAACTTAATACGTGAGAGAATAATTATGAAAAATCATGCTGATTCAATTTGAGTGTATATTGTTTGACAGGTGGCGCTGCTATGTTGCAATTTTTTCGTGAACGGGTATGCTATATCCTAGATTCTATTGTATTTATACAAAACTTGGTATATATAAAAGCTCCATTACCAAACACTATTCTTATTCCATTTAGATGAAAATCGGCTGACAGATGGGACTGTTGTGTTGCAATTTACTCCGTGAATAGGAAGGCTAAACTAAACTTCTGTGGTATATAATTGCCCCAAGCTTGATATGTGAGATAACCATTATGAAGAGATTGCTGACTGAATTCGGTGTATATCGGTCGGTAGATGACACTACTATAACTCACAATCTGTGATTTATCCGAATGTCTATATATCAGCATATGTCGATTAAAATTGTAGGTAATTGAAATCTTTATTGCAAGACGCTGTGGTAAATCGTTTATGCATGTTGAATACAGCTGCTGTATATAATGATACAGAAGAAAGTTTTGTGATGCGCACAGAACACTAGTTTTTAAGTTGCATCGCCTAATACCTTTAAGACATTTATTAGAAAATTCTTTTAGGATAGTTTTAAAATATTTGATGTTAGTAATTTATTTTTAAAAATGCAAATTGGAAACATTATTGAAGTACTAGCTATAAAAGAGAACTTGCTACATCCACGTACTATTCCATAATGCATTATTAACAACCCCCGCCTTTTTTTCCCCCTTGTTAATATCTGTATAATATTCCATAATTTTTTTTATGTGAGATGTTTATACTTTCTTGAAAAATCTCATTAATTACTATATTCATTTTTAGTACAAATTTTGAGATAACAGCAATACTCAAACATGCTTTCTAAATAAAATAAAATAGTTTTTAAAATATTCTCATTAAATTGTTTAGAAAAATATATATATAATTTTCCTATTTAAAATTGATAATTTTTTCCTATTCCCATCTATTGAAATTGCGCATTGCGTAAGATTTTCTTTCATAAAAGGAATATCGCCAATGTATTATTATGAAAAAATATGCCTGAATCAGTGTAAAAGAAAAGAAATAAATACTAGAATTACTAGACTAATTAAATCTATTGCTCTCTATTTCAACAAAAAATAAATTAAAAATAATTTATTTAAATGAGAAACATTTCTTAATAAAAAACTATACAGTAATAACTTAAAACTTTTTCTTTCATAAATTTTGAATTTTGGATACCTGAGCTTCACTTTGTTACTTCCTTCTATAGAAGAAAGAAATTCATAAATTTTTCTTACTTCTGATCTTTGACGGTTTTGGGTAATTTGGAAGCGTTTTGACCATTGCTTTTTTAATTATGTTTGTTCGTATGAGTGTACTGTGTGTAAGCAATAAATTTTTGCGGAAGCTCTGGATCAAGAATTAATGCACAGAATTTCATAAATACTTACATTTGGTTACATTTTGCCAGAAATTGGTATCTGTTAATTTCGGGTACATATTGCTCAACAGATGCGACTGATATACTGCAGTGTAAGAGAGACATTATGAAAAATTATGTATAATTTGGCTTCATATCGACCAACAGATAGTGCTGTTATGCGGAATTTTTTTCCGTTTATAGGAAGGCTATATCTCAGCTTCTGTAACGTACAAGTGCACTAAATTTGATATGTAATGTTGAAATTATGTAAGGGGTAGGAGACTTAATTTGGATGTAAAAGGTAGCACTGCTATCAAACACTCAATTTCTGTGATTTGCAATATGGCCATTTGGATCGTTCATTGTAAAAGTGAGAATCCCCTTGGAAAATGATTTTGAAATAACGATCTTTTTTCAACTTTGGGCGCAGGAAAAAGTCAAGATTCAGTTAGTGTTATCGATTTTTGTGTTTAATACAAATCATAGTTATAAGAATTTATAAGTTATATTAAAAATAATTTGAAGGAACTTAGAAACTTCGTTTTTATGATGAATATTTAGAAGTTTTAGTTTTCTGAGAAAAACATGTAATGCCATTTATGGGATTTGAATGTAGCTTTTGGAGTTTTTTTCCTTTTTTATAACGAAAGATGTGACAAAATGTGATACAATTAAGTAAATATATATATATTTAAAAAATATGGAGTTACGCCACTTTTACAATGAGCCGTCCATATATGAGCATTTGTTAAATGAAATTTCTCAAAACTGCATACGTAAAATATTTATTGTAAGAAGCTATATTTATTATATTTTTGTACACATTAACCATTAAGTGGTGCAGAATGATACAGAATGATATATATATAAAAAAAAAAACATGTTCTGATGACCACACCATAATTGTTCTACGTTATTTTTGAATCCATTGCATCATAGTAACACCTAATAAGTTATATATATATCACTGACTTTTTTTTTCTTTTGTTCAAAGTGCATTTATCTTCTTAAAACGTTTTATATATGAATATAATAAACTAAAGGTTTCTGTTGCTTTCATTTTATAAAATGTTATATTTTTAACAGACGTAAGTTTTTTACTTAATATTTTTTTTTTATTTATTAATTAATTCATTTATTTTTTACAATTTTATTCTATATATATTTACTTTGTAAGTTGGGACACTTCAGTGAACATTACAAAAAAGTCGGGAAAAGTTATACAGTACTAATTGCCATCTTTCTCCTTTACGATATTCAAGGGAGTAGTAAAAATCGACACATAAATGAAACATATTCCAGTGGGGAACTTGGTGTTGTTTCTCTCGTCTATTTCAGGAAAAGAAAAGAAAAAGAAAAAGAGAGTAGTATAATAATTTTCAAATGTATGTGGTGTACTACTTGTTTCAACAATAAAATGAAGCTCTTAAAATAATAATAATAATAATAATAATAATAATAAAATTAAATAATAGGGTGTTTGAGTATTTTTCTGTGTGTATAGTACAGAGCTGCCAACCTAATCCGGCAAATTGTTAGTACCGCTCATTTTTCTACACCACTTAATTTTTAGAGTATTTGTTTTCCTAATTCATCGTAAATATATTTGAAGAGAATTACTCTAAAAATTAAGTGGTGTAGAAAAATGGGCGGTACTAACAATTTGCCGAATTAGGTTGGCAGCTCTGACAGTATGATGTTTAATTTAACGCTATTGCCCATCAATTAATTTGAACCCATATATTATAAAGATATAGAAATATTCGTTGTATTCTTGTTAAATTCCATAAGTACTAAACTCATCCAAATCTATACAGTTCGTTTCACTGTGACCTATAACACGTATATTAATTTTCAGCTCATTCGGATGAGGCGTCTAGACGTTATAGCAATTTAAATAATTTGAATCCATAAACCACAATCATAAGAAATTTTTTCTTTGTGTCCCTGTAAGAAAACTATAATTACTAGATTCTCTAAAATATATACAATTTGTGTGACAGTGATCGATAACATGAGTATAAATATTCGACTCATTCGGAAAAGGCGTTTAGCTGTTACAGCACTTTAAATAATTTGATTCATAAGCCACAATGATAAAGAATGTATCCCTATAAAATCTATAAGTGCTAGTCTCACAAAAATCTACACAGTTCGTTTGACGGTGACCTGTAACATGTATATAAATTTTCAGCTCAATCGTTTTTGTCGTTCAGACGCTATCACACTTTAAAAACTAGTTTGCATAGGTGGACTCTGCTCAGTTCCCCATCATATATATATTCTCAAAAACTTCTAGTGCGAGACATTTTATAATCATGTTAAGAGAAATGAATACCTATAGTATGATGGGGAACTAAAGATTAAAGCCCATAGGGCATAATGGTAATGAATTTTTCGTTGTGTCCTTGTAAATACTCTCCATACTGAATGCAAACGATTTTCCTCGCAAAGAAGTATAACACTAAACGCCGAAAGAAGATTAATTTTGTGCCCGAAAGACAATGCCTGGTGAAATGCATTTCCTTTTTTAATGATAAAAATTGACAATTTTTTTTAACCATCATAGATGATATGTTTTAGTCATTCCCTTTAAAAGCATTGACGAGTACTTTTAAACAATACTTATATTCGAAATTTACCAAGCCTTTCGGATGTACTACCCTCATAGGGTAAGCGATGCTCTTATATGTATATACTGACTGTTACTATTATAACTAATCATTTTTAAGTTCCTCATGATTGGTTAAAAATAATTCTCACTGTGTACATTCATGCGAAAATTTTTCCTTTGCTGCCATATATATATATATATACTAGCTGACCCGACAAACGTTGTTTTGTCATATAAATTATTTCTAGAGAATATTTTGCTAGAAAAAAATAACTAACTTATTGTAAGTGTGTAAGGATGTGGTATATAAGTGGAAGATGTATGGAGCGCTGTGAACGGTGAAAGAATATAAAAATAACAAAACACCAATCATTCATTTTTTTAATTTATTAAAATTGATTCTTTAAAATTATATACATATCGCTACTTATAACAATATTACTAAAAAACAATATCAATCCCTTAATGCAACAGAGTGTACAATATTTTTTGTTATCCCATCTTTCGCCAATACAAACAAACTGGATGGTTTGCCCACTCGAGAGCCACGTATAATTGTCCGTGTGAAAAACATGATATGCTCAAATCTAAGCCACAGACAGACATCGTTTGGCCCTGAGACTTATTGATAGTCATTGCAAATGCCAATCTAATTCGAAATTGAGGGCGTTTAAATTGAATTGGCACATCTGTGGGTATAATAGGGATTCGCAGTAGTAATATAATTTCACCTCGGAATTTGTCATTTAAAATGATGGCTTCGATAACATTTTTCATTAATTTTTTTATGACTAATCGCGTGCCGTTGCACAACCGTTGTGGGTTCAAATTACGAAACAAAATAACCGGAGATCCAACCTTCAGTTGTAAAATATGCGGTGGCATGCCTGGTAAATCCAAAAACTTTATTGGATAATTTACAGCTTCGGTGGCATCGCAAACTGTATCATTAGATTTGTATGACACCAAGTCTCATGGTAACAAATGTTGTATCTTGAGATTCAATTTGTTGACGTCCACATTTTTTGCTGCTAAAATTGCTCTTTCTGCCAGCCACTCATGATTTGTGTATCGTCTGTGTACATCGGGAAATATCTGGTCAATAAGAGCATCTTGAGAATCAATGATTGTGCAGAAATCCGTCGGTAATTTTATGCATCCAGTTTCATCTGTAGTAACTTTTCCATCGCCGATATCTAACAATTGTTTTGAGAATGTTTCAGCGGATGGATCTTGAAGCTTTTGAACGCACAAATTTACTTTCAGTTGTACTTTTTTAACATTACGCCACAATGACGATGATTTTAAGCACGCGTTAATCTCATCAGCGTATGTTGAACGCGGAATAACGGGAAGTGCTTGTCTGAAATCACCTGAAAAGAGTAACAGAGTGCCGCCAAATAGTTTGTCGTTGTTTTTTATATCTTTCAATGTCCTATTCGACGCCTCAATCGAATGTTTGTGTGCCATAGTGCATTCATCCCAGATAAGAATTTTACACTATTTCAGCACTGTGGCCATGGACGATTGTTTTTTTATGTTGCACACTGCGTCTGGGTTATTTTGGAATATTTAGTGGCAGTTTAAATAATGAATGAGCTGTTTTGCCTCCATCCAATAAAGTTGCCGCAATGCCAGATGATGCAACAGCCAATGCGATGCCATTATTTGATCGTATTTCGGCGAGAATTAGCGAAATAAGGAATGTTTTGCCAGTTCCACCTGGTGCACCCAAAAAAAAAAAAAAAAAAAAAAAAAAAAAGAATCCACCTTGTCTTGCCAAAACTGCGAGCATGATGCGGTCGTAAATGGTTCTTTGTTCTTCATTCATTAGTGGGACATTGCGAGCAACAATCGCTGCCATTTCTACAGTATTGTATTGTAGTTCACGATTCAATTCAGTGCTTAATAAATCAGATGCATTTCGATTTGTTGAATGCATACCGAAATGACTGAGTGGCAAGTTGGCAATGATAATGCAAAGATCTTCAATAGCAATCACTGCTTCATTGTTCATAGCGTCACTGAATACTATCGTTAGATCGTTGCACCGTGAACGATGTTGATGCAATATATCATCAGTCATTGAATCTTTGTGATTATCCCATAATGTCTCTGCTTGGGCCGGGAAACATGTAGTCAACACTATAGTGAATAGTAGACGAATTTGTTTTGCTGTACAGTTCAGTCCTACTTCAGCAAGCATACACTCCCACTGGTTGTCGTCTTCCAGCAAGCCGAGTGCAAGGCATGCATCTTTTTACGTTGGATACTGTTGTCCATTCACTTTACGTAAATCTTGAAATGACAAAGGGCCGATGACATTAACCAATAACAGTCGAAGATAAAAGTCTTAAGTCTGCCTTGGATTGACTGTAAATACTCGTCCCAAGGTGTTTGATTTGAATAAACCGGGACATGCATCAATCGGCGTGCCTTGCTTGCGGGGCATCCATTTTTTTGTTAGAGCCCATGTGAAATAGCGTGGTACTTCTGAATAGAGTAATGTCCGTGCAAAAGCACCAAAAGCATCCGCACGATTACACAATTCAAAAAATTCGGTGAGTGTAGTTTTTGGTGGATTTATAGCACGATCAATCGCTGTCTCGCTCGTGAAATATATGCGCTGGCCATTTTCAAGATGGACGGCTAAATGGAGAACTGCTGGATCCCGTTCATGAATTGGGAAACCAAAGATGCGTCAAACAGCTTCATTGGAGCTGACGTACCGACCAATTTGGTAAAGTGTTATTTCATCGTTGTTATTCACCGGAGGAGCATTCACATTGGTATTTTCAACTCGAAATACAGCCATATCACTGCCTTTATTCACATACTTGCAAATGTATTTGATGCTCTTCACTCAACTGCAGAACTGAACATTAATATGAGCACCAAAAATAAATTAAAAAAACTGGCGTGCAGACAATAGCAAGAAATTCAAACTTGGAATTTATAAATAAAATCCAATAAATTCCAATTCCCATCAAACAAATCCCCTGTTCCTGAGCTTCAAAAATGGGGTATCTATAATGTCCTTTGTAATAACTGTGATTTATCTTATATTGGTCAAACTAAAAGAAATCTTGAATGTCGTTTACGTGAACATTCTCGGTATGTTGTTAATCAAGAAATTTCTAAATCTTCTATTGCGAAGCACAGTTGGGAATTTGATCATAGTTTTAATTTTAAGAGTGCCAAAATTATCTTTCATGCCAAACGCGTTTCCGAACTGAATTTTTTAGAAAATTTAGCTATTTACCTTAATCGTGATAAAATTGTCAATGAAAAATCTGATTCCACTTTGCTGTCTACAGCCTGGAAAAATTTGTTTAATTCAATTAAATAATTTCCTTCATTATGTTTATAACATCATATTAGTTATAATAAAATAATTCTAATTTAAATAAAAATAATAATAATTAATGGATAAATTTTATTAAATTTACTTATTAGTTTAATATTATTGAAAAAAAAATAATAATTGTTTACTCCTTTCCTCCCTCCTCATTTTGTGGTGTGTGTGTACGTGTGTTCCTCTCTTATTGGTCATGTCCTGCATGTTGCTTCCTATTGGTTGTTCGTGTTGCTCCTCCCCCTCTGGATTTTGTCCTGCTTTCAGTCTTGATTTTGCCTCCAAGGCAGTTGCACGTGTTTGCACCTGATGAAGAAAGGCTACGTCCTTTCGAAACCGGTTGTGCTGATTTAAAATTTATGGTGTGTGAAGAAGTTTGAATTTCTTGCTATTAATATGAGCATTGAATGTTTTGCTCAGCAGAGGCGAATATGGGATCACCCAACGGTTATCAATGTCAATATCTATGTTGTTGACGTAGATGACCGCCATAGATGATAAGATTGTCCGCCATTATCGGGATTTCTTCGACGATATATTGGATATCCGTCAACATTTGTGATCGTGAAATTTTTCGGAAAACTTTTAGTACATTTTCCATCTGCACAAATAATAATGGCCTAAAAATTCATTTTTCATTTTAACATAAAATAACTCCGTCGGATATTGACGAATTTTTTAAAAGAATATACCATTTTAACTAATTTTAACATTTTAACAATATTAACGTTGAAAAAATATTTTAAACACTTACGGTTAAAAATTCGTTTTTCAGTTCAACATTAAATAAATTCTGACATCGTGTTTACGATTCTAAAATATTAACTTTCAAAAAATATTTTAAACACTTCGTAAAATACGGTTAAAAATTCATTTTTCATTTCAACATTAAATAAATTCTGACATCGTGTTTACGACAACTCACGCCATCTAGGTGGAAAAGTTGTTGAAAGAGTTGGTTAAAAATTAATTAAGAAAGAACTAATTAAGTTACAACTTTCATTTGTAAATCTAAACCATTCTCGAATCCACCTGAAGACACACAAAAAATTTCATTAAACTCAGTCCAGCCGTTTAGTAGGAGTTCAGTGACATACACACGCACAAAAGAAATATATATATAAAGATATATATATATACTAGCTGATATCTACTTACATATTTATGAAAAGAACTATAGTTTAAACAGAGAAACTTTATGTTGTAGATATATCGATGACCTAGTATTGATAAGGTTGAATGGTGAAAATTCAGATATTGATTTTCAGTACTACCCTAAGAATTTAAAACTAGAACCCTCCTCAATGAATAGCAAAAATATAAATTATTTAGACGTAAATATAAAATTAGAGAACGATAATTTGGTAACTAGAATTTATGACAAAAGAAAAGACTTTAATTTTAAAACAATAAAGCTAATGCATTTCACATCTAACGTACATATTTCAGTTAAAAAGAATGTATTTAGAAATGGTTTAATACGTATTGCTAGATTAAATTCAGACTTGGAAGAGATGTTTGTGGATATGGTAGAATGGTGTCGTCAGACCATAGCTCAGGGTTTCCAAAGAGATTTGGTGAAAAGTATGACGTACCAATTCGTGAATCAGTGTAAATGGAGTACTGAGCTGAAAATGTTGATTGAAAGGAAGGAAGGTTTAGAGAATGGGTTTCATGAGTTTTTTTCATTTGGTCTTGACAGGTGAGGGGAACGTTGCATGCGTAAAACTTGTTTAACCCTGCAGTGCATGTTGTAAGCCATGCCGCCTGTCTCCATATTAATTTTAATTTCGATTTGTTTCATTTTCAGTTTTGGTTTATGTTAAAGATATTTTTCGTACTCTATTTGGTTTTAGTTTGTTTGTTAATTTCGTTAAGTTTTTGTTGACTTGTTTTATTCTTGAACTTTATGTTTAAATATGAGTTCGGTTTTGCTTTTCAATGGGATATTTGTATATATATATATATATATAAAGACAACGCCCCATTATGAAAGATCTGCACCAAATATTAATAGGCTTTACTTTATTTCAAAGTACAACTAGAAATAAATTTACATGAAATTTTTTTGCACTAGTGCTTGAGCTACAGCTTCCAAAAAATTTTATCACAAAGACTGGCAGACATTTTCTAAAAGTAGTCAAATTCTATTCCGTATCAATCAAAACATGTAAATCTATCGAAAACTGGAATTGAAAAATTTTTATGAATTTAAAACTTTCTTCTATTAACATTTAAGAAATCAAAATTCATATTAATTTAAATTTTTGTATTAATTAAATCCATCCTATATATTTTAGAGGTAACGAAACTTTCTGAACTAAAAAAAGTATCTCAATATAACAGAGTACTTTTCTGCATGGAGCTTTAAGGTTAGAAGAGATGACATTGTCCGTTTAATGGCTAAAGTTAATGACGGCAATCTATGTAAATATTTGCTAACGACTCAAGTTTCTGTTCGATGTTTTAACGAGAACGCCCTTTTTATGAGCTTTACTTTTGTTTTTCTTTTGGGAAAAATACAATGTGGCTTAAAAATATATTAGGATTATATTAAATATCCATAAAACTATGCTTGTAATTTATTACATCTAAGTAAAATAATCAAATATATCGTTTCTAAAAAATAATTAAAAAAAAAAAAAACTGTTATATGTTATCAAGAACATAAAACACAGCTTAATTCTAATAATACCATTATATCGAGGTTAAAACACAGAAAAACATTTCACTACTTTATTTATGTAAAGCAGTATGACTTATAATTTCAAAAACAAAAATATATACAATTTCGATTCTACATAATTGTTTAAAAAATAATAATAATAATTTTAAAAATTATTATTATTTTTTTTTTAAATAATTGTTTTTCAGTAACGAAGCTTCTTGTATACATATATAAGACGAGTTATACAATGACATAAATATAGCATTTTTAATACTTTCCATCAAATTTGAAAAGTATTTATGACTTCGGTTTATCTGCCAATCTGCCTACACTGTAAATATTTATGGAATTCCTTAAACTGACATATGGCATTCAGGTTCACTATGGGATGTTTCCTATTGAAAATGGGTTAAATATGAGCACTGATTCGTGTACAGAGACACCCTAAATAATTTCAATTCATTGCATTCTGGGAGAGGTATTCTTATAAACCATATTTCGATATTTTTATTTTGAGCAAATGATAAATAAATTGACATTTATTATTCATATGCAGAAAAAAATTATTTTTATGGAACATAGATGATTAAAATTAAGATTTACAGGGCCACAAAAAAGTATTCAGATGCATTAAAGAGACTCTCTACTTATCGTCTCCGAAAGTCGAAGTCAATGTTATCCTATGGAGAATTTCCCCCCCCCCCCATATAACTCATTAACTAATACATATTTTTAAATTCCGTTTTCATATTCTGAAAATTCATGACAGCTAAACAGTTTATCGCTTTCTAAAAGATGATTTATTTTTATTTTTAATATTTCGTTTTTAAGCTAAAAAAAATGTAAAATTTCCCATTAGGAAAAATCGCATTTTGCGACTTCAAAACAAAATATTAAAAATTAAAAAAAATAATAATAATAATTTTTCGAAAGCGATAAACTGTTTAATAGTTGTAGCTTTTCTAAGTGTGAAAACGGAATTTAAAAATATATATCAGTTACTGAGTTATAATGAGGTAAAATTGTCCATAGAATTGTACTAGCTTTAGTATCTGCGGACGATAAGTAGAGAGTCATCTTAAGAGTTATAATTGGAAATTGCATTTTTCCTTTTATCAAATCTTTAACCTTTCTGAGAAATGTCTAAGAGTAATTATAAATTCATTTAATCTACCTGTCTGCGTCCGTCTGCCCGCGCTCTAGCCTCCTTAAATATTTTCAGAATTTCTTCAAACTGTTCTTCAAGTTCATCTTGGAGTGTTCCCGGTTAAATGTGGTATAAATTGTCCAAATGTTTTGTGTACAGGGACACCTAAAAATTCCAATACGTTGCGTTCTATGCGAGGTACTTTCATAAGTCAGATTTTAAAAACTTTGTACTGCACAAATCGTGATGAAATGGACATTAATTATTCATTTGGTAAAAAAGAAAAAAAAAAAAAAGCTTCTATAGTATGGTACGTTTAGCGTTAGAATTTAAAGGGTCACACTAAAATGTTTAGATACATTAAGGGTTACAATTCGAAAATGCTAGAATTATATTGTGTTAAGGGTTTTACTACTTTTCCATAATGTTTAAGATTGATTGCCAATTCAGTCAGTCTCTCTGTTTGTATTTCTTTCCTATTGTGTGATCACGTTGACAAAATGCATTGAAGGTTTAGAAACAAAGCAACGAATACGTACAATTGGAAAATGTTATTAGTCTCTGTTAACAGCTAGATATTTCGTTCTTTTTAAAAATTATACCAAACTTTCGCCAATATTATCAAAAAGTCAGATTTGTTACACTTGGTTCCTTTGCACGTAAAAATTTCAACATAATAAAGGGAAAATAAAAATCTTCAAATGAGATGATCGATATCAACAAATCATATGACCACAGAAGGAATATTTTATAAATTTAAATGATATTTTTTTTCTGGAATAAATTAGAATAATTATTATCAATGATGTTACTATCATTGATAATTACTATCAACGATTTCAGCTTTTTCTTTTCTTTTGTTTTCTTCTTTTTGAAATTCAAATTTGAGGGTACCATTTTCACGCTTCTCAAATAACCTGTTTTTTGTTTTATAGCGTTACAATGGCTAGAAAAACAGAATTAATTGTTGGACAACATCCGCAAAATTTGGAAAAACCTGTAGTATAGCTTGTTTTTAGTATTTCCGACATGGAAATGCTGCTATAAAAATAAGATTTTTTTTTTTTTTTTTTTTTAAACTTTTATTGATTGTTGAGGGAAATATATATATATATATTAGTTTAGTAAATATGAGCAAAACTTATGGAATAAAATTTGTTTATTTTGTGCATTTTACATTAGCATAAGACTTTTTTTTTTTTTTTTAACATTGTTATTTTGAGTTTTCCTTAAGATCACCGAGATAAAATTGTGTTAAACGTTACCGATGGTAAAGCGTTCAAATCAAGCTCACCTAGAAGCAAAATAATGAAAATAAAACTAATTAAAAATTTAGTTTTCATTTAAGTAAAAAGAAAATTGTTTATAATACAAAATACATAATTAAGTTTTAACTTTGAAAATTTTCTTTAAAAAAAAACTGTAAATAACTTCATTATAATTACAAATAAAATAAAATAAAACTATTTTTCATATCATCTACTTTTACCGCAAAATATATCATTGAATGTAAAAATAACAAAATATAAATTTCTGTGATATTACTATCAATAAATTAATTTATATAAAAAAAATAATAATACAAAATTAGAACACTAGTATAAAAACAATTACCTTAAAATTAGGTTTTAAAATCTTATTTCTTATTTAATTTAAATATTTATTGTCAATCGTGCTATTAATAATAGTGTTAATATAATCAGAACGTGATATATTTCTGAATGCTTCATCAGAATTAATTACTTATAACAAATACTCTATATGGGTTAACTAATATGTTAGACAGGATACATATGAAATAATATCTGACTGTGACATTCCCATTTGGATAATCGAAATAGTAACTATGCATGCTTTGAATATCGGTACTCTGAATAACAATATTAAAATAAATTAAATTAGTTTTATTCTATTGACTTTGTTAAAATAAGTATATTAAATAATAAAAAGCTATATTTAAAACTAAATTTCAAAGTTGGTTTCCTGTCATTAGTTGTGTGCATATACCAGGTGCATCAAAAATTCGCATAAATTTCAAAATTCCATAATAAAAGAAGTACCGCCCAGGGAAAAAAAAAAAGGGGGGGGGGGTTCCGGGAATACTAACAAAAGGACTTGGATTTCTTCCATATATAAACATAAATAAATTAATAAATACCGAAAGAGGGCGCTCATACGTCATACAGAGATATTTTATGCAAATCAGAAAAACACAAACTGACTATGAAACAAACAGTTTCCGATACCAGGAGGTTACGCACGTATTTTTAAGCAAAAGATATTTTACATGATTACAAGCACTAGGTTTTGGAATCATGGAAAGCTCTGGATGGTCTGTACTTACCTGGACTAGGCCAAGTTTAACGGATCTGATACCGTCTAAAGGGGCGAATAACGCCAGATCACTGCATGGCGACAAACTACTCTATGAACTACTTGAGCTTCCCGTAGAAATGTGCTGCGTCCGGAGGGCGAGGAACTAGGTTAAGACTCAGCACAAGGTATTAACAAACCACATTAAAATGAGACAAGTGAAGCGCGTCAGTACACTACGCCTATTACAGCTGAGTGTAGCGTGTCAGTATCGATAGTCTGTTATCCGTCTGGTTTAACCACCAACGCTATATCGGATTACGCTATCATACTACGGGTGTCGAATGACGAATCCATTTTCATCCAAATATTTTACTGCTAGCCTGATTTGCATAAAACGTCTAAGTATGACTCTATTTCATTACTTTTGTTTTGTTTTTTTTTTTTTTCATGGAAAAATATCCAATATCTTCTGGTTATATTCTGGAAAATCTATTTTTTTTTTCCCAACATTACATCTTTTATTGCGAGTTTTTCCTGTTTACGTAAGTTAATTACGCATTCAGTATAAGTAATACAATGACTTCTGTTCATTCATAATCAAAACATTTTAGCTAAAAAGTAATTAATATACGTTTATTTAATAGTTAAAGTTACTCTTCATTCAATGTTCAAGTTATATACTTTAATGGTGTCATGAAATTCATTTTCGGCAAAACTTCATGTTATTTTAGGATATGGTGGCAGAACTCAAGCTTAAAATAACAATACATTTCGCATACTGAAACAGCTAAAAGCATAGATTCTTATTCAACTTCTTGGCATTTGAATTAAAAATAAATTAATGGGTGGCTCGAGGAAATAATAAAGCTAAAAATACAGGAAAAAATTTTATGAGAAAATTTAATTCAAGTAATTTTATTTTATGAATTTTAGCAGTAATGCGATAATTTTCAGTTTTGTTTTTATTTGTTTACTTGTTTATTTCTTCGTTTTTCGATCATGTACATCGAACTAAATAAGTGTTAAAAATTACACAAAGAAAAATATTATTAAGAAAAAAAAATTATTAGTTAGAAGCACAAAGCGACAATTTGTGATCCAACAAATTCCAATCGTTTCTAGGGAAATCAAAAATATTTCTACTAAAAGTTTCTCTTTGTCAAATTAACCCATTCTTAATTAATACAAAATTATGCTGCTTTATGAAGGTTTATCAGTTGCCAGTTCCTACAATTTCCCTTTCAGATGCTTTTTTTTTTCTCTTATATTAAAAAAATGTATATAAATATATATATATATATATATATTGTATATTAGTTTAACTTTTCAATCACTTTAGCTGTTAACTTGGTTTAAGAATTAGTTGCGAAAAAATACTATATATATTTTTTTCATTAATGTTTATGACGTCACGAACTTTGGTGGAAGTATTTATAAAACAGTTGGGAAACAATTAGTGTCCGAAGGCAAACAATACAACATTTCAGGCTGAATATTTCATTCTACAATTTTCTTAGCGAGTATTTTTACCTGCATCACAGTTATATTTTTATCTACATTACAGTTATAAAATTACACTTTGTTCTTTCTTTTTATGGAAGGGAATTCTAATTTGATCAATTACATATGTATTGTCATAAATTCTCATTGTAATATCGCATTTCTCCTTTTCGCTGAAATGAAATATATTATGCTCTTCCAGCTAGTCAAAGTATTTAGAATACGCATTTAAAGTGTAAGTAACTATGTATTTCAGAAACAAACAAGCTAATCAAAAAAGATTTTTATTATTTATTTATATTTATTTTTTTATTGATCAGTAAAAATAATTTCGAGTCCTTCGTATTATTTTTAAATGTTTTAAAATTTCTTAAATAAATGAATTCATTTAAAAATAAATAAATATCCTAATTTTCAGCTAATAAACATTATATTTTTAAAACACTTTTTTTTTTTTTTTTTTTAACTTCTTCATGCAAATATCATTGTTTTTATAATATAAATGTGTTTTTTGAAATATAGTGCTTATATAATCTAGAATTGCGTTGCATATTATAAATATCTTAATTTAGCATATTTCAAAATCATTGCAACTAAAAAAAGCTGGGTAGTACCCATAAATTCCAAGCCATATTAGAAAAAAAAAATAAATAAATAAATAAAAAGAACGAAAAATCATACGGTACGCATTGATTGTCAACACTTTCCAACTGTACGTACTCTTTCTATCGTCCTTTCAGTACGTTATCACACAATGGACAGACAGAAGAACAAAAATGCAGACAGATAGACTAATTGACTTCATTATTAGTCTTAAACATTGTCGGAAAGTGTTAAAAGTACTTAACACAAATAAAAGTTCAGCCCTTAATTTCCAATCGCAGTCAACTTATCTGAATATTTTAGTGTAGCCCTATAAATCTGAAGATTAAGCATACCATATTATATACAAAACATTATTTTAACATATTAAAAATAAATGCCAATATCATTATGATTTTTGCAGTAGAAAGTTATTTAAATGTCATTTATAAAAATCTTTCTTCTAAAATAAAATGCATTACCATTTTTTTTTTTTTTTTTTTTTTTTGTGTGTGTGTGTAAGAAGGAGGGGGGGGGGGTCTTTGTACATAAACCAGTTGCATAACGCCATTTTAAAAAATGAACATTCTATAATATAACTTTAATAAACTTTATAATAAACTTTAATAACATACATCATTTTTAAGAAATTCTGAAAATATTAACGGATGCAGGAGGCAAACTGACGAACAGTCAGTCAGACAGATACATTAATTCAAATCATATTCACTCTTAAACATTGTAGAAAGTGTTAAAAACACTTAATGTAAACGAAAATGCAATTCTACCAAATTTCGAATAAGCACCATAATGTAATTGATTTTGTGTGGCCCTGTAAATCGTAATAAGACATACTATATTTTATAAAAAGTATTTATTTATTTAGTAATTGAATATATATATTATTAATATTAATTTTATTAGGATTTGTGCAAAATAAAAGCATTAAAATAGAATTTACAAAAATACCTCTCATAGAACACAGTGCTTTCGAATACTTTCGGGTGTTTCTATACACAAACAAGTGGTGGTATTTACTTCATTTTCAATAGAAAACATCCGATAGTGAACTTCAATAGCATATTTCAATTTCATTAAGATTTGTGTAAAGTTATTAAAATATGATTTATAAAAATACCTCTCATAAAACGTAAAGCTTTGAAATACTTTCAGATGTCCCTGTACAAAAACCAAAAGTGATGTTTACTCCGTTTTCAATAGGGACATCTGATAGTGAACCTGAATAATATACAGTAGTCCCCACTTAATCGGGTAACGGATAATCGAATATCCCGCTTTTAAGAATATAAAGCTATAGAACCGATTTTTTCGCCATAGAATTAATGTTAAATTTCCTGGTTTAAAGAAATATTTTTCACAACGCCACCCCGCTTAATCGAATAAACATTCGAAATTTCTTAAATAAAATTCCCTTATTTCTGAGCGGATTTTTCCTCTCATTCTAACAAAATAATAATAATAATAATAAATAAAATTCTTCTTTTAAAAACCTTACAAAACTAAGGCTCTTTAAACATGAGACGGTATTCCTGCCGAGGTGATAAAAGTTGGTGATAAAACAACTTTATAAAATCAAAATCAGCATTTGAGGATGAAATTAGAAATTAAAATACAAATGATCGCCAGGAATTAAAAATCACAAATTTTGAAAGTTTTCAGAGGATTGAAATAGAACTTTATGAACTCATAGATGTAGATAAAGATGAAGAAACAAATGAAGAGTTTAATCTTTCAATAAAATCTTTAAATGAATGTGATAAAGAAGAATAAGCAGATCCGCCTCCAACGATAGATGAAGTTCCAAAATCCTTTCATATTATTCATCGTCCTTTTGAGTCTCATAGAAGCGATTATAATCTGTTTATGTGCTATTGAAAAATAAAACGAAAAATGTTTAGTGAAGTCTGATTTTTTTTTTTTTTTTTTTTTTTTTTTTTTTTGGGGGGGGGGGGATAAAAATAACATTGTAAGTAGTATACTTTATTTTGTTTTTATCCCAGCATTAATTGCACTTATAAATTACTATATAAGATTTTGTTTCGTTAAGTATTTAAATAAGAAAGATATATCGATCATTTCTTTTTATGTAAGCATAGAATCATTATAGTTATGCATGTAATAATTGCTTTTCTAGTCTTCCCCGCATAATCGAATACCCCGCTTAATCGAATTAGTATGGTTGGAACGGTAGATATTCGTTTAAGCGGGGCCGACTGTATAACAGTTTCAAGATGTTACAGGAATATTTACGGAGGTTAAAGCTTGTACAGACAAAATCATTAACAATTTTAACTTTGTTGGATATTCTTAAAAAGAAAAAGAAAAAAAAAAAAAAAAAATGAAATTCTGTGACTCTAAAGATTCCTAATTTTAGTATATTTTATATCAATATAAGTTTTAGTAAATTCATTAAAATTATTATTATTATTATTATTTCTATACTTTTTGAGTTTAATTATTCTTGACTTTACAATCGGTAACAAAAGTATCTGAACACTAGCAAAAATTCCTATATAAAAAAAGTAGAGTTAATACTGTTTTGTTAAATAAATCCTTGTCGAATCATGTTCTTAGACTGACTAAGAACATGATTCGACAAGGATTTATTTAACAAAACAGTATTAAGTGTACTTTTTTTATATAGGAATTTTTGCTAGTGTTTGGATGCTTTTGTTACCGACTGTACATAAATTAGGAATTTATTTGTATTAATTTATAATTAATTGTCTTAGTTTCAATTTTTCAAAATAATAATAATAATAAATAAATAAATAAATAAATAAATAAATAAATAACACTTGATCGGTTTTAACATTATTAATATTATTATTTTCCATTTGATATTAGTTCTTTGCAAAGCCGACGACAGAAAGAGGTTGCGCTATCAAACTCCTGCAGATCATATGAATTTCTTTTGAGACAGAATTTTCATTAGCGGTTTATACGCTGCCGTAGATTATAGGCCGAGAATTAAGGTATTTATTTTGAGTTTCAAACTATCTATATACCTGTGCTACAGCGTCTAGAATAAACAGTGTGGCAATCGCCTATAACCGTGATGTTAAAATGATGCTACAAAAATTAAGCTTACCCAGATGTCGCTGTGATCGAAGCTATTGCTTAAATCGAAGACCTGATTGGCTTTTCCCAGTTTCGTCAGTTTAATCACGTGGTCAGTTTAAGCATATAATTAACCAATAGGGAGTCTCGGTTTTGTTGTCGTAACACTAGCTTCGATTACAATGACATCTGGTGACAGGCTTAATTTTTTTAGTACAATTTTATTCGCCGCTTTCCACACTGTTTATTCTAGACGCTGTACCTGTGCATAAGTTGTCATTTAACGTAATCGAATTTTCAAATTTTAACTGTTAAGTAATTATAGGAACTAAATGTGATTATTTCGAAACTTCAATAATCTGTTTCTATAATTAAATCTCGGAAAAAGACAATCTGAATAAATATGTTATTGTTTGTTTATTATGCCAATAAATATTAGGTCGTTGCAAAAGTTCGTGCGGACGCGGATCATTTTATTGCCTCCAAAGACGAGAGCTTCTATCGCCGTGGTATATATTTGTTATCCGAAAAATGAGGTTGTAGAAAGTAATGGAGAGTATTTTGATTAAAAATTGTCATTTTATTTGATGTATTTTTATGAAATGAAGCAATAAAAACCCCACGAACTTTTGCAACGACCTAATAGATTTTTCAATGCAATTAGAATATAGCCGTTTTAATATTTTTATGTTAATTTTACTTTTAAAATTTTGAATTTAATTTTTTCGCTTTCACTGGTTATTTTTTTGTATCTGTAAACACGTTAATAATTTATACTTTGCCTTCTATAAAATTAATAGAGGTTTCAGTTATAATGAGTAGAAAAGTAAAGCAACATGCCTCTGGTTGAATAGCTGAATGGGAAATAGTATATTTTAAAAGAGATATGTAATTTGGTCATTCAATCGGCGGAATAAGTTGCAATGATGCTTAACTTCCGAAATCCATTATATGGTGAGTGCGAATATTGTTGAAAGGGAAATAACTAATAAAGAATAGCTTGAAATAGTAGATGCTTAAATTCATTTTCTTACTATTTGGATTTGAATTCGCTCCGTTTTGATCCAATGTAATACCACTTCATAGTTCATATTATAAAGTTCTAAATTATGAAAAAAAAAAAAAAAAAAAAAGGTTTTTTTTTTTTTTTTTTTTAACAGCAATTAATGCCAGCTTAAATTTGGTTTACTATAACCTCCATTTTTCAATTTTGCATTATAAAAGTTAATGATATTTGTATTTGTTGTACTTTACATCACAAGGTTCTGTGAAAGATTACTTTTCAGACGTATAAAGAAATGTTGAATATTAAACACTGAGCAACAGAAATAATAAACAATTTACAATGGTTTGAAAATATTTTCTTTTTACATTATTTTTTTCTAATAATTCAAGATAGGTCTCAGTAAACTAATTATATCAAATTTTTTATTATATTTTAAAATAAGCATATTTAAAATTTACAAGTAAATTCTGACAAGAATGTAAAAATATTAATTCCTCAATTTAAATTTGTTTTATTTAAGGTAATTTATTAAGAAATAATAAAAGATGATTAGTTAGAAAATTGGTTTAATTACAGTTAAAAGGATACTAATAATCATACAACTTATTTTGTAGTTAAGTTTGTTACAACAAAAATAATGAAAAATAAAATAAACAACAAAATAAAGAAACAGCATTTCTGTAAACAACAAAAATAAAGTATGCAAAATTCATTTTATTGAAGCAGTTCACCCATTTTTTAGAGGATTTTGCTTTGCTATTTAAAAAAAAAAAAAAAAAAAAAAAAAAAAATCTGCTCGGAATTTATTTATTTATTTATATATTATTATTTTTATTTTTAACTACAACTTAATTTTTCAAAGTATATAAATTATCGTCTGCTATTTGACAGTTTTAGTTCAAGGGGAAATGGTGCTTTTAAAGCAGTAATAGTTTGAAAACTATGTATGTGCTCTTTTCGACGAAAATTATTCCTATCTAAAACTTAAAAAACGTTATGAAAGCCATGATTTTCGATATCTAAAGCTACCACAGGTGATATTGTCAACATGAAAGAGAAAAATGTCATAGTTTCGCTTCAAATGTAAAAATTATTCCAAATACTTATCCAAGGGAAAAAAAAAAATGGAATGTTTCAAATGTTGCAAAGATAAGATCTCAATGTTAAATGAAAACTCAACAAGTCAAAAAAAACAGTTGCAAAATCATTAAAATGTTCATTTTCAACTGTAAACAAAAAGATTAATGCTGATTTGAATCTTAAAAAAGCGAAAAGACACAATGTGCCTCGCTTTTAACTCAACAACATATCGCCGAACGCAGAACACGTTAAAGAATTCTTTATGAGAGATATTTATCTGGACAAAAGGTGGACACTTGTTATCATAATGGATGAATTTTTGGTGTATCTAAATGTCTGTAATAAAATGGAATCAATTTATTATCATCAAAGAAGAGAAAAAAATATTAAAACATGGTTCAAAGAATATAAAAAAAGGTTGTCGGGATATTGGAGATGAAAAGTAATTAAAAAATTGTTAGGTTCTTGCTATTTTATTGAATGTGAAATTATAATTAAACTGACGAATTGATAATTCTATGGGAATAAATTACGTGACTATTTTGCACCAATTAATGGTGGGTTTTGGTAATACAAACAAATGATTCTAACGCTTCCCTCGTAAACTATTTTAATTTTAACAAAATAAAGTGGATGTTATTTTTTTACACCCCTTTGTCTTGCAAAAAAATTAACATTTGTAAAGATGTAGTTAATGATTTATAAAATAAAATAATCTAGTATGTCACTCACAAAACTTTGTCTTACCCTGCATTTCATTGCCTTAAATAGATTGTAGATTAATTCAATGGAACCGTAAGGTAAAATAATAAAGTTCAATCTACTTTAAAGATAATCTAAAATAGGTTTAGGAACACTTTAATTTGACCTATTCTGTGTGAGGGGGGGGGACTACCCTAAACCCTCCGTTCAGTTATAGTGCTTATATTTATTATTATTATTATTTAAAGGCTGATATTAATTTGCCATCAAACTTTCCAATCTTGATTAAATTTTTCAAGTGCCAAGCTGATAAAAACTTCAAAATACCAAATTTGTATTTTCTACAGTTGTTTGTTTTTAATTTAGGTTAATAGCAGATATAGGGTAGGCTGGTCTAAGATTACGCTCTAAAATAAAAACATATAATTCTAGATAATCAGCTTAACTTTTATTTTGTTCTTAATTAACACATCTTTCATAAAATAACATAAAACGTAACAAAAATATGCCAGATCTTTAGAAAAGTTAAAAAATAAGAAAAGAATTGCGTATTCACCTTCATAGCTCGTATAAGCTGCTACTACACTCCTCGCATTTGGAGCATCCTATCCAGTCTTCGTCTGGAGGAGGGGAGTGTCTAAGTATACTTCATCCCATGGTGGACATTTCCATATTTTTTTGGAGGGTGTCTTCTTTAGAACTTTAAACTTTTTTTTTTTGGTCCCTTTAGTAGTTGGTTTTGGAATTATTTTTGGTTTTTTCTTTGGTACCTGTTTAGAGGCCGAATCCTCTTCGAGAACCAACTTGTATGCAGACCCACTCAAAATGTCTTATTTTGTTCTTTTGCGGTTAGATCTTGAGAAGGCAACTTGTGGTAGTGGGGCTACATCTGCCAGCGGTACGTGAGGCAATTTAATTCCTTTATTTTTAACGCAGGCAGGTGGTGAATGCGCTCTTTCTCTCAAAATATTTTGAATATCGTTAAATGATGCGTTCTCACCCTGCAATTTTCTCTATATTTAATTTGTTGTGCATGAGGATAGTGATGAATTTCTCGGTACATTGTTGTTACTAGCTGGAACAGCAATTTCCATTGATGTTTCATTGATAGTTCTGCTCTGCTCCTGGTTGGACTCCCTAAGTTTCCAGCCTGAAGTTGCTCTACCACTTCATTAGTCCAATTAGCCCAGTCAATAAATACATTGTACCTTGCAAAAGGTGGGGTAAAAGATTTTATTTTTTTAATTTGTACATAATAGTACTAATATGCAGAAAACGAGTTATCCAACATGGTCGTCCCCGGGAGAATTTTTGTCGGCTAAAAAACTTCGAAAATTTACTAGTTTTTTAGCTTTTTTCGAAATATCTCAGAAATGGCTGAATTTAGCGATATTTTTCTATTGTAATGTTTAAAGAGGATTAAATTTCCTACAATTTCCTTCATTACACTTTTTTTGCAGTACTAATAGCAAGCGCGTAACAGCTTCTTGAAAATAAACATTTTTCTCAACTTCGTAAAAAAAGAGCATTAATCCTTATAAATAATGTATAGTAATTATTAGAATTATAAGCTTTATTTACATAAAGCTTAACAACTTTTAATGGTATAGATCTGATATCTGTCGTCCTTGAGATTTTTGGATTTGGTGATCAAAAACATAATACAGAAATACACACGCCAGATGTATTTTTTACAATATATATTGTAAGAAATGCTGTTTTATATTCTTGACTGTTCTCTTAACGTATACCTTGTTAAAATAATCGTGGTTTTTGAAAGGAATTAAATATGTTTGCCAGATAAATTGGCGATCATTTCTTTTTTTTTTTTTTTTCACAAAGGACGACAGATAACAAATTTGCTCTCTTTTATTTTTTCCCTTCCCCTTTTTTCAACCCCCTATGGCCACGCACTGACAATTCTGGCCTAACAACATTAGTCATCATCAGACTCCAATAACTGCCGATGTATAGTATTCTATCACTGCAACACATAATACACACTCAAACACATACAAAGAAAAATAAATAAAATAAAAAATATTTGTATATAAATGTAAATGAATAAATATTAGGGTGCTAATAAGCAAAACTCAATGCATTGATACATAAATATTTTAATTCTACTATTTATTAAATTATAAAACATTAATGATATTTTTATATACTACATAATATTGTAGTAAACATTAATTACTGCTATATTAATATTGATGATAATAACAATATATAATCTTAATTTTAAATGAACTTCATAAATAGGCAAACTTGTTTCAAGAACAATAGCAAATAATTACAAAAGTAAATTGTAGAAATTTAACTTTATATATAAATTATAGGGAGATTCATTTAGCCTTGAAACAAATAAAGAAACGTACATTAATGAATAATATACATGTTCATTTTCTTCGTGGCTGTTTTGAAAGCCTGGGTTCTTAAATTTCAATGGTCATCAAAAATAGAAGGAAGGTGTGTCGTTCTCAAATTGTTCCTCTCCGTCTTGCAGTAATTATATAAGCTCTTAGAATAGCTTATCATCTTCTTCAGTCTCGTCCAATGATGAAATTAGTACGACATTTTCCTGTTGAGGATCAAAGTCCTTGTTACTATACTAGTTTCACTGAGTATTTTATAGCCAACATTTTGGAAGCAAACTGCTTTCTTGTTGGCAGTTTCGTCTATTAAAACATCTTCACCATATTTTTTGCAAAGGCGTGATGTAACCGTTCTGGTGCCAGGACGAAAATCACCCTCTATTTTATTCATCAAATACTTTATGAGACTGGCACTCCTCCGAGTCGTTTTCAGGGTAGAAGTAAATTGATTCCACTGTCTCATCAGTGTTACTTGCAGGGTAGTATCCTCGTTTCATCTCACTTTTAGGCCGCCAGTGCAGTTTTTGATGACAAAACCTGTAATACCAAGCATATATATAGCAACTAAACCTTTTACATTTCCAATGCATTCCAGTACTTTTTTTTCTTCTCTCATCCCCACGATTTTCGGCACCATTTACAATTGTTTCTTTCACACCCAGTTTCATAGCATGGTGGATAAAATTTCTTTCATGCTCAGGAAGTCGTTCCTATTTTTTAAAGAAATCTTCAAGTATCCCCTCTCCACACAACAAACACTGATCTTTAAAACTGAAACCTTCAGTTCTTGATGGAAGATATGGAGCCGCACTGTTTGGACCAGCTCCATCACCAGTTGTATGATGCCGTACACATGCTGTATGTAATCATTCGCTCACTGATGTATCGTTTGTGACAGGCATTGTGAATTCTTACTTGTTTTAGGTTCTTCGAAAAACACTAATGTTCTTCATTTTGACGTTTTGCATTGCACTTTTACAGATTTTTTGTATACCTTTCTCCTTCAGAATCTTTACTTCATCTTTATTCAAACTGATTTTGAAAATAAAATAAACACTCCGGTTATTGTAATAGAAAACGCTCACGGGTTGAAAATGTACGTTCGCACGTTCGAACTGAACTTAATAACATAGATAGATGTTCAGCCGAGGCAGCGTACTACAGGATGAGAAGAGGCGAGCTTTTAGGAAAAGGAGGAAAAGGAGAGCTTTTTAATTGAAGGGGGGGGGGGAGAGGCATGTTTTTTTTTTTTTTCTTTTTTCTTTTTTTAATACCTTCTTTGCTACGAAGCAGATGTCATTTCCTAAGGTCAGACAGCTGAATATGTCCCTTTCTTTCTTTCCGTTTTCTAATAAACGTTCATGCACCGACCCATTTCTTTGAGTTGTATTTGAGTTGTAATGAAGAAAATTTTAGGAAAATGAATCTTCTTTAAACTTTATTATAGAAACATATCGCTAAATTTAGCCCTTTTTGAGATATTTCAAAAAAAGCCAAAAAAGTAGTAAATATTCGAGGTTTTTCAGCCGACAAAAATTCTCCCGGGGTCGATCATGTTGGATAACTCGTTTTTTTCATATTGACACTAATATGTACAAATTAAAAAAGAAAAATCTTCTACCCCACCTTTTGCTAGGTAAGCCCTTTTTTACATACCTATTGACTGGACTAAATCACCAATATCGTCGCCAATGACATCAGTGACGGCAGATGTAGCGTTTTTCTCAGAAATTTTGTACTACATCATGAACTGGATGGAAATTTTGTTCATCTTGAGTTTCCAGAAAATGCCTTTCTGTCACCGCACTGGGTAAAAAATCTTCTTCTCCTAAAATATCCGAGTTTAATGGTTGTATTCCTGATACTTTAAAACTTTGTATGACATTTATGTAAGTAGCTGCTTTGAGATAAGCCGAAGTCAAAATTTCAGCAATTTGGTAAACTGTTATCACTCGACCAGGATGATCACGCTTCACGCGTCTATTTTTCACATTCCAATGCGTAAAAATCTTTGAGACTGTTTTGGATGCAACGATCAAGTTGCTACGTTTTGTGGCTGCTATGAGGCGGTATTGTAAGAGCATGAATGTGGTTAGCCCGGAATAAATTAATTGCCTTTAAGGTGCTGTGTGACGTGTGGTTATCTGATACTAATAGTACTTGGATTGTCTTTGCTAGGCCTTGCGTGATCTTTAAAATGAGATAACCAGTCCACAAAGTGCTGTTGACGTAGCTCGTGTCTGGCACCATTCCTATAGAAGCAGGCAGAGCTCCGTCCAAAAGTTCGTCCCTCATACGCTTGCGAGGAACTATTAATGCTGGTGGAATAAAATTCCCAGAAGCATTGATCGCATTTACCAGTGTTACGTTGATACCACGTTCAGCAACGGAAACCTTACTGACGCAGCGCTTCCCCTTTTGTTCAAATCACCTTTGGTGGTTTGTTTGGCGCCGTGTAGAGTACAATCTCGTCCATATTGTAAATTACGTGAGGAGGAAACTTGTAGATGTCCAACAACTTTGCCAGATTTTCAAAGTAGTAATCGCATTGAGGCTTATTAAAGCCTATCGCTCGAGCAACTCTTGTTACGGCCTACGCAACAACAATTCTGGATGCCTTTTCATAAATAGCCGAAGCCACTCCATACCAGCCGTTTTTTTTATTTATTAAAGCGATGTTGTAATCCACTAATTTCCGCAAAACTAAAAGCAATTTCTTGTATTTTTTTAGTGGTCAGTCCGTACAACATGCTATCTACTTTTTTTTTATGTACTCTCACAGTTCTATTTCCATTTCAGGAGAAAATGTTTGAGAGTATCTGCCCAAACTTTAGGCTAGATATGATCTTTTTAATCTCTTTCACAAAGTTGCTTCATGCATTCCTACTGATTTAGCTACCGCTCTCCTACTTCCGCCTTCTTCGATGCGTGTTTTTGCATCCAGCCATTGTTCTGGAGTACAAAAACTTCTTTAAGTACTTCTTTGTATCCTATACATCCTGTTAAAAGAGAAAAAAAAAAGATTACGATGCATGTAAAAACTATTATAAAAAATTGCGTGTAAGAGTGCGCGCGTACTCTTGTACACATTGACGATTATCTAACCAAACGAAGTGCAACGCCATTTATAGTCATCGACCTAAATCGCTCTCGCTGTGAGGCTTAGGTTAAAGTCTTGCAAATCGAACCGCATAAACTTTTCTTTTTAAATATTTACAGTTTTATCACAATAATACTTCTAAATAAATATTTAAGAAAATAGATAAAAATATTTAAACATACGTAATTTCTGTGTTTTTGTAGGTTTTTAAGTTATTTTTTCGCACATCACGAGCTTGCACTTCAAAATAACACTGAAGTTAGACAAATATCGCAAACAACATCATAACTGTTGGGATTGCATACTCTTATCGGATACGCACTCATAGGCCAGCCTACCCTACAAACAGATCAACTGCAAAAAATTGGATTTTCGTATTCTAAGAACCTGAAAACATGATATTATTTAAAAAAAAAAAGAGTTAAAATAGAACATCAAAAAATACTTTATTTATATTACAGATAAGAAAAATTTATTTTCCTTTCTGAGCAGCATTCGTCAGCACAGTAAAACGTGGCAAAGCATTTCCATCAGTTTCAGTCAATAGAAGGCAACGTTTTAATTTTGGTTAATTCTATATCATGTCTATAAATTGTATGCACATCCCTTGTGTAGTTAAAGTTTAGTTATATATGATACACTATGCTGACCAGATGTCCTCTTTTTTAGAGGCCAGTCAATTTATGTAAGTCATTTTTTAAGTTTCAAAAATTTTTACAGGAAAATTATTCATCATAATTATTAGCAATTTTAATCATATTAAAAACTGAGACAGACAATATACACTAAAAATATACAATTTAAAACATTAATATATTTTAGTGTATATTTTTAGTGTATATTGTCTGTCTCAGTTTTTAATGTGATTAAAATTTAGTTTAACTACGAGACATAAGAATTTTTAAGTAGTTTAAATATTAGCAATTTGTCCCCCCATTCACAAAGAATATAAATATACATTCCTAATTAGGAAATTCTAATAGTTACTAACGCTTAAATTTATAAAGGTACTTTGATCTGGTCACATTACCTAATACAAAATAAAATACACTTCCAGCAATTTCCAAGTGTAACCCCGATATATCTAAATGATTTGGGTAGCCTTGTAAACAATTGATAAATGATTTATATACCCCAATAAACAGAAAAAGTTCTTATATGCATATAAAAAAAACTTCTTAATTCCATTTTATTTAGGGCAGACTCTGGATGTTACACTGTACTTACCATAGATTTTTCCCATAGGCGTAATGTCTTTGAATTCTCCTGGATGTCCTTGTACACGAACCAATTGCTTGATTTTATTTTCGCATCACTATATGGTACAGATTTAAAATGCCGAGTTTGGACTACCTGCTACTATTTGTGCGTGAGATATGCTGATAACATATACACACACAGATCAACCGCTAAAAATATTGTTTTTCAGATTCAAGTAACCTGAAAACGTGTAAGTATAGTAAAAACTTCAATTTCGAAAATTTGACTCACAAAACAATACTTTGTCTACCATATACATGGGTAAGAGAAATTAATAAAGTAGGTTTCGCTTATTCTTAATTTCTAATTACGTTTTACAATTAAGAATTTATACAAATTTGAAAAATATAATTTTAGAGGCTTTTGTTTTAGCAAAATAAATCTAAATATCAAAAGTACTATGGATTTTAAGAATTCTAATTTATAACACATTATTTACCTGCCACGAGTGTATTATATGCTTACTTTCATGTAAAAATAATAAGAAAGATACAAAATGGGAATAAAATATTAATGTTAGTTTGCTATAAGAAATATGTTAGCTCATTTCTATTACAATAGGATTTTCCTTTTCTTTGACACATTATTATTAATAGCCGAAGTTATAAGTCGAGTGATATCATAACTTTTATATTAACAACTAGAGAAAAACTGCACACAAGATCTTTTCTTATTCATTACATAAGCATTTACACTGCATTACGTAAAGAGAAAGAGAGAATAGATTCACACTCGAAAAGAAATACCAAATCAAAAATAAAGACAAGAGTACTTACTAGACATGTAAATCGATTTTCTAGAAGGAAATTAACTGAAAGAGAAGTCGAACTTCCGATAAGAGTTCGATTTCAGAGAAAGGATAAAAAAAATAATGATTGACGTATGTAACTGAGAGATAAAGAAGTCTGAACAATCATACTTCAAGCAGGCTCATATAAGTGAAAATAACTAAAGTAAGTATATTATTATTCTCATCTAAGCACAACATTTTATTATGTTGTAACTTCTAATTATTTATATATATTTCTCATATTTTTTTAATTCTGTTTTTAAAAAGTCTATTAAATAAAATATTTGCTTGATTGTACGTAGGTCCTAGGCCTGGCTGGTGGAGGAATCTTGTGGCAGGTTTCGAACGGATCCTAACCAGTGTTTAAGGAAGTTTTGAAGAAAATCGGGGAAAATTCTGAGTTGTTGATATCGACAAGAGCAATCTGGGATCGATATTGTCACTTTACATCTACCAGCATCGAGAGCAAAACATCTCAGCCACTAGTGGTATATTTAATAAATAAATGATTTATAATTGACGAAACTTAGCTAAGCATTGTCGATAGCTATCAGGCTCCTCTTTTCCACCTTCCGTTTACTTTTTCTCGTCTGTTTTTCTTCCGTTTTCTGATTGTTTTTCTTTCTTTTTTTTTTTTTTTTTGCCATACATACTTGTGAACGTGCGTTTTCTTTCCCTTGTTATTCTATGGATTTTTACTATATTTCCTCCTATTTCTTCTACATTCTAAGATATTGTGGAAAAAATAAACCTTTGAGTGTATTTTCCCACCATAAATGAATTTTTTTGCAATGTGATATAACGAGAAAAGAAAGTCGAAAACCGATAGAAAATAGCATGGGAAAATTAAAAAATAAAATAAAAATTAAAATAAAAATAAAAAACGCCCTATCTCAAGAGCGAGAAAAAAAAAAACACTAGACAGAAAATGCAGGAAAAATAGACTAGAAAAAGACAGCAAATAGCGGGACGGCTGGGACATTTAAATCTCATATTATTATTAGGTGTAGTAATAAGTTTTAAAACGTGTATCAAAGAAATGAATATATAATTTAGAACTGATTATGATACCTTTATTCATCAAAATAATCTCCATAATTATCTAATACCTTACGCCAGCAGTCAGGCAGTTTATTCAAAAATTTGTACATATTATAAAGAATCATATTGCATATAATCATTTATACATACAGTTTCCATAGGATATCATTATATGACTCATTACAGATATTTAATAATCATGAAATAACAGATTTGCTTCATGATTATAATTTTAAACTGAACAGGATATACGATTATGGCTGTGCACGAAATCTTTAAAATAATTAAAATATTGCATATCGAAAATGTAACGACTATAATCTTTTTAAACATTATTTTTAATTAAAGACATGTTTTATAACTCTGTTATTTTACCTTTTTATATGTTTCCCAATCTTTCCACGAAAATGGGGAAAGATAATTAATAATTTTTCATATAATTATTTTAAAAATGAGTTATTACTTTTTTTAATCAAAGATCTGAAAAAATTAGTTATGTTAGTTTATAATTTCATATTCGTTAGTAAAATGAGACTAAAGTTTAATTTAATCATAGTAAAAATGTGGTACTTTTCATTTAAAAGAAAAAGAAAAAAGAAAATAAGCGACATTTTATTACACTTTTTCATGAATAACTATTTAAAATCTATTTTAAACTTGTACGTCATTAAAGTAATCTTCTTTTTCTTTAATTCTATTGACTATACGTGTTTTGAAAAAGCAGTTTTATTTATTTATTTATTTATTTTAGATAATTATCTGAAAAATAAACCAATTTAGCTATATATTATATACGCATTCTGATATGTAAATTAAATACGTAAATCCTTTACATTTCAAAATATTTTAACTAAAAAAGTGTTTTTTAAATTTTTGCAAATGTTACAAAAATTTTTGCAAAGTTAGAAGATTTGTTTTTCTGTACAATACCATACATTTAGCATTCAGTAAACATTTCAATAACTTGCAAACAGCAGATGTGCCCGTCAAAATTTTGTCTCCTGTTTTAAACCTTTGACTTTTTTTTTTTTTGTTACAACCCAGAATAAAATAAGGACAAGTAAAATTTGTAAATATTTAATTGCGACCTTTAAGGCAAAAACATTTAATTTAGATACGATTTCTATGCTAATTATGTTACTGTATCACTTCATAGGGATACATTCTGCTACTTACTACTATCGGTGCATTGCTCCTACTTATCCACGTGAAACTATTAAAATAAAAATAGGAATGCATTATTATCGAAATTTAAATAAAGAAATTGAATTAATTAAACAATTCTAAAATATTAACCTTAAATCTAAAATATAGAAATAAAATTTAATTTAAAAATTACTATATTAATATTTTTATTAATATATAAGTATACACATAAGCACACTCAAGTTATTTTATGATACAACTAAAAACAATTCGAAGTTTTTACACTTTATTACTAAATTTCAATAAATATGTATGTGCCGAAGTTAGTGTATTATTTTAAGACCATGTTTCTTTTTTATTATGCCAGTGGTTGATAAATTCTTCTTTTGAAGCTGACATGAAAAAACCGTTTGGAACTCAGGTCGCTCTCATTGGCATAATCGTTGGAGTCTTCCAGTTTTCTATAGCTTTCTCCGAAACTTGACTTTAGAAAGAGTATATGGAGAGTATTCCTTCCATCCATAGATATTTTTTGCTTGATTTGCCGTTCATGTATTTTTATTGCTATGCTCAATCAATGACTATTATTTAGATCAAAGCTATTTATTTTGAAGTGAATTTGCCATTTTTATAATATTATATTTATCTCAATTTTAAATGTCTATTAAAAAAATAAACAAAAATAAAAATAAAAAATCTATGTCTTTAGCAAATATTTTTCACATTTGCTTAAAAATTTAGATTTGTTTAAAGATCATGCTTGAAAAACACAGGTGTGTGTGTGTTAAGGTTAAGGATATATGATTGCCTAGATTCCTTGGGCCTCTCAAAAAATACAGGCATTAAAATTTATATTCATTATAAATGCAGATTAATTCAGATTCTTTATTCAGTGGGCTTTTTTTGGTTAGTCATTTACTTTTTTTAAAATTTCATTTAATGCTAGAACCAAAAACCATTAAAGCAATTTGGTATCTGTGTTTAAAAAAAAAAAAAAAGGCTGTCTATTTACAAAATTAGCATTTTTAATACATTTTCCACATCGGTTAAAAATTAGTACAATAAATGTATGTCTTTTGTTTATATTAAACTAACAATTAATTAAAACCAATAATAATTTCAAACAAGTACTACTATATTTTAACGTTGTTTATGCTTACGGAAAAATAACAAAGCAGAGCTCAGTAACCCGAGGTGAGATGAGATCCTGATCCTGTTTGATGTCCTAAACAGAAAATTAGTGGTTGAACGCTTACAAACAGCTGTTAAAACATCAATAATTCCTATAACAATGTGTAATGATAATCCTTTTAGCAGTCTCTTTTGTCAGAAGATCAACAACCTAAGCACATCAACAGAAAGCAAGAGAAAGACCAGGGGAGTATGATATGTCAAAATTCGTTGAGGATTAAGTTTTTATCCATATTGCAAAAGTGTAAGTTATAGTTGTTATTTTCTTCCTTATGAAAACTGTCTTTTTTTTTTAATGTTTCATGCAATATAATATGTGATTTTCTTGAATTTTTAATTCCTTGATGATAATTGCAATAACATGTAAATCAATTATGTAATAAAATTCTTATATAATATCAATTATTTTGTAAAATATGTGTTTTACAGATTATCTAAAGCAACCCTACACAATAAGTCCGATCCGACCTCCTGGCACGAAGGTAGGGGTACGAATGGTTCCTTTAAGAGTAATGATCAACCATGCTCTAGCTTTGATATGCGAATATTTAATATGCTGCTAAAATGTGCAATGACAAATCGATAAATATATATACATGTATATATATATATATATATTCAGTAACCTAATAATCGTAGACAATACCTGCTTATCAGGAATCCTTGTTCGATACCAAGTCAAACATGTCCTTCTTAATTAATTAATTAATTATTATTATTATTATTTTACTTTTATCGTACAGTCAGCAACATAAGTGTCCGAACACTAGCAAAAATGCCTATGTAAAAAAAGTACACTTCATACGGTTTTGTTAAATAAATCCTTGTCGAATCCCTATTCCTAGTCAGTGTAAGAACATGATTCGATAAGGATTTATTTAACAAAACAGTATGAAGTGTACATTTTTTACATAGGAATTTTTGCTAGTGTTCGGACACTTTTGTTACCGACGTACGTAAAGCTAGCGTACTAACAATCAGCAGATTATCAACCATATCAAATCCCTTTTTTTTTTTAATCTTGGTAAGGGAGATCAAGCCAATCATAAAATTTCATAATATAGTACTAATAAAATAATACGGGAAAACGTCATGCTTAAATTTATGCCTTGAATAAAAATAATTTTCTATGGAAAAAGCCGTGTTGTTTACATGTATAATTCATTTTTCAATTTAAATGTTAAAGGAAAAAAACGTCCTGAAAAAATATCCTAAATCTGATGTACAGAGTGTAATATCGTACAGAGTATACACTTTCGAATTTAGACGTTTTGTCGTGTATCTAGAATAATTCTTTAGCAATTATCTTGAAACTTTGGGAGAATAAAGAACATGTTATGCTACATATATTTCAGCAAAAAGGTTATCCTGAAGAAGAAAAGCGGACCAGTAAAAAATTAAGCAAAAATAAAAATATTTTGGATCATCCTGCATAAAGTAATACTCGAAGTGCGTTTTGACTGTAGCATGAGATTATAAGAATGTCTTTCATTATCTGAACAAATTTTTTATGAGGCTACCACATGTATTCATGGTGATATAACAGATTTTTAAAAAAATTGCACACACAAAAAAAGGGGGGGGGGAGATGATAAGGGGTTTTATAGATATTTATTTACAATCAGCGAACACTATATTACTCTATTGGGTACTGATTGAATCAAAATACATATGTGAGTAAAATCCCCCATAGTTTAGCTTTTGTTTTGCGAGAATTCAAATTCTGTTCATTCTATCTCTCATAACTTTTTAAAATTACACGATATTTGTTTGGGGTTTTCTTATAAGCTGCTGAATACTTTTAGCTATTAAATTATGCAAATAAAATTTTTTAAAAGCTAGCGCATGCATAGTTATAAATTATTCAGTAAAAATGCTGATATTTTGTAAGATATTCAATTTTTTTTGTACTATTGCAGTATGCTCTGTCTACTGTAGTATGCCAGATTTTCTGAAAATGTTTTTGCACTGGGTCTAAATACCCTACGTGTTATTATTAAAAAAGTGGATATATATATGTGGAAATAAAGTGGAAAAGTGGATATAAAAGTGGAAATATATATATATATATATTAATAAAAAAAAATTATATATCCATGAATATGTGCGGTAGCCTCACAACAATTTATACAGATTATGAAAAAAATTCTCATAATCACATGCTACAGACAAAATGCTTTCAAGCATTACTTTTTATAGGATGATCCAAAACCTTTTGATTTTGGTTAATTTTTTACTGGTCCCCTTTTTCTCTTCAGGACACAACTTTTGCTGAACAATATGAGGTGTAACATGTTTTTTACAATACCAAAGTTTCAAGATGATTCCTAAGCAACATTTCTAGATATTTGACAAAACGTCTGAATTCGAAAGTGTCCAAATACGTATCGGTAGATAACGTATTTATAAACAGCGCTGTGCGCAATATGGCTAAACAAAATTATACATTTAATTAGACATTAGGTAATTTGGTTTAAAATGTTTAAGCCATTTCTAAAACTTATTACGTAAATGGACAGTTCATGACAAAGAGAGTTTTGATGAGGACACACAATGTTATATCCGAAACATTACAAAACGTGAAAGCATGTTTGCATAATCTAAATTTGAATTTTTCATGACGTAAGAAATTTACAAGTTATCACGATTTTGCACAAACCTGCGTGCAATTCTGTTTTGGAAATGATTAAAAACATTTTAAATCAACGTTTTCATATCTTTTTTTTATTTAACAGTGTGATAGTAAGGTAGCTGGTAGTAAGTCTTGGTACTATTTTTCCAAAAAATAAAATCACATAAAATTTTAGATTATTTTTATCTAGAAGTTTCTCATTTGTAGCTACATAAAAGTGAAACTTAAATTATAAAGTACCATTTTAAAGGATGAAGAATCTATTTTTCCACAAAGTCATTTTTAAAAGCTTTAGCCTCTGTAGCTATTCATTTATGTGCGCAATGCTATTTAGAACTTATTTTAAATAAATAAAAATATTATACGATGAAATTACAATGTATTTGCTCTTTTACAGGGAATATAAAAAAAAATTTTAGCTCGAAAAATTTGAACTACTGTTATGTTGACGTGTTGAACAAACTAAATAACCATGTTTTCAAAATAACCACAGACAGAAACGTGGCGTAGTCTGAGAACACAATTACGATTTTATTTAGATTTAGCAACCCGCTTTTATAACCGATATATATTAAGTCTTTTCATTCAGTAATGCCGTCTGTTAGGGAATTTTGTATTAAATTTTCATTATTAGTGAAGTAAAATTATTTTGCTTGTAACAAAATAATGCATGTCCATCGCCTATGGTTTTTTTTTTTTTTTTTTTTTTAATCGATTTATCATACATACCATTTTTGGATAATCCGATATATATTAACGATAACTGCATTTGAATTTTAAAATCTTAAAAACGAATATTCCCCAATTAAAAAAAAAAAAAAAAAAAAAAAAAAAACTTAATTCTCCTGCTCTTTTAAATATACTAAATGAAACCCATACTTTTTATACGCATAAAAAATTAAGCAAATACTGATTGAAGACAACGTCCTAAGTAATTTTAACCGGATTTATTTATTTAAAAATGCTATCAATCTGCTTTGCGAAAATTTTTTTCTTTTCCTATTTCTCTTCTTAAATATCTAATAAAAAAAATGTTATTTTAAAAATCTCTTTTGAAATGAATGCGTTATGTAAATCAATGACAATTTTTTTTTCATTTAAAATATCTCCGTAAGTAAACTTATCAATGCAGCACTAAAAAAAGTATTCTTTTTTTTTTTTTTTTCAATATCCCTTCACTCTCAGAAAAATAATAATGATAAATAAACAAAACAAAACAAATAAATAGATAAATAAAATATGAAAAAGAAAAGTTAAAAGGAGGAAAAAAATTATAAGTATTAAGACATTTTATATTTGTTATTTTTTTTTTTTCAAGTAGAATAAACATTTCTTGTATAGTTGAATAATAAATTTATAGATTAACAAAAAAGTGCATCGATAACTATTTTAATTAATGTTTATGTACGCATTTTTTGTTTTGTTTTTCTTTTAAATAATTAATTTGACAAGATTAAAATGAAAAACTATTCTCTTTATCACAATTCCGTCACGTTAGATAGAGTAAATTATCCACTGTAAAGATTAAAAGTACAATACAAAAGAGATAGGGAGAATCGTTTTTCTTTTCAACAGATTATACAAAATTAACCATTGATAAGAGGGGAAAAAAAAGTACAAAAGGACAAGAAAACAAAATAGTATTAAATTATTAAAAAGTTTTTTACGAAACGTGAAAAAAAGTTTGCACTTGAAGCTCCTAAAATTCTATTATTTTCAAATACATATACAAGATATTCGAAAATTCTTCACCTTGATTTTGATTTTTTAATATTGTTATTAGAAGTTTTAACATATTGATCTTAGCATAAATTGCAAAGTTTGGTGAAAAAATTGTATATGTACACATATATGAATGCTATATGAAAAAAAAAAAAAGAAAGAAAGAAAACGTCCGATAAGTAAAAGACATCCCATATCCTATTTGGTATATGTTCAAAATTTCTGAATTATATCTAAAATACTCTAAGGATATGTATTGTAAATACAATAGAGAGAAAATAGCATTAAGTTTTTGAATTCTTCAAGGTGGTCAGAGGGTTAAAATAAATTGTAGATTGATTAGTTACAAATTATAATGAAAATGTGTGTATTTATTTATATTACGTCGTCTTCACTGGTAATGTGTATACAAACGCTGCAATACCATTTCTTGACATGTCTTCTGCTAATCAAAAAGGTTTATCGATGTACTGAAACGCAATTAAGTCAACTTTATAGTCTTTTCATATTTAAAAGATACAATTAAAAATCTTATATATGTCAAAATTAGGATACAGGATACAATTTTCCATCATTATTATTATTAGTAGTAGTAGTAGTATTCATGAAGGGCGTGTAGGAAATTAAATTTTGTAATTTTCGAAGTCCATTTCCTAAAATTTTAATTTATTTTTGAAATTCAGTACAATTTCTACGAAATTTTGTAACTTCTATTATATGCTATAAAATCTATATTTAATAGATAAAACCCAAAAATGTCTTTTTTAAACACACTATGTACTAACATAGTTGAGTTAGTGTATTGTTTCGTTTGTTTTGCAAGCTGTTAATTAATAAATTTTTGTTTCTTTAAATATGTGTATATCAATATGTATGTATGTATATACACTAAGCGACAAAAAAAAAAAAAAAAAAAAAAAAAAAAAAGCCGCACCGCAGAAAAAATGACTTATACCTTTTTATTTGTAATAACTTTAAAATTAAGGGTTGAAACAAATAAAACTGTTTTGTTTGCATAATAACAAAGTAATGAAATGATACCTATGCACATTTTCTACATAATAATTCGCTTTATTACTCTCTACGAAGTACTTTATAAGAATATGCATAAAACTTTCGTTTTAAACATAATGCAATAACCGTACACTTTGTATTCTATTATGATTTATTCTATGAAATAAACAAGTTATATTTTAATATATCAAACAAAACTATTTATTTGTTAGATATAAGCAATTTTTTATTAAAAATGTGTATTCTGTATTGGGTTAATTCCAACATTATATAGAATTAATGCTTTAATGCACAATGGCATAGTATTATACAGTGTTTTAAAATAAATCTCAGAAATTTCAATGTGCCAAATAACACAAATAATTTTTTCTAGTTCTAGCAGAGTTGTAGGCTGCAAATTTCGAATCCTCTACTCATTCCACCGAATTTTTATATACGAAACGTCTTCGAGCGGATCGCGATTAGGACTATTTCCATGTCTGATAAAGATGAAATTCTACTATATCTTTTGTGGGATTTAACTTAAAGTGGAAAAAGATATGATTACTTACAGAATTATAGGTTCTCATGGTAATGGATAGAAAATTTTGACAATTTGAATTGAATAAACTTACCCCAGACGCCGCGTAGTAAAGTGCATTATCATCTTGAAATGCTGTTTGCGGAAATGTCCAAGATACCTTCAAAGTAGTCGGTCAGGCACCACTTGTATAAAGATTGTGTTTTATTTCGAGTTAATCGATCCCTTACGCATAGAAATTTGCCAGACTGTTTTAAAGTTATGCACCTCTGTACCATAATGTACGGAGAATGTGTCACTGTTTTAAAAGTGCGATTTTCATTAAGTCGGTCATATTTTCGTTGTCAGATTTGCTTGTTTTCTTTAGCTCGAAATACGTTAAATTTGACTCATCAGAGAGAACCAGTTCAGTCCAATAATTAACTAACCATTTTTTTAATTTTTTAGCCATCTGAGGTCTTGCTTTCCTAATTCTCTTCATTAAGAATGGGATTTTTTCAAATTTTCTGCCATTTAAAGCTGCTTTGTTTAATAGTTGCTGCACTGTAGTTAAATAAATTATGCTGCTAAACACTTTTTCTGAATCTCTTTTATGTTCTAAATGTTATGCAAACCGATTTTATTAGCAATGGCTTTTTAACCAATTTTATTAGCAATGGTCATCTCGCTTGGATGAGCAACATGACCGCCTAAAGCCAAATTTCCAGTTTAAACGGGCAAAAAATTTTATACCTTGCTAAAAACCATTTTACCAGTATTTCGTTAAGATTTAATTATTTTGCCATCTAACGTATTAAAATATTTTTTGATTTTCATTCAAAAATTAATACTTTTTGTGACATCGTTAACTGCCTTATTCTTACCATTTTTGAAAACATTTCTAAAATTACAATTTTCCTGACAATTGCATTTTGTTTTTAACACTGGACTTAACGCTAAAGTGTATGTTGAGGACAACATAATAAATTCTATTCGAAAATTTTTATTTTAAACAATAAAATCGGCGGTTGTAGAAGGTAAAAAGAAAAATATTCAAGTGCGGCTTTCTTTTTCTTTCTTCGCTTAAAGTGTATATATATATGTGTGTGTATATATATATATATATATATACATAGAGGGAGTGAGAGGTCATATATATATTCCTTCTGAAAATTTCAACAAAATTTACAAAAGATTAGAATTTTCTACTTATAAATTGTCTTCTTGATACATTTTTCTTAAATTTTGGGTATATAAAAATCAGAATTGATCGGTTTCCTGCAAATAAGAGGTAGCTCCAGTTTCAGGCAAGAAAGATAATAATTAAGTAGTTAATGGTTAAACATTAAGACACATGTTATAAGAGAAATATATTAAAGTGAAAATATTACTCTAACACGGAAAACAAATTATGAAAATTAATCAAAACTACGTTTTTGTATCCTTAAGTTTGTTGAATGACTTTGAATACACCCTGTATAAATTAGATCTAAATTCCGTTTTAAAAATATTTAAAATATTTATTGATTGAAACTTGTTTACATTGCAGCATTCAAGAAAAAGTTTACTTGAGAGACTGGATTAAAAAAAATATAGAGAGAGAGTAATAAGATATTTGTATTTTAAGGGCTTATTTAGATTTGTAAATTTTTTACTACTTTATATAGGATCAAATAAACGACAAAATGTTTTAATCGCATCGACAAAATGCATCAAATTACGGAAGTAATAAAGTTTCAGAAACTTATTTAAAATTGCATTTTATATTTTTCATTCATTTTGTCTAAAATATGTTAGAATATTTTGCACTTCGTTGATGTTAAAAAGCTCAAATTTAACATTTATATTTTAACAGTAAAATATGTTTGTGAAATTTGAATTTTAAATAACACATATTAAAAAAAATGTGATGTTTTGCAATATTTTATTCACTTTTTTTTACTTTCTATTACCCATAGGGTCGAGAAAGTATTGTTTTAGGGTCAAATTTTCGAACGGGAGTTTTTGCTATATTTACATGTTCTGAGGTCCCCTGAATACAAAAGTCATGTTTTTAGCGAATGGTGTGTGTGTCTGTCTGTGTGTCTGGTCTGTGTGTGTGTTAACAGCATATCTCAAGAACAAATGGTAGCAGAAATTCCAAACTCGGTATGCTAAATGTGTATCACGTAGGGATGCTACACTAAGCTTTTCGTTGAGATGAAGAAAATGGGTCGTGCACTGGCACACTCAAAAGTATTCAAATACATTACATCTATGGGGGAAATTGCAGGTAAGTAGAGTTTAACATCTATAGACTGCACTAAACCAAATGAAACGAATATATATTTTTTGTAATAGAGATAGTCAACTGGGGGGGGGGGAAATGTGTATGTAAGAGCCTCGCCTTCCCCCCTTGGGGGAAGTACCCCTCGAGAGGAGTAAATTTTCATGATGGGTATCTTTCAAAAGAGCTCCCCAATACCTTTAAAACGGATGGTTGAACCATCGATCTGCGATAATTTAAAATAAAGTTATCGATTTTTTCTAACGTAATATTGAGAATAAATTCAACATTTTTTTGGCTATTTAGTGCTATACTACTTCTCTAATATGGAAATCGTCTGCATTATCATGGAAGATAATTTTTTTTTAAATAATAATTTTAATAAATTATTTCTACTGAGTGAATTTGTATAAGAAAATATAGAAGAAAGTCGTATGGTGGCCACAACACACTAGTTATTTGTTGTTAGCGGATGTGCTTTACTAATAATATTTTACTATTTCCAGGAAAACTGTTCGGGAATTGAAATAAATTCCTCATAGATATATGGTAATATAATGTGTGTTTTAAGCAAAATATTAATCGCTTGTTTTTTTGTATATTTACACGCTTTGAGGTTTCCTGATTACCGTAGTCAAGTTTTTTAACGTTTGATCCTTGTCTGTGTCTCTTAGATTGATTTAAAAACGAATAATTTTAGGAGATCCAAATGTTGTATTTTGAAGTTAATATAAGTTTGTTGCTGGAAAAGTTTGATGAAGATTGATAAGTTTCAATGAATGTTGCGTGTGCAAAATTGTCTGTATAACTTTAAGTAAACTTTTAATTTTAATAACAGAATTAAATTCTATATAAATGTAGGTGTATGAATGAAACGGGGGGTTGAACTAACAGAACTAATTAAAACACAGAACTAATTATCACATAAAACTATTCCGAAACCTAATTTGAATTGTTTAACTTAAGTTTACATAACAGTACTCGTTATCTTACCTCTTAATCTCAAACCTGTATTTATAGTATTAAATTTCAGGGTAAGAGAAAATTGTGTGAGTGACACACCAGATTATTTTACATGTTGTTATGGTTATCTATACTATTTCATTTATTATTAGAAATACTCTTTTTTTATTCCATCTAATACAATCTTTCATGTTTTTATTTTCGTATAATTATGTTTAAAAAATATATATAATAATAATAGTAATTCTGGAGTGACTTCATAATACTTTCTGAACTTTTAGAAATAAATACGTTTTAATAAATATAAATGAGAAGTCGTTGAGAAAACAAAAAGGGAAATCTTTATAATAAATGATTGGCTTTTTCTCTTCAAGTTGTGCGTCGTTTAATAAATCATAATGTATCCAAAAAATTTTGTACGTCACTTTAAAAGAATGACATACGATAAGCTCGCAATATGACCCAATATATACATATTTTTGTTTTAAACAATTTATCATTTCTAAAGCGAACTGTAAATAGTTTGAGCACATAGATCACATTGTATAAAAATATAAAGCGTAAGTCCTACACTCATCAAAATCAGTAAATTTTTTTGCGATTGTAACTTTTAATATGCTTAACGTTTTTAACTTAATCGAAATGAAATACCTTAATTTAATCTTAATTTATAAATTTATATTTCAATCAAATATATTGTTACGATAATAGCGCACTTCTAGTAGTTCGAGTATTGATCGCAATGATAAATAATTTGACTTTGTGTTCCTTTAAAAAAAAACCTATGATTCCTACACTCGTTAAAATTTAGTTAAATCGTGCTACGGTGTGCCTACTAATCGTTAGCTCATTTGAAAAGGCCGATTAGACGCTATCACACTTCAAATAATCGATTTAAAGGAATAACCGTTTGTTTCTTGTGTTTTGCCCACACCTCTAATATATGCAGCAATTCAGTCAACACCATAACGCGTTTAATGTATCTATAATGCGCGGGTATCCTTTGTTTCACGTTCAAAATGTGAAAACATAAATTAGAGTGAACATTATTAAAAATGTTTATCAAATTCTGTACACCTAAAAAGAAATTACAGGTCTCTCTCTCTCTCTCCCCCCCTCTCTCTCTCTCTTTTTTTTTTTTTTTTTTTTTTTTTAGACAAAACAAGAATTAGAATATCTTGTGTTTTACATTATTTTTAATTTATCATCCTGCTTATTCAGCAATTTTTATCTACTTAATGTTTAAAAAGTGCGTCTAAAAAGAAATTACAGGTCTCTCTCTCTCTCTCTCTCTCTCTTTCTCTTTTTTTTTTTTTTTTTTTTTTTTCTTTTTAGACAAAACAAGAATTATAATATCTTGTGTTTTACATTATTTTTAATTTATCATCCTGCTTATTCAGCAATTTTTATCTACTTAATGTTTAAAAAGTGCGTCTAAAAAGAAATTACAGGTCTCTCTCTCTCTCTCTCTCTCTTTCTATTATATATATATATATATATATATATATATATATATATATATATATATATATACTCAATGTTTAAAAAGTACGTCTAAAAAGAAATTACAGGTCTCTCTCTCTCTCTCTCTCTCTCTCTCTCTCTCTCTCTCTCTCTCTCTCTCTCTCTCTCTCTCTCTCTTTTTTTTTTTTCTTTTCTTTTTAGACAAAACAAGAATATCTTGTGTTTTATATATTAATTTTATTTATTCATAAACGGTAGCAAATTATTTTGCATTTGATAAAGTTTCAGCTTTAAAATAATAGTAACAATAATAATTTTATTTATTCGTTGATTTATTTTTTGATTACGTTCATAAATATTTTAATTCTAATCGTGATATTTTATTAATTTTGACTGAGAAATTAAGATTCCATTATAAGTTTACAATCAAATATAATACGTGTGTGCGTTAAAAAATAATTTCAAAATACACTGCTTTAAAAATTGCAAAATATAATCGAAATAACGGCTTTACGCTGCACAGGGAAAAAAGTGGTTGTATGTTTAAATATCACATCAAATATCTGTTTCTATTTCGACTACCTAAAAAAAGGAATAAATAAATAAGTACCCAACTTGAAATCAAATACTATTTTAAAGTCGCTCTTCGGTCGCAAACAATAATTTTAAATCAACGAAATAACAAACAGCCGGTTATCTCCCCGACATCCGTCTCTATCCTACTACGGATAGAATCTAAGAATAGATATGTCGGAGAGTTGTGTGGTTCGTGGCGATTCCGATTCCAAGGGGAGGAAGATGCTAGCTCAAGCGATTTAAATATTTCAGATTTTCACTAAAATATTTTAATCTTGAGTGAGTAAGTGTAAAATGTAAGAACAAAATATTTTGGAAGACTAAATTCAAATCAACTATCTTGTTTTATAAAACCTTTTAAATAATGATTAATAGAAGCATTTTTAAACAACTTGAGAAATGAAACAGGTAGCGGAATACTAGATAAATCTACGGCTACGTTCTTTGAGTATTATAAAAATACACTCTCGCAAACACCTAATGATTTTAATATGTTTATTTATTTAATACATCTATCTATTCATTCTTAACTGTATATGTATGTGTGTGTGTACATGTGATATCACGACCATTTATGTCTTTAATAAATACCGATCTTAAATTTTATGGAGTTGATTACGTCACTTAAATAAGGGAATCTGTATAAGTTTATATGCATGGATTAATCAAATATAAAGAACAGCCTTAAGTCTCAATTTCAGTTTAATTAATTAGACAATAATGAGTTAATTCATGAACAATAATTAAGCCTTCATTTATTAGAAGTTTCAGCTATCAGAATGCTTAATCTTTCGGCAATGAAGTGAAAGTTTCTTGAGAGAAAACATTTTATTTATAAAAAAATAACTATTAACTGTTAATTACACAGTAAAATTTAGATTTTTTTTTCTTCTATGTAAAAAATTGTATTTGCGGGATACGTTTTTATAAAAGTTTTTAAAAAATCAATCAAAGGTATTTCTTGCATTTTACAGGTAATTTACAAAGAACGTCTATATTTAATACATATGTACACAATTAAAATGAACAACATTAATACTCTCCTTCAATTTTTTTAAAGGAAAATAATTACACGTATATTTATGCAAATATATGTGAATATAATAATTATAATAATAATAGTAATAATTAAAAACGTGCAAATAATTTTTTATTTGAATTAATTGTTTATTATTTATTCCTTTAAGTTCTCACAGTGAGTTCAAATTGTTATAATTAAGTTTTTATTGAAATAGTACATGTAATGATTTTCATTTTACTGCTTCCTTTTTATTCCATCAAATTTTTCTCCCAATTTTCACGTTTGAATAATTTTGATACTAAAAGTCAGCGGTTATATAATTAACTAACTTTTGTTTATTCCTATGTTCAGTAATGTTGTTTTAATTTAGCTTTTATTTCGTCACTTTCTTTTTTCTTTAGTTCAAAAAATTTATAAGCACTACTTCAGCACACGCAGCGTCGGATAAACCTGCTAGTTTTAAATTAAAAAAAAATATATTATTATTATTATTATTATTATGTCATAAATAAAATATATTTGCATATTTATTTATTTATTTTTGGCATCAATTTTTTTTTTTTTTTTTTTTTTAATAATTTAAATGTTAAAATAGGGTTTTTATTGAATATTTTTTGTACTAATTATCCGATTGAACTAAAAAATACGGCGTTAGCTAGATGTTGTCATTATTAATAATTGTGCCAATTTTTTATCGATCGGTTAAATGGTGTGGCATTGTATAGTGAATTAAAAATTCCGACAGATACAGTGACAAATTTTAAACTTTATCTGGATTCAACTATATAAAACTGAAAGTTTGCCTGTCCGTTAGGATTTTTAGTTCGTTATACAAACCTATACCATCCAACCAACCACTACAAAAAGTGGTACACTTATTATTCTGGACAAAATTTACCTAACTCCATGTTTTACAAAAATCGAATAATTGTTTTTAAAAAATATTAAATAAAAACCCCATTTTAACTTTAAATATTTTAAAAAGGGAAAAACAAAATATTATTAAAAAGACATAATATGATATACTTTCTTTTGCTATCTGACCTGTGAATTATGCGTAGAAAATTAGGGTATATTTACCTACGCAAACCTTTTTATGTATATGTATATATATATATATATCTTATACTATTAAGTGAGCAATATTTGTATATATATATATACATATGTATATTTCATTGCTCTCGAAAACGGTAGCTCGGACAGTCACGTGATTTAACACAAAGGTGCCCTTCGAAGGGTCATTGTGCACATCGAACTCAGACTTTCGAACTTTTGATTATTACTTTCCGAACACTATAGTGAGGAAAGTATTGTAATCATGTCAAAAATCCGAATTCGAGATTTTGATCTTTCTATACGTTTCGAGGTCCAACGAGTCCGTTTTCACTATTTTTACGATGATGTATGTATGTGTGTGTGTATGTATGTGTGTATGTATGTGTGTATGTATGTGTGTATGTCTATGGGAAATATCCTAATTCCCATATCATGTAAAGTGCCACTGATAGCCACTTACCAGCATAAATAATTATATTAGATGTTATATATAAAACAGATGGGTTGGTGACAAATCTTTTCTTCCTTCCGTTATTTTATGTGCATGGGAAAATGGACGCTTTTAAAACATAAAGCAATAAAACTATTATTCTATTATCCTGTTTACTTGAATAAAAGAGAGAAACTTGGACCACCCCATAGAGAGAACAGAGCTCTGAGAAGGAAGGAAATTGATGCTGCAGGGGATGTTAGGCTGTAAAAACCATCGTCCGGTCCTCGGAGGTGCGAACGCAAAATTCAAAGAAGTGTGTGAGAGAGAGGGAAATTTCTAATGAGATGCTTAGCTATTGGTGAAGCAAGCTACCAATAAAAATATAAAAAATAAGAATAATAATAAAAAAAAAAAGAGGTTCAGCCCCTCTCAAGGAGTCTAAAATAATATAGATTGACCAGAAGAAAAAAAGAAGGTATGGATATAAGATCTCGAAGATTTGTGATGAGTGAAAAATATTATTAAAAAAAATTCCCCGGATGCTCTAAGCGGTCGTGCTTGAAGAATGTTAAAAAAGAAGAAAAAGATGAATCTCTATTTAGTCGAAATTGATAATTTTTGCCTTTGATAAATATGCTACTGGAAATATAATTTTAACAGTCTTCATATATCCGAAGAGGCTATTGTTTTGGAGGATCCCTCATACCTTATGCAACATGAACGGTGATTGAAAAAAGGAAATGTTCTTTATCGATGAAAATTGTGCATATGTGGGGACTCAACGATTTTTTGTTTGCGTGTGACATAATTAGATCCTTCAAATAAAAAAAATAAATATTGTAAGTGCACTCAAAGAACTTCGTGTGTCGAAAAAAATATATATATAAGTTTCTAATAATCTTCGTATGTGTTGATTGCTTTGAATAACGTATGCTGTCGCAAAAATCTCCGTGTGTAATAATTATATTAATGACAATTTCCATGAGTGTGGACTTCATAAATTACATGTGTGAACTGTTAATATGTGTGAACAGTGCTAATATATACTATGGATTATACGGATATCTAAGAACAATATTTCCGAAAGTGCCGCATCTGTTTAAGGGTAAGTGGCTATTATTCAATTTTTATTTGTGGCAAACATCCTATTTAAGTGAGAATGATAAGTTGAGTAATGATATATATATACCAGTCATTTTACCAATTAAAAAATAAATGATATATTTGATAAGTAATACTGTATTTTGTGTCTATGATTTGTTTTTCAATTTAGATAAATGTGTATAGATTGAATTAATGTTTTTCTAGGTTGAAGGATAAGATTTGAAAGGTTTGAAAGATATATAATAATAAAATAGATATATGTATGAATAAAGATAAATGAATAATAATGATAAATTGATAGTTAAATAAGATTGGTATAACTGGAATTTATTTGAAAATAAAATTGGGTTATTGCAGATATTTTAGTATTTAAACAACGCAATTTGTTGATGGGATTATGTGGTCGGATAAAAAATAAAAAAAATCATAAAAGTTTTAATTAATCACCACATGGCCTCATCGACAATATTTTTGGTGCCGTAATTCCAGGTGTTAAAGAAAAAAATTTTTTGGGGTATAATATCAGCTAGTATATTGGCTGCCTTTAATTCCAGGAGTTAAATGAATTTTGTATGTGTATTAAATATTTTCATGGTTTTAGTATTATATATAGATATATATATTATGATATGTATGATTTAGAAGCTTTTGATAAGAGTTAGGGGTTTTTTCATGTCAAAATATTGCATGTGAATTGATACATAAGGCACGAAAGAGTTTGAAGAAAATCTTTGGGGTAAAATTCGATGAGTATTTAAGTAATAATTTATGTCAAAAAGAACACAGCTTCCCAGAGAAGTTAAAAAACAGATTAATTATTGTGAAAAGGAAATTAGTCACAAAATTAAAGAAAAAAGAAATATGGGGGACAAACCCACATTAAGCATGGATACGCTAATTAATTTAGTGCCTAATTTTGATGATAAAAAACAAATTGACATAAATTCATTAATTAAACAAATTGATGATATAACAACTAGTTTAGAGTTGCCAGAACCAATAAAAATTATTCTACTTAAAAATAAAATCCAAGGTAAGAATAGGGAGTTGCTTAACAATTCTACAGAAATTGTAGAAGAAACTAATTATGAAAATTTGAAAACTAAGTTAAAAGACATTTTTAGCACTCCAAAGTCTTTTGAAACGACACAAAAAAAATTTATGGAATTAAAACAGCTTCCGAATCAAAACATAGATGAATTTCAAAAACAATTTGATATAATATCAGCAAAATATTTGAAACAATCGGGACATAATGCGAAAGAAGGCGCATTGGATTTATTAAAAACAATAAAATTATCGCGCTTTCTCGATTCAATCCGTAGTGACATCGCATTTGAAGTAAGAAAAAATGCTCCAGCAACATATGAAGAGGCCACGAAAATAGCTAAGCAAATAGAGTTGGCTTTCGAAAGCAAACAATCAGATGCTAATAATGCGGAACAAGTGAATACATTATGTTCAACACTATTAGAATTATCAAAAAATCAAAATGATCAGATTAACAGGTTACAAGAGGAAATTAATTCCCTAAAAATTAAAAATACTAATGAGGAAAGTAAGACACAATTAGCAGAAAGTCGATGGTGTGACATTTGTAAAAACACCAGTCATAACACTGATATATGCTGGTTTAATTCGAGAGTACAAAACCCACAAACAAAACCAAAAAATAACTGGCAACATGGAGAAAAGCAGGTAACACAATATCAGTCTCTTCCAGTAGGAGGTAATATACAACCTATGACAACAAATTATATACCACCTATATACTATAACCCGAATTCACAAGATAATACTGGAGATTTTCTACAAAATATTGACCCGTACAGATTAATAAATTATCACGATGAGAGAGGTTTTAATAGAGAAAATTATCAGGGACGAAATTCATTTCCACCAGGTAATAAATTTGAAAAACAGACTGGGTACCAACAAGGGAGAAGTTATAGGCAAAATACCAGTAATTATAATAGAGAAGGTCGTAGAAACTCCCCTAAGCAAAATTTTGATCAACAGAAAAAATATTATAAAAATTCCAAATGGAACAATAATCAGGGAAACTAAAAAGGGAATTTTCGCAATTGTATAATATTAACAAAACGCACTGTAATGCCCACAGAAAATTCCCTAAGAATGGGCAGTATAAATTTGATAAGTATAAATTTGACTCAAAAAAATATCAAATGAGAAAAAATAATTTCCAAACAGATAAAAAGAAAAGAAAAAAAATTGAATATAGAATAGATGAGAGACGAAAAAATGATACATGTATCAAAAGAGAGCAGATCACTAGTGCACATGGAGACAATATAAATAATTTGCCCTTAATCAAATTCAGTATAGCGAAGGTTCCAGTTATAGGGCTCGTCGACAGTGGGGCCAGTATATCATTAATTAGTGATGAATTATACGAGCAATTAAAAAATGATACTATAAAGATACACTATTTATCAAGACAGGTAACAATCCATACTTTAGATAATTCCACAATCCCTTTTAAATGTTGCATTAAGATTAATTTCAGAATAGAAGGAATTTATGTTTCAGGTACATTTTATGTGACGACCCAAAAGTTTAACAGACAATACCATCTTATATTAGGTTATGACTTTCTAAAGTCAAATAGAATTTTATTAGACTGTCCAAAAAAACAATTAAAATTAAAAGACAGAGAAATCCCATTATTAGACGATACACAAACAGATAATCCAATCCCACAGAATCAACAAATAAATCAGTTGGAAATAAAAAACAATGGAACGACTGAATTAAAGGAAAGTGATAATAAAGCAGTTTTTGCGAAATTGGTAAAAAAAGTATTTTTAGGGCCTAAGGAAGCAAAGATAATTAAGTTGAGATGCGCATCGCAAATTGAACCCGATACGACAATTCTGTTAGAACAATATAAAGAAACGGATAATATTAGAATGGATTTATCAATTCATACGGTTGATAAAGATAATAATATATCGGTAATTGTTACTAACAAATCGGACAAGAAATGCACTATTAATAAACACACTAAAATTGCAAAAATTGATACAGATTTCATAATAGAGGAAGATATTTCTGAGAATAATGATTGGAATACTGAACAAATTAATGCATTGTCGTTACAAGAAATCAAACAATTAAGAATAAATCAATTAAAAAAAGAAGATTTCCAATTAGATCATTTAAGTGAACCAATGAAATCACAAGTACAAAAAATTTTGCTAGAGAATGCAGAAGCATTCTCAAAAAGTTATGCTACTCTGGGTCAAACCTCTTTAGTAACGCCGGAATTTAAATTTTTACATCATTATCCCATACAATCTCGTCCATATAAAATATCAGAACACTACCGAGAAGCTGCGAAAAAGGAGATAGACGAATTATTAGAGGCAGGTATTATTCAAAAATCCACCTCTAATTACGCATTTCCTGTAATTTTTGTTAAAAAAAAGCCTATACCAAATACAAATAATGGCCAAATTAGGATGAGAGCGGCCATTGATTTTCGTTTAATTAATGAGATAATTGAAAATAAACCTTATCCTTTACCGCAATTGAGAAATATTTTACATTCCATTAGCGGAAAACAGTATTATACGACTTTAGATTTCCATAGCGCATTTTTTCAGATTAATTTACGGCCTGAAGACAGGCAGAAATTTGCATTTATTACGGAGTTTGGACTTTTCGAATCCAACCGCTTATGTTTTGGGAATAAATTAAGTTCTATATACTTTTCGGAATTAATGGACACAGTACTGGGAAAATTTGATAAAAGTAAAGTTCAGTACTATATCGACGATATTATTTTGGCGGCAAATTCACAGGAGGAAATGCTAGAAATATTAGAACAGGTATTACAAACTTTAAAAGAAAATAATTTAACGATTGACCCAAGAAAGGCACAAATTATGAAAGAAAAAATAGAATTTTTGGGTTATAAAATTGATAAAAATGGATATTCGCCATCCGAGGATAATATAACTAAAGCGAAAAATCTTAAACGACCCAAGAACAAGAAAGGCGTACAATCCCTAATCGGTTTTACAAATTTTTTTAAAACACTAATTCACAACTATTCCGAAATCATACACCCACTCACGGAATTAACGAGGAATGATAAGAAATTTAGATGGACGGAGATAGAAGAAAATGCATTTAGGAAAATACAAGAGGCAATCATACATAATCCAACGTTAAAACCTCCAGATTTTAAAAAAGAATTTTATCTTATAAGTGATGCCTCAAAAATTGCACTCTGCGGCATTTTAGCACAAAAGAATGATCAAGGTGAATTAATTCCAATTGAATATTTTGCCAGAAAATTAAAACAGACTGAATGTAAATACCCAGCGATGAAGTTAGAATTGCTTAGTATTCACGATTCTTTGATGTTCTTCAAACATTTAATATTAGGAAAAAAAATAAATATTTGGACAGATAGTAAAGCACTAACGTATAATATAAGTCTGGAACACCAATCAGATTTAATTAATCGTTGGATTTTCAATATCCAAAATTTTGATTATTCGATTAGGTTTATAAAAGGAAAAAATAATCCTGCGGATTTCATGAGTCGACATATAAATACTTTAACCTACCAACAGGCCAGGGAAATAGATATTTTTACGGTGGAAAAAGGTCTAACAAGAGAAAATATAAAAAAAGAGCAGCATAAGGACACACAGATTAGTAAAATAAGACAAGCGCTAATTAATGATACGAGTATCAAATTAAAAAAGAAATATCATTTAATTGATAATGAAATATTGGTATTAAAGGATAAAGAAAACCAGTATGATAATCCAATTTATATAGCACCATATAGATTAAGGCAAAGAATAATGGAAGTGGGACATAAGCCCCATTTTGGTTTCGCGAAAACGTATCATACCATAAAAACCAGATTTTATTGGATTGGCATGTATAATACAATTAAATATTATGTAGCTAAATGCATAAATTGTAATACATTTAAAAGCAGACCGACTTGTGACCCTAAATTAACCAAAATTGAAAGAAATGACCCACCAGGTTCTTATTTACAATGCGACATTGTAGGACCTCTACCATTATCATATAAAAAGAATAGATTCGTCCTCACGGTAATTGATAGTTTTTCACGCTTTTTAGAAACTTTTGCTTTGCCAAATACGAATACAGAATCGATTATATCGTGCTTTAATAACTATTTTGGAAGATTTGGCTTATGCCAAACTTTACAAATGGACAATGGACCATATTTCAAAAGTAAATTATTTAAAGAATATTTAACATCATTAAATATCGAAATTAGACACAGTAGCCCATATTTACCGAGGAGCAATGCTTTAATAGAACGTGTACACAGAACTATGAAAAATTCAATTGCATCGATATGTAATAAGTCTTTTGACTGGGATGTACAACTAAATTTTTTTAAACTCGCGTATAATACACAGCAACATCGATCGACAGAGTACACCCCCGCACTACTATTTTTGGGAAGGGAAATACGTAACCCCTTTAATAATTTTGAACAACCACGAATGACAAATATAAGTCAGTATGTAAAAGAATTGAATTATAATATTAATGAAGTTCGAAAAATTGCTCAAGAAAACGCAAGACAAACACTCAATGAATATGATAAAATAAATCTTACAAAGAAAGATGTTGAACTAGATTTAAATGATGAAGTGTATTTAAAATTAATGGGCAAAACAGGAGCATTACAACCTAAATTTGCGGGACCATTTTTGATCTCAAGAAAGCTGCGAAATAATAATATGCTTTTGACGCCTAAAGACGACCCAATGGGCAAAAAAATAAAACGGCACATTACAAAGCTGTTTAAAATTCCAAGCGATAATTTTTTGAGGGATAATGAAGAGAATAAGCAATAATTACAAGAGTGTAAAATGGAAATAAGTTTATTTACGCAGAAAAGAATAATAGAAAATCAAAATTAATTGTAAAGGCGAATTACAAAAAAAAAAAAAAAAAAAAAAAAAAAGAAAGAAAGAAAGAAAATGAGAATTGTAAATATTGTACTTTAGGTTAAAACGTTTGTAAATGTATCCAAGAAAGTATATTTTTCGATAATTATACATATATTATTATGCATATCGAAATAATCAAAATAATGTAGATAGATACGTGTAAATATATGGGTTCGTGAATCTATACACATAAAAACACGCGTATACAGATTGTACGTAAAAATGAGATTAGATGGAGAAAATTGATGGAGAAATACTCAGTAAGGATACAATACGTTAGAAGGAGAGATTCAATCACGTAAAACACTCTCTCAACCCCCAGGGCTCACGACACCGGAAGATACAAGAGAAAATTTTAGAGCGAAGAGGAGATGCTCAAACGAGTGGTTGATCGCGATGGGGAAGTGAAAAGAATCGCTAGGAAGTGTAGAATCTTTCAATCGTAGCGATACATGTATAAAAGGAACAGTTACTAGTCTATTTTAGGTTAAAAGAGGCACCACAGTTAGATAGAACAAACGATTAAAAAAAAAAAAAAAATGCGCATAGTGCCTTGGATAGGAAAATAATTGATAAACTCAGTTGAAAAAAAATAAATAAAACAGCGTGAGAGACAAAGGTTACGCCTCAGGCAGAAAGACGGTAACGAGAATACAGGGTAAACTTCAATGCAGTCTAAACTATGATGAATGAAGAAGTAATAAAAATTATATATACCAAATAAAAGGTATAAAGAGAATACGGAATGTCTACTGCGGTCATTTTAGAACAAGTCATCGAAAACCGGAATTATTAGGTAATCTACAATCTTAATAAATAATCCAATAGATAATTACACATAAAAAAAAAAAAAAAAAAAAAAAAAAAAAAAACTCTAATATGATATTTTTTTTTTATTGTTCTAAAGGCTGAGCCTTGTTCAATTAGTGCCAAGGAAGCTCTAAATGCCAATATTGCGGGCAATGGCGGCAGATAGGCTAACCCTGGAAGGCCTCTCTAATTGAATCGGGAATTAGCCACAAAGGATGAATGAAGGGAATACATAGAGAAAGATTAATAAAATCACAGTAGAAATAAACAGGATATTTAAGAAGGGATTAACTAGATACAAAGAAACATTAATATATATATATAAATATATATGTATTTGTTTATTTCAAAAAAAAAAAAAAAAATCCTGTCTTAGCGATGTTTTTGGTTAGACAAGAAAATGCTGGACGATATAAATGGTCCGGACTAACAGACTCTTTCGTCGGTAGCATAAGTAGGCAGTAGGAGTTACATTTAGGGTAGGAGCAATAATAAGAATTAAAATAGATAGAAATATAGACTGCAATACTAATTTAAAAAGACAATTTAAGTCTAATACCCTCTTTGCCTAAAATTCTAGTTATGAGCATATCATATCATATCATATCATATCATATCATGTCATATCATATCATAGCATATCATATCAGATCATATCATATCCATTTCCTTTCCTCTTTTCTTCGATTTTTAAACATGGCAATAATGAGAAAGTATGAATTTAGAATAAGAGAGAATAATTGTTTGCCACAAACCGAGTTGAATATTGCCACTTATATTTCAAGTAAATTTAACTATGTACATATATGTAAACAAAGTATTATTATTATTTTATGTTTATTTTATTAGAAATTATGTAGATATAAAACAGGTATTATGATTTATGTTTTTTTTTTAGCCAAGCAATTTTGTATGTAAGTATACCTATCCAAACAAAGTATATTATTATAGTATACTAGACATTGTCCATTAATGTTTTGTTATGCTATCAAGATGTATTTTCTATCATATTACATTTTTCTGATACTTATGTGACGGGGGATAATAATATGGGAAATATCCTAATTCCCATATCATGTAAAGTGCCACTGATAGCCACTTACCAGCATAAATAATTATATTAGATGTTATATATAAAACAGATGGGTTGGTGACAAATCTTTTCTTCCTTCCGTTATTTTATGTGCATGGGAAAATGGACGCTTTTAAAACATAAAGCAATAAAACTATTATTCTATTATCCTGTTTACTTGAATAAAAGAGAGAAACTTGGACCACCCCATAGAGAGAACAGAGCTCTGAGAAGGAAGGAAATTGATGCTGCAGGGGATGTTAGGCTGTAAAAACCATCGTCCGGTCCTCGGAGGTGCGAACGCAAAATTCAAAGAAGTGTGTGAGAGAGAGGGAAATTTCTAATGAGATGCTTAGCTATTGGTGAAGCAAGCTACCAATAAAAATATAAAAAATAAGAATAATAATAAAAAAAAAAAGAGGTTCAGCCCCTCTCAAGGAGTCTAAAATAATATAGATTGACCAGAAGAAAAAAAGAAGGTATGGATATAAGATCTCGAAGATTTGTGATGAGTGAAAAATATTATTAAAAAAAATTCCCCGGATGCTCTAAGCGGTCGTGCTTGAAGAATGTTAAAAAAGAAGAAAAAGATGAATCTCTATTTAGTCGAAATTGATAATTTTTGCCTTTGATAAATATGCTACTGGAAATATAATTTTAACAGTCTTCATATATCCGAAGAGGCTATTGTTTTGGAGGATCCCTCATACCTTATGCAACATGAACGGTGATTGAAAAAAGGAAATGTTCTTTATCGATGAAAATTGTGCATATGTGGGGACTCAACGATTTTTTGTTTGCGTGTGACATAATTAGATCCTTCAAATAAAAAAAATAAATATTGTAAGTGCACTCAAAGAACTTCGTGTGTCGAAAAAAATATATATATAAGTTTCTAATAATCTTCGTATGTGTTGATTGCTTTGAATAACGTATGCTGTCGCAAAAATCTCCGTGTGTAATAATTATATTAATGACAATTTCCATGAGTGTGGACTTCATAAATTACATGTGTGAACTGTTAATATGTGTGAACAGTGCTAATATATACTATGGATTATACGGATATCTAAGAACAATATTTCCGAAAGTGCCGCATCTGTTTAAGGGTAAGTGGCTATTATTCAATTTTTATTTGTGGCAAACATCCTATTTAAGTGAGAATGATAAGTTGAGTAATGATATATATATACCAGTCATTTTACCAATTAAAAAATAAATGATATATTTGATAAGTAATACTGTATTTTGTGTCTATGATTTGTTTTTCAATTTAGATAAATGTGTATAGATTGAATTAATGTTTTTCTAGGTTGAAGGATAAGATTTGAAAGGTTTGAAAGATATATAATAATAAAATAGATATATGTATGAATAAAGATAAATGAATAATAATGATAAATTGATAGTTAAATAAGATTGGTATAACTGGAATTTATTTGAAAATAAAATTGGGTTATTGCAGATATTTTAGTATTTAAACAACGCAATTTGTTGATGGGATTATGTGGTCGGATAAAAAATAAAAAAAATCATAAAAGTTTTAATTAATCACCACAATGTCTGTGAGTGAACACGCTAGCGTCTAAACGCTTTGTTCGAATAAGCTGAAAGTTGGTACGTATATTGTAAGTCACCATAGTACGAACCCTATAGATTTTGGTGAATCTAGCACTTACAGTTTTTTTACAGGGACACAAAGAAAAATTCTTTATCATTATGGACAAGGAACCAAAATCTTAAAGGTGCGATAGCATCTAAACGCCTTACTCAATTGAGCAAAAACTTTATACACATATTATAGGTCACAGATACTCAATATGTATAGATTTTGGAGAATCTAGCACTTATAGTTTTTTTTACAGGGACACAAAGAAAAATTCTTTGCCAAATTTTTAAAAGTGCGATAGCGTCTAAACGCCTTATTAATCTCAGCAAAGAATTTGTACACATGTTATAGGTCACATTTGAATCAACTGTATAGATTTTGGTGAATCTAGCACTTACAGTTTTTTTGCTGGGACACAAAGAAAAATTCTTTATCTTTATGGCCTATAAGACCAGCGATAGCATCTAAACGCCTTATTCAATTGAGCTGAAAATTTGTATGAATATTATAAATCACTGTTGCACTAACTATAAGCATTTTGGTGAATCTAGCAATTATAGATTTTTACAGGGACACAACGAAAAATTCTTTATCATTATGATCTAAGGGCTCAAAGTTCAGTAGCGTTAAATAAAACCTCGTGTGATATATGGAGAAAAATACTCAAACACTCTGTTATGGTTTTCTCTTTTTTGTTTGTTTAGCAACTCCTCTTTCTTTATTTTATCTACAAAACTGTTAGTTACTCAATGTTCGGAAAGTCGAGTGGAGTCACTCCAGATTTTTTTTCTTTTAATTAATGAAAATATGAAAATAAAACTTCACATTTTCTATAATGACGCAGAATGGAGAATCTTAGGAGAGATTTGATTGGTTTATTTTATTTTCATTGATTTGAGTGTATTTTACATTAAACTACAGCTACGTTATGAGGAATTAGAAGAGATTTGATTGGTTTAATTTATTTTCATTGATTTGAGTGTATTTTACATTGAACTACAGCTACGTTATGTTGAAATACAAGAGATTTGATTGGTTTATTTGATTTTCATTGATTTGAGTGTAATTTACGTTCAACTAGAGCTACCTTATGAGGAATTACAAAAGATTTGGTCAGTTTATTTGATTATCATTGATTTGAGTATATTTTACGTTGAACTAGAGCTACGTTTGGAGGGATTACGAAAGATTTGATTGGTTTATTTGGTTTTGATTTGAGGAAGGGGTGTCCAGTGATGATTTTTTTTTTTTTTTTTACATGCTTGACAGTGATTGCTGCGGAACCGAGTTACGTGCGTTTTCAGATTCATGCACAGCAAGGTAGGGGTGTCCAGTCATGTTTTTTTGGTTTTAACATGTGTGATAGTGATTGACGCGGGACCGAGTATTGTGCGTTTTCAGATTCATGCACAGCGAGGTAGGGGTGTCCATGGATTTTTTTTAACATGCGTGATAGTGATCGCCGCGGAGCCGAGTTTCGTTTCAGTTGCTAGTGCAACACAAGAGCTACTATGGTTGATCAGAGTACTTGAGGAACTTGACTTGCCACAATAACTGCCTATAACATTATTCGATGACCACCAATCAGCAATAAAAATGATAGAATCCCCTAAACATACTACTCGCACCAAGAACATTGATATTCGGTTCCACTGCGTCAAGAACCTATGCGAGAATGGTACTATTGTCTTACAATACCAGCAAAGCAAACTAATGACCGCTGACATGCTAAGAAAACCTACCCCTAAGGCAGTCTTCCTGAGGCATTGTCAAAACTTGCAACTAAGATCCGTTTCCAAGTTTGAGAGGGAATGAAAGGAAAATAAAATTACAAACTCGAAAAACTTTTCATTTCTGAAATGTGTTCTTATTTCCCAAAAAACGAACTGCATAAAAGAAAAATGAATCTGTGCATTACTCCCTTTTTTCAACCCACCCAACAAGGGGTGACTTAAAATAGAACAATCGTCCCGTGATACAATAGACTATGAACTATTTCTCTCAGTATTATTCTGTTCTCAGTTTTGTGTTTTAAGACATAAAAGAGAGATTTTCTGTTCTCTCCTTTTTTTTTTTTTTTTTTTAAACTAAAATTCCCGTTAAAAGACATAAGAAGGTCACTCATTTACGTAATGTATAACTACTACAAATCTACATCTTACTACATTAACAAAATCTTATTCCAGAAAGGAAAACTAAGGAGATGATAAACCAACAGGACACAGTGCACCATATAGCGGGGCAGAATAGCATCTAAAAGGTAAGCCAATTTTCTACTATTTCCATTTTAAAAGGACCATTTCTCTCATTTTGTTTAATAAACGCTCCCCTACCGAAGCATTTAATAATATTTTCTTATAGTATCTCGGTCTAGTAATTTTTGCTCACGTAAAAATAAATTAAATCAATTTCTAAAAAATTTATAGTATACATGTAAATCGGAGAAATCACTATCGAAATTAACGATGTTTCAATAGTCTAAATTTTCAACTCGAATAAAAATCTATTAAAGTCATTACTAAAGCAAAATATTTTTAACAACTCTACAATAATAATTTAAAAAAAAAAAAAAAAAAACTTGTTTTATGCTAACATTCTAGTAAAATTTTTCAGTAAACATTTTCTTTGGCATAAAATGTAATATGAAGACTAACATCCTTTTTTATTTTTTATGTTTTGTTTCTATGTAATTTGCTTTCCTACTAACAACAATGTCCTATTATTTACATTCAAATAATGCAAAATTTGAAAGAAAAGCCTTCAAGGCTTCAAAGAGACAGCCTTATTAATTAATAATATTTTAATTTAAATAACAAATGACAAGTTTAAAAACGAAGTAGTTAATCCTAAAACATTATGTTTACGCTAAAACATAGACTCTAATTATAAATGGATTTAAAGGACAGCAGAAAATTTAAATAACTTTGTAGAAAGATTCAAATGTTATATTTATTCAAAATATTAAGCAGCTGAAAATTTTAAGAAATTATTTCCTTGCCACTGGCATTTTAAATAAACCGAGAAAAATTGATTTATTTTCCTTATTTTTGAAACTATATTTAATTAAAACCAATGTAACTTTTAAAATGAGATAAAAATACAAAAAATTTTAAAACATTAAAAATATAGTTTAATTAAAAACATTAAAAACACAAGACAGACGTTTCGGCTCGAACACTAGCCCTCCTCAGTGTCAAACATACAAGTACAAATAACATTTACAAAAATTCATAATACATCATAACAAGATTAAATACTCAGGGGGAATAGCTTTAGCCTCGTTCAAGGCAGAATGTTGCATTTTGTATTTAATTATATTTAATTATTTTATACAGTCAGTGAGCTACTATAAAAATATTAATTATTTTTTATATTGAATTTCTAATTTTCGCATAGCTGGTTGTTTAGTATTTCCAGGAAATTTTATGAAATTCTGAAATTATCGATTAGAATTTATTCGAACAATAAAGAAAGTAAAAATATTTTGATATTGTGTAAAATAATAATAATAATAATAATAATAATAATAATAATAAGTGAATGCATAAAATTAATATTAAAAAAAAAAATGCGCTGTTAGTCATCACAAAATTTGGTCTATATCACTCATTTTTAAAATAATAACTCCACATTCTGATTAAAATGCACAAAGATTTAACCACAGCATCTAAAAAATAATGTTTTGACATATACAGTTTTGTGTAATTTTAATATATTCTGAGGTTTACCAAAGTGGAAAATCAAAGGATGCGAGTAATAACAATGCTACGTATCGGCCAACACATACTCAAATTATGTTAGCATCCGTTCTCATCTCACATTTTTTTTTTTTTTTTTTTTTTTTTTTTTCAATTAAACAAAATAGAAAATGAGATAAATAACTTCAGATGCGCGGGAAAAATTACACCATAACAACACCAGATGCTGAGCAATATTCTCAAAAATTGAATTCGAATAGCATTTCACAGTACCCTTCTCACATATCAAGTTTTGTGCAGTTCTGCACAATAAAAGCTTAGTGTGTGAGTGTTCTCACACATATGTCCTTTAAAAGCTTATTTATTTATCCAAATTTAATATATAACAAAAAGGAGGGATTAATATAGATTATATAAAATAAATCTTTTTAAATTTATCTAATTCAAGTAATTAATTATAGAGAATTTCCTGTTTTATTTTTAAATCAAAATTTTCATTTCTTTGTTCTTCTATCGTTAAAAACACATTGATCTAGGAATAAAATAAAGCAATTTTTATATTGAGGTTTGTGAAAAATAGTATGTGTATACATTTTCCCCGAATGGATTAAATCAATTTAGCTATAATTATTTATTTTGGAGAGGGTAATTTAAAATTCGTATCAGCCTACTTCTAACACAAGTAGCTATTAATAAAATAATAACTGTCATTTCAATTTATATTTATCACGCTAGTGTTTACATTAAATCAATTTAGCCGTAATTATTTATTTTCAGAGGGTAATTTAAAAAGCCGTTATCAACATATTTCTACTATATACAGCTATTAATAAAATAAAACAAGCATTTGATTTCATGTTTATTACCCTTGTATGTTTATGTTAAAAAACCTATTATTATTTCAAGAGGGTCATTATAATTCTAAAAATAGATTTATAATGATGTTCGATAGTCTGGGCGTCACCTTCTTTGTTCATTGAGAGTTGAAGGTCATTTGGCATGGCTTCTCAATGTCAAATCGATTTAATATTTGTAACGAACTTTTTATATTCAAAATTTAGTATGAATATCTTAGAAGAACAAAGAAACAGTTTGGCATTCTTTTGGCTGCATTTCAAAGATGCCAATCTCCGGGGTTGCGATTTTAAGCTATCTGTGGCTAGCAGATTTAGTGTATCTTATCGCTTTTGATCAGGTACTAAGTAGACGTAAATTTTTGAGGTCCTCCTCCCTCTCTGTCTAGTTGATGGGGATAGAATTTTTGTATCTGCTTACGAATATAGGAATGAAATGTAAAGTCATTGGTGACTGCAACCTGAATATTATATTGCTGCATTAATAAATCACAGTACTAAAATGATGTGTCCTGATTATTTCGAAGTAAAGACTTCTACTTTATATTTTTAACGATTCTACGATCCGGCTTTTGTGTGAAACGAACCTGACTGTGCTAGGCAATAGCATATATTATATGGTGCCTGTCCAGCTTCCCCGATCTTCAAAAATGGAGGGGGAGGAGGAACCCGACGGAATCATAATAAATTTTCCATGACGGAAAGGACCGAACATTTTATTAAAATTGCATCATCGAAGTGAATGTGGATAAGTAGTTGCATACTGCTATGCATACTCTCGATACTTAATTGGATTAATCATCGTTTGCAGTTGCAGATATTTGTTGTGAAGAAAAGTAGTGCAGCGAAGATTGAGATTTTACGAGTGCGCCTCACCTCTTCGTCATCTCTTTATCTGTAGAATTCCTCACTCCGTGTAAAGTCATTGAATGCGGGAGTTCAATAGTCGTGGAGTTATCAAGTGTTATCGTGGAGTTATCGAAGTGTTACGAGTGTGGCTCTCCTCTTCATCTTATATGGTTTGCGGATGTGTGCCAGCTAGAGTTTGTGTACAGTGATCAAGGCTGTGTTTCTTCATGGGTGTCTATATCGTGGAGTTAAAAGTCTTACGAGTGTGCTCTAGTATTCAAGAGATATTTCGTTTATGGATGTGTACGTGATCGGTGCGGTCTTTCTTCGGGAATATGTGTGCGGCGATACAATTCGTGCATCTAGAGAAAAAAAAAATTTTTTTTCGCTCCTGCATCTCGTGTTTATTATGTGCAATGTGCGGATTTTTCGTCACGTAAGATGATCGCTTCATTTTTTTTTGTGCGTTTTGTGACATCTACAAAGATCTTGTGTTCGCAAGTGTTTTTTTTTTTTTTTTTTTTCGACTCTGCAAGTGCAATTTTTTTTTTCTCCTTGTGAAATTTTTTTGGTGACTGGAGACAAGGGTAAATATTCATGTGGGATAAACAGCTGCTCAATTGAATAAAGTGAATGAGCAGAAATTGATAAATATTATTTTGTTTAGAAAATAAATTTCTTTCTTTTGCCTCTTAGCAAATCTATGTGCTGGAAGTGGTAAGTTGTGAGTTTATCTTATATTTGAAATATCCTAATGGAACTGTTGCTTTTATTAATTTTGTTCCTTTCTCACCAGTAAGAAATAATAATGATAAATATAATAAAGAAGGGAAGAGAGTTTTTGGAAAATAAATTTTTTTAGAAATTCTATTTTGAAATTTTATTGAAACTTTGAACAAAAAAAAATTTTCCTTATTCTTTTGAATTTTTGAAATATATATTTTTCGTAATTTTTAATAAAGTATTTCATTTGATATAAGTATATATATAAGTGTTTTGTTGTTTTTCATAATAATTGGTATTTTTCTATACTTATAAAGCTTAAAGTGATTTACTTTAATTTTTAGAACATTTTGAAATATATAAATATGTTTACATAATATTTTGGTTAGGTATTTTATCATTTGCATTTTCTGTGAGTAACATAAAGAAAAATGCATAATATTTTATGCTCATAGATCTTAACGCAATTTATTTTTTTGCTCGGACAATTTTGAAATATATATTTTTAATGGGTCTCGCAGTATTTTGTTGGGATTTTATTTTTCTTTCATGATGATTAATACTTTTATGAGCATATTATGATTTATTTTTTTTAAGTGATTTATTACAATTACTGCTGCAAATTTCTACAATTCCTTATGATTTATTTTATTTTTCGAATATTTTAAGATATATATACACATTTTTTGACATTTTTAATGAGGTATTTTATCTGATGCAGTTGCAGTAAGCATCAAAAGAAAAGATGCGTAATTTTTGTGCTCATTTAATTTAATATATTATATATATATTTTTTTTACTCGAGTATTTCTGAGATATATTAATATTTATTTGACCCAACATAAATAATCAAGATGGCCACTAAAAAGAACATTAATATTAACATTTTAAATTTTGACGGGGACTCATCCTTACTTGAATTTTTTTTCCATCAGATTGAGTCATATGCAAAATTAAATAGATTAAATTCAGAAGAGGCAGTGGCAATTTTAAAAGGTAAATTAACTGGCCCTGCATTAAAATTCATGACTCAATCTCCCTTATTATACAAATCGACAGATTTAAAATTTATCAAGGATGAATTCCAGAAATTTTTTGCTCCAATGAGCAGTACTCAGGCTCTTGTGGAATTTAACAATTTAATACTCTTACCACAAGAATCAATTAGAAATTTTTCCCACAGGCTAAATATTTTAGCCGATGTAGTATATTCGCAGATTAATGATGCTAATGCTTTAAATTCCATTAAATTTACTAAATTCATTTCAACCATTCCCTCAAACATTAGAGTTAAGATTCAAGAAGAGGGAATCTCTGAGTACCAACAGGCGGTCAACCGAGCACAGAAATTACAGGACATTAATGTTAATGAAACATTACTACAAGTGAGCTTAAATAACCCAGTTATTAATACACTATCTGAAAAGTTAGTCGAACTGACAGATAGGATGAATAATCTGTCATTTGTTAGTAAATCTCATGAGGTTAATCATTCACACGAATCCCCAGTGCAAGATAGGCAAAGAAATAATGATAGACAAAGTGAATTAAGATATAATTATAAAAGTAGAAATCAAAATTTCAGGGGTAAACAAAAATTCAGGGGTAATCAAAATAAGAACAGATATCATTCTTCTCCTATTTGCCAGTTGTGCAGTAAAAGAGGACATGTTGCTACTAGGTGCTTTAGATGGCAAAGAAATCAGACTAGGGGTAAAAATTATGACAGAAATAATTATAGTAAAAATTCATATAATTTAAACGAGCGCAGAGATGTAGTTTAGCTGATGCAAGTACATCTCAGGAATTGAATAGAGCATCAGCACAAAATTTTTCTCTGGACATTGATAATAACTTTAATCTACCCAAATTATCTAGTGTTAGATTGGTCAATTCTACTGCGTCTCAGACACAACAAATCTTGAAAATTTCTGATTCTAAATGTACTCAAACAAATAACGATAAAAGGGAGAACATTTTTAATGTCCATGTAAATTCTCCGAAGTTACCTCTTATTAAAATTTTGCTAGATAAACAAAAGGTAAACACACTTCTTGACACTGGTAGTTCTGTTAGTCTGTTAGCTGAAAGTACATTTAATAAATTAAAACATAGTTTGAAATATAAGCATTTATCTTCCCATGTGACAATCAAAACCGTGAACTCGAATGTACAGTTTTCATCTTGTATACAAACCACTTTCAAAATTCAAAATCAATTTTTTTCACAAAAATTCTTCATAGTAGATATTCCTGAAGGTTCTGCATTTAGGGTTATTTTGGGTTATGATTTTATTCAACAATATCATGTAATATTAGATATGCAGAGGTCCTTGTTAAAAATTAAAGATCTGAGTATTCCCATAACAAACACATATAGCGACCATGAAGAAAATCTTAATATGCATACTCAATGTAAGAAACTTTCAGTAAAAACGGGACAAAAACTTATTTTACAACCCAAAGAAGAATCTTCTATTACAGTTTATTGTCCCAAAGTTTCTTCGGGTGATTATTTATTTCAGAGTAAAAAGAGTTCTTCCAAATTAATTTTTTTGGATTCAATAGTTAATATTGATCATTCTCAGAAACAAAATTGTGATAGTAAATATGATAGAGTAAAATTTCAGTTATATGTTAAGAATAACACTAATAGAAGTATGCATGTAAACAAACATTCAAATATTGGTACAATTAAAGAAATCGAACAAATTATAGACTATGGTTCAAAACAAAATGATAATGTTGAAATTTCTGAGGATTCACAATTTATTAATTATATTCAACCTTCTAGTGATGTATTAAAAATGAGGAAACAAGATTTAACACCCACGGACTTTGATGTTAAACATCTCAATGGGGCTCATGCAACAAAATTAAAACAAATTTTATTAAGTAATTTCGCAGCATTTTCTAAAAATATGAAAACCCTTGGACATACTGACAAGGTAGTACCAAATTTAAAATTTTTAAGTGACTATCCAATTAAGACTTTGCCCTTTCCCATTCCTCAGGCTTTACAACAGGAAGCTAGAGATCAAATTAACCAATTGGTAGAGGCTGGGATTATTGAGCGAAACTGCTCAGAATGGGCTTGCCCAATTTTATTAGTAAAGAAAAAACAAGATGGATCTGGTAAACAGAAATTTCGCCTCGCGTTAGATTTAAGAATGTTAAATTCTATTATTCAAGGTTCTTCTTATCCGTTACCTAAAATTCAAAATATAATAGCTGATCTATCTGCGTATAAATTTTTCACTTGTCTTGATTTCCAACAGGCGTATCATCAAATTGATTTACCGGAACATTTACAAGATAAAATTACTTTCACATCAATGTTTGGCAGTTTCAAATTTAAAAGACTATGTTTTGGTCTTAAAAACGCAGCTTCTCAGTATCAAGCACTCATGGATTCTTTAATTGATGAAATTAATATAGATGGAATTTACGCGTATCAGGATGATTTAATATTTGGTGCAAATAGTTTTGAAGAGACATGTGTCAAACTTGAAAGAATTCTTAGGATTTTAATTAAATATAATTTAACCTTAGCTCCTAGTAAATGTACATTTCATAAGAGTGCTGTAAATTATTTGGGATTTCACATAGAGAATAATTCAATTTCTCCAATTGAGTCAAATATCATTAAAATAAACTCTTTCCCTACACCTACAACAAAAAGACAATTAAAACGCTTTATAGGAGTTGTAACCTTTTATAAGTCTCTTATTCATAATTTTTCTAAATTAATTCAACCACTTATTGAATTGACTAAACCGAAAACAAAATTTGTTTGGAATAAACATCATGAGGATATTTTTAAGAAATTTCAAGATATATTTTTAAATTCACCTATGGTAAGATTACCGGATTGGAACAAGACTTTCTTTCTCAACACTGATGCATCAAATATTTCTATCGCAGGAGTTTTGATGCAGAAATATGACAATCAATTATTACCTGTCGCCTTTTTCTCTAAATCACTTAAACCGTCTGAAAAAAGATATCCGGCTATCAAACTTGAATTAATGGCCATTTATAAATCTGTAATTGCTTTCAAATATTACTTATACAATAGAAAGTTTATCATTTTGACTGACAGTGCTCCTTTAAAAACATATAGAATAACAAATAGTCCTGCTGATTTAACTACTAAATGGCTGTTAGAGTTGTCAGAATACTCATTTGAATTTGAACATATTCCTGGCACTACAAATGTTTTAGCGGATTATTTATCAAGATCAGACTTCTCAAATAATCAACAAAATTTAAAAACAAACCCAGAATTAATATTCAGTTCTCAACCTCTTCCTATCGTACAAGATGACACACATTCAATTAATCAAATTTCCACTTCTACTCAGTCTGTATTACAAAATCAATTCAACAATTTTCTAGTTTCTGGTAATACTCAAAATAAAGATCCCCTTTTGGAAATTTCAAATAATACATTTATATCTGAGCAAAAGAATGATCCAAAATTGTCAATTATTTACAGACAAATTTTGAGAAAAGGTTTTTCAAAAAATAATGATAATTTTTTTATCCATCCAGATTCTAAAGTTTTAATGTACAAGAAACAAAATTTGCATAATAATACTTTTTCATATCTCATTGTTGTACCACATTCTTTAAAATCTAAAGTTTTAACCATTTCACACCTTTCTCACTTTGGGTTAACAAAAACATACGAATTTTTATCAAATAGATATTATTGGAAAGGTATGTACACAGACACTTTAAATTTTGTTGCTTCGTGTACTTTATGTTTACAAAATAAACATCATAACACACCACCAGCTCCTTTACAACCCACCTATACTCCAACACATCCAGGGCATACTATTAGTGTCGACTTAGTTGGTCCTTTTATAGATGGACATTCAGTTTTAACTGTGATTGACCATTTTTCGCGACACATTGAATTATTTCAATTAAAAGACACTTCTTCATCAAAAATAGTTAAATGTTTATTTAATTACATTACAACATTTGGTAGACCATCAGTAATATTATCAGATTTAGGCAAACAGTTTACATCAACTATTTATAATATTTTTAATGATAAACTTGGCATAAAAATTTTACATTCATCTGTTGCTCATCTTCAAAGTAACTCTATTTCTGAGAGGATAAATAAATCTATAAAGTACTCAATTAACACTTTAATTTCTGAGGGGCATTCTTTTGAAAATTCACTAGCTATACATAAATCACTTTACAATGGTTCAACACATTCATCCACTTTGTTTTCACCTAACCTACTGCATTTTGGTAGGGAACTGTCTTTAATATTTGATACATTTGATCAATTTATAAATCAGCCATTTTTGGATAAAAATGTAGACATATATAAATTATTACACGACTTAGATAACATCTATAGCAAAGCATATTCTAACATTAAAGAAAATCAAGACAAAAGATATCAAAATTTTCAAAAGCGTGCAAAACTGAGGCCTGTTGCTGTTCATGATGTTGTATACTTGAAATCAATAGATAAATTTAAACCCAAGTATTCTGGGCCATTTATGGTTGTACAAAAACACTCGCCAGTTTCCTTTTCCATTAAGAGATTACATGCACCTGATAATAAAGCTTTCAGAGTCCATATTGATAGACTCCTTATTGCTCCGCCTCGACGTAATTATTTGTTTACTGAACCCAACTCCAATGTAACACATAATATTGGCAATAATTCTACACATCCTTATAACTTAAGAAATCGCAATTAATTTTTTCACAAAAAAAGTTTGAATATATTTTGCTTCACAAATGCATTTTCCAATGGCCAAGGGAGTGTATTTGTTTGCTGTGCAGGAACTCGTCTTTATTTATTTTATTATTTTTATTTTTAGATGGCTGGTCCACTGTTTTTTATATTTTTCTTTTGATGTAAAGACTATTTCTTGCATTGCAGTGTTGTTGAATATATATAATATTTATAAATAAGATGCATCTAAAAAAAAAAAAAAAAAAAAAAAAAAATGAATGATTCTAATGATAACATAAATGCTTGTAGATCATATTTTGAATTTCTAAATTAGTAATCAAGGTGTTATTTTTTATTTAATGTATACTATATCTATTTTTATTGGGTGAAGGTTAAACAAAAGTAAGATAATTGAAATATATTTAATAGAGATATTTCATTAGAATACAGATTAAGTTCATAGGAAATTAATTATTAATGATAATAGTGCTAACAATATACATACAGCTAAATTTTATAAGTTTCCAATTGATTTTTGGTGTACAACATGTGTTTGGTTTGTTCAATATCCAATCTAAATTTTTATTATTTTGGCACTCCCTCTCATCACTCAAAATTTTGTCAATTTGTTTTCTTTTACTTATTTATTACCCTATCCTAGATATATGTTGTCTCGTTCAAAATTTTCTCCCGGGAGAGCAACATTGGATATGTGATGAGAATCTATATTATTGTTGACATTAATTTTTCAACATTTATGACACTTAATTAATCGGTTTCGTGAGGTGTCCCTACAGGGGTCTGTGGACTCTGCTGGGAGACGGAGGCCTGTGCCTAACAGTACAGGTCTTTCAAACACGCCCTGTCCCGCTAGGATGTTAGCCTTAAGTTAACATCATTACACTTACTTTTTGTAAGGATTAAGGGAAGATTATTTTTTTTGACTGCCAATGGCGTCCTTTTTAAAATATTTCCTGTGTGGTATACACGAAAACTTTTCTGTTCTTTACTTTTATTTATTTTTTTGTACATAGTTTTGTTTAACGTTGACCAATATGTAACCAAGGTGTTAGACAAATAAATATTACAATAATATGTTGGAACCTTTAGTATTACAACAATGTATATGCATATGTGTAATTTATATATTTTTTTTTCTCTATTTCACTATACATATTAGTGTGAAAATTTAATATTTTGGAATGTAAAAATCTAACGTTAGTAAATGTTGATGTAGCATTATTTGCTATGTTCATCAAAAAGAGACTCTTTCATAAAAAAACATTTCAGCTGAAATTTTTGGTGGCATATAAAAAAAAAATTCTATAAACTATATTGAACTGCAGTTGAAATTATTTATAGAAGCCACAATTTTTGCGCCTGTCATGACAAGGTGTTTCTCTTAAAGTTTTTGGTTATACTGATATTTTTGAAATATGTGTATTTTGTATTTTTGAATTAGTGTTTATATTTCATATATATTTTGTGTGTTCAATATTAAGCATTCATATAATTTTTACTTATGATGTAATATCATTTTTTTAAGTGTGCGTCTTTGGTAAGTGCTTTTGAATATTATTGTTTGTATATGCATTTCTATACAGGAGGCGAGGAGGAGTTATTTTTATTTTTTTTACTAGTCGAAGGGGAGATATATGTGTGAGTGTTCTCACACATATGTCCTTTAAAAGCTTATTTATTTATCCAAATTTAATATATAACAAAAAGGAGGGATTAATATAGATTATATAAAATAAATCTTTTTAAATTTATCTAATTCAAGTAATTAATTATAGAGAATTTCCTGTTTTATTTTTAAATCAAAATTTTCATTTCTTTGTTCTTCTATCGTTAAAAACACATTGATCTAGGAATAAAATAAAGCAATTTTTATATTGGGGTTTGTGAAAAATAGTATGTGTATACATTTTCCCCGAATGGATTAAATCAATTTAGCTATAATTATTTATTTTGGAGAGGGTAATTTAAAATTCGTATCAGCCTACTTCTAACACAAGTAGCTATTAATAAAATAATAACTGTCATTTCAATTTATATTTATCACGCTAGTGTTTACATTAAATCAATTTAGCCGTAATTATTTATTTTCAGAGGGTAATTTAAAAAGCCGTTATCAACATATTTCTACTATATACAGCTATTAATAAAATAAAACAAGCATTTGATTTCATGTTTATTACCCTTGTATGTTTATGTTAAAAAACCTATTATTATTTCAAGAGGGTCATTATAATTCTAAAAATAGATTTATAATGATGTTCGATAGTCTGGGTGTCACCTTCTTTGTTCATTGAGATTTGAAGGTCATTTGGCATGGCTTCTCAATGTCAAATCGATTTAATATTTGTAACGAACTTTTTATATTCAAAATTTAGTATGAATATCTTAGAAGAACAAAGAAACAGTTTGGCATTCTTTTGGCTGCATTTCAAAGATGCCAATCTCCGGGGTTGCGATTTTAAGCTATCTGTGGCTAGCAGATTTAGTGTATCTTTTCGCTTTTGATCAGGTACTAAGTAGACGTAAATTTTTGAGGTCCTCCTCCCTCTCTGTCTAGTTGATGGGGATAGAATTTTTGTATCTGCTTACGAATATAGGAATGAAATGTAAAGTCATTGGTGACTGCAACCTGAATATTATATTGCTGCATTAATAAATCACAGTACTAAAATGATGTGTCCTGATTATTTCGAAGTAAAGACTTCTACTTTATATTTTTAACGATTCTACGATCCGGCTTTTGTGTGAAACGAACCTGACTGTGCTAGGCAATAGCATACTTAGATACATTTTTTTTTTTTTTTCAAATGGGAGAAATCGGTACATAGCAGAAACATAGGAGATTTACACTAAAAGTTGATATGCACTAATTTATGCCAAGGTGGAACTAAATATATGCATTTATGAAATTTTGTGCATTAGTTTTTGAGTTATGGATGACGCAATGTTTTATCATATACATACAAACTTTCTTTTCTTTCATTTTTTTTTTTTTTGTTCAAATCTTATTTTAAACCTCTCAGAACATATAAATCAATCAAAAACCGAATTTTTTTTTTTTTTTTTTTTTTTGAAATTTAGTCATTTTTATACGAGTTTTTTTTTTTCCCTCTTAAATACAGAAGAGAGTTAAACATTAATGGGTTAAGAGTTAAACATTATCTAATCACAGACGGGTCATACTATTTTTTTTTTTTTTTTTTCATAAAATATTATTGTAATTAGTTTTATTATTATTTTTGATAATTTCTTCTAAACTTGTAAAAGCATTGCTAAAATGATGAAATATCGCTTAAAATTTTAAAAATGCAGCGATTTCTGCTAAATTACTATACCAAAACATTTCATACAAAATTACAGAATTTATCAACATACATATTCAATCAAATCTGTTTAATGTAATATTGTTAAAAATGTTAGAAAACATAGATAAAAAGCAAAATTGAGGAAAAAAGCAAAAATTTAATCGAAAATTGAATATTTCTAAGAGAGTTAAAATGAATACAATAGCGTCCAAAAGCTTTGTTCGAATGGTCTAAAAGTTCTTACGTATGCTATAGGTCATCGTAGCAAGAACTGTGAAGATTTTGGTGAATCTAACAATTTTTTTTTTTTTTTTTTTTTACAGGGGTACAAAGAAAGGTTCTTTATCATTGTGGCCAATGGGCTGAAAGTGCGATAGCGTCTGAGGGGGGGGGGGGACAACGAAGTATTTTTTTTATTATTATGACTATGGGCTCAAATTAGCCAATAGCGTTAAAATAAACAAGTCCAATAGCATTTAATTAAACAACATACTATGCAAATAAAAATACTGAAGCATCCTACTGAAATTCTCTCTTTTATTTATTTAATAACTTCATTTACTATAATTTACTTAAACCATCCTTAATTACTTAATGTTTAAAAATTATAAGATTAAAAAAATTTTATAAACCATGTTTTTAAATTTTCTGTTGAATCATGTAAACGCTACTGAAGGCAGCCGGAACCCCAGCAATTGGAAAAAAGTATTAAAATAATTCCTTGCTATCGTCTTTTGAGCTATTATAAAAGTTTCAAATGGCTATCTAGCCGGGAAGTTATTTAAAAGTTGATTGCAAGCTTTGTACTGGAAACTCTGCCGAAGGCAGCAGGGTCCCGAAGCAATTGGATAAAAATATTTTTAAAAAGCATTTTCACTGTATTCTGAACTATTCCGAAAGTTTCAAACGTCTAGCTACTCGGGAAGTTAGTTAAATAAATTTTCTGTTGAATCATATGAACGCTGCCGAAGGCAGTAGGGGCCTGAAACAGTTGACTAAAAGTATTTAAAAACATGTATTTCCACCATGTTCTGAGCTATCCTAAAAGTTTCAAATATCTAGCTAGTCGGGAAGTTAGTGAAAAATCGATTGCAAGCTTTGTACTGATAACGCTGCCGAAGGCAGCAGGAACCCGAAACAGTTGGCTAAAGGTATTAAGAAAATGCATTTTCACAGTGTTCTGGACTATTCTGAAAGTTTCAAATGTCTAGCTAGTCGGGAAGTTAGTTAAATAAATTTTCTGTCGAATAATATAAGCGCTGCCGAAGGCAGTGGGACCTGAAATAGTTGACTAAAATTATTAGAAAAATGTATTGTCACCGTGTTGTGAGCTGTCCTGAAAGTTTCAAATGTCTAGCTAGTCGGAAAATTAGTGAAAAATCGATTGCAAGCTTTGTACTGATAACGCTGCCGAAGGCAGCAGGAACCCGAAACAGTTGGCTAAAGGTATTAAGAAAATGCATTTTCACCGTGTTCTGAACTATTCTGAAAGTTTCAAATGTCTAGCTAGTCGGGAAGTTAGTTAAATAAATTTTCTGTCGAATCATATAAGCGCTGCTGAAGGCAGCGGGGCTTGAAATAGTTGACTAAAATTATTAGAAAAATGTATTATCACCGTGTTGTGAGCTGTCCTGAAAATTTCAAATATCTAGCTAGTCGGGAAGTTAGTTAAAAATCGATTGCAAGATTTGTCCCTGACAAACAAACCCACAAACAAACAAGAATCGAAGTTAATAAAAACATGGTAAAAATCGAGAGGTCACTGTAGATTTTTTAATTTTTCGTTAAAATATTCACTTCTAGTACAATCATATTTGTTTAAAAAAACATTACAACAATATGATTTAGTTCAATTATTATTGTTCACAATTTAATTGTAGTTATTCTTAATAACAATCTTTCTTACCCATGTGCACCATTACAACAATCATGTAAAGACAGATTGTGTAAAATAGCTCTCTTGGTATTATTATGCTGTTGCATTCAATAATATCATAATAACAAAATAGCAATTGAAATACATTAAAAAACAAGTTAATTCAAAAATATTCAGCAATAGTTTAGCAAAAAATAAAAATTTTGGAATTTTTATATTATCTATTAAATTGCGCGCAGACTCTCCTAGCTTTCCCTTATATCTAAAAAAATATATATACTGGTTTTGTTCTTACAAATAAATTATATAAATCTAAAAACCCTGAAACTGAATATGCAAGGAAAGAGAAAGTAAAACAGAGTTAGCATAATACAATTTTATGACTATTGGTTCTAGATCTCTAATCACTTACATTCTAGCGTCAAATTTGGAAAGTTGACTTTAAATTATACGATCAGCTCCCTTCTTCGAGGAAAAATCCAATATACGTATTTGTTACAAATTATTCTAAAATTCGGAATATTGGCCGCTTATTAAAGCTCACTTTCTTTCTTCGAGGAAAAAAATCATAACAGATTTACGGGCATGGTTTTATTTTTACGGCAATGACTGGAGCACTTTCTGCCGGCACTGACAGTAATATAGTGTTCAAATATTTTAAAGTTTACAATCTTTTAGAAAAATTTTAAGAAACACTAAATGCAATTAAAAATTGTTCCAAATATTTTGTTTAATTAATGGTTATAAAAATACCTGCAGCATACTATAAATACTACAACATTTTTTAACATACCATTATTTGCAATTTATACAATATATATATATATTTTTTAAGTAACATGATTTCATTGTATATTACCATGTTTTTATTAACTTCGATACTTGTTTGTTTGTTTGTTTGTTTGTGTGTTTGTTTGTCAGGGACAAATCTTGGAATCGATTTTTAACTAACTTCCCTACTAGCTAGATATTTGAAATTTTCAGGGCAGCTCACAACACGGTGACAATACATTTTTCTAATAATTTTAGTCAACTATTTCAAGTCCCGCTGCCTTCGGCAGCGCTTATATGATTCGACAGAAAATTTATTTAACTAACTTCCCGACTAGCTAGACATTTGAAACTTTCAGAATAGTTCAGAACACGGTGAAAATGCATTTTCTTAATACCTTTAGCCAACTGTTTCGGGTTCCTGCTGCCTTCGGCAGTGTTATCAGTACAAAGCTTGCAATCGATTTTTCACTAACTTTCCGACTAGCTAGACATTTGAAACTTTCAGGACAGCTCACAACACGGTGACAATACATTTTTCTAATAATTTTAGTCAACTATTTTAGGTCCCGCTGCCTTCGGCAGCGCTTATATTATTCAACAGAACATTTATTTAACTAGACTAGCTAGACATTTGAAATTTTCAGAATAGTTCAGAACACGGTGAAAATGCATTTTTTTAATACCTTTAGCCAACTGTATCGGGTTCCTACTGCCTTCGGCAGCGTTATCAGTACTAAGCTTGCAATCGATTTTTCACTAACTTTCCGACTATCTGGACATTTGAAACTTTTAGGACAGCTCATAACACGGTGACAATACATTTTTCTAATAATTTTAGTCAACTATTTCAGGCCCCACTGCCTTCGGCAGCGCTTATATTATTCGACAGAAAATTTATTTAACTAACTTCCCGACAAGCTAGACATTTGAAACTTTCAGAATAGTTCAGAACACGGTGAAAATGCATTTTTTTAAATACCTTTAGCCAACTGTTTCGGGTTCCTGCTGCCTTCGGCAGCGTTACCAGTACAAAGCTTGCAATCGATTTCTTACTAACTTCCCGACTACCTAGATATTTGAAACTTTCAGGATAGCTCAGAACACGGTGGCAATATATTTTTTTAAATATTTTTAGTCAACTGTTTCAGGTCCCTCCTGCCTTCAGCAGCGTTCATATGATTCAACAGAAAATTTATTTAACTAACTTACCGAGTAGCTAGACAATTGAAACTTTCGGAATAGTTCAGAATACGGTGAAAATGCTTTTTAAAAATATTTTTATCCAATTGCTTCGGGACCCTGCTGCCTTCGGCAGCGTTTCCAGTACAAAGCTTGCAATCAACTTTTAACTCACTTTCCGGCTAGATAGCCATTTGAAACTTTTATAATAGCTCAAAAGACGATAGCAAGGAATTTTTTTAATACTTTATCCAATTGCTGGGGTTCCAGCTGCCTTCAGTAGCGTTTATATGATTCAACAGAAAATTTAAAAACATGGTTTATAAAAATTTTTTTATCTTACAATTATTTTTATAGAATCTTATGTTCTGTGTTCACGGAATTTTTTTTTTAAACAAGAAAATTATTAGAAACCATCACTTTTTAGAAAATTTCTTCTAATGTACATTCGGATACTTTTATAATACAACAGAATGTTTAAATTAGATACAGAAAAGACCTACTCTTTACAGATATAAAATATTTTATCTTTCTTAAGGATAAAAAAAATAATAATAATTGGCTTACTCGAACAACTTCAATTCAGAGAATAAAGCAAGAAACAACAAAAAGCGGAAGAAAAAATCAAAAGCATTGGAATGAAAATAAAAAACGTTACTTTGTTCTACTTAGACATTAGTTGGATAACATTTAACTGAGATTATTCTGTAGGAAAAAGCAAATATTTTTGAGTCGTTTTCTATTGGAAATAAAATATCTAGTTTCAGTTTTCTCAATAATTTTTAATGGAAACTCAGACAAAGCTAAATGAGAAAAAATGATGTTTTATTTTTATTTTTTAAATTTAACTCAGAATATTTAGTAATACAATAATGTTCGTGGAAATCGTAAGCTGAAATAAAAAATTTCATTTTAAATTTTTTAATAAGACTAGTGGATCTGCAAATCATGTGCCACAACATCCTATTCCCATCACGCATTACCCAGCTGATCATTTTTGTTAATTCCGTATCATTTAATATATGAGGAGCAAACATTCAAACCGTGTTTTCTCCAAAAATAAAAAAAAATGAGTTAGCGATTTTTCTGTGAACTCAACATTAAATAGCACAAAATTATACTATTATTTTAAACCAAAATAATTTTTATCACATTATAAATGCGCTTAGAAAGTTAGGGTTTCAATCAAAGTGTTTCCTCCAGAGCCTGTTTTCAGTCAAACTGTGATTTCTCCAGCCAACCAGTCAGTACTGCTCTTTCTGGTCGCGTGACTCGTACATGTACCAGCTTTTTATGTTTGTTTTTTCGTTAGTTCTATCTTGTTTTCTTCATTTTAGAGGAGTGTACTTTATTATTATTATTATTTATTTATTTATTTTTTTTTTCAAATGGAAGAATTAATAGATGGTGTATTAGTGAGTACTTCTAATTATGGAACTAGAAAAATACAGAGAATTGGTGGAAAAAGAAAAGAAGTGAAAAAGAAACGATATTCAGCACCTTTAGATAACAACATTTATGCTCCATGCAAACATTCTATTAATAAATACTTTTTCATGCACTGATGTTAGACCTAATGACGTTAAGAAGTTTCGGGATAGACTTTACGAAATTCCGGACAAACAGCGACAAGATTGTATTATAGCCTCATTGGTTGTTACAAAAAATGTAACTCGACGTAGACCTAATAACCCAACCCCCCCCCCCCCCAAAAAAAAAAAAAAAAAAAAAAAAAAAAATCGCAATAATCTGGCTTACAGCATGCATTTTCTGCTTCTTATTTTATTACTTGTAGCAGTGGTAGGAGAATTCCTGTGTGTAAAAACAATTTCATGGCTATAACTAAAATAGGTCGTACAATGCTAGCCAATATTGTTACTAAGGTACATGCTGGTGAACCTATTGAGGAAAAGAGAGCAGGGGATAGAAAAAGCCACTTAAGCATTAATAATAATAATAATAATAATAATAAAATAAAAAAAAAAAAACAAGGTAAGAGAATTTATCTTAAACTTAAAGGCATCAGAATGACATAGACAAACTTTTACAATTGATGTATGGTGAAGAGTGAAAAAATCAGCCTGTTTTTAAATGGCATAAAGATATCATTACTAATAACTTTCATGCAGAATATGAAGAAACAAAGGAAGCATGAAATTGCTTAAGTGAAGATATTGGTTTAAAAATTTAAATTTCAAACTGGCTTAAAAATTTTAGTTCTTCCCTACAATTTCCATGATGATTTTCACGCGTAAATATTTAATTTAACTTTATAATTACATAACAAAATCGGTTCTGTTAATTACATTAAGAATGTTATTTCATCAATAGTCGAGCTACATACTTTTTCTTTCAAAAAATGTTTTGTCCACATTGGAAACATTCGAAACATGTTTTCTCCTCTGTGTTTCGGTCAAAACATGCTTTCTCCACATTGGAAACATTCAAAACATGTTTTCTCCTCTGTGTTTCGGTCAAAACATGCTTTCTCCAAATTTCAAATACATTTTTCTAATTAACTCTAAGTTTATTAGGTAAAGTAGGCCTACAGATCTTCCTAGTAACCAATAATACAACTAAACAAATGATAATTAGGGTCTAAGAAGGGTTATTTTTTAATTTATCAGTTTTTTGTGTTTTCTGAAAAATTGCATTTGAAGGAGAAAACACGGTTTGAATGTTTGCTCCTCATATATATAATATGATTAACTCGCTACATACACAAATACATTTCTGAGGGGGCTACCGCCCCTCCTAAACCCCCCCGTTGTACTTGTCTGTATTGCACATATGTGTATATATAATTCCTTGTAACTCATAAATTCTTTTACCAAATTTCATCACAAATGATTGCATAATAAATTGGAATTATTTTGTGTTGCCCTATAAAAAATTACCAATTCTATGTCTATCATTTTTTATAGAAATCGTGCTTTAAACAATCTAAAAAAATGTTTATTTCATTATGTTTAATGGAGTGTAGCAATGTTAAAATGCACTAATAAGAAATACAGTCTATTGACCGTAATGGAACGAAATTCTTTCATGTGTTCTAGCCACAGATATAGCCACTAGTCAATAAAGACTATACAATTAATTTATTGTATCTCTTTAATATGTAATTCAAATTTAACATTATTTGTATGATAACAGAATGTCATCGGAATTCTTATGTGTGATCCTGTAAATAAATTATTTAGTCTATACATACCTTTTGTCTACAGAGAACATGCGTTTAAGCATCTTAATAATGTATTCTAATTCCAGTATGTTGAATGAATATGAAAGAAATATGACATAATTTGGACGATTACGTAACAATTTCAGAAGACTTTTATAAGTTCTTTGACATGTACATTAATTATTGTCTAAGCACACATTTTCTTCCGAAAGCATGCTTTAAAGAATCTCAAGAATGCATGTAAATTTCATTTTGTTAGATGCAGTGTAACCATGTTAAATCGAGTTTAAACAAAAATCTGCCTATAGGCCGTAATGATAAGAAAAACTTTGTGTGTATCTGTATACGAAGAATAAATGATATGTGCACCAAACATTATGCAGATATTTCTGTGTAGCCCCTAAACATGCATACCAATTTGCAACTCAATCGGGGGATTTTTGCGGCCGTTATTGCAATACATGCAAATTCTGTTCATAGGCCGTAATGATAAGATAAAATTTGGTTTGTTCAGTACACAAACTACATATAGAACAGATGCCAAAAGCTATACAACTAATGTTGTGCGGCTCATGAACATGTGTACCAAATTGCAAGTCAATAGAGTGATTTTCGCGGTACATACATACAGACAGACAAACAGACAAAAGTATTTTGAGTACCCACTCTCAACGTAGAGGCATCCACTGACGTTTCGGTAATTAATGTAATATTTGAGAAATTAAATCTATATTCCCTGTAACTGAAAAATGTACTTTTTGATCCCTGCAATACTGTGGTTGTCTCTAATTCATTGGCTATTTTTCACTCACTACTGGCTTCAATGCAATAAAAAAAAATTAATTAGTTATATAAATATATTGGAGTCAGTTACTTTTTAGTTTCCCTATTTATAATTCTATGATTATTTATTTTACTGCTATTTTTCATACGTTTTTAAGCTATCGTATTGAAAATGATGTCAAAACACTGCTTTTAAAAAGTATTATAAATAATTTAAAACTTTTACTTTAAAATTTTACCTTTTGCTTAATATTTAGTTCAATTGCTATCACTTCTCGTGCTACTTTTAATATTTTTAAAATGATTTAATTAAAATTTCAAGAACACGGAAATAATTTTTATATAATACTAAGTATTTTAAATATTTTATTCCTTAAAATATTTATTATGATAAAATGGTGACAATGGAGGGAACATTAGTTACTTTCCGGTGGTCTCACCAAGACACGAGAGACCATGCTAGAAAATGCTAGTAGTGGGGAAGTGTCAGGTTCTAACCCAATTCAAGCTCATCGGCCTAATGATTTGGTGTTTTTCATGTCTTTCTACAAAGCTAACTTGAATATGGACTAGAAAGACTTAACGGAGGTCATCAAACAGGTCCCTCGCGTAGATATTAGGCTTTAATCCACAGCCAATCAACCAAATGGTGTGAAGTTGTGGTTTCATGCTTATTATTGCGATGTGATGTTAATGTGAAACAAAAATTCTTTAAAATATAACTTTTCACTGGTAAATAGGGTAAGATGATGTGTCATGTGGTTTCTTGATGCACAAACCCCAAAAGGGGTTACCGGTCATTCGTAGTACAGATACATCAATAACTAAAAGTGTGTTACATTTTTGGTAATTTTTAGAAATTTCTTAAATAAATTTTGATTGACAATCCATCTCCCTTCATCTGGTAAGTATTAAAAAATTCGCTTGACCCTTATTTAGTTATGTAAACCATTGTTGAAACAGGAAAAAAGTAATTCGGATAATTTTTTAAAAGTATAGTGCCCGCCAAACCGATAAAAGAGGTCATTTATGTAAGTTTTACATTCTCATTTATGTAAGTTTAATAAGAGGACTTGCGTCTTGCTCAACGTTTTCGGTAAAATGTCCGTAGTTTTACATTGAGAAATAGTGCCTGTTTGTCTTCTTTGTTGTTTTAAGTTATATCTAGGGATTATTTTTAGCAAAATATCAAATAAGGTAACAGATAATATTAAAAAGATAATATTGCTTAATGTTAAAGAAATATTTAAAAAAATATTTTGTCATTACAACTAAAATGTGTATTTTACTTATCCCGTAAGCCATCTTACCCCAATCATGTGGTAAGATGTGAAAACGAAAGAGTTACAACGAAAGAGATGTGAAAACGAAAGCTTTTATTTAGAAGTTTTATAATACTTTTGAAATTAGACCTACTTTTAATATGTACTCAAAATTACAAATTTTAATAAGAGACTAACAAATGGAACAAATAACAAATGGAACAAATAATTAAATAACAAATGGAACAAATAACTAAATAACAAATGGAACCAACAGCGAATACTGCAGAAACATTAAACAAAAACTACGACACGACGTCTTTCCCATATCTACCCTATTAAATATATAGTAATTCAAGCTAATTAAATAACTATTTAAGACTAAAAACTATTTAAACTGATGTAGATGACTATGGATTCAATAAATATAAAATATCAGTGCATTCTTCTGGCGTAAAATGAAGAAAAAAGAACTTGAATGTCGGATTCCAAATTCTTTTTTTGTAGACATCACCAGAACAAAGTATCTGCACAGACAAAAATTGATTTCGATTTCGTTCATTTTCAAACACTTTTTTTTTTTTTTTTTTTTTCTGTTTTGCTTTTTTCAGTACAATAAATTTGATTTTTCTAAAAAAAAGTTGCATTTTAAAATGTATAGATGTTAATATCGGTAATATCTATATTATAAACACAGCTATAAGACGTTAATACACGTATGTATAAAAGTATGCCAAGAAAAAAAAAAAAGCATTTTTTGTGTTGTGGGAAAGGACAACAGCGGAGTGAAGAAAGAGATGAAATGAAACAGTCGTGTGTCACCAAGTCCAATCTTTAAGTTAATTTTTAACTAAAATTTTTGTATACAGTGCATGTTACTATTCTTGTATTAAATATGAGTTCGTCTTAAAAAAGGTGTATTATCTTCCATCCATTCTTAGTATGACGTTATTAAATCAGTTCTTTCCAATAGCTGAATTCATATATTACAGTTTGTTTGTTTCGCTTAAAAACAAAACATTTATATCATTTATTTGTTCTTTAAATAAAAAATATTTTATAATTCCAGTTGTCGAATGTATGTCCTGTTGAGGAATCGGCTATAATACAAGAATGTATATATGTGTCTGTGTACACATATATATATATATATATTTATAAATTTAATTCTAGAAATATTTATTCATTCTAATTATTTGTACTAGTAAATAATTGTTATAATAATAGTCTTTCTTAAAATATTTTTAAGCTACATTATTATTATTATTATTTTAATTCTAATTTTAACATGTAAAAATAAACGCATATTTTGTCATTAAACTCGAAATTTCAACTTAAAGAAAAGAAAAATATAAAAGTGCATATTATCAAGAAAAGTATGCATTTTCTTTATGTATAAAGGGATGAAAAAGTCTTGAGAATGAAGATGTGACTCCTTTTATAAATATTCTTTCAATTTTTAGATGAAAAAAGCAGATGGTACATGCAGTTTTGAAAAGACATCTTTTTAAAGCTTTTGAAATGAAAGACCCTTCAACTCTTCATCGCCTGCATTTCATTTTAGTTTTCAATCTATTTCAACAATCCATCTTTTTAAAAAGAAATTTTTAAATACTGCATGAGTGATAAATTCAAACTAGTTATTTCTGTCTTTCGAAAATTGTCGAATGAATAATTCGTTAAATCAGATGTTGTTTCTCTTTCAGATTGGATTACATTTGATTTGAAATTTATAGAATCGACTTGATTTAAAAATATAAAAATATTAAGTGATCGAATATGTAGATGTTTTTTTTTTATTTAATCTGTTTGCATATGAAGCAAAATATGAGAGAGTTTTGGAAAATATCGAAGCTGATATGTTGTTTATAAAATCCTATATATCAACATTTACAGCATAATCAGCACTGATTCATTCAAGTACCATCACGTTTAATTAAATCCATTCAAGAATTTAACAAAATCACAATCTCTTTCTATGGTACACATGATATTTAATTATTTATATATATGTATGCATGTTACAAGCTATATAGACCTAAAGTAAATAATATGTAATACACAAATTAATATTTAAATGCTAACTAGTACAACTATAATACTAATGCAAAAATTTTAATAAGGTATAAAAATACCGGAATGAATTTACTGCCTTTTCTGGAGATTTAACAGTAACTAGGCTTTAAAAAACATTAAATGAGTTAATTTTTCAGTAAGTAAACAAAAGTTTGAAATATAATTGAGTTTTTAAGCATATCTCCCCCACCCTTTTTTTTTTCTCTTCTTTGGGTATCTCTAATGTGTTTTGATGCGTTAATTTTAGAAATGCTCGTTTGTTTTTGTTTTGTTTTTTTTATCACGTATGGGTTTTTCACAAAGTAAGGATGAAGATCAGAAAAAATCACCCAGAGTCTAGAACAAAATCGAAACTCTTTATATGCAACACATTAAAATAGGCTATTAGTTACCTATCATTTATTGAATGTGTTTTTAACGTCGAAACTACGTTTAGAGCTTTTTCTCTTGTGGTCTGCTTGGGGGCTTTGAGGGAGGGGGAGGGGATTCTCTGTACAGTATCCAAAAATAATCTGCTAATGTTTTAACATTCCATCGTCTTTAATACTTCCTTTTGATATCGTGATGAAATAGCTCTACTTGTTTTCATTACATTAACTAGATTTTTTCCGGAAATAATTAGATGATAATTAAAAAGTGGAGCTTTAAGCTCAAAAAATCGCCAAAACTATACATGATGGGAATATTTGAATAGTTTTTCCTGAATAAGCATCCAAAAATGCCCAGAAAAACACAACGCCTTGAAGAGAAAAATCTGGAGTGACTCCACTCGACTTTCCGAACATTGAGTAATCAACAGTTTTGTAGATAAAGTAAAGAAAGAGGAGTTGTTAAACAAACAAAAGAGAGAAAACCATAATAGACTGTTTGAGTATTTTTCTCCATATATTATGTTTTATTTAACGCTACTGAATTTTGAGCCCATAGATGATAATGATAAAGAATTTTTCATTGTGTCCCTGTAAAAACCTATAAATGCTAGATTCACAAAATGCTTATAGTTAGTGCAACAGTGATTTATAATATTCATATAAATTTTCAGCTCAATTGAATAAGGCGTTTAGATGCTATCGCACTTTTAAAAATTTGGTCTCATAGGCCATAATGATAAAGAATTTTTCTTTGTGTCCCTGTGAAAAAACTGTAAGTGCTAAATTCACTAAAATCTATACAGTTAGTGCAAGTGTGACCTTTAACATGTGTACAATTTTTTTTCTCAGATTAATAAGGCGTTTAGACGCTATCACACTTTTAAACATTTGGCCCCATAGGCCATAATGATAAAGAATTTTTCTTTGTCTCCCTGTAAAAAAAACTGTAAGTGCTAAATTCACCAAAATCTATACAGTTCGTGCGACTGCGACCTATAATATGTGCATAAATTTTTTGATCAGATTAATAAAGCATTTAGACGCTATCGCACTTTTAAAAATTTGCCCCCATAGGCCATAATGATAAAGAATTTTTCCTGGTGTCCCTGTAAAAAAACTATAAGTGCTAGATTCACCGAAATCTATAGGGTTCGTACTATTGTGACTTACAATATACGTACCAACTTTCAGCTTATTCGAACAAAGCGTTTAGACGCTAGCGTATTCACTCACAGACATACACACAAACATACACACATACACACACATACATACATCATCGTAAAAATAGTGGAAACGGACTCAGGGGACCTCGAAACGTATAGAAACATCAAAATCTCAAATTCGGATTTTTGACATGATTACAATACTTTCCTCACTATAGTGTTCGGAAAGTAAAAATTCATCACAAACCTGTCTTAATTGGTGAGCATACCTTATAATTGGTCAACATGCAGTAAAAGCCATACTGTAGAAAAAATGTTAAAAATACCAAAGTAATATAGCATTTATAAATATTTGTTTTCTATTAAAAAATTCAACGATACTAAAATATACTTCAAATAATTTTCATCATTAGGCCATAATTTACATGAATTATTTTATTGTAGCCTTGTAAAACAGCTATAGATTTTACATTTACAAAAAATTCTAAAGTTCTTGAAATGATGGACTATGAAATTCGTGCTCAATCAAGTGTTGCAGTTGAACTCTATGGAAATCTTGATTTGCACACATATATTATTCTAAAAAAAAAAAAAACAGTAAAAAAATTAAATAATGAAACCCCAAAACGTATAGATAAAAGAAAACCTCATAATCGTATTTTTTTATGAGTACAATATCTACCTTACTTTGAAAAGTAATATGTTTATTTAGTTATGCTATAAAAGTATATTTAACATTTAAATTAATTTATCTATACAGAATTTTTAGCTAATTTAACAAAAATAATAAATAAATAAAATTATCTTCCTCGGAAAAAAAATTATTTAGAAATACTATTTAGTTTAAATGTTAAAACGTCAAAATTATGATGAAAATAATAAAACAGAAACATTACATCGAATAATTTCTTTAGTGAAAAGTGATGCTAATTAAGTCTTGGATTATTAATTATACTCGTAACATTTCGTCCAATTAAAATTAACATTAACAACATTTAAAGTGTTTAAAAATTAATTAATCAGAACATTAATCATGATATTATTTTTTATATTATTTTTCTCATTATTCAATTAGCATATTAATGATTTTTTTTTTCAATGTTGAACAGCAAAAAAGTTTAAGTTATTTAAAAAGTACAAGATTTATTGTGATTGGTAAAATAACAAAAAATAAATTTATATCGAAGCTAATAAACAAATTCTTTTACAGGGAAATTGTTGATTTTGATGTATACTTTTTCTATGTGTAAACTTAAGTTAAATATCATATTGCCAAAATTTAGCAACTAAATTAAGGCAAAATATTCAAAAATATATAGCATGTTTCAATTTAGTTTTAAATAAATAAAAATAAATCCTGTTATATTACAGAAAATTTCTCGTAGGGAAATTGCCATGAAATATCTGCATGTTTCCGTGAAATAAATATCCGTATGTATCCGTAGAAAATACATTGAAAAATAAATTTTCCTTAACAGAACAATTACTGAAAATATTCGTACACAACAGGTAGTCTTCGTAAGTAAACGAAGAAAACAACTGGCATTAAACAAAATTCAATTGAATAAGGACTAGCATCATAGATATAGTAATATATATAGATCTATCATCCCCATGTTATCGAGCAAAAAATTTTGAGGCCGAAAAAAAGTTCTAAAATCAGCCATTAGAGAGTATTGAAAAAAAAGAATAAAAGGAAAAATAAATTTGAAACTGTATCTGGAGTTTTTCATTCACCTTTAGTAAATAAATTATTCATAAATTTTATTTTCAAAATTATCCCTGTGTATTCCTGTGTGTGATTTACTCGGAGAAAGGCAGCCATTAGAGTGACTTTTCCCGAAAAAAAAGGCCTCACTCTTTCTCTCTCGCTGATCAATCTATGTCTTATTACTATATCTATGACTAGCATTAAATAAAATATTTGATTTAATAACAACTCGCATTTAATAAAATTCGATTTAATAACAACCATAGATATAGTAATAAGACATAGATTGATCATGGAGGGGGAAAAAGTTATCCTTTTTTCTCGGTAAAAGTCACTCTAATGGCTGTGTTTCTCCGAGTAAATTACATACAGGAGTACATACGGATAATTCAGTAAATAAAATTTATGAATAATTTATTTACTGAAGGTGAATGAAAAACTCCTGATACAGTTTCAAATTCATTTTTATTTTATTTTTTTAATACTCTCTAATGACGGATTTTAAAACTTGTTTTTCGGCATCAAAAATTTTGGATCGATAACATGGGGATGATAGATCTATATATATTATTATATCTGTGATAACAACTCGTGTTAGCTAATTTTTGATTTAATAACAACTCGCAATAAATAAAATTCATTTTAATAAAAACTCACATTAAATAAAATTCCATTTAACAACAACTCGAATGAAATAAAAATCCAATTTACAACAACTTGCATAAAACAAAATTCCATTTAATAACAACTCACATTCAATAAAATTCCCCAGCTACACCAGAGTGCATCGCATTGTAGGCAACTCTCAGCAACGAAATCACGTTCTAGTCTATTACTTCATACTTTCGAATTCTGCTTTCATACTACAAATACCGTAAGCAAAACAGAAAAAGTATGTACCCATCAAATAAAATTTGTATCAATGGTTACAGATTTTATATGGTTACAGGAAAAAATGTGTCATTTAGCAGAGAGAGATGTAATTTTATAGCAAATTTCTGTGCAAAAATTGTTGTAGGAATATTGCGAATTATTTTTCGTTTTTTTTTTTTTTTTTTTTTTTAGATAGTAGACACATTTTTTTTTCTATAAGAAACTGCTATATATTATTCGTGTTTTTCTGACAACACATATTGGAAATAATGTATGTTGTATTTATGATTTTTACAGCAACTGAGACAGATATGTACAGTATAATAACAGAGTCTTAAAAATCTATAAGAGCAATTTCTATAGTGTGGTACATCAAAACGATAATAAAAAATATTTCATATCTATATTATCTACTATGTATTTTACATTTCTAGATTATACAAATAGTAGTATAAAATAATTTGATTGTACCACTTTCTCATAAACAATATTGCTTAGCGATAATTTTCTGTTATGTTATGAAGGGTGAAAAACATTTTAATATATTATTGAATGTGTGTAGAATCGTGCGTATCTATTTATTGTGGCTTATTTTGAATAAACTCTTTCTTCCCCTAGATATCCCCGAGATAGATATGCATTATATTCAAAGTAACATATTGGTGCGTTTTCTTTGCGCTACAATTTCAGCACACATTTTGGAGGTATAGTTTTGCTAGTCGAACAATGTGTTCAATGAAGAACATGGAAACATCGATGAAGCAAGAATAAAGAATTATCTTGCGATAATTTGGTGAATATTTTATGGACGGCACTAAAACACATACTCCAAATTCTGTTAAGTAAGTCTCGACTGTTCAAATATTTCCGAGTACAATCAAATCTTGTCTGCATAAAAAAAAAAAAAAAATCACAAAACTGTGATCAATCCACTTTTATTGCTCTAAATTCTTATCACTTATTTTCCACTTGTTTTAACGAAGTGAAATTTTATCTCTAACAAGCATGCTAAAAAAAAGTTGGTTTCTCGAACACGCACTTCTGTTGCTGAAAAGTTAATTTTATGACAAATTGTAAATTTTAACTATAGTATTTTAATCGCTTTGAAGATTTTTAGTGTTGAAACTGATGAAAATTCTTTGGATACAGCGTTTTGTTAAAGCTGGAGACATTTTTTTTTTTTTTTTTTTTTTTTTTTTTTTTTAACGGATCTCTTTTCTGTATTGTTGTACTTTACAATACTGTTAGAAAATATTTCATAATGTATACAGTTTTTGTGATTTTTACTTTCTCCTATATGTAATATAGAGAAAGGATTGGATTCGTGAAAATTTTCGAACTCCGGTTTTCGATGGATTTACACGTTTTCGGATGTCCTGAACACGATTTGATAGTTTTTAGAAAATGTCTGTCTGTGTGTGTGTGTATCACGAATTTTGTGGACGCTGTATCTTAGGAACCAATGAACGAAATTTAACCAAACTTGGTATTAAGTTGGACCCTGACATAAACTGGTGCTGATTAAATTTGGGGATCAATCGCTCAACAGGTGGCGCTGTAATCACATTTTTTTTCTAAATTTTTAACATGGCAGTATAGGACAAAATTTCGTATAAATGTACATAATGAGAGTTATTTTTAACTTGTGATTGTAAAATTAATATGAATTATTGATAATAGTAGTAGTTAACTATGAAAAAAATTTTGTGCATGTGGGGGCATCGCTTCCCCCTTGGGGAAGTAAATTTTCAAGATGGGTATCTTTCGAAACGTCTTGTCAATACCTTTACAATGAATGGTTGAACTATAGATCTGTGATAATTTAAAACAAAGTTATCGATTTTTTTTTTTTTTTTTTTTTACTTTTAACGAAAAAAAAAAAAAAAAAAAAAAAACAGAAAAAAAAAATCGTATTTATTTTTTTATTTATTTTAATATTGAGAAAAAAATGGACTTTTTTTTTTATATTTAATGTTATACTACTTCTCTAATATGGAAATCGTCTGCATTATCATGAAAGATATTTTTTTTTAAATAATATTTTTAATAATTTATTTTTACTGAATGAATTCGTATAGGAAAATATAGAAGAAAGTCATGTGGTGGCCACAAGATACTAGTTTCTTTTGTTTCATTTCCAATCAATCTTATTTTCAATTGATATTTTCATGTGTACAATGCACTATTGTTTTTTAGCTTGTGTTTTGTATATCTGAAAACATATTTTGCATAAAATTAAAAATATAAAAAGCCATATTCTTAAAAATACAAAGGTATTTTATTTTAATTAAAAATAGCAAAATAAAAAAATTATCTTTCGATTGTTATATTTTTAAAAGCAAATATATTTTCAAGTGATACGTTACATTAGTATTAGTATATTTTAAATGCTACATCTAAGATTATAGCTTTATTGAAAACAAATAAAGGTTAAAAATCCTTAACAAATTTTAAAATAAAAAAACTAACTTTCAAAAACGTTTTACAGCAAAAATCTTAAAACTTCAAGTAACCATAAAATTTTATTAATTTATTTATATTTTCACGTATGTTTTATCATGCAATAATGTAATTTATTGGCAATGTCTCTGAAACCATTTTCTAAATATTAATTGAATATTTAATATAAAGCTGAAAATTACAATTTATTCTTAAATTTTCTTAAAAATTGACAGACGTCAGTTGCAAAAAAGAATTTATTAAAATTTAAGAAAGAACATTTGTTCTTTTGTCTGACTTAATTACACGGAGAATTGATTTTACATCTATGTAAAATTATAAAAAGTGTAAATTGCTTTAAAATACTTTATTACCTTTTATGTTGTGGCCATCACAAAACTTTTATTTATACTTTCCTATACTAATTCATGCAGTGCAGACTGTTTATTGAAATTATTACTTATTAAAGTTATTTTCTAAGGTGAGTGTAGACAATTTTCTTTTTATAGAAGTATATTACCAAATGGTGACAGAAATTCAATTTTCTGCCCCACAGACTATATCTGAAAAAAAAAAAAAATTCCCCTTAAAAATGAAAAGAAGCCAGCCTTTGCCAGCCCTACGATCTAAAACGCTCTAAACATTGCTGACAAATTTAAGGACTTATTTATTCAACTATCACCAATAATTTTGAGGAGTGATATTTGATATACACAAGGAATGAATACCTTTCATGTAATTAAGCAAACATTACAAATAAAATTTAGTGGTGTAAATGGAATAAAAATGTCTTTAAATTTGTCAACACTCATCGGAAAGTGAAATTAGATAGGACCGTCAAAGAGTTAATTCGTCAGGAGTTAATTTTTTTTTAGAAACCAGTTTAATAGTGTGGGATGAGACGCTAATGATTGTTAAACCAAAATCATTCAAAGAAAGGTTTCAAAATAAAATTCATGTTTCACAACGCATTTTTCATACTCCCCAGACTTTAGAAGAGAATCTCCATGGCGACTTTGAAATTTTTGTTGCCCTGTTCGCGATGCCTTTTTATTTATTTTAGCATAATTAAAAAAACAAAACAAAAAACTTAGCATTTATTTTGATTGTACTTTTTATTATTGCGTTTTTAAGTCAATATATGGCACTAGTTCATATTATGAACAGAAATCCTGTTTGTATATTTTAAATATTGCTATGTTTAAAATGACGCTTGCAAAGATTGTAAAGATGCAACTTTTAAAAATATAGTTTTCTATAAAATGAGCTTATCAGAGGAATGTCGTCACTTTTCTGATAAGATCATGACTTGAGTCCGCGTGCTTGAATATTGTCCATGTATAAATATTTTTTATCTCCGTTCATCTTACTAATTACGTCAGACTGTTTATTGAAATTATTACTTATTAAAGTTATTTTCTAAGGTGAGTGTAGACAATTTTCTTTTTATAGAAGTATATTACCAAATGGTGACAGAAATTCAATTTTCTACCCCACAGACTATATATGAAAAAATGTTTGTTTTTTTTTTCCTTAAAAATGAAAAGAAATCAATAAATTTGTTTTAAAATATCACAGTCCTATGATTCGATTATTCGTTTTCAACTTACTGACGAGTTCCTCTGAAAGATATTCATATTGAAACTTTCAACACCCTCGGGAATGGGAAACGATACCCTACATAAATAAAAATATCTACATGGTTAAGTATTACTGTTATAAATATATATTTTTTTTCAATTTCACATTCTAAAGTTTAAAAAAAAAAAAAAAAAATCGTATTACGTACATTAATACGAAATTCTTTCCCATACTGCCTTATTAAAAATTATGAAAAAGCAGATGACAGCGCCACTGGTTGAGCGATTCTGCGCCAAATGTGATCAGAGCCAACTTTAGTCAAAGTCTAACAAAATTTCAAATTTGGTTAAATTTGGTACATTGATTGATGAGGTACTGCGTCCACAAAATTTTAATACACTCAGGTAGACTGACTGATCGACAAACGTGTTTAAATGGTCAAACAATGTTCCGGGCATCTCAAAACGTGTAAATCCATCAAAAGGCAGAGATTCCCACTGAAAACAAATGTACCGACTTCATCTAGAACGAATAAGTAGTAATTTTCTGAATCCCTAAACTAGAAATATAGATTTTCGAGCTATGCGTATAAGGTAAGTCAATATACTAAATAGACGAAAAGATCGAGCATTTATAGTTTATGCATTTCTAGATGGTCAAATAATATTATGAATATGGGTTGGGTTGGGTTGTGGGGATTAAGGCCGATCGACTACACAAGGATCCTAGGCCTGAGGTGGAGTGCCCTCCGTTCGGGTTTATCTAAGAGTTCCTAGCTCGTATTTACGCAAGTTTCGGAGAAAACCATGGAAAACCCCGAACGGCTAGGTCGACGAGCGCGCCTTTGAATTGAACCCGGCACCTCACGTCTACCAGTTTTGAGCGCAGAATCGCTCGTCCGCTGATGGGCTATGAATACTACGAATATTACGAATCCTTTGTAGTGCTAGAAATTTTCGCTTGATTTCTTAGGAATGGGTCATAAATTCGATTTTAGCTGCTAAAACTCGCCTCTTGTGTTCTCATTTATTTGCAGAGATTTTTAAATAAGTTTGACTTCAATAATATAATCAAACGCTCTAGAATTCTAATAGGGGGTTCTAGAATTCACCATCAAAGGGAACTAGAATTTATAAGGATGACATGGCACTATTTTTGACATGGCACAGTTATTTTTTTCCCTTAGTGCAAAATTTTTACGAATCCAGTACTTTCTTCTTAAATAATATAGAGTAAAAAAATGAAGTTAGTCAATTTGTTCGTATTACAATATATGTTCATGATGTTATCATAGATATAGTAATAAGACATAGATTGATCAACGAGAGGGAAAAAGTGATACTTTTTTTCTCGGGAAAAGTCAATCTAATGGCTGTCTTTCCCCGAGTAAATTACATACAAGAATACACACGGATAATTTAGTAAATAAAATTTATGAATAATTTATTTACTAAAGGTGAATGAAAAACTCCAGAAACTGTTTCGATTTCTTTTTTTTTTTTTTTTTTTTTTCAATACTTTCTAATGGCTGATTTTAGAACTTTTTTTCTGCATCAAAAATTTTTGCTCGATAACATGGGGATGATAGATCTATATATATATTACTATATCTATGGATGTTATAGAATAAATAAAAAGTAATAATTTAAAGACTCCCGAATAATAAATTATGTACAAAGTACTTAAAAGACAGCCCTCGTAAAACAACTCTTAATTCACACAAGGAGGAACTAATTCTGTAATGAATGTATTATTTGACAGAAATTTTTCTTGTTATGGATTTCAATTTAAAGAGACAGAAAGAAAAATATTAAATTCAGCAGAGTCATTTTCTACATTTTTTTTTTTTTAAGAGTATGTTGATGTTCTATTGTCTTTCTGTGTTGCTTTTATCTCTATATAAATGAAATTTTCGCCCTTTATTTCTTTTGTTATTTACGTTTAAAATTTGAAACTCATAAATCATAGCAATTTCACCACCCAATTTTAACTTTTAACCCTTTGCCAGCCCTACGATCTAAAGCGCTCTAAACAGTGTTGACAAATTTAAGGACTTATTTATTCAACTATCACCAATAATTTTGAGGAGTGATATTTGATATACATAAGGAAGGAATACCTTCCATGTAATTAAGCAACCATTACAAATAAGATTTAGTGGTGTAAATGGAATAAAAATGTCTTTAAATTTGACAACACTCTTCGGAAAATGAAACTAGATAGGGCCGTCAAAGATTTTTTTTAAACCAGTTTAATAGTGAGATGAGACGCTAATGATTGTTAAACCAAAATCATTCAAAGAAAGGTTTCAAAATAAAATTCATGTTTCACAACGCATTTTTTATACTCCCCAGACTTTAGAAGAGAATCTCCATGGCGACTTTGAAATTTTTGTTGCCCTGTTCACGATGCCATTTTATTTATTTTAGCATAATTAAAAAAAAAAAAAAAACTTAGCATTTATTTTGATTGTTCTTTTTATTATCGCGTTTTTAAGTCAATATATGGCAATAGTTCATATTATGAGCAGAAATCCTGTTTATATTTTTAAAATATTGCTATGTTTAAAATGACGCTTGCAAAGATTGTAAAGATGCAACTTTTAAAAATATAGTTTTCTATAAAATTATCTTATCATAGGAATGTCGTCACTTTTCTGATAAGATCATGACTTGAGTCCGCGTGCTTGAATATTGTCCATGTATAAATAATTTTTATCTCCGTTCATCTTACTAATTACGTCAGTATTGTATCTTTTTGACAAAATTTAATAGTAAGTGGTCCACGTTAGAGAAATATTTATACAGATATATCGATTGATCACTGTTTCCTTATAAATCCATAAAAATGTGAAAATTATTTTATTGTTATTTCATGGCCTCTAAAAGTCTATTGTTTGTACCAAATGTTTATCTTTTGAATGACTTTATGACAAGTAACTAATACAATGCAATTTACTACTTACATTTATTGTTTTATTGCTGTTTTATATTTTAAAGGCTAACATACAAAAGATTGTTAAACATGCAACCTTACTGATTATTAGGGAATTCTTTAATTATTTCTGAATGTTATAGTATGTTTGAATTGGTGAAATACTTTACACATTAAATATAAACTCTCTTCAATACTAACTTTAAGTGTTAATTAATTTATAAATTTAAACATGCGTTTGTAATTAAATTAATGCCACTTAATTTTCTGACGTTTAAAATACAAATTAAACAAATTTTTGAATAAGTTTACCCTGAATCAATAATTACAGCAAACATTATTCACCTCTTTTGCAATTCATCTTGCGCATCATCGATCTTTTGTTTATATATTGAATGTACATTTTTAAAAGACTTGAACCCTTTAACAAATATGTTTTGTTTAACATTATAACTATCTAATCATACAAGAATTGTAATTATCATACATTAAAAATATTAAGGCATTAATTAACAATAATTTTAAGTATTTGGGAGCAATAACACATTCATAATTAATTCATTACTTATATTAATTACTAGAATGTTTCTGATAAGTATTATTGCATGAATTAAAAACATGTATGTGGAGTTATATAAATAACATATGACACATACATCAACAACTTGTACTACTTTTTACTAGGGGTGGGAATCGATTAACAGTTTTAACTGGGTTAATCGTAGTACATTAATCGATTAATTGGCCGACTAATCGAATTTTTAATCGATTTTCATTTTTCTTTATATAATTTTATAATGATGAATAAAATTCTCCTATGTATTTTTTTCCCTCAAGATAGTAGACAATAAACCATAAAAATGATATAGACGTTAATATAGCTTGTTCCTTAAACAATAAATAATAATAATAATCTATATAATATTTTTCCTTTAATTTTTCCTTTTTAAATTTTTACTTTAATTCGTAGTTTGAAAACTTTAATCGGATTTTGATAAATCTTAATCGAATTAATCGAGACGATTAACTCGAGTAAAAAAAAAAAATGATCGGGACTAAGCATTGATCGATTAACCGAACCGATTAATCAATTAATCAGCACAGCCCTACTTAAAATAAAGCAGTAATTCTTTAAAAAATATATCATTCAATTATTATTTTGTTTTTCTTTCAGGCAAAAGTTTTAAATGGTTATATTAAATATTTTTTATTTCACATAGAAATTTATTTGTAATATTCTAAATCGAATTGTAAGTTAAATATTTAGAGTGTTAACTGAAAACCAAAGAATGTTCCATTTCAATACCAGCTTATTGAAGCAATTTGTTTACGTGCATTTTAGGAGTACGTAAGGTCTGTAGTGTTGAAATTATTCTGGGGGGTACATTCGATACATTTTTCGGAAATTCTGTATGTATATATATGTATAATAAATAATATGTGTATATATAATATGTGTATATATATATACGAGTATATTCAAATATAACAGAATTATCTTGGTCTTCCACATTAGTCATTTTAATCTAGAATGTTCAGTTATTAAATGCGATTTACTAAAACAATATTTTTTAACATGAACAATGCAAGTTTTAAAATGTGCTTTCATTTTTTTATTTTTATTTATTTATTTATTTATTTATTGTCAAAAGCTAAGTATAATCTACTCTTTATACTCGTATTTAGCATTAAAATTCAGAAATCAAAATTATTTTTTTTTTTAATCATTCTTATTATCTTAATCGACATTCTGTTAGACTTTTTTCTTAGGAGTTAATAGTATTTTTTTCCTAGAAACTTTTATGGTGTGAATAATTTTGTATGCAATTACTAAATCGGCTGAAACATAAAAATCAGACTAAATGCGATGAATAAAAGAAAATTATTGAGGCCTATGCATGCAACATATAGTTATTTAAAAATGTATAGATAAAGTATATAGGATAAAAGCACTAATAGTGGTCCATGTACCAGTAGCGGACACTTTTAAATTTAAACTCTGAAAGCGGTTTCCTAATTATTTCATCGGTTCAAGCAACGTTCAAGGTTGGTGCACAATCCACTACTTATTAATATTTTTATGAACTACAAATATTATGAGTATTAGTCATCAGTTTTTGAATAAGACTAATTTAACTAAAAATATTTGCATTTTCTATCATTTTGCTGCTTTATCTTGTAGTTTTGAATAAGGAAATAAAGTTGTATTTGCTTTGTCTGTGCTTAATTTTAACTGATTTCATGTACTTTTTTGTTTTTTCTAAGACTCAAATACATACCCAGAATTCATTTATTGGGTTAAATTTTTCCTTTCTAATAGCGTATAATACTTTTACTAACTTAAAATTAAAACACTTTAAATAAAGCAATGTATTACTAAAAGGCAAAATCATTGTCGTCCAGTGGATCCCATGACATGTCGATATCGAAGACAATGAAAAGTAGATTTTTTAGTAAAGAATTGAACCAATATTCAGCTGGATATTACATAAATCCCAGTAAAAACACTTAAGAGAAATGTTGTCAACAAAATTAATGAAGTGAACAACATCATTATGATAAACGAAATGAAAGTAAAATCGTGGGAAGATATGAAGGATTCCTTGAAATTATATAGTAACACACCCCGTACAGAAGCAGGGGCGAAATTCAGACTTAAGACCAGACATGATTTGTTCAAAATAGGCATAATTAAATCCAACATATGCCCTATTTGCAAAGCAGGTACTATGAATTCTGATCTCCTCTTAACTTGTCATAGACTTGGTAGAAAGTCTCTGAACAAAGATATTAGTAAATTATATTGGGACACCAGGATCTATATGAACTCTTAGACTCTTTTTATTTTGTTCTCCCTCTAGTTATTGTTCATTTTAATTTATTGTTATTATTCATTCAGTTCTATTGTTAATGGTATTCTTCTTTTTGTCGTGTTTTGTTTTAAATTCTGATCCTTTGTATTATTGTGGAATGTCATATTTGCATGGATTAATTTCCGAAATAAAGTTATATTGGAGCCAGGAAATTTTTTATTCATAATTTGTTTTCAATTCATGATATAAGTTTATATATTTTTCCATCATTTTAATACATAAATGAAATACAAAATATCTTTTGTTAGTTAAATATACATTTCCAATAAATTCACATTTTATTTTACCATTCTTGTAAAAAATCAAAAGTATTAACTACCGGAACAAAACAAATGTCCACTACTGACACATTTTAAGCTCCTTGGAAGATTAATTTTTCGAGTATAAAAATAATTGAATTAGATTTTTTCGCTGTACATTCATGTGCAGAAAAAAGTAATTGAGGTATCAAACACTGTTATTAGTTACAGTCTCTAAAATTAACAACATTACACAAAAAATAAAAAATAAAGCTTATTTAAGTTTTCTAAGTATAAAATACATAATTCTGTACAAAAGAGAATTTAATTTAGTGCAAGGCTTTTTTTTTTAAATCTATTGCCCCATATATGCCCCATTTTTTTTTCCTTTTTCGTTTTGTTTATAGGATCCCATTTGGGGCTTTTAAATTTTTGTAATTATTTTAGTGATAAATAAAAATGTATATCGCAATTGTGTAAATAAAGATCTTAGCAAGAAACGTCCGAGCTACTTCGGTGCAAAAATTCAAATTTAGCCAAGGAATCCTTATTAAATCACTGTTTCATTTCTTTAGCACGATTTTTCTGAATTTTATTTCAGATATTGTTTAGCTTGATGTGAGAGGGAAAAAAGGAAAAACATTTTTTAATTGATTTAAAGCACAAAAAGTGTAATAAAAATGTCTTTTCCCTCAATTTAAATAAAAGAAAATTATAATTCGCTCACTATTTTTGTCTTAAAAAACATATTTCCTTTTATGACTGAAAACAATGAACTCATTTTATTCATCAACTTAATTTTTCTTTTTAAACTTTTTAATGTTAAAATGGGTTTTCATTTAAAATCTTGTCAGCTAATTATCCGATTGATCTAAAATTAATTTTTTCCTGATTAATAAGTGTACAAAATTTCGTAACGGTCGTTTGAACGGTGTACTTTGTATAGCAAATTAAATCCTGTTATATACATATACGCTTGATTCAAGGTGGGCTTCTGAAAATTTCCACAACGCTAAATCTTTTGATTAAAAATCTCTGTCCTTTTTCATACAAAAAAAAAATTAATAATAATAATAATAATAATAATCCCGGATAATGTTTTTAAAGTGTCCACCACTCGAGCAGTCACCCTAAATTCTCTTCGTTTAAATTACACTAAAAATAAATATACTACTGAAATTTTATTTTTTCAGCTTTTAGAAATAATCTAAGCGCAGTTGTTACTTTCTCATGACACTTAATTCAGCCTATGGTACTTAAAGTTAATATAGAAACAAATTTGTACATTGTTATAACATTTAAATTCAGCACCAAGTTACTTCAATTAAATGTTTTATATGCACAAATATTTTCAGCTCACTATTTATATTGTTAAGATTTTAGAATAAAATTTGATTGCTATTTGCTTAGGAATATTTTCTTTCCGTTTTATCTTTTATTACCGTCCATAAAGAGACACAATTTCCTGCTCAACTGCACAATTTGTTTGCCTAAAACTATAAAAGAGAACACAGAAAGTTTAAAATGAAAGCGATTTCAAGCTTTGAAAAGCAAACTTTTTTTTTTTTTTCTCATAAGCTCCATTATTCTTTCAAAAATAATAAACCTTCTTAATTTAAAATTTTCTATTCAGATTTCTACGAGTTAATTCTTATCATGTTTCTTAAAAATTTAAATATTAATGAATAATGCGCATAAATTTAATGCTAATATGATCCGTTTTTAAACTATATTTAAATTAAGTGGATTTGCAGATCATTTACCTTAACGTTACATTTATATTACTCCTTACGAAACAATATAGATTTTTTATGTACACTGCTAGAAAAAACTGAAGGATATTGAAGTTTTTGATAGATATTTAAGTTAGATTAGAGTTTCGGTGGCTCATACAATATCTACAGACATAATGTTCTGCAAGATATAATTTCGGCACAAATTAAATAAAAAATGTATTTTATTGATTTTTTTCCTTTAAAAAATAATAATAAATGTGCAATTTGTGTATTTGTAAAACAATCAAAGATGTGAAATTTCTTGACTGTAAATCCGTTTTAATTCGAAAGATGGTTTTCTATTACGGACACCAAAGTCGAACATTTGCTAGGAATGGAGTCTATTAGGTTATAAACAAAGAATTGGGATATTCTAAAACCTCATCCAAAAAAATCTCTTTCCCGATCTAGTACCGTTTGTGAGGAAGGCAAGCGGACATCAGCTCATATGTCTATCATGTCCCAAATATCTCCTATTAAGTCCATGTCACAGACTGTTATACAGATAGGACACTCCCGTATATTCTTCGGTAACCAAAATTTGACTGCAACGACCCTATTGCCAACGGTTGTAAGTTTCTCGAGCTCTCCAGCTTACGCAATCTCTTGTCTTATTTTTATTGCATCTATGTTCATATCGCAATATTAGTGCAACGTTAAACCCAACATCCAACCAACTATAACCATTGTATTGATGCTTACGTTTGGCAAGTTATTGTTTACGAACTTGATTGTCGGAAACAATTTATTTTAAGAAGCAAGTATTAAATATTAAGCAAATAATTTCGAAAACATACATAAATCTATAATATTTTTTCATTTTAAAGCATTTTGTATTATTTAAACCAAGCAATGTTAAATATTTAAGATTTCACACTGCTATTTCAGAGTTACAGTTTGTTATTTTAATCTGTACTTGAATAAGAATATGTTTGGCAAAATATATTTTGAAACATAATAAAAATTAATTTTATTTCTTAGAAGAATAGCTGTGAATGTTTTTATTATGATTTTGTGAATTCAAAAATAATAAAAAATGAAAAAAAAGAAAACTTCACATACTAACCTGCTACTAACTAATCGCGAAAGAGAAAAGTAATGTTCGGTCAAAGATGCTAATCATGTAGACTTCACACATGCATGTTTCCTTCTGTTGACACTAGTGGTGCCACTATATTTCCGGTTCGCGTTTTAGCTTCACTGTCCTATCTGTATAGTAAGTAATCTGTGGTCCATGTTAAGAAACAGATACTGTTCAAATGATTGGTACAATTCCTTCGTCGTGAAAGAAATCGTGCACCAGAAGAACGTAATGTGGATTACAATTGTCGTCCATTAAAATGAAGTTATCTCCTATCACTCTAGCGTAAAAGACAACAGAGAATGTAATATGTTCATCACTATGCCACTGAGCCGTCAGAGTTCCATTTCTATTGGTGTAAAGATAGGTACAAACATTAATTGTGATACAATCCAAAGCCAAAACTCCAGATTTTACAAATACTTCTTTGAAGAAATGCAGGATTTTTTGCATCCCACTTTCTCTCCAGATGCATATGTGCCTTTTTATCAGGAACAAGTGTAAAATGAAACTCTTAGAAGAATAGAACATTGCTTTATACATGTCTTCTCCAATTGACATGCTATCTTAGCCACTCTCTGCGAGCAGTACGATGACATGTTTTCAACACACCATATGTCTACGACTTACAGTATAGAGTCGGTTTTTAGAAAAGTTTGACTCAAAACTAAAGTGCCAGTAGCCGTGTAAAGGCATTGTTGGAGAAAAGTGTCATTCCTTCTTCGATTTAAGTGTCAGTCCACATTTGGTATTGTGCTTATCTACGACCTCGGCTTGATCTTTGATGTAACATTAGCAGTCTATAAAAAGTGATTCTTGATCATAGATATCACACATTGTGTTACTTCTGTGAATTCTTCCACAGACCAAACATTTTTCAGTTTTCTAATTCGAATAAATGGTTTCGTTGAGACATTGCCCTCCCTTATACCAAGCATTCATAGCAAAGCCGATCATTTCTCTTCCTCTTTTTCATTAAACACGCTGACAACTCGCTTTCATTTGCTTTTGCTTACATGTCATTTTTGATGCAGCAAACCAACAATGTATATTTCTATATTTTATGGCATTTGAAAATTTGCAGTTTTACCATTGAATTTTCATTTTGCTAATGAAAATTCTGAATATACTTTTTTTTTTAACATAACATTTACTATATCTATTAGTTTATTTTAATAGTATATATTTATAAGATTAATTTGTTTAAACCATTAATGGTCAAATTAAGACAATTAAATATGTCTTGATGAATATCTCGAAAATTAAGATGAATTACTGAAAGTAAAAAACATGAATTTCAAACAACTTTTGTGTTAATTTCGCAATTACAGATTGTCTCGTTTGAAGACGCTGGCCGATTCAGTTAAAACATTCGAGAAAAGTATAAATTTTCTATCATGTTAACTTAGACCATAGAATAATGCATTATAATGACAATTATTATTTGCCTACAAAAGAGAGAGTATCGAAAAATCAAGAAATGGCGATCGAAATTACGAAATTACTCGTATATTTATGTCAGACACATGAAATTTTGTAAGATTGTATATAATGCTTCCATCAATTGTTGATAAAATGAAAATAATATTCTAAAAAACCTCAAAAATTCCACGTACTGTTTTATTAAATCTCTTAAAATAAAAACAATTGGCATTAATATATTGATATTGGAATTTATTCAGATGGCACTTCCATCCACTTAAAGGCCGGTAAATATTTGCTCCTTTTACCCAGTATGCAAGCAACAGTATCGAAAACAAACATCCAGTAATATTTAAAAATTTTGTATAGATTGAATATTGCACACGGTGCTGTAAAAGGTAAAAAATAGCATTGTAATTATTTTAACATTTCGTTGGATAACCTATTTCTGCAGAGAAACATCCTAAAACCTTTAACGTGTCATTTCCTCTAAGAAAATATATATTTTTTAAATAAATGCCCGAACACACGTATTCTGTCGAAATTCAGAGACGCAATTGTATAAGACAAACTAAGTAATTTTCTTTCCTATTGATAATTAAGCATTTTGACTTAATCTAAATTGCCAATTAGTAATTAACATTTATTTTTTGAGGACATCTACATCTAAATTTATTACTCGAGAAATATTTTACTTGTAAATAATTATTTTATCTTTCATATGTTAATACACATCGAACATTTAATTCACTGATTAAACAATATCAGGTAGTTTTAATCAGTCGATTTTAAATAACGTATAAAATGCAATAGTTATTAGATAAATCCATTTAGTTTTAAAAGATTGTACGTTCTCTATATCAATTTATTTAATTGTAAATTTTATGCCAAAATTGAGAAAAAATTTATTACATAAGTGTGAAGCTCTTTTAATAACTATTAAATTTTCATTAGAAGGAACGTGGTCAATCATTAAAATCTCCAATTGTAATGGGGGCTGATTTCATGATAGATATATCATCTGAAAAATGCTTATTCCGAATTATTGAAATATCTCCAGTTTCGATGATAGTGCCTGCAAGAATTTTTTTAGATTCTCTTTAATCTAACTATTATCTGTTTATTTCATTAAATTAGAGTATTTTAATCTGAAATTGTTCCATATAGTAAAGAATTTACTTTATAAAAGAATTTTAAACAAAACAAATTATGAAAAATAATTTTAAATTAACTATAATTGACCCAATTTTATCCCGAAAAATGCTTCTTGGATTGTTAAAATCGGAATATTTCCAGGAAATAATCCTGTAGTATAAATAACACGAAATACAAATATGCATTGGGACATGGCATGTAACATTTACATATGGATAAATTAGTATTGTTGTTCTGATATCACGAAATCATTAAAACTAAATCAATACTACCAAATCAAAATTTAAATTATACATGAAAATGCTTTTGTTATGTATTATCTTTCTGTAAAAAAATTGTTTTTTCCTTTTGATTCTTCAAGCACTATTAAAAGGTACTATAATTATTATTATTATTATTTTGTATATTTTACATATTGGTATGAGAGTTTAAACTTTATAACCAAAAATATGATACCGTGCCATTGTCAAATCATTATTAGCAGTTTCCGTGCCTGACTTAAGGAATATCTACGAAAATTTTCAGTGAACAAACCATTAAAATACTTACACATATGAAATATATGACTTTTAATATTCAGACTATTTTCGAATAAAGAACAACAAAAATTTACTAAAAATTGCCACTGTAAATAACAATTATTCAACATTAGCAATATTAAATCGAAATTTTTTGTATGTTCACTGCGTTGCAGAAAAATAACCCCGAACATTAAAATTATATAATTTTAAAACAGTGATGACAGAAAGAGGAAACAAGTGGTATGTTGAATAGGAAATTCTTAAATTTTAAATACGTCAGTTTGAAAAATTAGTAGCAAAATTTGCCAATAGAAGGCGCTATAATTTTGGTACAATATCATTTAGTAAGACCTTTTTTTTTTTTTTTTTTTTTTTTTTCGTGATATGAATCAAATCACATGAAAATATATTCGAAATGTTCAACATGAATAACAATAAAATGACGCAAGTGGAGGATGTAATTCAAAGTCACGTACTACAATGTCTCTACTGAAGTGACTGCCCAAGCTTCGCACATGAACATTCTAAGGTATTCCAGAGTTTGGTGATTCTTTATGTAAACAGCGTCTTATAAATTGCTCTGAAGAAAGAAGTTGCATAAACTGATATTAGACGACTACGTGAGTGCTAACCTATAATCTGTTCTAAATAAACTGATACAGAAGTAAACAAACTGGTTAGTCCATTTTTGTGCCATTCTTGTGGAAATGCCGACTTTGTTAACCATAAAAAATGTGTTAAGATTAACTCCTTAGCTAGCCCCCACTCTAAATAAAGAGAAGCTTGTTAAATGATAAATCTATCCTACCAACCCCTTCTTTATGTGTTTTGGCGCTTGTGACAATATTTTGTACTTTAAAAACCAGAAAACAATTAAATGCCCATAAAAATAAAAGAAAGTTTACAAAAATAAGAAGTGAAAAACTGGTAACAAAACATGAAGAATGAGTGTTTTTTTTTTTTTTTTCTGGCACCGACAGTAACAGAGATATTAACCGTGTCGTCAAACAACATGGGATTTTATTTACTTTTGGTATAAGTTTAAGATGAGCATACTATAGGCAGAGGATTTTTCACGTAGGGGTTATTCTGTATAATGACTATTATGGAAACATTTCTCAAGGAAATAGAAGAATGCGATGTGGTCTATCACTGTCTTTCATAAATTATGCATAATTTAGTGCACCTCTAAGGCTAAAAGTGTGGATACAAACTGTTATAAAACTATGAGTTGAATCCGCTCATCTTTTTTCTTATAACAAATGTCCCTAAGATTCCTTTAGACCATAGTGCAGCCCAAACATTAAGTTTTTCAGAATGCAGAGAGTTTCTTAAAAAATATACAGTAGTTTTCAACACCCAAAATTCAACAGTTTTATTTATGAACAAAATTCTCTAAATAAAAATGCACTTCGTCAGTAAATCATACGCCGCAGACAAATTTATCTTATTTGTGAGGTATTCTCATTGTTTCAGAGCTATATTGTTGAATAAAACCGAATTTGGTACAAAACAACTGCAGGATCTATCGCATAATTATGTGTATAATGGAATTTGACAATCCAGACCCAGCATTTATTCTTCTGATAGACTTATCAGGCCCACGTTTGAATCTTTCTCGTACATGAGCTGCTTGTTCATGTACCATTTGTGACCGGCTACATTCCACATTTTCGACTAAGTCATTGGAAACGCTACCTATTTATTCAAATTTGTTGAAAATTTTTTCGAGTTGTTTTATGATAGGCATTTCTAACATTAAAATTCTGTTGAATACTTTGCTTTGTCGTCGAAGAACTACGACCTAATTGATGATACTCCATTACGATAAAATCTGGTTACTAGAAAGAATACATTTTTGTCGCGTCGAAGTTGATAGATCCCCTTGTACTAAAAAAGCAAATATATCGCATTTTATTCCGCATTTGTTCGAACGAATTTACAAAAATGAAAGCCTGGGAAATCCGTCTGCATGTCATCGGAAGTACTACCATTTGCGTTTGCTTTAATATTCAGGATAAAATAGCGGCATTGTTTCGGTAGGTAGGTAGGTAGGTAGGTTGGGTTTAACGTCGCACTAGTACTGCGCTATGAGTAATTGGCGATTGTCTGGGACGCACTCCTAAGGATGGTACGGAGAGATACCATCACAATAATGATCCTCTACGGAGGAGATCGGCATTCTTTCGGAACGTGCAGCAAGGAATATCATTCATCACAAATTCATCCATTTTTTTTCCAAGCTCATTTTCTTTTTTGTTTCAACAGCAGCCTAAAGACGGATTATTTTGTGATTTGTAGAGACTTACAGCTTAGGACACTAGTTGTCAGCAATATTTCTGAGCATTATTTAAAGTTCACTGCGTTCACAGCGTCTACTGTTGGAGAATCTTGTAACTAATTTTACAAACCGGTGTATTAAACATTCCAGACTTGTCTTTCTAACATACCATTTGTTTTACAGTTAAAGAACCCTCTCTGAAATATCCTGTATATTAATTCAGCACAGTACTTGTCCGACGTTAAACCCAATCTACGTACCTGTATATTAATTAACGAACACATATTTATACCAAAATGTGAAAAATGAAATTTTTATGTACAGTTTGTACTAAATTTTATAATTCATGACAGTGCTCGTAAAGACTTATGAAAATTTTTCATAATTTTAAAAACACATTCTTTTTATGCAATAAAATAAATTAATGCTCTTCTTTAAATCTTCCAACTATATTTAATTCATCCAACTTCCTTTTATTTCCTGAAGGATGCATATTTACATACTTTACTCATTCAACTATCCTTACGATTCCTAAATCGGTATCATTTTTGCATTTGTTTTGACAGTTACTAGTGCTTCTTAATCCACATTTAATTAGACTGGGTGTTTTGATATAGTCAGCCAATTTTAAAGTGAAAAACATTGTTCCTTTATTAATAATTTTAATTTTAAATGTAAATAATAATTAATGAAACAGAAAGATTAATTTGTGAAGCCTTAAAGGCTTTTGTTAAATGTTGAATTTTATAAACACAGAGAGCTTATTGTTTATTCGTTAGAAATCCTGCCTTCAGGCATGACAAATAATTCAAAATTGCCGAGTCTTTATAATTAATTGTATTATACAACAATTTATTATAAAGACTCAGCAATTTTACACAAAATATGGCATTTATTATGAGAATCAAAATATTAATATCCTTATCTTTTCAGTTTTACCTTGCATTAATAAGTTGTCTGCTACCTAGTGCAACCTGTCTTAGAACTTCCCAGCCCTGGTCTAAGAATCTCCTATAGATAATTTTCTGAAAGTATTACTGCGGTGGTACCAAGTTTAAGCTCAATAAAACCTACGAATTCAAGCAACAAGTTGTCTTATCTACAAGGCTTTCTCTAGTCAATTCCTAGTTACGCAATTTAAGAAGTTTTACTGTAACAGCTATAACCGCCAACGATCCTGTGATATATAAAATGCTGTCTCATTTGTTTTATAAATATAACTTATATACTTGATGATGCCCTGAATTAATGGCGAAAAGCTTAGTATTATGTATAATACGATTTTAATAAAATTTTATGATCTGTTTTAAAAGTGTTGTCCCAATTTTTAGCATTTTTTAAATTATAATTATAACACGTGGACTTTGTGAGAAATCTCAACATTTGGAGATTCTAGTTTTAACTATCTAATGTATAATTCAGAAATTTAATTCATCAACCTGGAAATTAATTTTAGATAGAATGGAGTAGAAGGCTGATTTTTTTACCAACTATGTGAAAAATACCAGAGCCGAGAATCGAACCCGGGCCTTCCGCATAACGCGCGGATGCTCGGATATCTAATTTATAGTCGACAGCAAAAGTATCCGAGTACTAGCGAAAATTCCTATATAAAAAAAGTACACTTAATACTGTTTTGTTAAGTAAATAAATCCTTGTCGAATCGTGTTCTTAGACTGACTAAGAGCAGGATTCGAGAAGGATTTATTTAACAAAACAGTATTAAGTGTGCTTTTCTTACATAGGAATTTTTGCTAGTGCTCGGATACTTTTACTGCCGATTGTAAAATAGTAGTACTAGTCTAATTTTGAAATGTTTTGAAATTGTCCTTTTTTTTTTTTTTTAATTATCTTTCTAAGAATAATCTCCAAGGTAATTCTTATGAAATTATGCAGAACCGCTACATAAATTTGCTTATTATGGATTATAGTAGGACATGGTGACCAGCGTCAATAATAATTATTATTCCCGAATTAGGAATATAATTTTATATTCTTTGTAAATGGGGATCAAAATACTAATAATTATGATGAATGATTTTCCTGTAAAAATTTTTAAAACTTAAAAAAAAAAGCTTAAAAAACAGTCTGTCTTTTTAAGAAAGAGGACATCTGGTCAGCATATAGTAGGATGAAATATGTGTAATTAACAAACTCCTTGCCCACTGCATTTACAAAAATATTATCTGCTTAAAGAAAATTTCACTGTGATCAGAGCCTGATTAAGGGGGAAGCACACATTATTTATACTTACACCGTTATTTTTTAACAAATACTTTCCTCCTATAATAAACAGAAAATTTTCATTAAAAATTATTTTAAAAGAATTCTGGTGTCTAATAACGGTGAGTAAATTGGATTGTTTTACACCGTTCATTTTTTATAAAAAATATTTCCTCGTCAAAGCGTGGAATTTCTATGACATGAAGTAAAAAATAATTGTAAAAATATTCCGGTGAGAGCGGAGATAATGTGTGCTTCCCCCTTAATCATGCTCTGACTGTGATTATCCAGTTAATGGCTATACAAGGATCATAAACTGCTTCCTTGTTGGTGCATATGAACGAAGGTGACCAAACTAGGGTACCTTCATAAATTAAAAGCGTTAATAATTGTTGCAATTCCCGAATTAGGAATATAATTTTATATTCTTTGTAAATGAGAACCAAAATATTAATAATTTTGATAAATAATTTTCCTGTTTTTTTTTTTTTTTTTTTTTTTTTTTTTTTTTTTTTTTTTAACTTAGTGGAAACTCTTTGTGGAAAATAATCCTATTTATCACAGATTTTGCTTCCTAAATTTTGTGTTTACATTCATTTGAATGTTTAACTTTAAAGGTTTTGATTTTTAAAATGCAAGGGAGCCTTTTTCTTATCAAGTTACTAGAATCTGCAAAAAAGAGGTTACTATATCTTTTACCTGCAAACTTGCATTTTGAGAACATACTTTTTTAAATCAGATTTATAATACATTTAATTATATATGTAAAAAATCTAGAATAATTCCATTCAACTTTCCGAAAACCTAATAATAAATGGTTATTTAAATAAGAAACGTAGTTAAATAAATAAAAGGGAAAATCATAGTAGCTTGTTTGAGTACATTTGTTCATTTTGTATGTCGTTTAATGAATCGTAATGTATACAAATTCTTTTGTACTTTCTTGTAAAAGAAATATAAATGTTTGTAATGTCAAATACAGGGTTGAATATATAATTAAAGTTGCGATTTCAAAATGCCCTAATTTTAAAACTGCTAGTCAGATCAACCTGATATTTTAACAGAACTATCGAGAGGCAATGAAATTTTGTTTGGCGAAGGAAAAATAATCTTTCCAAAATGTGCCGTTAGCCATTCGTAAGGTGTTTATTTCATTAAGTTCCTCTCTTTCTCTTCTCACTACCACTGTTTTCGCGGAAAATACGCATTCGTGTCTTTTCGCGAATAAATTTGTCGAAAACACTTGGAGGCTATTGTTTCCTTTCAGCTAACAACATTGATGTGTTAAATAATCCCTTTAGACCTTTCCCCTTTCATTACCCTGATAGTGCCATCTATCAGCGCATTTTGGAACTATTTTTTCCTTCGCCAAATAAAATTATATTGCTTTACGATTTTTCTGGTAAAATATCATGTCATTTTGGCCGATAGTTTTAAAATTAGAGCGTTTTGAAATCGACATTTTAATTATAATCCCTCTGTATTTATCTATTCTTGTACATTTTTAATAATTCAACTTTATTTCAGAAAACTTTAAATTATTTAATCCCATAGACGCAATGTATAAAAATTCTACTTTGCATACCGGTTAAAAACTTTAGGTCTTACACTCATGTAAATCTTTGCGATGAAAATAACCTACAAAACACCAAACAATTATATCTTAATCGAATTTACAATTTAGACTCTAGAGAACTTCAAATAATTTGAGTCTATATTCTATCACATAAAGAAATTCTAATTTGTGTCCCTGTAAATGAACTATACAGCCTACACTCATAAAAATCTATATAAATCGTGCGACTGTGACCTATAATATACCGGCCAATTTTTACTTCAATCGGATAAGACTTTTAGATGCTATCGCACTTCAGATTATTTGAGTCAATTGACCATAACCGTAAATATATTTTCTTTATGTGTCTGTAAAAGAATTAAAAGTCATAAACACATCAAAATCTACACAAATGATGCGGCAGTGATCTATAATCTACCTTATATAAATTTTAAAACTTCTTTACACACCATAAATTTTAAGCCAGCACAACCGGTTTCGAAAGGACGTAGCCTTTCTTCATCAGGTGAAAAAAAAAAAAAAAAAAAAAAAACACGTGCTACTGCCTTGGAAGCAACTACCTATCAATTTTTAGCCCAATCAATAAGGCATTTAGACACTATTATACTTTAAATAATTTGATCCATATACCATAATAATGAGGAATTTTACTATGTGTCCCTGTAAAAAAAATTATTAGTGCTAGATTCATTAAAATCCATACTGTTCCTGCGACGGTGACCTAAAACGTACATACCAACTTTCAGCTCAATCTATCAAAGCGTTTGTACTTTATCGTGTTTACTCGCACGTACATACACATACACATGCACACACATACACACACATACACTGTACCTACATCATCGTAAAAATAGCAAAAATGAACTCAGGATATCTTAAAATGCACAAACACAAAAATATCTTACCGAAATTTTTCGTAATTACAATACTTTTCTTGTCTAATATATGTTCGGAAAGTAAAAATAAGAGTATTATTAAATTACATTTAACAAGTTCATATTTTTATGTGTTTTAAATTAATATTTTAATATTTTATTAATTTATAGGGATTTATTTATTTATTTATTTTTATAACATCTTCTTTAAAACAAAGGCAATTAATAGTTTGAGAAAACTACAACAAGAATAATCAATTTAATAATATACGTTTTACGAATTCCGGAGTCCTAAACGTAGAAATGGCATATATGAACACACATACGCATGTATTTATCCCTTAATCCTTTGACAAACATGGTCACTGGTTTGATTAGGTTTTGTCGGAATTTCCAAACCCGCATCCCATAATCCTTTGAGACTTTATCATATGGCTTGATAATTAAATGCTTGAAGACCTGGAATTCCGAGGTTTACATTATAAATAGCATACATTAAATTCTCTAATGTAAAACTATTGTTTTACAACTGAAATGAAAAAAGCTTTTTTCTTATAAAGTATTATGATTCAAATTTTAATCAAACACTATCATGTATTGTTATAAATATTAAAAATATTATGTTTTATTTTTTCAGATGAATATATGAAGTGTTTAAAAAGTTTAAATGCTTTTGTATGCAATAAAAGGGCATTTAAATTTACTTTTTTCACAATTATGTGATTTTTATTTAATTTGTAGTAAATAAAAAATGGATTAACTAATTAATTTTAGCTTTCTAAAATCATAAAATGGTATATTTTTTATACAAATTTAAAAAGGCTACAAAAAATCATCTAAATTTTTTTTAAGTTAGGGATTTCCGATTTATTAGGCAGTTTAATTCTTCATCTCATTTTATTTTGATGGGAATGAAAGATTAGGAAATCGATTTCAATTTAATCTCTCATCTCAGTAAAAATCTGGTACGTAACAACCACACCACTTCAAATAACCATTATTTTAGACATTTATGTACTCTTTTTGGACCTAGTATGATCAGAAGGCATAAAATTGACTTAACAGATAAGACGTCTAACAATTCTCCAGTAAAAGTAGACTAATACATATGTTGTAAAGTCGTATAAAACTGAGTTTATATTACCAATTAAAAAAATAAATAAATAAAATAATCGGTAGAGCCGTTTTTGAAATACGATTTTGGGTCCCACTTCCGATTTTCATCAAAATTTGGTAAATTCATCTGTTTACTAGAAACCAACAATTATATATGAAACAATATATCTGAAAGGAAGTTAATATGGCGAGGTTTAAGATAAACTGTCCAGCCGTATTTAAAGAAGCGAATTTGCAAAATCTCAAATTGACCTAGTTGAACAGGGCGCCTATCAGTTTTTAACTAACCGACTAATACGTACGAATGGATATCTAAAATGGTATTTAAATATTAACTTTGAAGAAAGTCGTTTGTCGAAATTTGTTTTCCCAGTTGACTATCTCTATTACAAGTAATTCTTTTAAATTTCATAATGATTATTAATAAGTAATTCTCTTTATGCACATTTATACAAAATTTTGTCCTACACCACCATATTAAAAATTTAGAAAAAGCGGGATGGCAACGCAAGCTGTTGGACAATTTTTACCAAAAGTTCATAGGCACTAATTTGTGTCAATGGGTATCTACATACCAATTTGTATGAAATTCTGTGCAGTAGTACCTGCGATACAGCCGCCACAAAATTTTGTCATACACACACAGACAGACATTTTCTAAAAATGGTCAAATCGTGTTCTACAGCTCTCAAAACATGTAAATCCATCAAAATCCCGAATTCGAAATTTTTACGAATCAAATACTTTCTTCTATTGAAAATAGAAGAAAATAATAAGACACTGTATATGAACATTTTTAAAATTATTATTATTATTAACTATATCCCCTACTGTCATGCAACCAACCACTTCCCGGTTTATTTTTATGCAACCAACCAACCTTCGTGGCCGCTGTGAGCGGGAGAAGATATTTTGGCGCAGAGTAGAGAGTTTTGGTCTTCGGCCTGTAAGGTAGGGTGCGATTGGCGCACCCGAGTAAAAGAATTTGTACTGGTATTTTTTTTTTTATTGTTCCATGAATACATGTGTACTCATATGTATATATAATCTCAGCGTACATATATTCATCTTCATGTTTGGTATTATATTAATTAAAAAGAGTAAAGGTTCATATGTGAGAAATTCTGCTCTCAAGTATCTACATACAGCTATTTTTTGATGAGGGACTATCATTCCATTCAACAATCCCTTTTTAATATAATTTCTAAATTCATAAAGATTTGAAGCTGTTTTACAGGGTGACATAAAATAACGGAGACAATCTTTTTTATCCATATTTTATTAATAGGAAAGAAATCAACATATGTAACAATTGCAAACAATAATATGGACCTCAGATTACAACATATTCAGTTGGTTTCAAAGTGGCCACCATTAGCGTCGATACACAGCTGTAAACGAATCTTGAAGTTTTCGGCAATTGCCCGCAAGTCCTCGGGCAACAATCTGTCCCACTCACGAAGCAGTGATTGTTTCAGTGACTCCAAACTGCTGTGGCGTTTCGCACATGCCCTCGTCTCTAAAATCGACCACACGCTATAGTCCATGGGGTTTAAATCCGGCGAGTAGGGGGGCCATTCCGTAGAAGCAATGAAATCGGGAAAGTGGGTTCTGCACCATTCCTGGGTCATTTTCGCCCTGTGAGCTGGAGCGGAGTCTTATTGGAACGTCCAAAACCCATTCTGGAAGTGCTGCTGGGGCCACGGAAGTACCACAGCCTCAAGGATGTCACGCTGGTACACATTTTGTTTAATTTTGACCCCTTCTTCAATGAAAACGAGAGGGGTCTTGCCACTTGCGCAAACGCCGCGCCAAACCATGACAGACTGAGGTTTTTGTCGGTGTTCCACCATTGCCGATGTGCCGGGAGCGTCTGAGGACCAATATCTGTCGTTTTGGGAGTTGTGCGCCTGCTGCAATGTGAACAGCTTCTCGTCCGTGAAGAGGATGCTCTCCCATCGTTGAGCTGCAAACCGACGCTTGAGTTGCCGGCATTTTTTTAGTCGTACTCGCTTGTTGTCTTCCGTGAGCCGCTGGACTTTTTGGAACTTATACGCCTTGAGATGAAGTTAATTTTTGGCTATTCGCCTAACTGCTTCGCGATTGATTCCGGTCTCACGGGCGATTTTTCGCATGGAGACTCTCGGATTTCGCTTGATTCGATTCTGAATGACCTTGCGGTTCCTGGGCGTGTTGGCGGTACGTTTTCGTCCTCTTCCAGGACGGTCGCCTTCATGGCCAAGCTCCTTAAAACGTTTGATGGCCTTCGATACAGTCTGTCGCGGCACATTGAGTAAACGAACAATTTCACACTGCCGCTTTCCTTGACGAAACAGCTCCAAAATTGCAATACGTTTGTTTGACATTCTAAAAGGAAAAGGAAATATGTGAGCTCACAGTCGTAAATGCACGTACTAGTAAAAAAATGCATGGGTATCTCAAGAGAACAACTTTTATTTGTATACGTTACAATTATTTCGTGTCAGGATGTGTTAAACATTGTCTCCGTTATTTTATGTCACCCTGTATATTAAATTTAAATTTAATTTTAAAATAATTTAAAAGTTTAATATATATGTTCAAAGAATTATATCCTAGACCCCACTTTAAAACCTGTTCGTCTCATGTTGGATACCCTTGCATACTGACTATAAACAATCACAGGGTATATTTCAATCTAGTACAATGATAAAACGCATAGGACAATCGGTAACAAAAGTATCCGAACACTAGGAAAAATTCCTATATAAAAAAAGTAGCGTTAATACTGTTTTGTTAAATAATCCTTGGCGAATCATGTTCTTAGTCATTCTAAGAACATGATTCGACAAGGCTTTATTTAACAAAGCAGTATTAACTCTACTTTTTTTTATATAGGAATTTTTGCTAGTGTTCGGATACTTTTGTTACCGACTGTGCGACACACAACATGAAATATATTTCAAGTATTAGGTGTAAGGGAAAGTTCCGTCGTTGTGTGGCACCCAAACAGAGAGTTTGGACACGCCTTTTAATGTGATCCAAAGCAGTAGTATGATGAATTCCAATCTTGAAACCCACTTCTGTATAAGTTAACGTGGGATTTATCCTGATCATACTGTAGCATTTCGCCATTGACACCTGATGGCCTTCCTGATCTGAGTTCATCTTTCAAAGAAAAATCCCCCAAACAAAATTTCGCAAACCATCTTCGGCATGTTCGAGCTCTTACTGCGTCCTCTCCAAACACGTCACACAAGTTTTATGTTGCCCCCATCACGTTATTCCCTTTCCGGAACTCGTACAACACAAAATGCCTTAACTGCACTTTTTCTTCACCCATGGTGACAGTTCTACAAATTTGGAAAAACCGACTAAAATGCGAAAAAATGTGTGTAAATCATCAATCATACTCTAACCTAACTGTTTGAAACGGTTTCAGTCGATACTCAACACCGCATAAAAGTGCACGTGTTCAAAAGCGACAGAACTTTCCCTTACACCTAATAATTTCCAGAGATAACTTCGAATAAAATGAATTACTTTTTATGGTTCTATAAACGAATATTAAATGATTTTCAAACTATATTCTAATAAAACTGGCTTGGTGTATATATTAGTTGCACCGTCAAGTCGTATCGGATTGATTTAAAAAACTAACACCGGAAATTTTTCTAGGACAACATGTTCTTTTACTAATTCAAAACAACACAATTTTCCTGTGCTTCTAATATGTTAGTTTTTTTCTGTTTAATGCAGTTTAACATATAAAACAGCGATATATTTCGCCTAGAGACGTAATTTTTATGTCCCTGTATACATGTGCCATGTGTTGGATTTTGATAAAAGGTTTCAGGTAATATCTACATACGATATATTTAGAAAACCTTCTTGCTATTTATTTGTTTGTATACTGATAACGGGGAAATTAACAGATGCAGATCAACCACTAAAAATCTAATTTTCGGATTTAAAACACCTCAAAACGTGTAATTATAGCAAACATTCAATTTGAAAAGTTTGACACAATAACGATACTTTTTCTATCATATATAGGTAATTTAAAGCAAAAATATAAATTCTTTAATAATATACACATGCACACAATTTTTCTACAACTAGAAGTGCACATAATTATAAAATATAATACTGTACAGAATTCTAAATAAATTAATATTCCTTTTTATTTAATTTTTGTTAAATATTTATAATTTTTTTAACCCTTGTACAATAGTTTTCAACACCTTTAATTCAGCATCTTCCATATAAATTATATTTTTTGTAATTACAGTGGTAAAAATTATGAATACAATAAAAGAAATGGGACAATTATTACCGTTTATCAATAGAACTAACTGAATTATTTTTTAATATTTTAAATAGCTTCCATAACTATGAGTAGAAAGCAAAGAGAAGGATTTAACTTCAAATAATAAAAACACTCTTCTGATCATAAATGTCCAGTTTTAAAGTTAAGCTTCCATTAAAAGAAAGTTTTAAATCTAAATATTCATGGAACCATTCCATAAAGGATTGTCAAATAACATTCAAGATTATTTGGATATGAAAGTGAAATACTACACTAAACGGTAATTTATTGGGATTGTAACATGCATGGTTTAAAACATTATTGCTCTTTTGTTTGTACAAGAAGTTTAAAAATAATATAACTAGAAATCAGATAACAAATTATTTAAGAAATAAATAAATAAACGTAATATACTTCTTTTGTATGCATGCATTAACACTGTGCAGATTGATTAAACATTAAAAAAGTCTTTGAAAAACAAATGAATCATTTTATAGAAATCAAAGATTTTAATATTACTAAAACAATCATTTCTCTATAAATTATTTTTTAAAAAAGTTACTGTCGCTTGCGTCAAATATTTTTGTCTGCGACCACATCTTCTCTCGGAGGGCAGGGTCTTTCGCGTCGTTAAAGGTATCAATGTGTTCCAAATACTCGAATACATTTCAGCTGCTTCGAAATTTCTATCATTTTAATTAAAGAAGTTATTAACTGAAAACGGCGGGTTTATGAAAGTACTTTATTTGCCACCTCGAAAAACGTTTCTCCCAGTGACGTTGTTCTTCTTTCATGAAGTCATTTTACACGGAAAAAAATATGATCTGTTTTTGCAGGCAGGTGGGTTGGATTTAACGTCGCACCACTACTGCGCTATGATTACAGTCGGCTGCAAAATTATTCGAGCACTGGCAATAATCCTTGCCAAGAAAAAGTACACTTAATACAGCTTTGTTAAATAAATCCTTGTCTAGTCATGTTCTAAATCAGTCTAAGAACATGATTCGACAGGGATTTACTTAGCAAAACAGTCTTAAGTGTACTTTTTAAATATAGGAATTATTGGCTAGTGCTCGAATAATTTTGCAGCCGACTGTAATTGGCAATGGTCTAGGACGCACCTGGGATTTTCCGGAGACATGCCATCACAATTTTGATCCTTCAAGGAGGGAATGGCTATCCCGCTTTGGTGATCCTCAGAGGTATAGTTTTGATGGGAACATGGAGGACTTTGCGGCCACGACGGATTTTATGTGCACCAGCCATCATTAGTGTACAGTCGGTAACAAAAGTGTCCGAACACTAGCAAAAATTCCTATGTGAAAAAAGTACACTTCATACGGTTTTGTTAAATAAATCCTTATCGAATCATGTCCTTACACTGACTAAGAACAGGATTCGACAAAGATTTATTTAACAAAACCGTATGAAGTGTACTTTTTTTTACATAGGAATTTTTGCTAGTGTTCGGACACTTTTGTTATCGACTGTACACGACGGTTTTGGCCGGCTCAAGCATCGAACCTGCAATCTTCCAGTTACAAGCTCGGTGCTTTACCGACTGGGGTTCCATGATCTGGATCCATTGTTGTGAAAAAGAAATAAAAAGGATCATGTACTAAAGCTGTAAGACAAAATTGTCTAAATATTTCGAATTTCTTTCTATTCAAAAAAGAAAGCAAAATTACTGATTTTCAGCATAATTTTCCTAAAAATAAATATAAATAAATAATGTGGTATTAAATATTATGTATTTCAATTTGACACTGAATATGGGGATTTTTATAATATTTTTCTGATTTTGTCTTGTATTATACACTATTAATATTCCTATTCAGTGAAAAAAAACAGAAAATATGACGGTTAGAGCTCTACATGAAGGGGGGGTTAATAATTAAAGTGAGTCAAGGAGGCAAAGCCTCCCGCGGGGGTCCGTGAGCGGAGTGAGCAGGGGGCAGAGCCCATAGGTAAATCGAAAACAAAAATGTATTTAAACATCTTTTTTTCTTTACTTTGGTTTAAAAAAAATTATAAAAATAAATAAAAAACAAAACTCAAAATTATTTTTAAGAGAACACGATTTCATTTGTCATATCTAGCTCCATTTTATTCGCTAAGTTTAGTATGTATTGAATCTAATAGTTGTAGAGTAAAAATTAAGTTATTTAAATATGTATAAGGTAAATCGGGGGAAAAAACACCATATACAAGGATATTTTGCTTAGTACAGCCTAAAATTGAAATGACATGATAATAAAAATAAATACACCATGCTCTTCAATGTTTAATTAAATATGTATGCTTATTAAATTCTTTCCCAGCATGTACATGGTTGACAAATTTAATGTTAAATAAAATTGTGTAATTGTAGCATCTTTTCCTATATATACAGGAAGATGACACAAGTTATGAGGTAAGTTGCTACATCACAGTAAATAAGAAAAATCTGACAAACATTAGAACATTAAGTGTGAATTAACAATAATTATGTAGAAACAAACAAATGTGTAAACTGAATTTCAATTTACTTTGTTAAGACTAATAAGGGTACATGTTTGAATGTTAGCCTGCACAAAATTCCATTTAGTGCAAATAATCACCGTTACAATCTTCGTGCAACCATTTCTTGTATTTGATGCACTGAATCCAATCACGTTTCAGACCTTTCTTAACGTAAAAGAATTTTTTACATACAGCACAAAACTTAGCATCATTCTCTTCATCGAAACTGTCACCATTAGTATCAAGAGGAATTTTTTCACTTCAGGAATACAAGCTTACACGTCTTTTTTTCTTCTATTTTTCTAAGGTTTATATTCATTTATTTTGCCTTTTCCCGCATTGTCAGATTTTCTTTCCCTATTTCCTGCACAGTTTTTCTCCTCTCTGATTCAGTTAAGACAACTGTTGCTTGTTTTTTACTCACGGATGGTTTAGGTTTTCTGACTTGAGGAACACGACTGCCTCTAACTCTGGTGGTGGAAGCAACTGCTATTGTAGGCTATTGTCACACACGACGTTTGTAGAAGCAACAGCTTTATTATTGCTGGAACCATCGGAATAAAAAAAAAGAAAGAAAGAAAGGGGAAAAAATAATAATAATAAAAACCAGGATCATGGATTATTTGCTCATTATAGTGTTAAATCCCAGTTGATGTAAACCCAGAAGTTCCATTTTCTACTGTGGCTGCATTCCTCCAAGCTGTTTTCAGGAAAGATCCAAACTGAAATCTTGAAAGTTTATTAAAATAATATTTAAAAAATTTTACTCATTATAATATTAAAATTATAACTATTAATTCCATGTACATTTTGTACTATAATATACAGTACATAAAAGAAAACATATAAAATTTAAAGGTCATTTAATTTATTCCTGAACAATGTTACATCTTCAAGTATGGGTTGAAGATGCCATACACGCTTATTTTCGCATTGCTGCAAGTCTAAGGCCGCTTCTGCTTACCTTGTGTGTGTAATGGAATAAGGCACTCACTTCTATTGATAATATCTTATTTAAAATAAAACATCCGTTTATGAACTTTAAAATTGCAGATAAACCACAAAAATGCTAGAAATGAGAGGTAAATGACATAAAAAATATTCTGCCGCAAAAATTCGAATGTATTGTATATAAACATTATACAAACAATGAAAATATTCAAAATTAATAACAATAATTTGTAATTTATATAGTATAGGATGTAAAAATAATTAAAAAATGGTGCACTTACAATGAAGCCAAAGTAGAATCTGTAAGCTAATTAATGCACTAAATTAAACACTACTGTAGATATGCCACCATTTTAATTTATTACGGAGCATTGTAAGTACCCGCTCTTCCGGGTCAAAAAAAAATTCCCTTTTTTTTTTCTCTGCGATTGTACAGGGATTTTTGTTTTAGCTTTCCTTAAAGCTTCAGCAGAGAGATACACCGACAGTGTTGCATCCAGTGAGAATTCTGGCAAAAGAAGTTGCAATACGTCATCATTTTCATGAATCTATAGTCTTGTCACCGGTACCATTATAAATGTGTCCATCTGTGAGGATACGAGAAAAGAATTAATTTTATCAGCTTATATTCATCATTGTCATATGATCTACCAGGTGTAATGCTACAGGGTGAAATTTGGTACACACCAGTTGTTTCCAAAATAAATAATTTAGATATCCATCGTTAATGTTTTTTGTGTAAAAGCCCCTCACAGTCCTTGTAGTCAAGAGCTGTGTAATGCGAACCAGCAACAGAATCATGCCTAAGAACCGTTTAGTCATACCAACCTGACCATCTTCCATACAACAGGTGCACGAATTTTGCTCTAGCTAGATCGTTGCGTAGACTTCTCACCAAGCAAGGATATATGGTCACGGATTAACATGCCATAATTCGTTAACCCTTATCATTGATGAACTCTCACACAGATTTAATTCCATAACTTTATCTGTCATCCAAACTCAATTTGTTTCAATACCCAGCGGGACTAGAACTGTTTTAGCTTCAGAAGTGCCAATTGTGACACCTTCTTTCTCTATAATACCTTAAAACACCTGCAAATTTAATCATGCCTTCCTCTCAGACTATATGTGTAAAATAAATAAGATTATAGCACTTATTCTCCTTCTTAATGCTATATTTTTGAATGGCCACCAGCGTATTTAGATGTACAAGATTTACTTTAATTGTTTTTTTTTTTTTTATGAACACCGAATTTTTAATTTGAATTTTAATATGAAAACATATTTTCTGATAATCTTCAAACAGAAATTCTAAAAAAATTCTTTGGGGCATAAACTCCCTAAATGTACGAAATATTAACAATTGAAATGGCAAAGAAAATAAAGCTAAAAAATTTTACTATTAAGTAAAGACGTCTCACTTTTGAGTATATAACTAAAAAAAAAATATTTATTTTCAACTATGTGTAATTAGGTGCTTTGAATTTATAATTTAATACAATTTCAAATTCACTGATGAAATTTTCTATTCACGAGAGAAAGAAAAATAACAAACTAAACAATTATCATGTTGAAAATCACCGTGGTCCCTTGGCAACAAAGGGCGTAATACAACCGAACACAACAAATGTTCAAATGATAAATTCTTTATTGTATGGAAAAATTATCATTTAAATTAAAGGACAGACTTGCGAAAATTCTGTGTTGCTTTTCAAACCAGAGCTTTTCAAATTAATAAAATAAAATTAGTTTAGTTTTATATATATATATATATATATATATATATATATATATATATATATATATATATATCATTTTAATGAAGTTCTTTTAGCATTCAATCTTTTAAGAAATACAAAAGTTGCACTATTAAAGATTTGAATGCAATCATGCATAATCGTAAAATACAGAGAAATAAAGAACTATTTTGTGGGCAAATGAAATTTTGATCATTTATTATTCTATCTTTGAAGAAAACAGACTGAAAATGCAATTTTTGTCTTTGATTCTAAATTTTTCTAAATAGATAAAGGAAAATTATTAGATTTTATGATTTATTTTGGAACAGCAGGAAAATTTCCTATTTACGATCTGATTTGAAAAAGAAATAGCTTTGACTTTATTGCAAAACATTTTATTAATCTATGTGTTACAAAAATATTATATTATGCAATGACGAGAATCGTCAAATAATTTGTTTATATATTTCGAAATTATTAAACATATAATATGTAAAATCTTCAGATTAAAATAAGTTTTATTATTGCATATGAAACTTGTAAATTAATGTGGAAAATATTAGAATAGTCATTAAAATGTTTTCGGTGCATTTAATTTTTTATTTTATAATTTAAATATGTTTATTAATAAAATTACAAAATTTAATCACAAATCAATTAAAGCTATTTAACAAGAAAAAAAAAATCTATAACGTTCAAAATTCATAATTTGAAAGTTTCTCAACTTTTTAAAATATAAACAGTACATTTTGAAAGCTGTATTAGTTATTACCAAAGAATAAGATTGTAAAACAATAATGCTAACTAAGTAACGGAATTTGATCTTTTTGTTTTTATGATGGAATAAATTAGTTTTAAGCATTAGAAATATAAGTTTTCAATTTTTTTTTCGGAAAATAAATAAACATTTCCAAATGCCAAAATGTCATCCAGTATTTAAGTTAAATTTCATAAAATTTTGAAACAGAGGAATAAATGATGCATATTAATACACCGAAGTTTCGAATTATAACATAGTTTAACGCTCTTGATTGAATATTGTATATCTACAGGGTGTTTCTGAACTTTACGTATAAACTTGGAGGGGTGATATAAAACACCAATAAGAATCAGAATCACACAGTGAAGCATGTATAGGTGCGCTGCAATCAAGCTCTCGTGCTCAAAACGGGCAGGTTGCTCATTAAAGGCGGCGGCAATGGAAGACCCCCTTGGTTGTCGCATGTACTTCAAAATCAAGATGATCCGATTTATCGCTTCTTCATTTTTATTTGTGGGGTGCTACAAAGGCCATTGTATACAAAAAGGCAGTAGATTCTAAAACAGACCTTATTTTAAGAATCGCCGTCGCTGCTGCTATGATACGCGAAACGTTCCGAGTTTTTGAAAATGTCCGTCAATCCCTGCAATTTAAGTATCAGTTGGGAATTAATTCTAGTGGGTGGAATTTCGGACATATCTTGTGATCGCTTAAAACTACTGCATTATTTTTTGCGCAATAAAGCACAATTGTATTCTGTATTGTTCCCTTGCTTTTATATGTCTCTTTCTCACCTAAAAGTGAAATTTGGTACCATGGTTTCCTATGTGATTCTGATTCTTTGTGGTGTTTTATCTCTCCCCTCCAAGTTTGTATGTGGCGTTCAGAAACACCTTGTACATATATATATACATCTTTATGAAATTAAAGTACCTGTCTTACATTTCCAGGAAAACATTTTCAAGATGATTTCATGAGAAATAAAAAAGAAAAAAGAAAAGTTTATATATATATATATATATATATACAAAGAAATAAAATATGTTTTAGTGTGCATGTAACCAGTTCAACTCTACCTAGCCTGAGACTACTGCTATAAAGGTTAGTTAGTTCGTTGGGTTTTAAATCTCACTAGTGTTGCGCAATGGGCAATTCTATAGAAATAAATAATTATTACTAAAGGTTTTTTTGCTTCCCTTTAATAATAAGACTCTTAATGACTTGTTAGTCTTAATGTGTCCATTCCCTATCTAACATATCCGTTCACTGAGCTTTGGATTTCTCTGTTTTATAATTTAAAAATACCTAAATATGGATTTTTGCTTTGATTTTAAGAGTGAAAGTCAGCTATAATAGTCATAAGGTTTATCTTTAAGTGTATAATTATACTTTAGTATCAATATGAATTAATTATAATTTTAACGTATTATAAAAACTGCTCAGTCAAAGCAACATCACAAATTTGCTCTCTTTCACGGCAGTCAGGTGGCTACTGATAATGATTTAGCCATATCTATCTTCCCTGAATTTTTTTTCTTTGTGTATTTATGGTAAGTAAGTAATTTATAATCTCATCTTTTTGTTTTAAATGATCTTGTGGTAATAATAATAATAATAATATATATATATATTGTGGGAGGAAAGGGTTTATCAGAATCCGATTAGAATATTGCTTACAACATCAACAAACAAGCACTCTACTGTCTTTTTATATAAAGCTTTACCCAAAGTCTTGCCCTGATTATAAATATTTATCACGGGAACTGCGCAATCAATGAAAAATATTTTTTTTTCTTGGATGCATCGTTTATTTGTTTTCATATATTTTAATTTTTCTCAGAATTATCTAATAATACAACATTCCTCATTAATTTTTAACATATGTCTTTTTGATAGTTCGAAAATTGACAAAGAAGTATTCTGGTTCTCACCAAGCGTTCTTTGAGATTCAATAGTATATACAATGCTTTTTTTGTTTTTTAACATCTACAATCGGCGTGGCAAAGACTCTTTGATATAGCTTTTTCCCCCTCCCCTCAAAAAACAAAAAACGAAAAGGAAAAAATTCAAGAGTAGTAACGTCAGCCGGTAGTTTCAAGAGTAATAATATCCATCTCATCCATTAATAAGTTCAAGAGTTGATCATCATCAATATTCATGATGTTGATCAATCTCCTCCAATTCACTAGTCTTGAACTATTTCCTCTACACATTGTAAGTTACTGAAATACGTTGTCTTATTAAAAACTTTATAATAGTAATTACCAGGGCTCGTAAAGTACGGTCGCCTGGTAACCATTTGCGACCACTATATTTTAACTGGTGACTATGTTTTCATCTTTAAGAAAACATGACATTTTTTTTCAATATTTTGGTGAAAAAGTTGGTCCCGAAATCGACTTCTATTCCACTCTCGATGAGGTCTAACTCTCGCCATTTTATTCCTACTCCTCCAACTACGTTTTGAGACACTCTTGACAGAATACACCATTAAATTTACACCACTTTTCTCCATGCATGTTTCAGAACTCAGTGTTAAATTAGTGCACCGTTTTAGGGAATTGGTTTACAATGCTACTGTTTGCGCATGCTTAGCAACCTGCTGCTGAATCGTTGGCCAGTGTAATGATGTATCAATGCCGATGGTGTATGTGTTTGTTAAAATAATAAAGCCGGTTTCATGATGTTAAATTTAAACAGATTTTCTTGATGTATTGTTCTAGCCTAGTCAACATTTGGTTTTTATGCATAGAATTTTAATTTCTATATTCAAGTAAATTTCAAAACTAAAAAATTTAAATTAAAATAATATTATAGTTTTAAAAAATTAAAGAACACGCTTTTATAGAAATGTGAACTAAAAAGCACAAAATATCTGTCTTAGTATTAAAATTCAGGGCAAGAGAAAATCGTGTGAGTGACACACCGTAATATTTACATACATTTAAATCTTTAATTAAAATAACTTAGTATTAAACAAAAACCATTTTAAAAAAATCTCCCCTGACGGGGATCAAACGCTGGACCTTTAGGTTCATAGCGCGGCGTCTTATCTCAACGCCACATCGTTCACGTAGTGAGAGTATTTTTTTTACAATATAAATTTTTTGTTTGCTTCCAGAGAAGTTACAAACAAACATACATACATACATACAGGTGAAGCTAATAAAAGCGTGTTAAAAAAGGATTGACGGAGGGATATTTTTTATTGGCTACCAAAAATTTTTGCTGGAAACCAGTTTTTTTCAAATTCCTGGAGCCCTGGTATTTACAATAAATAGATTCAAACCAACATATGTCTAATTATAACAATTTTTGCACAATAAATGTTTGTAATTAAGGCAAGACTTTGTGTAATAACATCATTTGGTCGAAATCATAGCTAGTTTTTCAAGTTGGTAAATTGAAATATACATTTTCATGGTACATCACTACTAACTACACGGTTAAAGTTAATATAAATAGATACGAAAATAAAGAAACAAAATAAAAGTCTTTCCAGAGCATTTAAATGTCTCTTTTGAAAATTTTAGACTTTCTAAATACTTCCTCTAATATCTTTTCCAGAAATATTGCTGGAATCTCTCTTCCCAAACATCTCAGTATTCAACATAGTTCCAAAGCACCATTTTCAAACTGATTGTATGTTACAACGTAAGCATACATGATGAACCTGCATCGAATTAGTGCTAAATGCTCTATTATATTCTAACACCATTAATCTTTGAATGTAAATAAGTTAATAATCTTATCCACTTAAAAGACCTGTAAAATATATAACTACCGAAAAGCAATTACTATTAGAAAGTCATTAATGGATTAATAATCCTTATTCCTAATTGTTTATAATTTGTAATGTTCTTTAAAGTTTGTAAAATAAATGAAGTATAAAAATACGATTTCTTATTATTAAACTTCGGTAGCAAATATGAAAACTTTATAACGATGTTACTAAGAAAATCATTGACTTATATAAATATTTCATATTTTCTGAAAAATGTACGACTGAAGAATAACGAATAACACATTTCCTTGTAAAGGTATCTCCCCCCCCCCAACCTTTTTTTTAAGAGACAGATAACATTTTAATTTCGCAGATACAACTTTAAACTGCTTTAATATTTTTCTCATGCATTAACGAAATTTAAATACATATTGAAACATCGATTTTATGCTGGTCAATACAATCCAATTATAAACGGAATAAGCTTATAATCTTCTCCACTTTGCATGTCAGTATAATATGAATATTAAATAGCAAATGAAAAATACATTTTATATGAATTCACGGCTTCTGCTTGTGAAACTGAATCAAAAATATGATATTTTACTGCTGCTAGTTGCAAAAATAAATTACGGAATTCCTCGTTCACTTTGGTTAATTGTAAAATAATTAAAATTTTCTCTTTGATAATTCTTTCAGGGATAGATAATAAATTTTAACCAGTTGAATCTTTTATAAATAATGTTTTTAAAACTATTTTTTCCACTGCTCATAAAGATGTAAAAATAATTAGTATTCTATTGATCCTTTTTTTTTCTCCTAGAAATGTGAATGTTTTATATCCGTACGTTGATAGAAATTTTAGATGGATTAGAGTTTTCTCTGAATAATGACATTTATTAAATAAAATTTCATTTTATTATTGAAAATTTATATATATTTCTTATGTAAGAATCATAGATATAGTAATAAGACAGATTGATCAGCGAGAGGGAAAAAATGATTCCTTTTTACTCGGGAAAAGTCACTCTAATGGCTGTCTTTCCCTGAATAAGTTACACACAGGAATAAACATGGGTAATTTAGAAAGTAAAATTTATGAATAATTTATTTACTGACGAATAAAAAACTCCAGATGCAGTTTTAAATTCATTTTTCTTTCTTTTTTTTTTTTTTTTTTTTTTTTTTTTGTTTTTAATACCTTCTAATGGCTGATTCCAAAACTTTTTTTTCGGCATCGAAAATTTTGGCCCGATAACATGGAGATGATAGATATATATATATTACTATATCTATGGAAAGAATAATTTCTGATTTATTTTTGAAAACTAAATTAATTTATTTCAGGCTATAATTTCTAAACTTTTAAATATAAAATAGCAAGTAAAAACATAAGTAACGCTTGAGTAAAAAAGCATAAAAAGACGACAGGGATAAGGATTCTTGATTGGACAACATAAGCAAAAATCATTTTTCGATCTATTTTTTAATCTAATTGAAACATTTATCACTCCGTACAATGGCGTTTTCCATCGCAGTAAAATAAAAATCTCTTCCAATTTTTTCCAATCAGTTTAATACAGCAAGTTTAATGTCGTCATAAATTCAAAGACGGAAGGAGGCCGATCACCTCTATGCAGCGGTTTTGAGCGATTTCAACCTCCAAAGAGGGGCTCTGACGACAAATGTCACATAACAATATGAAGGAAATGTTTACTGGAGATGTCGTAATTTCTTTGTTTAACCAAATGGAAATTATACGACACTAAGAACTGCATGGAGAATGTGGCCGAAATTTCGGTTCCCATTTTTAAACTGTCCGCATCACTTCAAAATTGCAGGCCATGATATTCGATTTTCCCCTAAATAGCGCTCACAAACAGTCTGACAATCTTGTTATAAAAAAATGGACAATCACCAATTAAATTACAATGTGAGGATAAAAAATAATGCCAGTTTGAAGTGTCGTGGTAAGTTAAAAAAAAATCTGATGTTGACCCCACATTACTTCCTTATACACTCATTGATATATTGTTTCGAAAATATTGACATTTTTGTGTGGAATATCTGTAAATCAAAGGCAGGTTTTAGTCCTTGAATTTTCAAGAAAACATGTCAAAAAAAAAAAAAAAAAAAAAAAAAAACTACTCCTCGGACCACAAAACACGCGGTAATAGGATTATATAATCTCAGAGAATGAATATCACTTGTTCAGGAATAATATTCCACAGTTTATTACATAATCTCTTGTTGAAAAATGCACAGAGTTCGATGGAATTTACTCGAGTGTAGATGGTCTACTTTTATTCTCTTTGGCAAAAACTAGTGGCGAGAAACAATGCATTATAACAATTACCTCAAATACACTTAACTCCATTAAAATTTAGAAAGAGCTTACTGATTCTGGCAACCTTGAATTACTATTTTTAGCCAAGTTTCATTGCTAATCTCGCCAAGTTTGTCGCTAACGCAGATTTTGCACTTGCCGTCAACTTTGGTGATTTGATTCAGAATTTGGCACAAAAGTTGGTGAAAATTGAAGTTTACGGTTACCAAAATTTGGAGTTCCATGTGAAGTTTTATACAATGCTTTCGAGTCATCACATTATAAACAATAACTTGGGAACAATAAATGTTTCTTTTTATATAGTCTTTTTTTTACACTCCATTTTGTTATTGCAATAACAGTTCTAATAAAGAAAAAGAGAGTTTTGTATTTTATAGCAATATATTACTTGCGGATACTATTACCAGGTTTTGGTGAAAACTCTAAATGGTCATACAATGGTCAAAATTTTTTACTTTTGTGAGTATCTCTAAAACAGAAAGGCGTAAGTTACCAAAAAAGGAGGTGCACAACTAGATGTCATAAACACCTTATTTATATTTTTTAAGATTCTATGTCTAACCGTTTTTGAGTTATACGAGATATATTCACGCACGCATGCATATGCACGTACAGGCACCACGAAAAAATATATAAAATCACTAATATCTCTAAAGAGAGAGGTCATGTAAAAAATAAAATTAGAGATGTAGACCTAGACATTGTCACAGTCACAAATACAAATTTGCAACACTCCAAGATTAACTAGTTTTTATCTATACGAAATACAAAATTCGTTTCCTGAATCGGTTTTACCACGTTTCATGTACTTCATATAAATAAATAGATAACGAAACACGGAAAAACAAATTTTGCAGTAAATATACGGCAATGATAAAACACTTTCAAACTTCACCTACCCATTATACTGGTCAATCATTTACTCGTTTGCTGTGATGGAAAGTATCAGAAACGTTTGGATAAAAATGAAAATAAATTTAGAGAGATTTTTACTTATATCCCGTAAGGTATCTGAAATTTTTAACTTTCTTTAAAATTCAAATTGAAATGACAGAAAAAGAAACAGGAAAAAACAATTAAAACTGCAAAGACTGTTGTAAGAATCAATAAAAAATTAGAAAATAATTTTTATTTTCTATTTTAGAGAAGTTTTCAGAATACAATTATTAGAACACCTTTAAAAATATGAAATATCATACGTAATATATATATTTATGTATATATATATATATTTTAATATATATATATATATTAAAATTTATCTTATTTTTATGTGCAGTTATATCGTCGTTAATTCTTTCCAAAATTAAAAGTCAATTAAAAATGAACTGTACATAAATTCGTATTGGAAATAACTACAATATTTTAATTATTCATTTTAAAAAAATGTATAAAAAACACTAATCATCAAATATTAAAAATCAATATATGTTACTAAAAATACACAATCATTTTATATGAGTTAAAAGAAAATACATTCATTGCAAGAAAATGCATTGATAGTTTCTTAATTTTATATAAGAAATAATATTCTTATACAAATAGAGAAGAATCTATTTCAGATTTTCGTATATATTAGTCTTTAGTGGATTATTTTTTCACCACATACTGATTGAGATATATGTTTATTCAAGCCCTTATCATAAATACCTATGAAATGAAAGATAAATAAAGTAGTCTGAACAAAAAATATCAGTTGATTGTTTTAAGAAATAAAGCAAAAATATATAAGGAAAGTGAATTTATGTAAAGATCTTAATATAAATAAGTTGATAATATATTTTCTTAAGTTTTAGGGGGCAATACAGTTTATCTGCTATCCTCCCTTAACTATAGAACAGATTAAATGTGGAGTAATCTGTAGTAAAAAGACTATCCACTAAAGCATAAGATTTGCTACATCCCCACTGAATAGTAAAAAGCTGTGTCATCGTTCTTATTTCAAAAACGGTAAGAGATACCGAAAAAAAAAAACAAATTATAAAGCTATTGAAATTGAACCTTATCAATTTAGAACAAATACACGCAATGTGCACAAGAACAGAAAATGTAAAACGTGCATTTGTTTGATTGCCATTTTCCACACCCGAAACGTTAAAAACGCAGTTGTGGTCGAGTTGGTTCAATGTTGCCAGACTTGGGGATTTCCCCCCCCCCCCATTTTGGGGAATTTTGAGGCTTTAGGGAAAAATTTTGGGGACAGAGATTTAGTGGGGAACGGTTTGGGGGAATGAAAAAGATTTTTTTTTTTTTTTTTAGGGAGGGGGGGGATATGGGGGCTTTCTTTCCAATTAGTAAAAAATCAGCTTTTTCTAAAAATGGAAAAAAAAAAAGTCTGATTTATCAGACTTTATACTTGCCAACCATCTCATTATGAACAGTACAATTTTTAGTACCTGCCTTTTTTTCACACCAGTCATTTTTTAGCGTAATTTTATTCTTATTTAATCGTAACCATATTTGGAGAGAATAGAGAATTATTCTAAAAATAAAGTGGTGTAAAAAAGGTGGCGTTTTTTCAAAGGGCGTTAACAATTGTACGGTTATTAATGAGATGGTTGGCAAGCATGCAGATGATAATGCATTAATTCTAGGTGGTATTTTAGAAATATATAAGCAACAATTTGAACCTTGTTATTATAAAATTTATTATGATCTTTGCTTTTGCTCTGATTTTAGAAATTTATTTGGTTCATGTATGCTGTAGCAAGCATAGTGGATGCTTCGTACGTATTGATTGCTGCTTGAATATTCAAGTTTAAAGTAAGCTGGACCAGTGTAAACTTGGATGCTTGAATAGTTCGAATTAAACTTGTAGGCGTGAATTATTAAATAATATTTAATACTTATTGAGATATCAATTAATATTTCACGCCTATACGTTTAATCCAAGCTGTTTAAGCTGTCTGGGTACCTTTTCTTCATGCATTTTATAGTTCCAAAAAACTGTTTTTATACACTTGGAATACGTAAAAACGATTGGAGGTGAGGAAACTAAACTCAGAAGATTACGGAAACTTCAAACTTTACAAAAACTAGTGCGTTGAAAGTTATTTTTGAAAACGGGGATTTTTTTCTATAAAGAGCTTTAATTAGGGAAAATTGTGAGCTTAAATATATTAAATATTTTAAAACTTTTTTTTTTTTTTAAATTACATTTTTATTATAAATTGAGTTGGGGATTTTTTTGGAAAAAACCCTTGATTTGGGGAAATTTGAGAACTGTTTGGGGAAATTTACTTTCGACTATCTGATTGATTGTTTGGTTGGATGGGTTTCACATCGCACTAGTGCTGCGCAATGGGCAATTGGCAACGGTCTGGGACACCCCTAGAGATGGTCTGGAGAATGCCATCACAATATTGATCCTCCATGGTTCGACTATCTGGCAACACTGAGATGGTTTTACAACGTAGTGGGCCGTTCATCAAAAACGTGGAGGAAAGAATGTTTGAACTTTTCAAATATTAGTCATTCTGCATACCACTGAATAAAGACGCCAATTAGTTTTATTTGAAAAGATGATATTTCCCCATATTTGTTCGCCTTAATGTCACGGATTTCGGAAATTGCGACCAAACAATCATGCATTTTACATAACCAGTTCTTGGAAAATGGAGCAATATATTAAAATAAATCAAGGACATTATAGAACTGTAAGTAACTTTTTTCCGTATTTCTTATCATTTTTGAGAAAGAAACGCTAAATCCACTGTTTTCCGCCAGGGATGCACTTAATCGATCATGATACGAGGTAGTGCAGTCACATATTACAGTACCAAGACACCACTCACTGTAAAAAATTCCAGTAAATTTACTGAAATGCTTATCCAGAGTCTCTGTAAGTTAAAAAAAATTTTTAGTTAAAAGTAAATAATCGATATTCTCATTCTTTATTCGGTATTTACCATGTTAACATGTTTTTATTAACTCGCTTTCTTGTTTGTTTGTTTGTCCAGTACAAGCTTTGCAATCGATTTTTAGCTAACTTCCCGACTAGCTAAACATTTGAAAACTCTTAAAAAAGCTGAGAATACGATTACAATGCAATTGTAATTATTCGGGTAATGTGTTAAGTTCATGTGATTGAATTGAAAATTTAAAAACGTGGTATATATAAACCTTTTTTTTTTTTTTTTTTCTTGTAATTATTTTATCTAATTTTACTAACTATTTATACACTATTTGCTATATAAAGGATGCTTTTAAGCATTTTAATAGTGTATCTTAAACTATTAAGTGAGCAATATTTGTAAATATATTTCACTGTTCTCGAAAACGGTAGCTCGGACAGTCACGAGATTTAACACAAAGGTGCTCCCCGAAGGATCATTGTGCACATCGAAGTCAGAATTTCGAATTTCTGTTTAGTTTTCTTTTAATTAATAAAAATATGAGAATAATAAGCTAATAATAGCAAAAAATTGGCCATTTAATTTTAATCCATAATTTAATTGTTGCCAAAAAAAAATATATATATATACGAGTTTATTTTTTTTTTTTTTCAACAGAAAAATAAATACATTATTTTAAACATGAGCAATACTACACACTACTGATCGCAGAGCTTCCAAATTTGGCAAATAGGTACCTGGGACCTTGCAGGTGTGCCCCTCATCGAGATTTTTTCGAATTTCGAATTTGAATTTTTTAAATTAATGTTTTTTCGATTTTAAACATTGGCTTTTATGTTTCATTTTTCATGAATTTATTCTTCGATTGTAATCGTCTGCGTATCTTAAGCAACGGCTATATTATGCAATTTATTTTTTATTTAATACATTTATTTGAGGGCGAATCTTTTTTCTCTTTTTAATTTATTATATTTATTGAAAATAAAATGGTAATGCAGTAGAAAAAATTAAATATATTAAATTTAAAATTTAAAAACTTATTTATAACAGTTATGTTTATTTATAATTTTTGTAGTACAACAACAATTATTTTTCATTTGTTAATTTAATTTCTTTAAAAGATTTTTTTTTTCTAATTTATAGTATTTGTCAGGAAATAATGGTAGTATATAGAAGAAAGGATTAAACTGATTGGAATTTATTTGCTTTTTATGTATTTAATTCCTTCTAAAAGAAAATCTACTTTTTATTTTATTTCATTATATTGGTCGGAATCAAATTGTAATACAGTGTAAATAGCATGAGCAATAAAATACTTGGTTCAAAAACTAAAATATTTAATGGACGCTGAGATACAGTTATCTTTAAAATCGTAGTTCTTAAATAATGGCAGACCCACCTATCGTTAATAAATACCCATATTGAAATACATAGGAAAGAGATTTCTGCAGGCAGTGGGAACCTGCACCCGATACAGTGCGGACAGAGAAAGAGCTGCCGTAGTCAGCGAGTACCCGATGCGAGGTCTAGAGCGATTCCAATGTAATTATTTTAGTTTTTATTTATAATGTGATGTGAAAAATAAATAATGATCCAATTCTTTTGGAGATTCATTTAAATATAGTGGCCAGCGAAGTGGGCGTAGCCTGCTAGTAATAATTTAAATATGCTAAATTCAATGGTGTTAAAATGAATTTAAAAGAAATTTCGTCCGTCAATCGTAAAATATTAAAGCTCTTTTGTGTGACTATGTTTTTTACTTTGCCCTAAGCTAGTGAAATATTATAACATAGAAATCTATAATAATATTTTAAATGCGAAAGTTTGGATGGATGGATGTCTGTTACTCAATCACGCTACAACGGCTAAACGGATCTGGATGAAATTTGGTACAGAGATTGATAATTCTGGAATAGGACATAGGCTATTATTTATACCGGAAATTTGATTAGATTTTTTAAAATTAAATAAAATATGAAAATAATAAACTGGTAATTGCCTTAATATAAGCCATTTACATTTTTAATTGTTGCCAAAACGTTTACGAGGTATTTTTATTTATTTATTTATTTTTTTTTTTTTTCAACATAAAATGAAATATACTTTCACGTGAAAAATAAAAAATTACTAAATGTTAAATTGGGGAATTAGAAAATGACGTCTTTATAACTTTAAAATAAAATAGTAATAATACAAATCTAGCATGTTTCTTCTGAATTCTATTTCATAGCATTTTTTTATGTACCTCAACATTAGATTTTTTTTTTTTAGCACGGATGAATCATGCTTGTCATAAAAGCTAATTCAGCATTATATTAATGGTATTTACTTATCGATAATTTTGGAAAAATTTCTAAATTTTGATGCTGAAGTAGATCGGACATTTTTCGCCAAGGACAGCCACTTAAAGCCAAGTAGCGCATAAAAAATATAACTAAATTATAAAATATTGAAAAAAAAAAAGAAAGAGTTAGAAAGAAATAGGAACAAAAATAGCATGAGTTATATTGCATCAAAGCATATTGTAATATTATATTTGGCTTGAAATTGCTGTCATTTTATGGTTCGTCGATTAAATCAAATAAATATAGGAAATAACTTGAAAGCAAATATTATGTACATCACGCATAATGTTGTTCATATGTAACTGGGATTCAAATACAAAAGAGCTACTTCAAATTTTTCGGCACTGTCCGTATCGAAACTGTCATATATGATAACCACCCAAATGGAAGCCGACGGGTAGGCAATACGGATAGGCACCGGAGACTACGAAGACGAACAAGTCGGGGCCAAAGGCAGCGGGAACCCAATGCGAGCTTTTGAGCGATTTCAGTATTTTTTTTTTTTCTTTTTTTCATGAAGCTAAATAGAAAAGAGTTTCCGTTAAAAATAGTGACCAGCGAAGCGGGCAAAGTCTGCTAGTATTGTTCTAATACTTAGATTCAAATAAATTTGCTGTGTGAAATACATAGGATCAAAGATTAATTGTATGTAATTGAAATGCTGTGATTTTTTTTTTTTTATATGATTATCAAAGTCAGCAACCAAGCCAAACATCGTCCTACCCAGGTCTCGTGAAATACGGTCGCCTGGTCGCCATTGGCGACCAATATGTTTTAGCTGGCGACTATGTTTTTAACAAAAACTAACAGTCTTTTGAAAATTTTAATATTTTTGTCAAAAAATTGGGCCCAAAATTGAATGCCGAAACCTATGCTAAACTGCAGTGTAGTTCATATCAATTCGTGTTAGAAACAAATAGAAGGAAATCAGCGAGTCATGAATATCTGTGTGTGTTTCGCACACCATTGTTCTGAATTAATATACCATAGGGAATTTACACCGCGTTTGACTGTGCATGTTCAACAACCCGATACTGAACAGATGCAATTTACGTCGCTCTCGTTCGCTTGCTTTGCAACCCGGTGCTGGATCGTTGCGCCGGTGTAATAATGCGTCCATGCCGACGGTGTATCAGTTTCGAGGAAATAATAAGACCTGTTTGAGGATGTTACATTTAATACAATATTTCATGTGAAACATGATTTAATGCATATAAAATGATGCGGTGTCCCTACATGTACAAAAATTTTCTGATTTGATTATCACTATTATAAATAATTATTTTTAATTTCGTAGTAATTCTTAAAAAATAATTCTCTTTATGCACATGTATATGAAATTTTGTCCTGTACCGCCATGTTACAAATTTAGAAAAAGCAGTATGACAATACCACCTGTTGGACGATTTTCACCAAAAATTGATAGGCACAAATTTATGTCAAGGTGTAAGTACATATCATTTTGTATGAAATTCTGTTCAGTAGTTCTAAATTATGTGAAATATGATTTAGTGCATATAAATTGTGATGCATTTGAAAATTTTTGTACTGCCCTGTACACGAACTATTTGTCCTATCTCGATCAAAATTTTAAATGACATCCCCAAATAATATAGATACAGAATAACAAGGGAATTCTTACTAACGCTTGATTTTTAATTATGATGGTAATAGGTATGCAGAAATACAAAACCACCGCTAAAACCGGATTTTCGGACCATGAAAACCACAAAACGTGTAAAAATTTCAATTTCTAAAATTCAACACGTAATCAATACTTTCTCAACCTCTAATGGGGAAGAGAATTTGAAAAGTTATATAATTAACAAAATCAAAAATAAAATTCCTGTGACTGATTATTCTAATTTCAATCGTCATTTTCATTGAAGATAAAAGTTGTTAATTTTTTGCAAAAAATAATCTTTCCTCAAAATAAAGGAAACTAAATCTTTAAAAATATGATGACTGGACTCAAACCGTATAAAGAAAATGGAAAGTTAATAACGTCAGTTTCTTAAACGAAAAATTGTTTCTAATTAGCCTTCGAAATTAATTGCATTCTGAACATTTCTTGCAATTAAAAATCACATTAATGACATTTTAAATTATTCTGAACATATTTTTTTTTAATGAATTAATCATAATTTCTTGGTTATTAGTTTTGGATTTTACGCCTGAATAAGTACATCTAATGATTTGGCCTTGAGTGTTGCAATTAAAAGTAAAATTCTATTTATATTTTGAAACATAAAATGTATTTAATTTAAGATTCTCTCATATATAGAATGTGTTAAAATAAAAATATTGTTTGCATAGAAACTACATGCAAATTTTAAAGAACAAGAGCAAATATATGTTAAGATGAGTTTGAAACAATTCGTGCATTTTATTAACAAATTACAGAATAGTTTAGAGAGATGGGTTGATAGATAAATTAATTGTATAAATAACTTGCAAGTACAAAGTTATGCGTCGCAAATCAATCACTGTTTCTAAAACTAATACTTTAAGTTTTGGTTAATTACTATTGAAACTGACAAAAACATGAAAGAAAAATCATGCGATTTGCATCGATTATGAAACACATTCCAGCTGTTCTTGACCTTTATATCACAAATAACTAACTTCAAATCTTTTTCACCTCTATTTTCTTTTTTAAAAAAATTTATATGAGATTTAATTAATAATATTATTTTCAAGAAATATTACATACTGAGCCACAGTAAAAAATCTATAAAAAATTATTTAAAAAGATTTTATGTCTGCAAAATCTCCAATCTTCAAGATACGAGAGCCTCATTTCAAAGAATGGTCCAAATGTTTAATATGGACATCAAATAATTTCAGACTGAAACAACGATATAAATAAAAGTTATCCACAATGATTCAGTCTATAATTATCAATTTTCTATCAGCAGCACTGAACAACTATGCAGTTTTATAGTATTTTTTGTGTAAATATACAAGTAAAATGACGATTACAGTTGACAATTAATTCCGATTTTGAATCAACGTTTCAGATTTTGAGCACTATTTTACCATTAATTGATTTAAAATACAAATTTGGCAAAAATCACTTGTCGTTTTAACTTCATTTTGAGAGCAGTTGAAATTTGACTTATTGTACCGATGGTGTGTTTCTGATTGGGTTCTTTTTTAAACTTTACGCATTTGGTGGATAAAACATGCAAAACAAGTTTTGTTAACATTTGCGCATGCGCAGTTAAACATTTTTTAGCTATAAAGGCTTATATTTAGTCAGACATTTATTTTGTATTTATTCTGGTTGATTTACATCCTATCTCTACTGTAGTATATAAAGTTTTCTGAAAAGGATATTGCATTGGATTTAAAACCCTGCATGTTATAAAAAAAAGAATGTGAAGAATTTTCGATGCTGCTAAAGAAACCTTTATATCTGCATAAATATCCGTGCTATACTCCTTTAAATAAATATAAAGTATTAAAAGTAGCATCATATTCATTTGATACAGACACAATGCATTTAAAGCAATATTTTTTACAGGGTGTCTCCAAACATCATTTTTTTTCTTTGTTTTTTTATTTTTCCCTTTTTGCTTTCTGGGCAAGGCCTTCCCTTAAGTATATGAGATATAACGCCCTATTTCTATCATTGATGTTTATGTTTTTGTAGTTTTATGTTACAAAAAGGAAAGCTTACATAAAAATTTTTTAGTTTAAAAGAAAAGAGAGAAAAAAAAATAGAAGTTTTATTTTTATTTTTATTTTTATTTTTATTTTTATTTTTTTTTTGGGGGGGGGGAGTTAATATGGACTAAGCAGTTAATATGGAATAGTTATGAAGGTAAATGTGGAATACCCATTTCCTTAAAGGATAATAGGGAAAAGGGTTGTATTTTTTAACAACAAATCGTGAGTAATTACACTATAAACATTTATTTTCAAAATATTATTGAAAAATAAAACAGTATTGAAAATTTTATCAACATTCAAGTTTCACAAAAAGTACAAATGATATGAAATAGTTTGTATTCCGTACTTCCCGAATCACATTTTGCAGAGTAAATCAACCTCAATTGCCTGTTGGTAGAAAGACAGACTACTAACTACAAAACTAGTGGAAGATCAGACTACTAACTCCCGTATCGGAAATGACACTAGATTTTTCACTCATTTTACTGCTTCGTAAATAGATTACAAAATTAATAATACTTACGTCGAAAAAAAGTGTGAATCTTCATAAATTAAAGAAGCTGTAGGACACAAAAACTGCTCTTCTCACTGACAGAAGGTAAACTACCGTTCATATTTGAGGTCCACGAAAGATACGTGGTTTCGATAAATTGCAGCTCCGCCCAGGTGAGATATAACGGTATTCCATTTTACCGACTATTCTCTTATATATTTGACAAAACTTCTGAATTCGAATGTATTCAAATATTTAATGTATTCAAATACTGACAAACATCATAAATTGCATTCCGTTCATTGTAATTAAGCAAAAAAAATAAATGAAATTAAAAAAAATATAGTAAGGACTATTTGTTTAGTTTCAAATCTTTTTAAAATTTCCAAAAGGTCGAAAAGTGTTGATGGTTTCGGTTTGTCTGTGTGCGTGCTCTAACTTCTGTAAATATTCATGGAATTTCTTGAAACTGATATATGTTATTCGAGTTCACTAATGGATGTCCCCTATTGAAAAAGGGGTAAATACCACCAATAGTTTGTGTACAGGGACACAAAACATTGCAGTCTATGAAAAATATTTATACAAAACATACTTTAATAACTTTACATAACACAAATATTAATGAATATGAAATATGTTTTTCATATGCATAAAGAATGCTTTCTATAGAATATAGTACGATTAGCATTAAAATTTACATGACCACAAAAAATATTTAGTTAGGTGAAGGATTTTTATTGAAAATTAACACTTTCTAACAATTTTTAAGTCTGAATGTGGTTTGAATTAATGTATCTGTCTGTCCAACGATCCGTTTATCTATTAGTCCGTCGCAACCGTAAATATTTTCAGAATTTCTTAAAAATGATATATGTCATTCATGTTCTTTAAGGAATGTTCCCCCTATTTCAAATGGTATAAATAGATTTTATACAACTGGTTTGTGTACAGGGACACCCAAACGAATGCCAATGCGTGGCGTTTCAAGTAAAATATTTTTATAAATCACATTTAAATAACTTTCTACTGCAAAAATCATAAAGAAGTTGGCATTTATTGCTAATATGCTATAAAGTTTTGTATAGAATATGATATGCTTAACCTTCAGATTTACAGGACTGCACTAAGATATTCATATACATTAAAGGCTTCAATTTGAAATGAAGAACTGAGTTTTCATTTGTATTGAGAATTTTTAACACATTTCAATAATATTTAAGAGTTATTATGAATGCAATTAGTCTATCTGTCCGCCTTTCTGTCCTTGTGTCTGTCCCCTGCGTGATAACGTAGGCAAAGAACATTAAAGATTATACCATACAATGAGTACGTATAGTTAGAAATTATTAATAATCAATGATACAGCATAATTTTTCGTTCTTGTTAACACTTTTCAACAAGGTTGTAAAGTGTTAATTACTTCGGATTGTCTGTCTGTTCATCCGTCTGTCCATCTGTCTGTCTGTCCGCGCTCTAACTCCCATAATTATGCATGGAATTTCTTGAAACTAATATATGTTATTCAAGTCTAACATTGGAAATTCCCTATTAAAAATGGAGTAAATACCTGTACTAGTTTGTGTACAGGGACACCCGAAATTATTCCAAAGCTATGTATGTTCTATGAGAGGTATTTCTATAACCCTATTTCAATACCTTTACTTTACACAAATCTTAATGAAATTGAAATATGTTTTTCAAGTTCACTATCGTATGTTTTCTATAGAAAATGGATTAAACACTCCCACTGGTTTGTGTACAGGGACACCCAAAAATATTCCAAAGCATTGCAATACATGAGAGATACTTCTGTTAACTAAATTTTAATAACTTTACTTTGTACAAATCTTAATGAAATTGAAATATGTTATTCATATGAACACAAAAAATGCTTTCTATAGAATGTAGTTTGATTGGCATTAGATTTACAGGGCCACACAAAAATATTCAGTTACATTAAGGTGTTTTATTGGAAATTTGCTAGAATTGCATTTTCATTTACATTAAGCGTTTTTAACACTTTCTAACAATTTTTTAGAGTGACTATGATTTCAGTTTGTGCATCTGTCTGTCCGACTGTCTATCTCTCCGCCTGCAGCCCCCAGCGTCCGTAAAAATTTTCAGAATTTTTAAAAAATCATATATGTTATTCAAATTCACTATGGAGTGTTCTCTATTTAGAAGAGCATTAATAGGTCCTGTACAACCTCTTTGTATACAGGGACACCCAAAAATTTCCAATGCATTATCTTTTATGTGAGACATTTTTATAAATTATATTTAAATAACTTTCTACTGTAAAAACATAAATAAATTGACATTTATTGTTAATATGCTAAAATAATGTTTCGTATAGAGTATTATAGGGTTAACTTTCAGATTTACAAGGTCATACTAAAATATTCAGATACTTTAAGGGGTGCAATTAGAATTTAAGGTCTGCATTTTCTTTTGTGTTAAGCTTTTTAACACTTTAAAATAATGTTTAAGAGTGATAATGAATTCTATTAGTCTATCTGTATTCCTTTCAGTGCTTTTGTATGTCCGTTGTGTTATAACTTAGTCAAGGAAGGCTGTAAGAAATAACCAATGCGTACCGCATTATGTTTCGTTCTTGTTTTAAAATTTTAAATAATCAGGTTTTTGAAATTATATTTATATATATTTGAAGGTACTTCAAAATTCATTCATAATGTAAATATTATTTTACGTTCGTTATGTGAACAACACTACCTTACTGTTATTGCATAAAGTAAATACTTTCATCTTCATTGTAAAATTAATTGTTATATTGTCTCTTTTATTTTCACATAAACTAAATAATTTTACCATCTATTATTTTTAAAACCATGAATGAAATCAGTATATGAAAAGAATGCTTTTTTTTTCCTCCTACAGTAATTGCATTCTTAGAATTAAACGCTTTTGTGTCAGAAAGAAACCATCTGCGGTACGATATTGTCTGTACACACCTGTTTAATGAAAAGGAATAATTATGCCTTGTAAATCCAGAAAAAGTTCTTTTATCTTCCACAAATAAGTCATAAAATGTTTAGCAGTTTGTCAATGTGTTTTCATTTTTACGAGCCTTTTATTATCAATTTTTCTTCTTTTTCGATTATTAAACTAGCGCATAAAATTTAACGAAATTCCAAATCTTTATTTGTGAATGTCTTATACTTTATACATTTACTATTTTATATTTAAAAATATTTTTAATTTAAATAAGTTATAATGGTAATATAAAATGAAATTTTCTAAAGAATAAAACTAAACGAAATATTTATTATCTTAACAAAGCAGTATTAAGTGTACTTTGTTTAGACAGGGATTATTGCAAGTGCTCGGATAATTTTGTTGCCGACTGTAATGAGTTGCAACATATGAGTTCAAAAAGGTACCAGAAAAATTTTAATCGTCAAATTCCAATTTAAAGTTACTAATTCCCGATTGTATGAATGGCTTACGAAGTAAATCTTTAAAAATTCTACAATAAACCCTTTAGAAGTATAAAATTTTCTCCATATATGAATTTAAACTTGATTATGAAAATTATAAGTATATTATAAATATTGTAGGTTCAATATATTTTCACATACGTTATAAGTTCTAGGTAGGTAGTAAAAAAAGTTAATTATGTACACTGCTCGAAAATTTAAAGGCCTTTTTTTATAAATTGATATTCAGGGATATAATAAGATTTTGGTGGCTAAAATATTATTCACATGTATAATGTGCTATAAGAAAGGAAGTCACACATTTATGAAAGAAAAGATGAATTTTATCGGGTTTTGTGATTAAAAACGAAAAATACGCAATCTGTGTGTTTGAGAAGAAAAAAAATGTGCAACATCTTCACGGAAAATTTATTATAATTAAAATATAGTTTTCTCTGAAGTACTGTAAAATTGAATATCTACAAGGCATGGAGTCAACCAGGATATCAATGTAGGATGGCGGTATTGTATTCCACTCCTCCAGAAGATCTTTCAAGCTGTGGGAACCATTTGTAAAAGAGATAGACGGAATGCATATTCTTTGATTAGATTGTTCCAAACATGCTGTATTGGGTTGATGTCGGGATGGATGGATGGATGGTTGGGTTTTACGTGGCACTAGTGCTGCGCAGATGGGCAATTGGCGACTGTCTGGGACACACCCCTAGAGGTGGTCCGGAGACATGCCATCTCAATTTTGATTCTCCACGGAAGGGATGGCTCTCCGGCTTCGGTGACCCCCAGAGGTACAATTTTTGATAGGAACATGGAGGACATTGCGGCCACCACAGTTTTTACGTGCACCAGCCACCATTAGTGTACACGACGGTCTTTGGCCGGCTCGAGTACCGAACCCGCAATCTTCCAATTATGAGGCCGGCGCTCTACCTACTGGGCTACCGCGGCCCGGGTCGATGTCGGGAACAGAGGATGAACAAACCATTCTTATGATTCCTTCAGTGTAAATAAAATCGTCCTTCAACCGAGCTCGATGTGGCCTGCAGTTGTTGCCCATTAAAAATAAATTATCGCTAATATCGCTCTAGCCTAAAGGACTACAAAAAAAAAAAAAGCAGAAGGATTTCATCTCTACACAACTGAGCCGTGAGACTATTAATTGAGATACTATTCGAGACCATCTTTCTGTTTTCAATAAATCGAACATTTCCTTACATAAATGTAAAATTGTTTTGAATCTCACGTCCCCTCGATACAAAAATATGCCTATTATCAAAAACAACTGTAAAACGAGACTAATTGTAGAAGAAGACAATGCTCCGTTTAATCCTTTTAATTTATTTATAAACCATAAATGTGCTCTAGTGGTATATTTTTCTACCGTAAATTATATTTAAAGATTTTATGTTGAGACACTCAAAAATGAGTCAAGTCAGCTTTATTTGTCTTGTGAATTTTGCTGTAAAGGTTATTTTTTGTGGATTCAAAACTACGGTTTGAACTGGATTTCAAACCTCTAAAAACATCCATGCTTGAACCAAGATCCAAAGACGACACCTAGCAATTGAAAGACATAGTTTTAAGTTTTAAGTTATTTTACACATTGGGTATATTTTTGTTGTTGATATCACATAGGGGCCATATAATATATAGTAATCTTCCTTATAAATTGTGTCATCTGAAATCTTTAATTGATTTTCAAAATTCTATACGCTTTTTTACGCTACTTTATGGTTTATAGTATGTTTATGAAATTTGTATTTTGTATGGAAATCATACCCATGCGCTTTCTGTAGCCCTTTACACCAGAACGATAAAGGATATCATTTTAACGGGCGACAACTGCTGATCATATCGTGCTCGGCTGGTGAGCAATTTCTTGTACAATGAAGAAGAATTATAGAAGAAAAAAAATATATAAATAATTGAAAACGAACCATTAGAAATCGATATATTTACATAAATGTGAAAGATTTTTTGGTTGTTTCTTCGATTTATAAATCCCAGCCTTATGACAGGCTTCAAAGAAACGGACACAAATATATGAATTCTTTGGCCCCTAGGAGCAGCCACTACACTATGGAAAAGGTGCTTTCTCTTTCAAAGGACAAAAATGTGCAAAGAAAAGGTATGTTGTGCCATTTGGGAGCCCCTTAAGCTAGAAACATAATATTTGGTACGAAATTTATCCATTACGCTATTAAAAAACCACTATCCCTTCCCACAAAGATAATTGAAATTGGAGTAAAAAGAGTGGGTGTGCTGTAGAATTTCGAAACTGTTTGAAAGGAGCTCAAAGTTAGAACAAAATTCACTCTGACATCGAGAACTAACAAATTTTGGACATTGATATCCTCTGTTTTGGAGACGAACTTCATTTGATACCGAAAAGTTCTTTCCCCTCTTCTTATTGCTTCTAAGTTGTAGTGAGCTTTAATGTACATTTTCAAGAGATTTAAGTCTTCCTCTCTTATTAGGTTCTGGTCTAGATACAGTAAGCAAAACCTAAGTAACACTCCTTTTATATTCCAATACGGATACTGGTACAATTATCTCTATACACAACGCAGCAATTGATCAGAGCCGTTTCCACCATTGCATAAAATCTGTTTCCCCTGGGTTAAAAAAAAAAAAAAAAAAAAAAAAAAAAGACTAGTAAGCATTGGTTAGGTTTTTAAGGGCACGTTTAACATTATTTAAGAACCATACTCATCTCAAAATTCTGTTATAAATATGCATATAATAAAAAAATTTATTTTTTGTTTTAACTGTCTTTGCTTTTATTTGTTATAAATAAATGAATGTTCATAATCATACTCAATAGTTTTACTTATTTTGTATATAATTTATTTTCAGTATATCATTATTTTTCAGTTTGTAAGTTGTTTTCCCCTAATTTTCCCCCTAATTTTCCCCGTAAATTTGTACTCTAATACAAGAGGCAATAATGGTTCAATATTTTTCAGAATAAGAGGCAAAATGGGATTTACAGTCGGCAGCAAAACTATTCGAGTGCTAGCACAAATTCCTGTATAAAAAGTACACTTAATACTGGTTTTTTTTTTAATAAATCCTTGTCGAATCATGTTCTTAGTCAATCTAAGAACATGATTCGACAACAATTTATTTAACAAAACAGTATTAAGTGTACTTTTTTTTCATAGGAATTTTTGCTAGCGTTCGAATAATTTTGCTGCCGACTGTATACTACTCAGATATAGGGCAAGAAAGGTGCAGAACCCTTATGAAACTGTGTAGAGGAGTCAGATAAAATAATCGGTGTCACCACTTTTGTCTGTGGTGTACGAGGAACTCAGCATGTGAGCTTTGTTTCTTCGTTGTATTCTTTTACAATATTAGCAGCAGGTATATCCTACTTAAAACCATCCTTCTGTGTTCATTTAACTGTGAAGGTATCATTTCTGTGGTAATTTGGTGATAAATCACCTATTATATTTCCATTTCAAATAGGCATTCCCTTGATCATTTTTCCGATAATCAGTTTCCTGTCTGTAAAAAAAAAAAAAAAAAAAAAAAATGAGCATTGTGATAAATATAAATATAAATCTATAAAATAAATTTCACTCATAAATACACATAGCATTTTTTTTTAACAAAAATTGCAAAACTCAAACACAAATATTTACAAAATAAAATTTTGCTTCCCGTTAAACACAACGGTACTTCTAGGTACCAATTAATAAAATATGTAGTAAACGTTATATAAATATGCATAAATGCATTTTATTTGGAACATTATCACTTAATAAAGTATTATCAGATTAAAAAAAAAAAAAATACATTTGTGATTTACCTTCATATTTTAAGATAATATGTAAATAAATATCAGAACAACTGATGAGCTCATACAATGACTCATACAAACTCAAACACAAATATTTACAAAATAATTTTTTTTTCCTCACGTTAAACACAACGGTACTTATAAGTACCATTTAATAAAATAGGTAGTAAACATTATACAAATATGCATAAATGCATTTTAGTTGGAACATTATCACTTCATAAAGTATTATCAGATAAAATATACAATTGTGATTTACCTTCATATTTTAAGATAATATGTAAATAAATATCATAACAACTGATGAGCTCATACAATAGCGATTGAAAATAGAGATAAGGCGCTAAAAAATGCCACCTTGAACGAATACAACTTCATGAAGCTCCTACTACCGTCTATTAAGGATAAACAAGACTACATATACATAGGCTATATATTATATTTCATGTGTATAAGTGCAGATGGAATTCAATCAATTTTATGATTGGTAGTAAATGAGTCACTGAAGAATTTTAAGAAACTTCTTCAACATACATATAAAAGAAAAACAAAAAAGACAAAAGCTTTTATTTAAAAAACAAAGGAAAACATTAATAAATATATAGCTGTGGACCAAATAACATTAGGAAATTTCTCTTATAGAAATTGTTATCTACAATTTAAGTATTACAGATATTCTTCCTGTAAATGGAGAATGTTGCAGCATAGCAGCACCACCCATTGGCCAACGTAGACACAAGTTGAATCAACATGATTTTACAAAATAGTCATCTCACATACAAAGTTTGGTGCACTTATACACAATAAAAGCTGAGGTATAGGCTTCCCGTAAATGGTGGAAATGGCAGTATAACACCGCCACTTACAGAACGATGTATGACAAAATCTAATTAGCACCAATTTATGTAATGGTCCAACCGAATCAAAAGTTTTAAGCTATTCCGTATAATTCTTTATGAGATATATTGCTCATAAAATTTTACTGACACACACACTGATAGATGTTTTCACGAAATGTTCAAATCGTTTTCAGGATGTGTAAAAATGTGTAAAAACTTTGAAAGTTGGAAGTAGAAAAATTTCAGGAATCCAATAGTTTTTCCTTATTTACATAGAAGAATGTAAAAATTGTTATTACAAGTTCTCGAATTTGGAAAACATTTCAGTAAAAGAAACTTTTCAGCAAAAGGAAAAAAAAAAAAATGTTTTTCTTCAATCTATTCAAAAAACTAGTTGACAAAGGAAGACTCTGCTTAGTTCCCCCTTATATATTTATTCTCATAAGTTTCTGCCACACACATATTATATTCATGCTAAGAGAAATGAATTGGATCGATAAGGTGACAGACTGAAATGTTCACCTAATAGGCTATCCACCTTTCAGTTCGATATATTTATCTTATCCCAATCCATTAATTAATTTTATTACAGGATCAGTTTCGTATTTTAGTGTTCATACTATTCCATATTATATTCGATGCAATGACACTCATAATGTCAGCTTATGAGAAATATTGCTCTATTCTGCTACGTTAAGAAAATCTAAAATTTCGAATAACTTACGAAATTTTCTAAGTGGAATATTTGTAGCTGATACTTAAATCAGTATCATAAATGATTTTTTAAGACTATTCTGACATACTTACGAAGAAAATATCCCTGAAAACCGACATTTAAACGAAATTTTACTTTGTTCTGTCATGTTAAGAAAATCGTAAATTTTGAATAACTTCCGACGTTCTGAAAGTAGTATGTTGCAAATCAGCAGGATACATACCAGTGTCATAAGGAATATTTAAAAAGTGATCCGATTTTTTTTTCTTACGACCATTTGTACTTGAGGTATACAGTCGGTAACAAAAGTGTCCGAACACTAGCAAAAATTCCTATGTGATAAAAGTACACTTCATACGGTTTTGTTAAATAAATCCTTATCGAATCATGTTCTTACACTGGCCAAGAACAGGATTCGACAAGGATTTATTTAACAAAACCGTATGAAGTGTACTTTTATCACATAGGAATTTTTGCTAGTGTTCGGACACTTTTGTTACCGACTGTATGTACACAGACTAACAAACTAACGAACTGACATCCTAAAGACGAATAGCATTTCGATTTTGTGATTTTTTTTAATTGCTTATAACTTAAAATGTGTAAAAAAGTGTAAAAAAAAAGGGGGGGTGTTGAAAATTTTCACGATTACCTAATTTTCCCATACATAGTGTGATGGAGAATTGATAGAGCACGAGATTTTGGGAAAAACAGTAGCAATTTTTTAAATATGGATTTTCTTTATATTTATTATTTTATTTTGTTTATAGAATGAAAGCAAATACATTGATTAAACGATCAAAAGTTTAAAAAAAAAAATCTTAGTGACATTTAGATCTAGTTTAATTTCAAATCGATTTCTCTATTTATTTAACAGATACTAAATTTGGCAGAATTTTTACTTAAAAAAAGAACTTCAGTTTTACTGAAGTCTCTTTTTAAACATTTATTTTTAAATGCGTATTTTTAAAAATAGTGATAACTTTGATATTTCAAATTTTCTTTTTTAAATTAAAATTTTTCATTTTATTTATTAAAAAGATTATAACTTTTAAAACAAAATTCCAAAAATAAATGTAAAAATAAAGAGATTCCTTGTCAAACGTGAAGTATTTCACTTACAATACGGTTTCAATGTTTTTAAAAAGAAATATTTCTTTAAAGAATATTTCTTTTAAAAAATTACTGTTATGTTGTCAAAAAAAAGTATATCAAAATCAATAATTAAAAGATTGATTTTTAAAAACTTAGTGGCCATTTTATAACTAAAATTGGAGCAATATTTTTCTTAAAAAACGAAAATCGTTAAAATGAAAAAAAAGCTAATGCAAATTTAGTTAACATAAAAAAAAAATTGTCAAACTTTTCGATTCATTTTCCACATAATAGATAGAGTAGAATTTTAAGTAAACAAAATATTTCAGTCAACATTTTTATTTCTCTCAAAACGTTGTTTTTGAAAAATGGTAGCAGATTTAATTTGAAAGTTCCATTTTTTTTTTAATTTAATATTTCTATTTTATTTATTTAAGTATTTTATTTTATTTATTTACTTATTTTATTTTTATTTATTTATTTATTTATTTATTTATTTTTTTTTTTTTTTTTTTTTTTTTTTTGCATAAAATATAACTCTAACGACAGATTTATACAATATATATATACAAATTATAACAATTCGCATTTAATTCCAAGTACTTTATTATTAATATAATTTAAATGGAGTATTAATTTTAAGTTAATTTAAGGAAGTATTAGTTTAAAATACCTAAAAAACAAAACTTTTGCAACGACGACCTATAACATGCCTGCCTAATTTAATCTTAATCGGAGATAAAATTTTAAGGATAGCACACTTGAAATAATTTTAGTCTATATTGGGGACCTATGAGATACCTATCAAATTTGAGCTGAATCGATAAAAGTGTTTAGGCACAGTCGTGTTCACTTTTTTGCATATATATATTTAAGTCTAGAGATTATAATACTTGATTTTAAATTAGGTATTATTTTATGGTTAGTTTTTATTCCCATTATATTTCAATCTACGTGGCAAATTACAATCGTAGATGGCAGCACTATTCAAATATCTATATTGAATATATGAATCCAAAACAAAAAAATTTCTTTTTAGCTTGAATAGGTTTATGTCTGCTTTACCTTTGCACCAGGCTTACTGGCCATTTTGTACAGACATTATATGTATTTTATTTATTTTTATTTTTTTTTATTCATTTTATTTATTTATTTTTTTATTATTTTTTTTATTTTTTTATTATTTTTTCATTATTTTTATAACATTACTGTAGATGACAGCACTATTCATGTTACTATAATTAATATGAATCCTAATTTACGTAAGGATTCAACCTGTTTAGGTTGGTGAATTCTCTATTTTACTCCATGTTCACTGCTAATTTTGAACTGACTAACTGTGCTTTTAACTAATATCTGCTTGTTAAATTTCACATGTGTCTCGTTTTTCATAACTATGAGTTGCCTCTTTTTCAATAATAATTTTTTAAGTAATTTTTGGATTTATTTTTGGATTAATATTTGTAGTGGTGAGTTTATTTTGATCTACGTTTTTAAATGGTTATTGGATTATCATTTGTAGTGGTGAGTTTTATTTTGATCTTCGTTTTTTCTGGTTTTATTTACACTGGGTGTTTCGGGCCTGAGAACAAAGAAATTCTTAGCTTTAGCTTTCTTTGTGACAGAAAAACATCCATTTTTTAGCATATTTGCATTCTACCAGGCCCTTGAAAACGTTAGAAGGCAAATAATGCTTTTTTCTCATTCCAATTTGCTATAATTCATTTAGATTTGACTTTATTTCTTATGTGGTTTGATTTGGGTGGTCTTCGTTTTTGATCAGAATAATTGTTTGAATACTGAAATTAAATCATCTTGAAATTTCAAATGTTTGCACTGATAATATTATATTACTATATATATATTACCGTACAAATACCGAATTAAATTCAAGATAATTCAGAACGTACAGATACATAAAAAACTTATTATTTGGATAGTTTCATTGTTATAATAATTTCCCTACATCCTATTTGTTCGCAAAGTAAAAAGCATATTTTCAATTAATCGCACATAAATATTTGAATAGATGTATCATTTTGGGGTAATTTTATACTGCAACGTTGCTGCATGCTTCTGAGCTTATAATAATTTTCCGTTATTTAACCTCTCAAAGAGAGCTTTAACTTAAATTTTTCACAAAATATATTTTAACTTTGGAATAATATTTTCGAATAAAATATTTGAATTATCGAAAAATATATTTTTACCCATATCTATTAACTATTCAAAACACGTTCTTTCATCTGTCAGGAAGTTTTTCAACTTTTTCAAAAGTTTAAAAGTGTTTTTTGAAAAAAAAAAAAAATGTTTTCTAAATCCTTATAATTAAAATTAGAGTACATTTGCAATGACTTTCAATAAACATTCTATGTTCCACTTTATTAGAACGAACGTGGTCAATCACTAAAATCTCGAATTATGACTCGCCGATTTTATAAAAGATATATTGTCTGAAAATTGCTTATTCTGGAACAGTGAATATCATTGAATTTAAAGGATAGGGTCTGCATGAATATTTTATTTCATCTTATATGAGGATCTTGAATTTGTTTATGCCGTTCAAACAGAATATACGTATTTTAAATTACACATTGTGTATAGAGTAGCATTAGAAATTAACTAAACTGAATTTTAATATCATTGTAGAAAGCCTTTTACTGAGGGAAAACTAAGTGTATCTTAATGACTAATAAATTGTTAAATTCTTACTTAAATGATTAAAAAAAAAAAAGGTATAGCATAATAAAGGATTTTATTATAAAAGTATGGAAAACCTAAAACAATATAGAACAAATAATATACATGAATTCTAAAATTAATAAAATGAAATATATATACACTACGCGACAAAAAAAAAAAAAAAAAAAGACGCTCTTGGATATTTTCCCTTTCGCCTTCTACAACCGCCAATTTTATCATGTAAAAAGCAAATTTTCTAAAAGGTTTTATTATGTTGTCTTCCACATACACTTTAGCTTTGAGTTCAGTGTTAAAAACAAAATTCAATTGTCAGGAAAATTGTTATTTTAGAAATTATTTCAAAAATGATTAACGATGCAGTTAACGATGCCACAAAAAGTATTAATTTTTGAAGGAAAATCAAAAAATGTTTTAATACGTGAGATGGCAAAATTATTAAATGTTAACGAAAAAAAGGGGATAACGTTAACGCTAAAAGGGATTTTAGCAAGATATAAAATTTTTTAGCCGTTTAAACTGGAAATTTGGTTTTAGGCGGCCATGTTGCTCATCCAAGCGAGATGACCGTAAGTTAAATAGCCATTGCTTATAAAATCGGTTTGTATTACATTTAGAACATAAAAGAGACTCAGAAAAGTGTTTAGCGGCATATTTTCTTTAACTACGGTACAGCAACTATTAAACGAAGCAGATTTAAATGACAGAAAATTCGAAAAAAAAGTCCATTCTTAGTGAAAAGAATTAAGAAAGAAAGACCTCAGGGCTAAATAATTAAAAAATGAATAGTTAATTATTGGGCTGAACTGGTTCTCTTTGATAAGTGAAGTTTAACTTATTTCGAGCTAAAGAAAACAAGCAGATCTGACAACGAAAATATGACTGACTTAATGAAAATCGCACTTTTAAAACAGTGACTCATTCTCAGTACATTATGGTACTGAGATGCATAACTTTTCAAACAGTCGGGCAAATTTTATGCTCAAGGAATCAATTAACTCGAAATAAAACACAATCTTCATAAAAGTGGTGCCTGACGACTATTTTGGAGGTATTTTGGACATTTCCGCAAACAGTATTTCAAGATGATAATGCACCTTACTACACGGCGTCTGCGGTAAGTTTATTCACTTCAAATTGTCAAATTTTCCTATCCATTTCCATGAGAACCTATAATTATGTAAGTAATCATATCTTTTCTTCCTTTAAGTTAAATCCCACAAAGGATATAGTAGAATTTCTTCTTCTTTACCAGACATGGAAATAGCCCTAACCGCGATCCGCTCGAAAATGTTTCGTCTATAAAAAGGCGGGGAAGAGGGGAGAGGATTCGAAATTTGCAGCCTATAACTCTGCCAGAACTAGAAAAAATTATTTGTGATATTTGGCACATTGAAATTTCTGAGATTTATATTAAACCACTGAATAAAACTATGCCATTTTACATTAAAGCAGTAATTCCATATAAGGTGGAATTAACCCAATGCAAATACATATTTTTAATAAAAATTGCTTAGATCTACCAAATAAATAGGTTTATTTCATATATTAAAATATAACTTGTTTATTTCATATAATAAATCATAATAGAATACAAAGTATATGGTTATTACATTATGTTCAAAAAGAAAAATTTTATGCAGATTTCTAAAAAGTACTTCGTAGAGTGCAATAAAGCGAATTATTAAATCGAAAATGTACATAGGTATCATTTTATACCTTTGATATTATGCAAACAAGAGAGTTTTATTTGTTTCAAACATTAATTTTAAAGTTATTACAAATAAAAAAGGTATAAATCAATTTTTCTTTAGAGCGTCTTTTTTTTTTTTTTTTTTTTTTTTTTCGTTTAGTGTTTATATATATACATATTTACTTAAAAATTTGTAATTTAAAAAATAAATCAACTCACAATTTTTTTTTTTTTTAAATCAGAGTTCACTCTACTACTATTAATTGGTTAAAAATAAAAAATAATTTTTTATTATTTTACTTCTCTTTGAGAGTATTTGAAATTCAGTTTATTCCATCGACGATATCTTTCTTAATTTTAACGATTACTTAATTTTATCGGTGACTGAACATTCACGATTTCACATATTCCGATTTCTAATTTTTTTCATAGTAATTCTTAGATTTGACTGATGCATTATAAAAAATTAATTTTGTTGATGCTTGCATATGCGCTGATAAAAATCCTTTAATAAGAATACTCATATTTTATCAAATATGACTTTTATATTCTTATTGCAATGTGTTGCGTCTAATGTAGTTATAAAATTGTATAAAAATAGCATTGCATTGGTTGAAAAACTCTACATGCTATAAACGAAAAATCTACAAAAATTGTTCACTTTTGTTAAAGAAACGTTTTTTTCTCCGTTCATACACGCGTTATTGATATACAAATGAATACAGATAATTAAAAGAAACCTCATAATCACGTACTATAGCTGCAGTGTATTTTAAGGATTAATTTTTTACAGTGTGCCCCCAAATGGTTTTGATTCTTTAGTTTCATACTGGTTCCATATTTGACTTTAGGACAAAATCTTTTCTAATTTACATGCGGTATAAGATGTTCTTTACACCTATGAGTTCCGAGCGAATCCATCAAGAATTTCTCTATCCATTCGAGAAAATTTCTAAATTCGAAATATATATAAAGTGATTGATAATAATAAAAATATTTTTTTTTAACTACAAATATACTTATTACTATATTCATGCATTCAATATCCTCTTTTCAGGAATTTTAATAACAATGTACGATGTAAAGGAATTAAGAATAATTGTCACCAAGTAATTTCCTGAGTGTTATCTGTTACCACTTTATACCATCTTGTTGCATATCTGTAACATTTGCAAAAAGTCATTGCCACTTGTACAGCAAGTTTTGAAAGGCGAATTTATTGATAACTTTTACGAAATAAAGTATTGTGTATTTCATAAAACGTATGTTATATCTCTCAAAAATTAATAAGCGGCTAACAATATACTGCTGAAATTTTGTATTTGAAATTTTTATAACATTTTATTGTACATCTTCAATTTTGGTCTCTATTTGATCTCCGATTTTAGAGATATCCGTAATTTGACGAGTCCTTTCGTGACGTCGGTGCATAAGTATATACGTCAGTGTAGGATTAAATAAGTCGCATAACTCAAAAAAACCCTATTTTTTCACCAAGTATTACTTAATTTTCACCTATTTGTGCACCTTTCTCCGTCACTGTATGATCTTCCATTTTAAAGATAATCAAATTTAATTTACATAATGGAAAGTTTGCAGTAACTTATTGGTAAATATAGAAACGTCTTTCTAAAAGTATCAGTTTTTACTAACACCAGAGTGCTATTTATTGAATACAGAAAGAAAAGGATCTTCACTATTTTCTTCAGACTACATTTAATTTTGCATAATAGGAAATAGTCTGTTACAGAATCTAATATCTTACAAATACGTAAAGACTAAATGTCTGAGTGAAAAAAAAAAAAAAAAAAAAAAAAAAGGAGGACTCAAGTGCTAAATTAAATTCTTTTTATGACAGGATTTTTATTTATATTTTTAAAATTTGTTTCTAATTATATTTTACCGAATTATACAATTCTGATTCTGCATTGTGAATCCTGGATTCCATGTACGATATACAGACTTGTGATATTCTTGTGTACGTTTCATTTGTTAGTGAAACGAAAAGACCACCATTGTACACTTTTAAACTGTATATAAAGGGATGTTATTGAAACCATCAATTTCCCTAGCGATTCACAACTGGACGCAGTCAAGCGAAAATCGTTGCATTCACATCTAATTTCCTTGACATTATAGATATTCTCGGAGTTTAAAAACATTTACTTTTTCAAAAAATGAGCAAGAAGCACGGGAATAAAATTATTGCCAATTTATTATGCGTGCGCTGTATAGTGCTTGTGGCTCATTTGCAAGAAGAAACAAAAATAATTATATAATTGTTGTCAAAGGACATGCATAGAATTTGTTTTAAGTGTATTTAAAATGTTTTAAGTGTATTATCACTGCGTTCAATATTATTCATTTACGATAAATTATAAGATAATTAAAAGCCTGATTTCTGACGTCTGTCTTAAAAATGGTGCAATGGTGTACATAAAATTAATAATTATTTTTTGGGCAAGATAAACGAATTCCAATGCATTATTTATTATGTGTTATATAGTAAATGTACATTTTTGGTAATGTTGTATTTATATCGAAAAAAAAAAAGTCTTCGGTGAGTTACGGAAAGCTGTAGTCTCTACCATTAAGAACCATTTCATCATTTAAAGAGCTAACCTTTATATGTAAATATTCAAATGTAATAGTATAATAATATAAAAAATTGACGCAATAAGTTCAGACACACACAGATATATAGGGTGTTTCAGAATTCTTGGTAAAAAAAATTAAAGGGTGATAGAACACATTTAAATGAACAATTCTTGTTATACAAAGTATGGTCGCAACACAATTAGTAAACCGCTAGATTACGCTTCAGATTAAATACAATGGTGACTGCGTAAAGACTAGCGAGTGAAGCGCTGTTCGTACCATTATTCTGCTGTAAACTAATCGAAAATAGTTTGTTTGCAAACGATTACTTTGTTTTTGTTAACACCTAATTTTGTTGTAAACGATTTCAGTGTACTTTTAGCAACAAATTTAACTGTTTACTCTAATGCCTTTTCCTGATTTGTTAAAACGGTCATTATTTCATCAATTCCCAATAAAAACAACAATGATTAAAAAAAAGAAAAAAAACCGCACACACAGCTTTATGCTTTAATTTGCTCCAAGTTATTATACATTTTACCATTTTTTGTACAAAATTCTATCAACTAGAATAAACAGTGAAAAGCTTTTTCTACAAGTACATATAAATACTTTAAAATAAAACTTTTTAGCCAAAGTTCTATCAATTAGAATAAACGGTTAAAAGCTGTTGAAACTAGTACCTAAGGTCTTACGTACAACTTTGATACAGTCACCATTGCATTCAACCTGAAGCTCCATCAAGCGATTCACTACTCACGTTGCAACCATGCATGTATGACAAAAATTGCTCGTTTAGATATGTTCTATCATCGCTTAAATTTTCTACCAAAATTCCGAAACACCCGGATGTATATACCGGAAAATTCTTTCCTTTTGAATTAAGAAAATGATATCAGAAAACTCTTTTTGGTAATATTTGTATGATGCTTGAATAAGTTCTTTCTTTGGTGAAAGTAATATTATCAATTAAAATTTTTCTGGTGTTACGATGTTAATACAAAATGACAGATCTTTCCTGCATTCATGATTAATAAAAATTACTTGTTCAGTTTATAGTAAAGCATGGTACAAAGGACGACTAGAACGAGGCGGAGTTTCCGTTTGTTTGTGGGGAAAAGCTGTGCTATGATTGGCTATAGTCCTTTATTTGTGGGTTAAATTAAGACTCCTATAGGTCATCATGACGTCGAATGACGACAGAAAGTCAAGTCGTCAAATGGGACGTTAAGGCTCCTGATCTGTCTATTATTATTATGTACTGTTAAGATATTGTACATCTGTTATAAATAAATAAATGTGTATATATATATATATAAATTTATTTTATTTATTTATTTAATTTAATTTAATTTAATTTATTTATTTATTTGCTTTTGCTATTAATAATCTGTATAAATCTATTTATAACACATGAAAATATCTTTTTCTCAAAAAAACATCTTTTTTTTTTTTTAATATTATAAATATTATCAGAATAGATAATATAATTCCTTAATAACAACTTTAAAAACAATTTATTTCTATTTGCAATTTTTAAACTAAGCAATATTTTAAAAATAATCCAGACATAGATAAATTCATAGAAGATAAAAATAATTGACTTCATTAAATATTATTCTAGATGCTCAAAAACATCAAATCGTCATATCCAATTTATAATCAATTTAAAATTTGAACAACCGTTTAATAAGTTTCCTAACATTTTCAACTAAACACCTTTCTAAAATCCATGTGACGTAAGAATTTTTCTTCAAGGTTGAAAGTTTTCTTAATCCAGATATAATTAAGAATGTCTGTTTTAACATTTACATTTCCTTTTAAAATCCGGAAAAGTTCTGTTTTTGTTCTAGCTCATTCATTAATTCTAATCCAAATATAAATTCATAAAGTAGTTAATTCCACTTGCAAAGCCGTTAAGACTCCTCAAGAATACAAATGGAAAGATCTTGTTCAGCACTGGCCGAGTTTATTTAAAAAGAAAAAGAATATTCTAAAGATTTTGTAATTGAGTTAAATACGTTTATTAATTTTGAAAAAAAAAATTAATATAAATTAATTTTTATACTAAATATTTGCAACAAAATTTTATTTTTAATAAAAATACGCATTTTTATTTATACTATTGTATTTTTTATTTATAATGATATAGAATTAAGCTACTTATTTCTATTAGATATTGCCTGCTCTAAATAAATATTAATCCACAAAGCATACTAACATAACATATTTTAGTTTTCTGTAATACAATGGAAACAAAAAAAAAAAAAGAGGTTTAACTAGAGTAATATTAATACAGAAAAAAGTTTAATTTTAAAGTTAAAATACAAAAATTAGGCTTGATTTATAAATTTTCGATTAAAAAAAGTATAATTAGAATGTAAAAGTATAATAATGATGATTTCCAATTTTTAAAGTTTAAATTAAGCTTGGTTGGTTTATTGATTGGGTTTAGCGTCGTACTAGTACTGCGCAATGGGAATTTTAAATTGAGGAGAAATATTTAAATAGTTCACAGATCTATAGATGTTAAACTTCAACCAACGAAAGCAGTTTAAAGGGCAAGCTATTAATTCAAAAACAAAAAGCACATTTTTTGGATATATACGTACTTATTATTATTATTATTATTATTATATTAATTATTTTTCAATTTGTTGATATAAAATAAACTGAAATTCAATGCTGAAGAAAGGAAAAGGAAAAAAAGGAAATTATTACAAAATATTAGTCCGGAGTGACTGTAAAAGGCGAATATAATCATCTATTTGAAATCCAATATGAAATTTTAGAAAATGTATTTAAATTTCATGACTAAAAAAGGAAAAAATAACGTTTATATTAAAAAAAAAAAAAAAAAAAAAAAAAAATACGGAAACAAGTTAATGTATATACCTAATTAAATAAACAGATATTTGAAAAAAAAATTAAAACACGTTAATGATAAATACTTTAATTAAACAAATAGATATTTAAACTAATATGTTGTGGCCACCACAAGACTTTCTTCTATATTTTTCTGTACAAATTCACTCATTAACGATAAAGGGAAAAAAAAAAAAAAAAAAACTATTTTTTTTCAAAGTTCTTTTTTGTTAAAAGTAAAAAAAAATCGGTAACTTTGTTTTAAATTATCACATATTTATAGTTCAACCGTTCGTTTTAAAAATATTGACGAGACCTTTCGAAAGATACCCATCTTGAACCCCCCCCCGGGGGTACTTCCCAACAGGGGAGGAAACCATGCCCCCACACGCACAAAACTTTTTCCTAATTAACTACTACTATTATCAATAATTTATATTAATTTTACAATCACAGGTTAAGATTAACTCTCTTTATGTACATTTATACGAAATTTTGTCCTACACTGCCATGATAAAAATTTAGAAAAAAGACGATCACAGCACCACCTGTTGAGCGATTGATCCCCAAATCTAATCAGCATCAGTTTATGTCAGGGGCCAACTAAATACTAAGCTTGGTTAAATTTCGTTAAAAAAAAAATCTAAGTATTTTTTCGTTAAAAGTAAAAAAATCGATAACTTTGTTTTAAATTATCACAGATTTATAGTTCAACCATTCGTTTTAAAGGTATTGATGAGACCTTTCGAAAGATACCCATCTTGAAAATTTATTCCCCTCGAGGGGGGACTTCCCTCCCGGGGGGGGCGAGGCTCCAACGCATATAAAAAAATTTTCCCAGTTGACTATCTCTATTATAAATAATTCTTGTAAATTTCATAATGATTACTAAAAAATAATTCTTTTTATGCACATTTATACAAAATTTTGTCCTGTATCACCATGTTAAAAATTTAGAAAAAGCGGGATGGCAACGCAACCTGTAAGACAATTTTTACCAAAAGTTGATAGGCACTAATTTATGTCAAGGTGCAACCACATAGCAATTTGTATGAAATTCTTTGAAGTAGTTCCTGAGATACAGTTGCCACAAAATTTTGTCACACACACACAGACAGACAGACGGTCAGACAGACAGGCAGACATTTTCTAAAAATGGTCAAATCGTGTTGTACAGCTCTCAAAACGTGTAAATCCATCAAAAACCCGAGGTAGAAAATTTTTACGAATCCAATACTTTCTTCTATTGAATATAGAAGAAAGTAAAAATAAAACTATAATGTGAAAGTAAATGAATGACAACTATTTTAATTTAAAATATTAATAGTAATAATAATTCTATTTTTTCTGTTAAATATTATCTGCTAATTTAAATTTGCCTTTATAATTATATTTTCAATTGAATTCTTCAATTAAATTCGTTTAAAATTTTAAAATAACATTTGGAAAAATATCTTTATAAGTAAAATGCGACGCAAACACTTAATTTGACTAACAATTTTAAAGGGAATGGATGAACTCTCGTCTGATTCGCTAGTTTCCATGCATGTTAAATTCTTCATAAGGACAATTTCGTACAACGTCTGACTTTAATGAAATGTTCAGTTAAAATTTTCGCCTTAACTATTAGTAAAACTATTGAAACTTTTCATTGATGAATTCCACTGAATGCAGCAGATAATAAAGAACTTTTAGAAAATAGTCGATCGTTTATAGAAAATGTTTTTTCTTGGCCGAAGCAATATATCCATATTTAACGCAGATCTGAGTATTTTTATAAAGGTTAGAACACCAGTAAATAGATGAAACTAAACATAATCGTATTTGCCATTAAAATAATTTCAAAGAAAGTTTTAAAATAAGCATTTTAAAAAAATAATAATAATAAGCGAAACTGATACATATAGTATAATGTACACAAATTAAATATGAATATCTAATCTGAAATCCAGGCTATTTAATTTTATTTATCAAGCGCATTTATCCTTCGTATTATCTTGCGCCTTTATCCTCCATTTTTAACAATTTTCAACAAATTTGTGTTCCTGTTGTGTATGGATTCCAGAAAACAAGTAGATTCAACGAAAACCGGAAGTCGAAAACGTTTACAATATCAATATTTTTTTCTATTGAACATGTGAAAAAAGAAAAAAGAAAATAGCACTAAAAATAGCTTTTTTTTTTTTTAATTATTTATTAAAATCTGGTATTTGTTATTTAAAAAAAAAAAAAAAAAAAAAAAAAACGAAAAATCATGCGGTATACTTTGATTATTAGCATCTTCCAACTGTACGTACGCGTTGTCTAGTATAACCTTTGATATTCGTTTTCTACATTATGAAACAGAAGACAGACAGAAGGATAAAGAAAGACACACATATAGACTGAACTCATAATCACCCTTAAATTTTGTTGGGAAGTGCTAAAAATATTTAGCACAAACGGAAGTCCTTAACTTTCAGTTTTAGCCCTTAATGTAATTGAATATTTTAATGTAGCACTGTAAATCAAATCTGATGCTTAAGCATATCATATAGAATGCAAAATATTACTTAAGTTTATTAACAATAAAAGTCAATTTCTTTGTGATTTTTGCAGTAGAAAGTTATTCAAATGTAATTTATAGAAGTGTCACTCCTATCCTAAAATGTAATATATTAACCTTTTTTATTTATTTATTTATTTTATTTTATTTTTTGGTTGGGAGGGGGGGGGGGGTTCTATACATAAACCAGTTGTACAGTGCCTTTTGATGTCGTTTTAAATAGGAACCATTCCGTTGTGAATTTGAATAACATGTATAGTTTTTAAGAAATTCTGAAAATATTTACGGTTCGCTGGAGACGTGACAGATAGACAGACGGACAGTCAAATAGACAGATACACCAATTCAAATTATATTCACACTAAAAACATTGTTAAAAATGCTCAATTTAACCGAAAATGCGATTCAAAAAATTTCCATTAACAGCCTTTAATGTAATTGAATATTTTTCTGCGGCCATCTAAATTTTAATGCTAATCGTACTGTATTTTATAGAAACCATTTTTTGTGCATATGAATAACATATTTCCATTTCATTAATACTTGCGTATAAAGTTATTAAAACATTGTTTGTAAAAATATCTTTTCATAGAACGCAATGTTTTGGAATATACTTACGGGTGTCCCTGTACACAAACCATTCGTGGTATTTACACCATTTTTTACACCATTCGTGGTATTTACACGCAATGTTTTGGAATATACTTACGGGTGTCCCTGTACACAAACCATTCGTGGTATTTACACCATTTTCAATAGAAAACATCCCATAGTGAACTTGAATAATATATTTCGATTTAATTAAGATTTGTGTAAAGTAAAGGTATTAAAATATTGATATAGAAATATCTCTCATACCACGTAATACTTTGGAATACTTTCGTGTGTCCCTGAACACAAACCAATAGTGATATTTACACCATTTTCAATAAGAATGTCCGATAGTGAACTTGAATAACATATATCAGTTTTAAGAAATTCCATGAATATTTACGAGAGTTAAAGCGCGGACAGACAGACAAACCGAAATCATTATATATTTCAATCATGTTGGAAGGTGTTAAAAAGGTATAGCAAAAATAAAAAATAAATAAATAAATAAAAATAAATAAAAAAAAAAATTTAATAAAAAAGGCATAGCAAAAAATGCTAATACATTAGATAAAGATAATGAAATCATAAAGATATTTTTTACATTATTTGAATAGCTAATTTTTATTTGTTTAGTTCTATCATTGCAGACACAACAGTTTATTTCAAAACAATTCTTTTAAAATCTACAAAAAAAACTGCCAATCAGCAAAATTTTCGAATATAAGCTAAAATGCATTTATTTTGTTTGCTTGAAATAATTTTCTTTTCCGATCTGCCAATTTCGAAAGTCTTTCCATTTCATGCTTTATCTTTTCTATTTGACAATTCTTTCCCTTCGACTTTATATCTATAAAAAGCTCGACAGCAGCATTCTGCCAACTTCCATACCTTTTCCTAACTTTCCTAACCACTCGACCAAATAACTAAATATGTATTATTGTGTAAAGGAAATGAACGATACATTATGAGAAATTCCACCAAAATCAAATTTTTCTATTATTATTTTTTCTCTTCTAGAGTTCTTATGAAACATATACTATCCTAAATTTCGATAATCAATACTAGACATTCAGTAGAATCCTCGCAGAAACGTAGAATATAAGTTTTCACTCCAATTAAGCTGATACTGAAGACAGAAGTGAAGCTGAAAATTGTTTCCACCGGGGATATCATAAAAATTTAGAAACAGACCGAGATAATTTAAAGAAGTAAAGCACATACGATTTGCAAAATATTTTTAGCTTATATTAACCGGTTAAAATAAGCTTAGATATAGAAAATATAGAAACGTATTTATGCATATTTAAAAAATTCCGAATTTTACTGAGATATCAGTAAATTCCAAAATTAAAATTAAAATATTTATTGATTTTTTTTTTCCGACTGAGTGAAAATAATGCCTGGACCGGGAGTCGAACTCCGGATCTTTGACTTACAAGGTCAAGGCTCTACCAATTGAGCTATCCAGGCCGACACCCCGGTCAGCATTACTCACTCAGACAGCCTTTAGGCAGAAACATCTCTGGTCTATCATGTAGATAGCTCGACAGAAAATAAACCGCAGGAAATGGAAAACACCATTAGATAATGGGAGAAAGAAATACAATTTTATTAAAATCACACAATCAACTGTGGAAGAAAATCATATTTATTGAAATTTTTATTTTTCCGACTGAGTGAAAATAGTGCCTGGACCGGGAGTCGAACTCCGGATCTTTGACTTACAAGGTCAAGGTTCTACCAATTGAGCTATCCAGGCCGACACCCCGGTCATCATTACTCACTCAGACAACCTTTAGGCAAAAGCATCTCTGGTCTATCATGTAGATAGCTCGACAGAAAATAAGCCGCAGGAAATGGAAAACACCATTCACCAAACACCAATTTCACTCAGCCGGAAAAATAAAAATTTCAATAAATATGATTTTCTTCCACAGTTGATTGTGTGATTTTAATAAAATTGTATTTCTTTCTCCCATTATCTAATGGTGTTTTCCATTTCCTGCGGCTTATTTTCTGTCGAGCTATCTACATGATAGACCAGAGATGTTTCTGCCTGAAGGTTGTCTGAGTGAGTAATGCTGACCGGGGTGTCGGCCTGGATAGCTCAATTGGTAGAGCCTTGACCTTGTAAGTCAAAGATCCGGAGTTCGACTCCCGGTCCAGGCATTATTTTCACTCAGTCGGAAAAAAAAATTTCAATAAATATGATTTTCTTTCACAGTTGATTGTGTGATTTTAATAAAATTAAAATTAAAATGTATACAAAAATTTTAAACTGGTGCCTTAGCTGCAAAATTTGCACACTTATTTTATCAGTTTGATTATTTGAGTTTAATTTCTGTGACATAAATGAAGAGTAGATTTCTTACCACTATTTAAGAGTGGACAATTCCTAATCTCGCCTACAGACAAAGCCCATGTTATTCTATAGGAAAAATTGCTTCAAAATTTACTCGTTACCTAATGCATTATTTAAATTATTTTTTCACATTAAAAAAACTCATAACCATTCAATCAGTATGCGTTTTTAAAAAATTGAATTTTTAAATTTTTCACATTTTATTTTTGAACTAAAAAATGCAAAACAGTGCACTTAGTTTATTTTTCGTTTATTTATTTATTTATTTTACTCAAAATTAAGATATTAAAACATAAAAAATAAATTTTTAAAAAAAGATTACTAATTTAACGATTCTGAATTTTCAGAATTTGTGAACAGAATAAAAAAATAATAATAATAAATAAATAAAACTTTTCAGGTACTCAGTAATTGTGGAAACGAATTCCCTAGATTAACATAGATTTTAGCTGTGGACGAGATTAGATATTGTACGCTCTTCAGTAAAAAAAAAAAAAAAAAAAAAAAAAAAAAAGAAGAAGAAGAAGAAGAAGAAGAAAGAAAGAAAAAGAAAAAGAAAAATTAAACGACGGTTTAGCAACAAGTGAATTTAAACTAGTATGTTGGGACTTTCACAAAATTTTATTCCACATCATTCTATTTAGCAACGTCACATACAGGTTAATATGCACAGAAATTTTATCATTACTTCTCACAATACAAATTTTACTTTTGTAGTTTGGTGCCGTTCCAAACAATAGATGCTAAAATATAGCCATATGGAAAATCAATTAAGGCGAGCAATAGCAGCGTCACCGTCAGCCATTACACACTCAAACTAAGTCAATATTCGTTTTCATAATCAGTATCACAGATGTTGAGTTCGGCCATTTATACAGCATAGCAACTGGGATTATAGCCTTCCAACATCTGTGAAAAATTGCAATATAGCAGCTCCACCTGTCGGAAGCTATGCACCCAAATTAAATCACCGTAGTGTTTCATCATAGTTCTCGAAAGTTTGTACAATTATATGCATTAGAAAATGAGATTTAGCCATTTCACAAATAAAATAAATCGCAGCATAGCACCACCACCTGATGGATGATTTGCCCCATTAGTTGATAGACACCAATGTACGCCAAGGTCAAACTAATTATATATATATATATATTATGCAATTATATCAGTTCTTGAACTGGAACTGAAACAAAACTTTTGCCATAGACCTGCAAATAGACGGCCATTTTCTAAAATTAATTAAATTATAGAAATTTTATTCATCAACCATGAAAATTCTTTTCAGATAAATTGGAGTAGGAGGTTGATTTTTATACCAAATATGTGCAAAATACCTGAGTTGGGAATCGAACCCGGGTCCTCCGCTTAACGCACGGATGCTCTTCCACTGAGCTACTCTAGCTGATAACCAGCTTAGCATTTCTCACATAATATTCGTTTCTGGTAATTTTTCACACAGTTTGTATAAAAATCAACCTTCCACTCCAATTTATCTGAAATGAATTTTCATGGTTGATGAATAAAATTTCTAAAATTGAAATTTCGTGGTCTATTGGAGTTGTGCCATGATTAATAAAATTCTCACCTGTTATATCTGAGTTTGTAGACACGAAGACCTTGCCAACGAATATTATGTGATTAGTCCCGAGCTGGTTATCAGCCAGGGTAGCGCAGTAGAAGAGCATCCATGCGTTAGGCGGAGGGCCCCGGTTCGATTCCCGGCTTTGGTATTTTTCTCATAGTTGGTATAACAATCAGCCCACCACTCCCATTTACCTGAAATAATTAAATTATTTTGAGATTTTAAGGACATTTCAAAACGTCTAAATCCCTCAAAAACTCGAAGTCGAAAATTTCTACGAATCTAATATATATATTTTCTATGAATATAGAAAACAGTAAAAATTAAAAATAAATGAGTTAGTAAATAGGATTAAAAACTTCCATTCCTGTAAATTACTTAACGTATAAATTGTGATTTTCAGAAGCAGTTATATCTCGATAGGGGGGAAAAAAAGGTTAAATTTAAGATTACTGTATAGCTGTAGAAATAAACAAAAACGAAAATTTTTCCGGTACACATTGACTATTAATTTTCCAACTGTACATGCACGTTATAACATTCAGTGTTTTTTGCCTACGTTATCACACAGCGGACAGACAGAAAGGCTGAAAGGCATTCAAATAGATTAATTAAATTCATAATCTCTCTTAAACATTGTTGAAAAATGGTCAAAATGTTTAACGCAAAAGAATATGCAGCCCTTATTGTATCTGAATATTTTAGTGTAGCCCTGTAAATCTGAAAGTTAAACATAATACATTCTCTACAAAACATTATTTTAGCATAATAACAATAAATTTCACTTTCTTTGCGACACATACAGAAAAAGTTTATTTAAATGTGATTTATATTTTGTCTGTCCGTCCTAAAACGAAATGCATTGGCATTACATTGGGTGTCCCTGCACACACAAAAGTTGTACAAGACCTATTAATGCCATTTTAAATAGGAAGCATTCTATTGTGAACTTAAATAACATAAATCATTTTTTAAAAATTCTGAATATATTTACGGACGCTGGAGGCGGGCAGAGACAGATAGACAGACAGATGGTCGGACAGACAGATACACAAATTGAAATCATATTCAAACTTAAAAGTTGTTAGAAAGTATTAAAAAAATTTAATGTATACAAAACTGCAATTCTAGCAGATTTCTAATAATAGTCGTAAATGTAACTGAATATTTTTGTGTGGTTCTGTAAATCTTAATGCTAATCATGCTACTTTCTATAGAAAGCAATCTTTTGTGCACATGAATAACATATTTCGATTTCATTAAGATTTCTGCAAAGTAAAGTAATTAAAATTTGGTTTAATACCTCTTATTAGCAATTACATAGCAATTCTTTGTAATACTTTCGGTTATTCCTGTACAAAAATCACTGGTGGTATTCAGTCCATTTTGTATAGAAAACATCCGATAGCAAACTTTAATATCATATCTCAATTTCATTAAGATTTTTGAAAAGTAAAGTATATAAAATATGGTTTATAGAAATATTTCTTATAGAAAACAGTTCTTTCGTATACTGTCAGCTCTCCCTGTACATAAATAAGTAGAGACATTTACTCCATTTTTAATAGGGAACATCCGATAGTAAACTTGAATAACATACATCCTTTTCAAGAAATTCCATGAATATTTACAGGAGTTAAGCGCGGACAGACAGACAAACCGGAATCATTAACACTTTTCAGCCTTATTGAAAAGTGTTAAAAACACCCTTCAGTGGTACCTATTTTTGTGCTAATATTAATGCATTTTAAAAATTAAAACTGGTATGTGGTGGCCATCACAAAATTTCTTTTATATTTTCATGCACAAATTCACACAGTATGAATAAGTGACTAGAATTATTATTTATTAATATTATTTTGTACAATGAATGCAGGCAATATATCCAAAAAGGTTTATTTTCCGTGTTCTACTAATAATAATTTTTCAAAAAATGCGTTTTTCCTTTTTTTTTTTTTTTTTTTTTTTTTTTTTTGTTGTTGTTGTTTAAAATAAGAAAAATTGATAAATTTCTTTTAAATTATCACAAAATTTTCCATGGAGGCTCCACCTCCCCCCCCCCCCCCCCCAACTCCCTGAAGATGGTAGTAATGCTCCTACGTGCCCAAAAATTATTTTCTAGTTGACTACTACAATTATAAGTAATTCGTTTTAATTTCATATTGATTCTTTAAAAATAATTCTCATTGTGGACGTTTATACGAAATTTTGCCCTATATCGCCATGTTAAAAATTTAGAAGGCGATCTGGCGATTTTACCTAAAAGTTGGTAACTTATGTCAAGGTGCAACTACATGTCAATTTGTATAAAGTCCTTTGCAATAATTCTTGAGATACAGTTGCAATAAAATCTCTCTCTCTCTCTCTCTCTCTCTCTCTCTCACACACACACACACACACACACACAGAGAGAGAACGAGATAGATAAACATATTTTTAAAATGGTCAAATCGTGTTCTAGAGTTCTCAAAACGTGTAAATCCATCGAAAAGCCGAAATCGAAAGTTTTTAGAAAACCAATCCTTGCTTCTATTGAATATAGGAGAAAGTAAAAAAAGAAGATAATAATGACAATAATTTTGTACCAATTTACAGAAATCGGAAGTATACTTACATAAATGGCAATTTCTAGATGGAAATAAGAAACTAATAGTTCTAGTTAATAAAGCTATTTTCATCGAAAGTAATTTTTTAGTTAGTTGTCGTTTTTCCCTTTTTAACTCATTTCCTTTAGACAATATTAAATGCCTTCCAGACATTCCCTTTCAGTTTCTAAAGCTTTCAATCACCGGAAAGCTTTTAGATGTCTCATTGCGGTGTTTTTTAATAATCTGAGCGACGCTGTCGAATATATTCGTTCTCTGAGTTGCTGGTTTCTCCGTAATGCCCCTATCTTTCAAAATTACATAAATATGGATTTTTTTCCTCTTTTTTCTTAAGATGAAGGTCATTTAGAACAGTCGTAATGTTTATTTTCAGATGCATAGATATATATTTGATATCGATGTAAAACTAGTATGCTGTGGTCATCACAAAACTTTCTCTTAAATTTTTCTGAACAAATTCACGCATTAGTACATAATAGTTATTAAAATCATTATTTATTAAAATTATTTTCCATGGTGAGTGCAGTCAATTTTCCTTTCAGATAAAAGTTATCTTAACTATCGAATGAAGCATTTTTCAGAATTTTTTTTTTTTATGTTGTTTCAAATGATCACCTGCACATGGTTCAACAATTCATTTTGAATGTACTGACAGGCTCTTTTGAAAAATACTCGCATTAAAAATTCACAATCCTCCCTTCCTGTAATCCTTGAGTGATGCTTCTACATATGCAAAAATTTTATATATAGTATATATACATATTACAGTCAAGGGTACAAATTGATTTTCATTACATACATTTATACGAAATTTCATTCAATATTGCCATATAAAAAATTAAGATAAAAAGGTTTGACAGCTCCATCTGTTAAGGGATATGCACCAAAAGTAGATAGACAACAATTTATCTTAAGCTTCAATTAAATATAACTTTTTATGAATTTCTACGCATTCTCGAACTACATAAAACATATATATATATATATTTTTTTTTTTTTTTTTTTTTTTTGCGCATACAGCACACAGAGGGACAGACAAATAGACAAACATTTACTAAAGAAGGCCAAATAGTGTCCAACCATCCCTAACTTGTAAATTCATTGAAAACCGAACGTTGAAACTTTTATGAACACATTACATACTTTTATTAAATATAAAGGGAAATAACGGCATTCATTCTAATAATCTACACTGTAAAAAAAGAAAAAAAAATGTAAAATCACGGTATTTGACCGTATAATTTTAGAGGAAATGACCGTTTTGCTACCTAAACGGTCATAATCCGTAAATTAATGTTTTAAAAGTATATTTTAGGAATTGATCTTATAATTTTACGGGAAATGACCGTTTTGAGCTAAATGGTCGTAGCCCGTAAATTGATGTTTTGAAAGTATAATTTTAGAATTTTTACAAGAAAAAACCGTTAATCTATGCAAATTTCTCTTATCTCCCACCAAACCATTTTCTTACGGGCAAATCCCTTCAAATGCTATCATTTCAGTGACGTCGTAAGAGAACGCTTCCATTTTCAAACTGAAACTATGATTGTTATTTATACTGATTGAATGTGTTTAATTATGTACCCATGACCCATAGAAACATCAGTTGGGTTTAATGAGCTATTGTTTTCTTAATTTAATTCAAAGAATTTCAATCTGACTGAAACTGAATAATTGACATTAATGAAATTCATTTTCTTTGTGTATTGACACGAAAACATTAAAAAAGAAAGCTAAAATGGTTTCTTGATTTGAAACTAGATTTGTAAAACATGAACTACAACCTAATGATTATTTTATTTACTAAACGCATTTTTTTTTTTTTTACATACAGCATTCTAACTGCTCTTAACCCTTTAGTTAAGCCTTATAAACCGGAAAATTTTAATGTTGTTTCCACAATGCAATTTTTACAATATGCTAAAATAAAGTTTATTTCAATATGACACGAATATGTAATTAGTCATTTGAAGATAAGTCTTATGATTATTATGTATGATCTTCACTGTTAACCCTTTAACGCGTGCTGTCCTCGCTGCGAGGACGCAAAATTTAAGATCCAGCTGCAAAAATTCATCCCGGAAATTTTTTAAAAAAAAATTCACGTTTATAACATATGAGAAAAGGCCGGTTTTTTAAACCTTAAAATTTAAAATTTCTTTTAGTTTAGTTTAGTTCATGAACTCCGGTGACAGTATAATTTAAATGTTTCAAATTGTCTTGCGCCGCAAAGGGTTAAAAAAAACTGTTTTATCTGAATATGACCATTATATATGTAAATGTACATCATATATAACAGGTTCTGATCTCGAAATACTGCAGTCCTTCCTCCATTCAATGGAATACAAAAAAAAAAAAAAAAAAAAATCTTCTGCTATTCTAAAAAGTTCAAATATGCCTAACACTTCATAAACACAGTTTGAAATCGGTTCTATATTGAAAACCTGTTTGGATGAGTAAAAATTAGGTTCTAATTATTTCTGCTTTGCACCCACTACAGAAACCATAAAGATCGAAAACCATGAAAAAAATCGTATTAATTGGAGATACAAATTCTCTGTGTCAATGTAAAAGATTTATTATTATTATTATTCAAAGTTTATTTGGGGTCTCGATTAACTTTCAGAGATCTCACATAATTTTCAAAAGTTTCATTTTGTTTTTGAAGAAGAGTGAGAAATTATCCCCCAATTATTTTCCTCTAATGCGAACCTTGAAATAAGAATACCTCTTTAGTTCTAGTGTTTTATTTTTTTCGAATATGAGAATTGACTGACTTATTAATTTTGTCAAAAATAGAAAATTTAAATTTTAAAATAGTCTTAAAAGAAAATAATTTTTATGCATAATTTGAACGTTAACAATATTCAATATTAAAAGTATTCGAGAGACTCAAACTTTAATTTTTAATTTTACGGTCAATACTATTTTTTTTATAGGTTTGTTGTATGTTTCATCACAACGTAAAATTACTGGCGATGCATCATTCATTGTCTAAATGGTTTTTTTTACGGGCTTTGTCTGGAATATCTGCTGCCGAGCTTTGCCCGTAAATTTACTACAGGAACTCAACTGCCCGGGGAACCTGGCTGGAGTCATTCGCTCCTACCTTTCAAAAAGGAAAATCATCATTAACTGCGGCGAGGGAAACACAGAATTTCCCCAAACTAAAGGCTGCCCCCAGGGCTCGTGCCTCGGCCCGATTCTCTGGAATCTCATAGCTGACGGCGTGCTAAAGCGCATGAACTCTGAGGGCTTTACGACATTCGCTTATGCGGACGACTTCACCCTGATTCTCACGGGCCGTATCAGGAAGGATCTGGAGGACCAGGCCCAGGAAGCACTCTCCTTATTTAGCAGGCTCCTTAAAGAGTTTGACCTCAAACTGTCACCATCTAAAACCAAGGCCCTAACTTTGGCTTTCCCCAGATCCCTAAAAAAGAGAAATCCCAAGATGCGGATTGATGGTATCAGTGTCCAGCATGTTGATCACATGAAGCTTCTGGGAATAACCTTCGACCGACACCTCAACTGGCTGCCCCATGTAAAGGACCTTAAACTCAAAACACTAAGTCATTACCACAACTCAACTAAGATGGTAGGAAAGAGAGGTGGGGTATCTCCACCTCTCTCCTTAAAATATGGTATCAAACAATAATTGAAAAAATAATAACTTATGGGGCAGGCATCTGGGGAGGTCACTTAAGATCTGACGCCAGAGCTTCGCTTGACTCCGCTCAACGCCCTTTCCTCCTGCAAATTGCAAGAGGGTATAAAACCATCTCCACTGATGCCCTCACCGTTATCACTGGGATTCCCCATGCCCACTTGCAGGTCGCCCAAACCTATACTAAAACTAAAATCCTACAACTAAACGACCAAGAGCTCACTAACATAGTCTTTCCCCAAACTCCCATCCAGCCCCTGACCTGCAGTTGGGCAATCCACCCAGGTTTGGATGTAGCTCCTCTAATAACAAACTGTTCAAAAAATAGCTTCTCACCTTCTGTCCCGGTGGCGATCTACACGGATGGCTCTAAGACCGAGGCTGGAGTTGCCTCAGCTTTCTGTGTTCTTGAAGGCGACAGCGAAGCCTATCGGTGGGCGGGTAGGCTCGAGGACTACAACTCAGTATTCCAAGCAGAACTCTACGCAATTAAAAAAGCCCTTGACTGGGCGGTCGTAAATCATAATCAACAACAACAACTAAGTGTTTATAGTGATAGTCTTTCGAGCCTGCTCGCCATTGCTCGCCATCGGAACAGACACCCACAAGTCCTGGAAATAAAAGAAATTCTAATGAACCCTAACCTTAACTGTACCCTGGCACACGTTTCTGCCCACAGGGGAGTAGTCGGTAATGAACTTGCTGATTCCCTGGCCAAAGAAGCCACAGAATTCTCAGTAAAAGAACCATCTCCTCCTGCCCCTCCCTCCTACGTAAAATCAAAACTGAAACAAATCTTCATTTTAAAATGGCAAGACCTGTGGCGAAATTCCGAGAAGGGTAGATATACCTTCTCCCTAATCCCACAGGTTTCAACAAATTCATGGACTCTAACTCCTCCCATAACGGCTTTCTTAACAGGCCATGGCCCCTTTCAATCTTACCTCTTCAAGTTTCATCGCCGACGCTCTCCCCTGTGTCCCTGCGGTGAGGAGGGAACTCCCGAACATTATTATTTCTCTTGCCCCCTAACTCAACAGTTCCATTTCAGAAATCCCTCTCCAAGACCAAATAATTGGCTTGAAAATATCTTAACCAGAAAACTGTTAATTAAAAAACTAAACAATATTTACTCTCTCTTAATGGACATAACCAATTTGACTGATTAATAACTATTCCACTGGCAGCTAATCTTCTTCCCAAATGAAGCTACTTATCCTCCCACCCTTTTTCAAAATACCCTTCACCAAAACAAAAATCTGTTTGCAAGGAAGCCTCTTACTAAAACCTCTCTTAAAAACTAAATAAACTCTATAGTTTAAATTATCAACAATCCTAACTCTCTCATTCTCTCCTCTGTTACCCAAATTACCCTGCAAAATCAGTTTTCTGCACAGTTGTTCTGCAATACTGTCACCCATGTTGTCATCCAATTGTATCATCTGGACTATTCTAGTCAAACTTGAACTCTCTAGTACACATCAAGAGTTGTGAAAACTCATCTAGTGCCGTCTGTCGCGAGAGGTCTAAAGGGCCTGGCACAATCCATCTAAAATTATCATCGCCCAATGTCGCGAGGTGGCTTTCAGCCAAGCGATGACCATGTACTCTTTCTATGTTGTTTTCCATCGCCCCTTGTCGCGGTAAGGCTTCATGCCTGGCGATGCCTATGTAAAACCCTCTTGCTTTTTAAATAAACGTCAGGCAGGTCTGTAGGGGTTCTTCTCGGGACAGCCCACGTGAACCTCGGTTCTGGAAGCGCTCAACACCGCTCTTCGAGCGGTGAGCGTGGGCTGCTCCCCTGTTCAGCCTTTTTTACAGTGTTTACATACTGCACAAAGACAACAGCATCACAGTTTCGTTCTTTCTACTTTAAGTATGGAAAGTATTGTATCCTTACATAATTCAAATATGAGATTTTCTATATATAAATTTTAAGGTCTCGTGAGTTCATTCTTGCCATTTTTACGACGATGTATGTATGTATGTGTGAAAGAACACGATAACACCTAAATTCTTTAATCGATTGATTTGAAAGTTGGTAGGTGTGTTTAAGTTCATCATCACACGAACTGTATAGATTCTGATGAGTCTAGGCCTAAAAGCTTTTTCACAGGGCCAAAAAGAAAAATTATTTACCATTATTGTCTATGGACTTAAAATATTTAAAGTGCGATAGCGTCTAAATGCCTTATACGACTTAGATGAAAATTGGTAGGCAGTTATAGATTACAATCACACAAATTGTGTAGATTTTGGTGAGTCTAGCATTTATACGTTTTTAAAGAGACGCAAAGAAATGCATAATATATCATCATGTCCTATGCACTCAAATTATCAAAAGTGCAATATCGCTTAAATGCCGTATTCGATCGAGCTAAGAATGTTTAAACATGTTATAGGTCCCTGTCGTACTATATGTATAGATTTTATGAGTATATGACTTATAATTCTTTTACAGGCACATAAATATAAGTTTTTATGACTGTAGTCCAGGGACTCAAATAATTTGAAGAGCAATAACATATATGCACCTTATTCGAATAAAAGAAAAATTGGTAGGTACGTTATAGATCACTGTCGCACGACTTTTATAAGCATAGGATTCTGCATAGGATTTATAGTTTATCTACAGAGTCACAAAACGGAATTTATTTAAGATTACAGAATTTATTTAAGTGTCGATGCAGTTGAGGGAATTATCAATAGAACATGCTGCAGTACTGAAAAATCTGCGTGAAATAGATTCCTCGTCATTTGAAATCAGCAAAAGAAACTTTACTCGGGGCCATATTATCGAAATTTCTATAAAGTTATGCAGAGAAAAGCACAAATGTCTTTTGGAAAATTGTTACGGGGAACGAGACCTGATGACAATATTATAAATCGGAATCAAATCGCAGAGGTTTGCAGTGAAAACACTCAAGATCGTCATGAAATTCCACCGCCACAAAAGAGATAGGTTTTTCGAAACAGTACGGACAAAGTCATGTTAACTTTTTTTCGACCAACACGGACCACTACTCACCGAGTTCCTGCCAAAAGGCGCCACAATTAGCACAGTCCTTTATCAAGTGACACTGATTGTTTTGCGTAAAGCATTGAAATAAGAAAGGCCTGAGAAACTGTTTCATGGTGTTATTCTGCTACATGATAACATTCGCCTTCATACAGCAAATACCGTCTAAGATCAGCTGGTGAAGTTTAAGTGGGGGTCCTAAATCATTTCCTACAGTCCTTCTCTGTCTTCCTGCGATTTTCGCGTACACTGTTAAAAATAAAATGCTACTCTTCAGAAAAAAAAAAAAAAAAAAAAAAGGGTTCCAAATTAACTGCAACCAATAATTTAGAAATTCGGTTATTATGCTTCGTCACTTTAGTAATACAATTTTAGCAGTAAGCATCACTAAAATAGTGAAACTTAGAACCAAAATATTGGTTTCTTCTAATTATTCCTGATTTGTACCATTCGTTCAGGAAAATGTTAAACTATTATTTTTAACAGTGTTTTTGAAGAGTTAAAAAAAAAAAAATTATATAAAAGAAAATTTCTGTCTGACGATAAAGTGCAGGATGAGGCTCGAAATTGGTTCTACAAACTTTCTATGAAAAGACTGTACGAAAACTTTCTATACGAAGGCATTCTATGGAAGGGGAATATCCCACCTAGTTTCCCTATGGGATAAATGTTTAAACATCCCGTGCCAATATCCTTGAACGAAAAGAGCTGCTGTTGTCACAGATGCGCACAGCTCGTTATTTATTGAATGTACCATTTATATATTCACATTCCATCATTATATGTAACCATATCACTATACTAGTAAATAATAATTCTGAAATACAAATTTTATCATTTATTTTCTATACTATACAAATCTTTAATTTGACGAAAAGTACTGGGTTCTCTTTGTAACCAACAATAAAACGCAATCATGTTCATCTCAAAACAAGATTATTTAATACAGACAAAATTTAGAGGACTGTGGAAAATCCACGGTAGACAGTGAGGATTTGAATATATATATATGAAGTATCCTTTTCCCCATTGCCTGGCTTTCCCGCAACGCAGAGTCCAAGCGGATGATCACCTGACAGTAGCAGAATATTGAAGGAAATGAGCACTGCTGACGTGGATGGCGTAGTTACTTCCTGTTTGGTGCGGCTGGGAGCGCCGCTGAAAGAACGACATTCAGTTTTCGACAGGTGTTCAGACGGAACGTGTGTGCTAGACGAGCACAATGCCTGCATTCGATAACTTTGTTTCTTTTTGAGTTTCGACGAAGACTTTGGTTTTTATATTCGACATACATGGTAAAGTACTTTGTGTGCTACGAATTATGTTTACGAGACGAAATATAATCAATTTGATGACTTATTGATTGCTGAACTTACTTTGATAATTGATTTTAAATGCTCATTAACTTCTATGTAAATAGTAACTGTAAATATTTTAATTCTTTATTAAAAGTTAAGTAAATATTCGAATTAGTATTGTTCTTAAAGTTTTAAACCGCTCGCCACCCACCTGATACTATATCAGAAGTGGGATAAAGATAAAGAAAGTGTGATTGAACGTTAATTTTTAGTTAATATAAATTATTTTGATCGCTCGTAAATGTTTGGATAAAGGATGAATCGTGAGATCTACTTTGAATTGAAATTCGCGTAAGTAAACGTGAACTTTTTTTTTTTTTTTTTTAAACTTTTTTGCGAACTGTATTCCTAAAAATGATGATGCGTCTGGACTGATAAAAATAAGTTTATAAACTGAACTTTTAAATTATAAACTGAACTTTTTATTGAAAAAAAAAAAACTGTTGCGAATTTTGTGTCATCGAGTGAAATATGATGTTAAACAACATTGAAGCTTTTGCGCGGAGTGCTTTTTCTATTCTGCAATTTATAGTGGATAATAAAATGCGTAAAGTGTGATCTGTGGATGCTACGGAATAGCTACGGATCGTCTGGATAAAGGTCTGAACAAGAAATTTCTGTTCTACAAAGTGCGAAAGATGTTCTTCAAGGTTCTCAAGGATTAAAAAGTGAAAAATCAACTAGAAGGAAATTCGAGCCAAAATTTAAAACCACAGCTGTTTCTGCTCTAAGGTACGTACATTTTATCTTCTTATAAAATAGTATCTCTGGGAGATATTCCCAAAATTGGTATTGCACTAGGAAAAGAAAAGTACAGTAAAATTAAAATTCTACATCGGTTTCTCTTTAATGACGAAGGAGATCGTAAAAACCGATGCAGAATAAAAAAATTTTCTGGCTTTAACTTTGTCGTAGATGACGAAAATTATATAAAGAAACAAAAATTCATCGACGAAAATTTCTCATTGAACGAACTAATCCTTATTTGTAATGTATTAAATGTCCCTTTTGATGGAAATAAAGATGAGTTAAGAGACAGATTGTTGTTGAATCTGTGCGATATAGAATTGTTAAAACAGGAAAATTCTGAGAATAATTCGGATGAGGAAGATTCGGAAAACGAAAGTAGTGATAATGACGTCGAAAAACTTGACTCCTCTGTGCAATGCCATATGGGCAAAAATAAGTGCCATATCAGCAAAAATAAGTGTTATGATTATGATAATGATAGTGATAATGATAATGATAATGTTATTGATGATTATAATAAGGGTAAAAAAAGTATAAATTATAGTAATAATGTGAATTCTGGATCACTTGGTGCAACTGTCTCTTTCAGTGACTTTGAAAACAATATTTCTAAATTTAGCGGCGAACCGCATGAAAATATTATTGAGTTTTTTAACGAATTTGATGAAATAGCTGAAATGTTTAATCTAAACGAATTACAAAAAATTGTTTTTTGTAAGAGATCATTGAGCGGAAACGCTCTTCTCTTTCTTAAGTCTGAAAAAGGACTATTAAATTATCAAAAATTAAAAAATGCCCTCATTGAGGAGTTTAAATCAGAAATAAATTCCGCCTCTTTGCATGATATATTAAATAAAAGGAAAATAAGTGGCGATGAGTCAGTTACAGAATATTTTTTCAAAATGCGTGAGCTGAGTAAAAGCGGGCACATTGAAGATGCCGCGTTAATGCATTACGTGATCCAAGGAATAAATGAGAAAAATGAAAATAAGATCATACTTTATAGTGCAAAAAATATTCGTGAATTTAAAGAAAATTTGAAATTATATGAAGTGTACAAAAGAGACACTGAAAAAATTAAACATAAATTTGATAGAGTTGGGCTTAATACAAAACCAAAGCATATAACCCATAAAGTATATGAGAAATTTAGTTCTAGAAATGAAGTAAATAATAAATTGTGTTATAATTGTGGTGAAAAAAACCACTTATCTAGAGATTGCCCCATAAGGCCAAAGGCCTAAAGTGTTTTACGTGCAAGCAGTACGGGCATAAAAGTTCGGAGTGTCCAGGTTCGAAACAAGAAGTTGATGCACTGTGTATTGGCGTAAATCAAAATATGAGTAAAATTATACAAGTAAATGATGTAAATTTTATTGGAATTATTGATACAGGAAGTGAAGCAACATTGTTGCATAAAAGTGTTTTTGATAAATTAAACGTAAAAAAATTAAATACTATGAGTACTACTTTGAAGGGTATCGGGAAGAGTTCGATAAAACCCTTAGGTTCATTCAGTGCTGATCTTAAAGTTGATGATTTTGAAACTAAAACTGATATTTATGTTGTACATGATGATTTAATTCCCTATGATATAATCCTTGGTATGAATGTACTAATGTTAAGTGAAACAACAATTAATGAAAAGGGTATTTTTGTGAAAAATAAGTGTAATTCTCTAGAGGTAAACTTAGTAACAGTACTCCCTGTAAATACATATCAAAACGAAATTAAATCGAATGTTGTTATTGATGCCCCTATTAACTGTAAGAACAAAAATTTTGAAAATTCCCCGGAAATGAATGAAACTTTGAATAGTCCTTAAAAATGCAAAAATGAAACCCCTCAACCTTGTTATGCTGTCAAAAAATCATTAGAATCTCCCGAAAAAGCCATAAGTGAAAATGACGATAAAGACGAAAACGACGAGAGTGATGACGATAAGATGCTTTTGAAGGACGATATTAGTGTAAATGATGACAGTGATGAAGAAGAGGAGCCTCGACGACAGAAACAGAGTCATACGAGTATTTTCCAGACAGATGATGATGGTGATGAAGAAGAGGAGCCGCGCCGAAAGGGCCGAAGTCAGACGAATGTTTCCAGAATGAAGTCGCTAAACCTTGAAAACACTTATTTGAAGAGAGATGAAAAACAATTCCTACTTAGAAAAATTTCACAGTTAGCCGAAGAGTTGAAAAAATTAAAAGGAAAAGTTGACGAGAATTCCGAACTCCTTAAAAGAAAGAAATCAAGAAAAAAGCCATTGACAATAGATTCCACTGAGTGTAAAAGACAGAATTTCCCAGAAGAAGAGACTGTCGGTATAGATCCGAGAAAAGTGTTGATTCCATCACTTCCATTGACGACCACGATTGGTGAAATGGCCATATTATTTCCCAAAGCTGTACAAATAAAATTAGAAGTTTTCCCTACATATAAGACTGCCATTATAGACTTTTCAACTGAACTTGATGCAACAGACGCCTTAAAAGGCATTAAGACTGAAAATGATCGATTGGAGGGTCTCGAGTTCGAGTCCCAAAATAATTTTGAACCCCAAAGTAAAGATTTGAGTACACATGATAAAAAACAATCTTCTCGAGGTAAAAAGAAAAATAAAGCTAAATGCAAGTTGAGTAGACATCCACGAAAAACTGATAACGTAAGCAACCAAGTTGCCGTAAACCCACAACTGACTTTCTTTTATGACTTTAAAACAGTGAAATTTAAAAATGAAAATAGTGATAGAAAAAATAGAAATGGATGCCATGAAGGCTCCTATTGCACGTCTACCCACACTGAATTCCTCAAATGGGGAATAACTTAGAAAAAAAAAATGTGTCAAATATGAAAATTCTCAAAAATTTGTAAATAAGTTGTAAATATTTTGTTATTATTTTGTGTTGCTTTTTGTTTGTTTTTTTGTTTGTATTTTTTCAGTGTGATCGCCTGGAGGTCCAGTCGAGGAAGGATGGCAGAGTGAAGTATCCTTTTCCCCATTGCCTGGCTTTCCCGCAACGCAGAGTCCAAGCGGATGATCACCTGACAGTAGCAGAATATTGAAGGAAATGAGCACTGCTGACGTGGATGGCGTAGTTACTTCCTGTTTGGTGCGGCTGGGAGCGCCGCTGAAGGAACGACATTCAGTTTTCGACAGGTGTTCAGACGGAACGTGTGTGCTAGACGAGCACAATGCCTGCATTCGATAACTTTGTTTCTTTTTGAGTTTCGACGAAGACTTTGGTTTTTATATTCGACATACATGGTAAAGTACTTTGTGTGCTACGAATTATGTTTACGAGACTAAATATAATCAATTTGATGACTTATTGATTGCTGAACTTACTTTGATAATTGATTTTAAATGCTCATTAACTTCTATGTAAATAGTAACTGTAAATATTTTAATTCTTTATTAAAAGTTAAGTAAATATTCGAATTAGTATTGTTCTTAAAGTTTTAAACCGCTCGCCACCCACCTGATACTATATATATATATATATGTGTGTGTTAAAATTTAATTAAAGATATTTATTTATTTTGCGAATCTTAATTAACAAGTATAACTAAACACTGCTCAAATAAATTGGTGAGACATAACAACTTAAAAATTACATTCGTATGGTGTAAGTCCGAAATGGTTATATAAGAAACTGAAAGCGTTGAATATTTTATCTTTACTTCAGAATATTCATAATTGCTGCATAAAAATGCTTATTCATTTATTTATTTATTTATTTTTCATATACATCACTGCCACATTGTTAGTGGGTAATTATTTTAACCCTTTTTTTTTTTTTTTTTTTGCGCTTTTGGTACACATCGCTTAATTTTCAATTCTCGTTTTTCGTAATTTTCAATGTGGCAACGTAGAACAAAATTTTGTATAAACGATACAATAATAATTATTTTTGAGTAATCGTTATAAAGTAATTATAAATATATATATACTAATAGTAATAGCAAATATATATATATAATAGCAGTAACTAACCAGGATAAATTTTTTTGTGTGTAAGGGACCACCACAGCCCCTTCCCCCGCAAGTGTAAATTTTTAAATAGGAGTATTTTTCAAAAGAACTCATCAGTACCTATAAAACGATGGGTTGAATTATGCGTCATCGATAATTCGAAACAAAACTATCGTTTATTTTCATAAAAAAAATAATAATAATAATAATAATTCTTGAAAATAGGCATTTTCTAAGGTGGGCAAAAAGTTAACTTTGTTTTGACATTTTTGACAATTAGTTTTAAGATATAAAAATCATCTACATTCAGCAAAATAATAATAATAATAATAATAATATGTATTTTGTAAGATGGGCAAAAAATTAACTTTCTTTCGACATTTTTAGCAATTACTTTACAGGGATAAAAATCATCGGCATTCAACAAATAAATAAATAATAATAAATAATAAACAACTCGCATTGAATGAATTTGCACTGGGAATTCATTCAATTCGAATCATTTGAATTCAATGCGAATCATATGAAAATTTTGGAATAGCCACAATATAACAGTTTTTATTTTTATTTTTACTTTTATTTTATTTTATTTTTTAAATCCCCACGAGGACAAAAAACAAAGTCATTTATATTGCATGACTTCAATTTCTCCTTATAATGCTTTAGTTTTCTAAAACAGCTTCAAAAGCATAAAATAGTAAAGTATAAGTATATTACTATCGATGGATTTTTCCCTTTAAATTGATTCCCATTGTCCTTACTTAATTTTCTCACTATTTTTTTTTTTTTTTTCCAAATCGAAATAATAATAAAACCTAAAAATCCCACTTACATGTATAAATTTAAAAAAAACTAGTATGTTGTGGCCACCACAAGACTTTCTTCTATATTTTCCTATACATATTCAATCAGTAACAATATTTAAAAAAAAAAAAAAAAAAAAAAAAAAAAAAAACGATTTTTTTTTCTAAGTTTTTTTTTGTCAAAAGTAAAAAAAATCGATAACTTTGTTTTAAATTATCACAGATTTATGGTTCAACCATTCGTTTTAAAGGTATTGACGAGATCTTTCGAATGATACCCATCTTCAAAATTTAACCCCCCCGGGGGGGGGTACTTCCCCCCCAGGGGGGGAACCGATGCCCCCCCATGCACAAATTTTTTTTCCTAGTTAACTACTACTATTATCAATAATTCATATTAATTTTACAATCACAAGTTTAAAATAACTCTCATTATGCCCATTTATACGGAATTTTGTCCTATAAAATGCGATCACAGCGCCACCTGTTGAGCTATTGATCCCCAAATCTAATGGGCACCAGTTCTTGTCAGGGTGCAACTAAATACCAAGTTTGGTTAAATTTCATTCATTGGTTCGTGAGATACAGCGTCCACAAAAAAATGATACAGACAGACAGACAGACAGACAGACAGACAGACACACAGACAGACACACAGACAGACATTTTTTAAAAACTATCAATTCGTGTTCAGGACATCCCAAAACGTGTAGATCCGTCAAAAAACGGAGGTCGAAAATTTTCGCGAATCCAATACTTTCTCTATATTACATATAGAAGAAAGTAAAAAAAGCATCGAAAATTAAATGAGAATGCTATACAAATATAAGGTCGGTAAAATTAAATAAAGCTGGAACAAATAACTCCAGGTTCTGAACTCCAGGATAATGAATAAGCCACTCGAAAAACAGGATCATAATAAATTTATTCCACATTTCTAAATGCCGTGGAAGAATGCCAGGTTTTTATATTTCTTTAAATAAGCACTGCTTTGTTGTCGTTGGATGTTGTTATATTTATTTTATTTTTATTTTTTTCACTTAGTTGATATTCTAAAAGTACCAAGCATTAAATAGTGGATAAAAAAAAGCACCTTTTTATTGCTATAATCATTATATTATTCTTTATAATAAACCTGTTAATAAAAATAACACGTGTGATTATATTATAAATAGTTATTAAAACGAAAATAATATTTTTTTCCTATTGCAACTTACCAAAGAAGGTTACATTCAGTTATTCTGGCCCTTCTGTAAATAGAAATTGTAAAACCATTTTCATTCTAAAATTATAGTGTAAAACCTTTGTAAAACACCATTATAAAACTGTACATTATGTTCAGAAGTGATATGTATGTGTATATGTGGAATCTTCTGGCTATCATATCTCCGAAACTAATAAAGATAGAACTACGAAACTTCAGAATTAAGACAGAACTGGTGTATAGATGAGTTTTCCAAATTTTGGTGAAAATTGAAAAACCGGAAGTGGGACATCGGAAGCCGGAAGTAGGACCATAAGTCCGTACCTCAAAAACGGCTCTAACGATTTTCTTCAAATTTACTATATAAACACTCTATTAAATGTACTTTCGAATAATATAGTTGGTTAGTTCAGGAAAATTGATAGGCATCCTGTATAAATAGCTCAATTTCAAATCTCGCAAGAGCGTTCTTTTAAAAACGGCTGTACGGATTTTTTTCAAACTCACCATATTAACTCACTTTTAAATATCCTTTTGTATGTAATTATTGTTTTCCGGTCAATAATTGATTTTTTGTAAAAGTTGGTATCTCAAAAACGGCTCTAACGATTTTCTTGAAAATTGTTATATAAATCCATTTCTTTCTCATTATAGGAAAATTAACAGTCATCTTCTTAGGTAGATCATCTTCAGATCTCGGAAATTTGTGTTTCACAAAATAACTACCATTTTTTTCTCTTATTTTCTATATGTCTTTATATGTGTATAAAGTTTCTCTTACAGGAAAAAATTTTAGGTTTCTACTTATTTAGGTCATTTTTATGTTTTCTGATCATATTACAGTCGGTAACAAAAGTGTCCGAACACTAGCAAAAATTCCTATGTAAAAAAAGTACACTTCATACGGTTTTGTTAAATAAATCCTTGTCGAATCCTGTTTTTAGACTGACTAAGAACAGGATTCGACAAGGATTTATTTAACAAAACGGTATTAAGTGCACTTTTTTTACATGGGAATTTTCGCTAGTGTTCGGACACTTTTGTTACCAACTGTACCTTCCAAAAATGCATATAAAACGTGTAATAGGGGGTAATGGAAGTCATGTGGTTGTTTCACACCAGATTTTTTCTCCTTCCAATTGCACTTTTAAAGTGACTTAGCTTTAAAGTTTTTAGGGCTGACAAAGTTTAAAAGCTGTACCAAAGATTTCAGACCTTAAATGCAGTAAAGCAAAACGTAAGAGCAAAAACTACTTAAGAATGTTTTAAAGAATCCTACTTATTTCATTTTCGAAAATGTAATAAGTCAAATGTAAAAATATATTATGGAGTATTTTATTTTATTTATTTTTTATTTTTTTTTATTGGTATGATACCACATTAAATAAAATGCAACAAATTCTAAATATGTGTATAGTAATTTTCATATTATATTACTAAGGTTTCCCCGTTCCTCATTTGTGTACAAATAATTTTATATTTCAAATTTATTTATAACATAAGCCTGTACATTTAAGAAGAAATGAAAATTATCCATGTTACGTCATAAAATCCTTGACATGTGACCACTTTAGGAAAAAATGAAATATTGTTATTTTTATAATTGTACTGCATGGGGAAATATCTGTATTCTACAGTGAAATATTTGTGTCCTATGGGGAAATTCATGGGAAAATAGAAAACCAGAAATCACATGTTGAGTATGATTTAGCTTCGAAGCCCAAAAGCGGATATTCTCCATTTATTTTTAAATAATAGTAGTGAAAGTGTCGGAAAAAGCAGAGCAGTGAGAACGATGATTAGCCATAGATATTGTAATAAGATATAGATTGATCATCGAGGGAGAAAAAGTGATTCTTTTTACTTGGGGAAAGACTCTCTAATGGTTGCCTTTCTCCGAGTAAATACACACAGAAATACACATGGATAATTTAGCAAATAAAATTTATGAATAATTTATGTACTAAAGGTGAAGGAAAAACTCCAGATACAGTTTCAAATTCATTTTTCTTTTCTTTCTTTCTTTTTTTCTTTTTTATTTATTTATTTATTTATTTTCTAAGTTAAAGCTAGGAGAGTTTGCGCACAATTCAACAAAAGGTTATAAAAAAAAAATTCTAAGTTTTAACTTTTTGCTAAACTGTTGGTGCATAGCTTTGAAGTGAGCCTTCTTCTACGTATTTTCATTAATATTTTGGTGTTATACTATGATTTAAAGCAACAGCTGTAATAAAACCAAGAGAGCTATTTTGCTCAATTTCTCCGAATATGGTAGGAGAGATTGCGCTTAATTTTAACTACAAATAAATTGTTAACAATGATAATTGCATTTAAATGACATTGATATAAGGTTTTTGTAAATTAATATTTTTGTTTTACATGTAGGTATTTCAATCCAATAATTTAAAAAAAAAAAAAAAAAAAAAAAAAGGAAAAAAAAATTAAAAAGGACTAAAAAATTTTATTTAAAAAAAAAATTAATTAAAGAAGCACATAAAAAACAAGACTAGATAATAAAAAGTAACATTTAGTAACTAGATAAAATACACAACTTAAAATTAATAAAGTTCCTTTTCAGTTTGAATTGTTTCTTGTTTGTTAACCTAATCTGTCGTTGTCTATGATCGCTGCACTCGTTGCTATAAATGATGCAACTTTCATGCAACCACCTGCCACAAGTAAAATTTTAAACGAGTTCATGGGAAATCATTTAATTTAAAAATATTGTTACAAAATTGTAAATAATTGTGTTTATTTTTGTATAAATTCTTTCAAAGAGGCTTAGTAAGTTGATAAAGTGCTAATTTTGTGCATTTCTAGCCGTTTTAGCGTTGAAATAGCCTTATTTTCCCTTAAAAACGCATTAAAAAGCCTCAATAAGGCAGGTAATGGATTTGGCGCCAAATTTCGCGACTTTTTCCGACCTTGGCGATTTTTTGGCGACCTTGGCGAGAAAAATCCTTATAAGGGATATACCAAATATGGAAGCTCTAATCTCATTGGCTGATGAGATACGGAAATTTCTGGAACCTTCCACGCTTTTCTACAGGGGTATATAAGGAGCGTTTTCCCGCCAAGGCAAGTTACTTCAGTTCAATTCTCAGCCAGCTTCTGCCAATGCTTGTATTGCTTTGAGCCTCTTTGAAAGAGACTTGCTTTAAGTGTTATTGCTATACAGTTTGTACTGTGGATTTGCTATTGACAGCTGTTGTTTAAGATGTGTTTACTGGCTGAATTGAAGCTGATACTTGGTTTATAGACCTGTATTTTTCTGGAACTTTCTGTGAATAAATTACTGAATTTTTGTAAGTTTTGCCTTTCATTCTCAGACAACTACGAACCCCCAAGTACGCAACAATATTTTGTAATACTACCATTCTATAAATTCCTAGAAAGGATTTTGAAAATTTCAGCAAACATTTTTAAGAATGAGACAAAATAACGTTTAATCTTAGAATGTTCAAGTAATGAACATGCACATTTGAGTGGGCACTCCGCTATCGATATTGTAGAACTACCTAGAATTTCAGAGTGCCTACAGGTAACCTGTACACTACCCAAGCTACCTGCTTAAAATATTTTGCTGAATTTATGTGCAACCATGAGTTAAGTAAACTAAGGCAATCTCCTAACGAAAAACCTTTAATTTAAACAAGATAAAAATAAAGTAAAAATATTAGTTACATCCCGCGTAAAGTCGGGAGAAAGAAAACAAGCAGCATGCTCGGTGAGCAAGATCGAAGATGGTTATTTAGGTAAAAACAAGTTCGTCCGTTCACTTCAGTTCTGCAACCGCGTCGGTTGCCGTGAATACACAGTTAGCAGTGCCAGGTAGTTCGAGGCAGTAGAATGTTCTGCTGAATCATAGAGTTTGTGAAATGAAGAAAAGTTTTGTTTTCCAGGTAAGGGATACCACCGCAGTACCCCCCTCCTAGTGGAACGTTACCTGGTCATCTAAATCGTGCAGGAAAACGAACTTTGCGTCCACAACGAGTATGTTTCACGTCATCCTCCGAATGTTCGATAGTAGTTTCAGTTGTAGGCTTGCTGCTGTCGGAACTTTTTGTGCAGCTGTCAGTTGCATCGTCTGGGTGGGATCCGGGCATGATGAATGCTGGTTTAAGGCGGTCGATGGAAACGAATTTTGGTTTGTCTCCAATCTGCAGCTTGTAGACTTTGTCAGTCCGTTCGAGGATTGTGAAGGGGCCATCGTATGGAGGTTTCAACGGAGGTTGAACTGCATCGTGGCGCACGAAAACTTGTTTGCACCGTTTAAGATCCATAGAAACAAAGGTACGACTTTTGGTGTCGTGGTTGCTAGTTGGGGCTGGAGATAATCTGTGCATAGTCTCTTTGAGAGATTGGACAAATTCAGCTGCGTTGAAGTCCTTCGGCGAAGGTGTGAAAAATTCTCCTGGTAGTTTGAGGGCTGTACCATAGACCAACTCGGCTGTAGTGGCTTGTATGGTCTCACGGAATGCAGACCGCATTCCCAGCAATACTGTGGGTAGGACTTCAGTCCAGTGATCGGTTAAGTGAGCCTTTAAGGATGCTTTCATAGTACGATGCCAATTTTCGATTAAACCGTTAGAAATTGGGTGGTATGCAGTTGTGTGAATGTGCTTAATTCCTAACAATTTCAGTAACGAAGTAAATAAATGAGATTCGAATTGCCTTCCCTGATCCGTTGTGACGGTTCTGGGAATGCCGAAACGAGCAATCCAATTTTCATAAAACACTCTAGCCACAGTATCCGCTGTAATATCAGAGATTGGACAGGCTTCAACCCAACGCGTGAAACGATCGATCATTGTTAGACAATATGTGTAACCGCGAGAAGGGGGTAGAGGACCTACGAGATCAATGTTGATGTGCTCAAACCTTTTGTCTGGAACGTGAATATTTTGCACCGGACTGTTAGTATGGCGATAAATTCTTGACCTCTGACATGATATACATGCCCGTGTCCAAGTTGTGACGTCTTTTCTAATTGAAGGCCAAACAAAACGGGATGTTAGGAGTTTCACCGTAGCTCTTATACCTGGATGAGCGAGATTGTGGAGAGTATTGAAAGCAGCTTTCCGAAATTCTAATGGAAGGTATGGCCGCATATTTCTCGTTGAAATGTCGCAAAAAAGTGGAGCTTCAGTTCCGTCTACTACCATAGGTTTAAATTTTATAGCAGTGTCGGAGTTCATAAGATCATGTAACTCGTCATCTGTGTTTTGAGCATGTGCCACGGCTGAATAATCTAATGCGCTCGGAACCTCTAAAGCCTCGATTCGCGATAACGTGTCGGCCGGGATATTATTCGAACCTTTAATAAACTGAATGTCTGTACTAAATTGGCCAATATAATCTAGGTGGCGTAGCTGTCTGGGTGAACATTTATCCGATTTCTGTAAAATGGCATATGTTAGTGGACGATGGTCCGTAAATATTGTGAATTGCCGACCTTCAAGCATATGTTTGAAATGTCGAATGGCAGCATAAATCGCATAAAGTTCACGGTCGAAAGTAGACCATTTTTGTTGGGTCGGAGATAGTTTTGAAGAGAAAAACGCTAAGGGTTCAAAATTATGATCACTGTTAAGTTTTTTTTAACTGATTGAGTGAGGCGCCCACCGCTGTGTCACTCGCGTCTGTGAAAAGCGTTAAATGGGCTTCAGGGTCAGGATGTGCCAATATAGTAGCCTCAACTAGCTGTTTTTTGCAAGATTCAAATGCAGACTTTTTCACCTCAGACCATTCGATTAATTGATTCTTTTTATTTTTCTTACCTTTTAGCATATCATTAAGAGGAGCCTGGATATGAGCGGCGTTTTTGACATTTCTACGATAGTAGTTTAATAACCCAAGAAAACGTTGGAGTTCTTTTACAGTTTTTGGTAACTCATATTTCAATATTGGTTCGACGCGTTCTGGCTGCGGTCTAATCCCGTGTTTATTTACCAAATAACCTAAAAACGATAGCTCTGGAACCCCTAAGACGCATTTTTTTAAATTAATACGTATGCCATAGTCTGAGAGTCGTTTCAAGACGCATTCGAGGTGTTTCCGATGCTCTTCCTCTGAGCTGCTCGCAATTAGGATATCGTCTAGATAATCAAAAACAAAATCAAAACCTTGTAAAACTTCGTTAAAGAATCTTTGGAACGTTTGGGCTGCATTGGATAATCCAAATGGCATGAATACAAATTCGAATAAGCCAAATGGAGTTGTGATGGCAGTTTTTGGTATGTCTTCCGGGTGAACTGGGATTTGGTGATAAGCCCTGACAAGATCTATTTTAGAAAAAATGACTTTCCCATGTAGTTGATTTGAAAAGTCTTGTAAATGAGGCAAAGGGTATCTATCTGGTATTGTTATACGATTAAGGGCTCTATAATCGCCCGTAGGTCGAAAATCTTTTCCCGTTGCGGAATCTTTAGGTACCAGATGTAATGGACTAGACCAGTTTGAAGTGCTTGGCCTACAAATACCATGTTCAACCATGTACACGAATTCACGCTTAGCTGCCACTAATTTTGCTGGGTGTAACCTACGTGGTCGAGCAAAAACAGGTTGTCCGCGAGTTAAAATTCGGTGTACAGTATTATGCTTTATCTCTTTTACTTTGGGATAAGGACGCACTACATCACTGTATTTATTTAAAAGATCCCGGTAAACCGAATTGTTTGCGATTAACGATATCTGTGGTGTATGATCGATCGATTTTTTTCCATTGCTGGCCAGTTTAGTAAGTGGATCTTTAAGACGTCCATTTTTAAGATCTATAAGTAGTCCAAAATGTCGCAAAAAATCTGCACCGATGATAGGTTTACTGACGTCAGCGAGAACAAATGGCAACTGAAATTTACGTCTTAAGTTTAAACTTAAAGTAATCACCTTAACACCATAGGTATTGATGGCTGAACCGGATGCGGAATACAAATTAATGTTATCGTTTTGTTTAAAACTTTTTCCTCGATGAGGTAAAACACAGACATCACTACCGCTATCAACTAAGTAAGTTAATTTTGAAATAGGGTCGGATATAAAAAGGCGGCTTTTGTTATTAGGCTTGAAATCACATTGCGCCAGGGTATGCGATTTCCGAATTAGTTTTCCGGTTTTTTAAAACGACACGGAGATTTACATCGTTTTGCTTGTTCCCCAAATTTGAAGTGATACCAACATAGATCATGTTTCCTTGGCGTTTTTGAACGAGGCCTGTGCGGGGTAAAATCGCGCTTTTGACGTTCACGACCTCGTGAAAGGCGTTCGACCTGTTTAGTAAGCTCAGCAATTTGCATGCGCAATTCGCTTACCTCGGAAAATGCATCATTTTTATTTTTACATCGTACTTCATCGATGCTAGAGCTTGCCGTTTCATGAATTTTATCGGCCATTAATGATAATTTGTCCAAATTGTCCTCGGAAACTGAAAGGATAACTTGAGCCTGATTAGGTAGGCGCTGTAGCCAGAGTGTCTTAAGAAAATCCTCCCCAACTGTTTTGCCTGCTAATTCTCTCATTTTCCTTAATAAATGTGAAGGTTTGTCATCTCCTAAAGTTAATTCAGAGAGAACGGCTTTTAATCTCCTCTGATCAGAATCGGAAAATTCTGCTATTAAACGCGACTTTAGAGTTCCATATTTGTCAGTTTGGGGCGGTGTTAATACGATATCGCTGGCGTAACTCAAGATATCGGAAGTTAGGGCGGAAACTACACAATAGTATTTAGTAATGTCTTGAGTTATTCCTGAAACAACAAATTGTGCTTCAATACTTGCAAACCAAAGTACGGGATGTTTATCCCAAAATGGCGTTAATTTTATCCCAATTTTGTTAACTTCGGCCTGACCGTCTGGCATGATTATTAAAGCTCAAATAACTAACACTGAACAAAAATATGAGGTCCTACCTTGTTATTTAGATGAACTGGAATCGTCGTTGTTGCTTGCCTCCGGAGAATGCCGATGGTGTAAATCCACTTAGCACATAATCCGTTACACATGGGAAAACACACGTGTATAAAAACATAGCACTTGAAAAATGACGAAATAGTGCACAAAAGAGATTTTAAACATCATTGTCGATTAAATTCATGCTGAATCACTGAATATTTTTACCGATGGAAAGAGATTGAAGAGGATTGCCTGGCTGCGATTCCAAACTTAGGGTCACCACTACAGGTAACCTGTACACTACCCAAGCTACCTGCTTAAAATATTTTGCTGAATTTATGTGCAACCATGAGTTAAGTAAAGTAAGGCAATCTCCTAACGAAAAACCTTTAATTTAAACAAGATAAAAATAAAGTAAAAATATTAGTTACATCCCGCGTAAAGTCGGGAGAAAGAAAACAAGCAGCATGCTCGGTGAGCAAGATCGAAGATGGTTATTTAGGTAAAAACAAGTTCGTCCGTTCACTTCAGTTCTGCAACCGCGTCGGTTGCCGTGAATACACAGTTAGCAGTGCAGGGAGTTCGAGGCAGTAGAATGTTCTGCTGAATCATAGAGTTTGTGAAATGAAGAAAAGTTTTGTTTTCCAGGTAAGGGATACCACCGCATGCCCATTGTACTCCTTCCCGCCGATCCCCTATGTGCGCAATCTGTTCTACCGCGCAATCTGTCCTAGCTTTACCTTATATCTATAAATTTAGTTAATATTTAAAGTTAAACTCTTTTTATATACTAAAAGTAACGTTCTTTACCCACGCCGCTGTTAACTATATTTAAAAGTATTTTGAAAATTCTATATTACTTACTAATACAAAATCTTGAAAAATATCAAACTTTAAAAAAAAGTATTCCATTAAAAATCAAAACATTATATTTAAACCATAATAATAACAAAGCAACTGATTATAAAAATTATATTTTGCATAATTTAGTCTTAGTCAAATATAATTTATTTAAAATAACTTATCCCATTTCTTTTCTTATAAATATTAAAACAATTGAAAGTCACGCAATATTTCGACATTTTGAAAATTCATCAACATTCTATTCTATTACTATTTCCGAGTTTTTTTTTTTTTTTTTTTTTTTTTTTTAACTCTTAGATCTATATTAATTACTATATCTATGAGATTATCATTAACAATGATATCCAGAAATAAATTTTCATAATTGTTTCATACTTACATGATGTATTATATATTTTCATTTCGAACTGGATTGAAACTCTATATAAGGTAAAGCTCTGAGAGTTTGCGCACATTTCAACAAAACGTTATAAAGAATCTAAATTTTAATTTTTTGCTAAATTCTTGGTGCAGAGCTTTGAAATGATCCTTCTACTACGCATTTCTATTACTATTTTGTTGTTATACTATGATTTAAAGCAGCAGCTTTAATAAAACCAAGAGAGCTGTTTTATGCAATCTCTCCTTATATAGGGTAGGAGAGATTGCACTTAATTTTAACTACAATTAAATTGTTAACAGTGATAATTACACTTAAATAACATTGGTATAAGGTTTTGTAAATAAATAATTTTGTATTACATGTAGGTATTTCAATTTAATAATTAAAAAAAAATTAATTTAAAAGGATTAATTTTTATTTAAAGAAAATAAATTAAAGAATGCCTCCTCATGCAGGCATACATGTCTTTTTTTTTTTTTTTTTTCATTACAATTTTTTAACTTTAATGAGTGTGTCATAAGATAAGATAAGAGAAAGTAGTGTGCGTGCCACATCAGAATATTTATTAGTATTACTTACTATAATTAAAATAATTTACTTTTTAATTTGTATTTTTATCTTGTTTATTTTGCATAAAATGTCATAATACTCTTCTCATACATTCAATTAATTAAATATGTTTATGTTTCTTTTCTTTTAACCATAAACAAAACAAGTAGTACTTAGGAAAATAAGAGAAATGTCCATTATCAAAAAATAAAACATACTATCCATTTCATTGTAGTAGAAGCATAAAATAAAATTATATCAAAGAAACAACTGCATGCAGCAAGATTAATATGTATAGCTCCTCAAACACATTGTTACACAAGAATAAATCAAGCCAAATATATATATATATATTCCATGTGTGTAGTACGGTTTCCCTGGAGTTCAATTTATCTTTCAAAAGATTAAATGCATGTCTAGTTTTCTCTCGCGCTGTAATTACGACTCAAAACTGTTAAGTAACATGCACGCACAGTCGAACGTGCCTAGAAATTCTTTTCAAAAATTAATCAGTTACGAATGTACGCCGAAATATATCAAGGATTTGCGGCACTTTATTCAAATAAATGGGAATATTTTTGAAGATCTGGTTTACGCTTTCTCATTAAAGTAATAAAACTTACTAAAAGAAGTTATATTTGATTCTGATGATCGTGCTTTTAAAAATTCACGATATTTACTCTATTTTAGAAATGATGAATTGGAAAATTTGTTGAGATCAGTTGCATTAAGAAGTTATATTCGATTATGCAAATTATACTTTTGAATCCGTGAAAAGTGCATATTTGAAATTTTAAAGCAATTAATGTTAAGAATAATTTTTCACTGAAATGATTGTGCATAAAATTTCATATTTTAGGCACAATCAAATATATTTAATATGAAAGAATACACCCCCACTGGACCCTGTGTTATTTAGTAGATTTTATAAAATACTTGAAAAAGTACTTTTTTTTTTAAAGTTAAAAACCGAAGATTATTTTAAAGATAAAAACCGAAAAATATTCGAAATTTTCTGGTTGAATTACTTTTATTGACAAAAAATTATTATGTAAGTAATTTTAAAAGTATAGCTTTCTTAGCAGAAGTGGACTATTTCATTCAGACTAAATAAGAAGCTATACATATGCGCATATGAATTACATTCTGTTTGGAAAAGTATTACAATTTAGTTATTTCTTTTTTTTTTTTTTTTTTTGTGTGTGTGTGTGTGTGTGTGTGTGTGTAAATTCAGGAAAAATTTTATGCGGAGGAACGATTTAATCTGAAAAAGTACTTCGAAATTTAAACAAAATTAGAATTCAAACTCTGTAAAGTGGTTGACCATTTCTACCTTGCAGCATAATATTCTACTAAATCTTTGCCATGTTATTATAATATTGAAGTGTAATTTTTTTTTTTTTTTTTTAAATCTTATTCAAAAAAATATCCGATTTTGGGAGTATTATATTCTAACTTCTCACGAGTCCTACTTTAATGATAAACAAGATTCACCAAAGAACAAAATCTTAAATTCACCCTGCAGGTAGCTTACTGGTCAAGACACTTCTTTCGAGAACAAAATCCAGACTAAATTTGTTTTTGTAAAACCTGAATACTGTCCTAAAATTAAACAGATTTGGAAACAATGACTTCCTTATACGCAAATTGGAATATACAGGGTGATTATAATTAAAGTTAGGATTTCAAAACGGTATAATTTTAAAACTACAGGTCAGAATGGTTTGATATTTTACCAGAACAGTACTGAGGCGATGAAATTTTGTTTGGCAAAGGTTGGTTGGTTGGGTTTTGCGTCGCACTAGTGCTACGCAATGGATTAGATCTATCATCTGGTTATCTGTCTGGTTAGATCTATCATCTTATCATGAGTTAGGTCTACGCAAAATCCAAAATGCAAAATACCGACCAGCCAACCTTTGCCAAACAAAATTTCATCGCCAGATTGAGATCTTGATTTGAGCTACGCGCATACCGAAATTTATGCAAATCGATTAATAAATACGTTTTTTCATCTGAATTTGAAATTTTCAAGTAGGCCATTGTGAAACAAGATTACGTATTGAGTTGATTAAAAAACTTGATTAAAACCTTGATATAGGCTATGTAATACCAAGTTTCAAGCAAATCGGTTGATAAATACGTATTTTTGTACAAGTTTGAAATTTCCAAATAGCTGCCATTTTATACAAAAGAGTGGATTAACTTAGTTATAAGGCATTTCTTTTGTAACACAATATTTCTTTGATCTGTCGATGTCCAATTTCGGTTCAAATTAATCCAATAACGTTGAGGTTATCGTGATGATAATTTTTTCATTATATATACAGGGTGGTCCGGAAGTCCCTGACTTACTTTAAACTTCAACATAAAACCAATTAACTGAAGTTCTAGAATGCAGTTTACACCACAATGCTTAATAATACTAGAAAATAATCAAGTATTAAAACAACTTCTAGGGCCTCTAACTAAATAATAATACAACAGAAAAACAGCAAATGAAAGCTGTAAATTAAAGTTAAAATTATTAATTTTCAAATAGTTATTTTATAAATATTTGGTTCTGGAAATTAGAATTATTTCTAAAGATTTAAAAAAATCTCCTCTGTGGATGTAAATCATCTGAGTATTCTGCTTTTATAATAAAATACAGATTCTACATATTCTTGAAGAACAATACCTATTAAATCCAGAGTCGATATAATTGCATTCTGCATTGATTCAAACATATCCAATTACTGTGTTTTCACTTCCCAGCAGTAATGATAAAATCGTTTGCCTGCAAGTAACAAGTGCAACTAACGTGCCTTCAACAAGAATCTGTCACTGATTATTGAACAACTCAGTGCTTTTTGAACTTAATAATCGAGTGTTGATACACTCACACGACTTTCACTTAAAACTATAAACACTGGTTAGAGATAAGATGCGGAAAAATATACTGTATATGAACGTACTTTAAAACAGTTGAAAATAGTTTTAGAAATAGTTTTATTGGATTGTATATTTCTACATAAAGGGGGCTACTGCCTCCTGAAACCCCAGTTTAGCATAGTACATGTATTCATAAACAATTTAAGTCTGTTATTAAATTTAAAAGTTTATTCTAAGTTATTCAGAAAACTTTTAGTCACACCATTCCTTGATACTTACCAATCTTGTTAAACCTTTCAAATGATAACCTCATGTGAACTTCTTTATATGATCTTCTAGCTATCCTGCAAATATTTCTTTTTGTGTTAATAACAAATTCACAGACAGACACACATGTAGACACACATACAGACCAACCACTAAAACTGGTATTTTCGTATTCATAGAATCTTAGAACCTGTAAATAGAGCAAAATATCAATTTCGAAACTTGAATCAAAAACAATACTTCCTCAAATATATATGAGTAAGAGAAAGTAAAAATGCTTTTTTGAGGTCGTCAGATGATCTCAAAAACATTATGCCGTTTTATCATTACCATAGGATTTTCTATTGCGAAGATTTTTTCATCAAGCAATTGTCCGATGTGGAAATTAATTATTTCTATAGGTTTTTAAAAATCCATGGTGTTATTATCCTACATCTTTGCTATAGTTTTGTATACTGATTTTATAATAAACTTTTCAGTACTTCATTAAGATCATTATTTAAAACATACTTAACAGCTATACAAAGTGCATACCACTACAACAAAGCATGTGCAAAGTAAGCAGCTCCACCTCTATAAGAAGAGTTTCCTCTAATCCCATAGGTGCAGAGTCTCCGTTATTTTTAACGGAGGCTTCATATCGGAAAGATTTTATAAATGTTTTCAATTTATTTAATTTTATTTATTCGTCGAAAATATATGTGACAGATTTTTTTTTCTCTTTTTTTAAATACTGATCTTAAACCTGATTTAAAAATTAGATGTGTTGGCGGCAATGTAATCCGTCATTTGTTGTGAAACAATAATGCGTTGCAAGAAATATTTATTTTATACTTTTATTTATTTATTTATTTATTTATTTTGGAAATATGAGCACAATAGTAATAGTCTGCCTGATTAGAAGGCTACATATTGTTTTGAGACTTTAAGCTTTTTTCTGACCTAATCCACAATGTAAATATTTTGTTTGGCTAAATACTTTATTTTGGTTATTTAAACTCCTTTGCTGCTGATCGCTTTTCCTCAGAATCGCTGTAAACAATTGGCACTGCTGTGTAGGCATGCAGTTTTTTATTATTTTGTAATTGGTTTTCACTACGCATTGCCAAAAATACCAAATTACGTTGTCTATAATATCCGTGCATGTTCGATCTTAACACTGAACTTAAAAGGTAAGCGTTTTCTTTTTGATTGCATATGCAATATTTTTAAATCAACTTTTACTACGCAATGATTATTTTATAAACACAATAATCTCTCTTTTCGAGCCCATTCGAGCAAAAAAATGTTTATTAAATTTTGCAACATATTTAAATTTTCAAAAATCGTACATGTAAACGAAGTTGCAGAATTATGTTGTTAGACAAATAATAATAATAATAATAATAATAATAATGCTTAAATCGTTACATCACTATTGTAAAACTACAAAATTATTAATAACACTGAACATTCTAAAGGAAGTTAGTTAAATCATTAATGAAAATTTGAATAAAGTTCCCAGAAATTGATTATTCACTCATTTCTTCGCCATATCTCAAGAAAATTATTTTCTGTCCGAATAAAAGAAACCTCAACTTAAAAGGTCTGATGCAGAAGACAGAACTCAAAAGATATGAAGAAAAATGAAAAGATTATGGCGTCGATTTCTTCAAATGAAAAATGATTCTAATTAGCCTTGGAGGTAAATTGCATTCTCAACAACTCTTGAAATTAAAAAACCAAATTAACGACGCTTAGAGTATGCAGAAAATTATTCATCAGGGTATTAATCAAGATTTTTTATCATAAAAATTATATTTTTTCACGTTTGAGTAAGAAGATAGCAGTTTTGAAACCGTAAGATAGGTAGTTTAGAAGAATAGTTTTGTGCATTAAGAATATTTTTGTAAGAATTCTAACTAGATCCGTCATTAATTAAAGAATTTGGGCGTACAAAAGAAGTAAGCAAATTATTTAGGACAGATATTAATAGTAAAGGTTCTTTTTTATTCCATTTATATTATCTTAAGTGTGGGAGTATGATTAATAGAACAAAGCCCTTGGGAAAACGAACTAAAGTATATTTTGATAAAGACAAACGTTCGCCAGTTTCGGAAACCTAATCCCTTTGCAGAAATCAATATTAAATTTACTTTTGATTTTGATTAAAAATGGCTTCTGGGGAAAACTTTAGAAACCTGATATCATTTTGCTACTTGTTGTTAATATTAACATTTATTTTATGCATATTGTAGGAAAAAAAAGCATTTTAATTGTTTTTTCAAAAGTTTTATTACACATGTTAAATTTAAGAAATGCTACTATTCGCTTCCACAAATAGCATATCACAGAACAAAACTCAGTCCCTCATGGCATTTAAGGTGTTGTGCAATGACAAGCAACTGCCAGCATTTAATAGAATAAATTAGTAACCAAAGTGGCCAATCTGCCGGCTATCCAAAAAAAAAAAAAAAAAAAAAAAACTGTTTCTATTGATAATGTCTACTTATTTGTTGTGGCTTTATGCTATTTTTGTAGTAATCTTTTCTACCCCCCCCTACCCCCCTAAAAAAAAAAAAAAAAAAAAACTGGAGTGACTCCACTCGACTTTCCGAACATTGAGTAATTAATAGTTTTGTAGATAAAGTAAAAAAAGAGGAGTTGTTAAACAAACAAAAGAGAGAAAACCATAATAGAGTGTTTGAGTATTTCTCTCCATATATTACACGATGTTTTATTTAACGCTACTGAACTTTGAGGCCATGGTCATAATGATAAAGAATTTTTCGTTGTGTCCCTGTAAAAACCTATCAATGCTAGATTCACCAAAGTGTTTATATTTAGTGCAACAGTGATTTATAATATTCATATAAATTTTCAGCTCAATTGAATAAGGCGTTTAGATGCTATCGCACTTTTAAAAATTTGGCCCCATAGGCCATAATGATAAAGAATTTTTATTTGTGCCCCTGTAAAAAATTGTAAGTGCTAAATTCACCAAAATCTATACAGCTCGTGCAACTGTCACCTATAACATGTGTACAATTTTTTTGCTCAGATTAATAAGGCGTTTAGACGCTATCGCACTTTTAAAAATTTGTTCTCATAGGCCATAATGATAAAGAATTTTTCCTGGTGTCCCTGTAAAAAAACTATAAGTGCTAGATTCACCAAAATGTATAGGGTTCGTACTATGGTGACTTACAATATACGTACCAACTTTCAGTTTATTCGAACAAAGCGTTTAGACGCTAGCGTGTTCACTCACAGACATACACACATACATACACACATACATACATCATCGTAAAAATAGTGGAAACGGACTCGGGGGACCTCGAAACGTATAGAAACATCAAAATCTCAAATTCGGATTTTTGACATGATTACAATACTTTCCTCACTATAGTGTTGGAAAGCAAAAAGAACTGTTTCAATTGATAATGTGCATTTATTTATTGTAACATTATGCTATTTTTGTAGCTATGTTTTTAAAAAAAAAACTGATTCTATTGATAATGTCCATTTACTTGTTGTGACATTATTTTATTTTTGTAGTTATGTTTTCTACGAAAAAAAAAAAAAAAAAAAATGTTGAAACAACAAAAATTTTGTTTAATCAATTTTTTTTTTTGTTGTTGCTGCTGCTGCTTTTTTTTTTTTTTTTTTTTTTTTTTTTTGCTTTGTTTGTTTGCTTATATAGTCTCAACAAAAAATTTGTTACCAAAATCGAAAGCAATACATCAATCGCTCACTGGCTGTTTATAAAGAAATTTATCAAACTATCCAGTGACAGTGACTCTTAATTCAACCATACTTCATAGCTGCTAACTTTAACGCTTTTTTAACTGCCAAAAAATTTTAACAGAATTTTTTATATATATTTATATAATAGAAACTGATTACATAAAATAAAAATTTCTATCAAAACTTTACGGTAGTCAAATTATGGCAAAAGTTGGCAGCTATGATATTCTTTTGGTCAATCGAAGCATACTGGTTTGGTTAATTGTGCAAAATTATTTGTAAAATGACAGAATCAGTTAAAATACAGGATTAGTCATCGAAATAAATTAGATTATCCCGACAAAACTTTTTTTTTTTTTTAATGTAGGTACTTCATTTTTCTGGCCTTTTTTTTTTACTTAGAATAACAGTTTGTGTAAATGATGCTTTGGCCTAAAATAAAAAATAAAAAATATGAGAAACCTAAGTCACATTAAGTCTGGTTTCAGTTACAAGCTATTATAAAATTATAAACAGCATTCTGTAACACACAAAAAAAAAAAAAAAAAAAAAAAATCGCACACTTGCATAAAATTTGACATCTTAAAAATTCAATAAACTATTAAACTTAATTAATAAATAAATAAATAAATAAAAGTGAAATGAAAAGTTGTAAGCATTTATTGGCATCAGCTTGAAATTACAATAAAAAAAACAAAAGTCAAAAAAAAAAAAAAAAAAAAAAAAAAAAGAACATAAAAAAGGAAATTAAAGGGGACTAATGTGCAAGTTGTACCTGACAAGACTAAAGTGAAAGTTGTACCTCACGGGACTAATGTGCAAGTTGCACCGAACGAACAAACTATTTCTTTCAACGAAAATGCCTACTAACCCTGGACGATAGGTCTAATGTATCGTATCATATTATATATCGTATTTATCGTAATATAACTCAATACTTATTTCGCTTCCTTCTTCGACTCGTTTTAATACGCATTTTATATATGCATGAGCAGCCCCCGAAAAACAAAAACATTAAATCATTAAATTCATTTTTTTACTTATTTTTATTTCATATTATTGCACGCGCACTTTTAATTTCCTAATTCAAAATTATTTAAAAAAAAACTTTTTCGATATCGCTTGCAACGATACTGATTATTATTAATTTTCTTTTATTTTTCTTTCAATAATAATAATAATAATAATAATAATAAAAGATTTTGATGAAATTCTGGCAAACGCAAAATTTAGTTTAGGACGGAGGACTATTAGTTTTTTTTTCTTCCCAATTATAACATCGCTTTCAAATTATTCAATTATATTTTCGATAAATTTTAGCTTTCGATAAATGTCGAAGTATCGAAGAATGATTTCGACAAATGTCCATCTATCGAAAACGACAACGCAAAAATCCCAGATTGAGACTAATAGGCCCTCAGTCCTAAAAAATAAAAAACGAAAAACTAAGCTAGGCGTAGGCTTTATTCTTTTGAATTTTATAAATTCAGCTAATTTTTTCCCCCATTTTGTAAAGGCTGGGATAATTAATTGCATCGTTTCCAATTTGGAATAAGAAATGAGATCGAATCCGTCTGCTAAAATATCTCAAACTTGAAATTATCTCATTCTTGGAAGTTATTTCACTGTTTGAAATTCTTCTTTCCTATCTCTTTTAATCAATAGAAACAAGGCCTTGAAATACAATGGTGTAACAGAACTAGAAATTTCAATGTTAATTCTTGTTTACAATTTGACGTGTTTGGCTTCTACAAAGAGAAAAAAAAAAATGTGACTAACATCTAGAAACTAAAATGTGTCTTTAGGAAAAATAGTTCCAAGTCATCCTTATAAATTATATTTCCTTTTGCTGGCAAGTTCTAAAAACCCCTATTAGAATTCTAGATCGTTTTCCTATATTATCGTGGTCACATTTATTTAAAAATCTCTGCAAATAAATGCGAACCCAAGAGGTAAATTTTACAGTAGTAATTATAATCTTGGTTTATGACCTAATTCTAGGAAATCAAGCGAGAATTTCTCGCAATACAAAGGATTCATAATGTTCATAATATTGTTTCACCATCTAGAAAAGTATAGATTAGAAAATCTCGATCATTTCGTCTATCCAGACTATTTGCTTACTCTATAGTCATAGCTTGTAAATCCATATTTCTGGTTTGAGATTTAGAAAATGACTATTTATTCGTTCTATATGGAGGCAGTTTAATTTTTTCATAGTGTAGTTATGAGGTTTGACGACCTTTTTATTTTTATTACAGTGCACTGTATAATATTGTACTAATATTATATATTAAATATTTAAATATAGATGGGTTATTATTATTATAATTATTATTATTTAACAGAAACAACCAGATTTCAACATAATGTCACATGTTTCGCAGTTTTAATTCTCTATCGCGCAAATTAGCGCTCATCAACTTTTCAAAAACCAAATCTGGATTTGGTATTTGAAAGTCATTGATTTGCATTTAAATCACAGGTACAAATAAACAGACAAAATAGCAATCAGATTTGGTATTTTTAAATAAGGTGAATTGAATCTTAAATTGAAAGTTCAAGATTTAAAGAGCAAAGAGTCGTTACTCAATATGTCTATTTACATTTTTTAAAATTTCTGTTTTAGTTTGAGATTAAGTTGTTATTTACCTATTTTGGTTCTACATAAGTAAAAATTCCTAAATAAATAAGTAAAGGAGAGTAAATAGTAAAGATTCAAATTAGTTTTCATTGTTAATATTTTTGTTTATTTCTTCCTTGTACTAAATAAAAGGAAATATTGTAAAAGCTATTTACGAAACGGATGTTGTATCTCGCATAATTCAAAAATGGTTAAACGTAGGAAATTAAAATTTTATATTTGAAACTGTCATAACATCTAGATGTACACCTGAAATTTTGGCTTTCATATAATGTCCCACTTTAGAGATATCCACAATTCACTGAGAAAAAAATATATTCCGCCTTCATCTAGAACGAATAAGTAGTCATTTTCTGAATCCCTAAACTAGAAATATAGATTTCCGAGTTATGGATATAAAATAAACAAATAACCTAGATAGATGAAATGATCGATAATTTCTAGTCTACACTTACAGTCGGTTACAAAAGTGTCCGAACACTAGCAAAAATTCCTATGTAAAAAAAGTACACTTTATACGGTTTTGTGAAATAAATCCTTGTCGAATCCTCTTCTTAGTCAGTCTAAGAACATGATTCGATAAGGATGTATTTAACAGACCCGTAGGAAGTGTACTTTTTTTACATAGGAATTTTTGCTAGTGTTCGGACACTTTTGTTACCGACTGTACCTAGATAAAGAAACAATATTATGAATATTATGAATCCTTTGTATTGTGAGATATCTTAAATCAAAATTATAGTTACTAAAACTCGCTTTTTGTGTTCGCATTTATTTGCAGAGATTTTTAAATAAGTTTGATCCACAAAAATGTAAGAAAACGCTTTAAAATACTAATAGGGGTTTTAAAACTCGCTAGCAGAGGGAACTAGAGTTTATAAAAGAAACATGGAACTATTCTTACTAGAGCCATAATTTAGTTTCTCGATGTTGTCACGGAATTTTTTTTCATTGTTTCAGAAGTTTTCTTTCGTAACCTCTGTGTGTGCGTGAGTGAGTGAGCATCTCGCATAACTCAAAAACGGTTATGCATGTTGCAAATTAGTAGGCAAGTTTGTTTAAACATATAGTTATGCACCTCTTTTTTTGTTTACTGTATGACTTTTGCTTTTGTAGATATTCATAAAAACTCAAAGATTTTGTCAATTTTATGGCATCCTGTTTTAGAGATTTCAACAGACTCTGATTGAGCCCATAATAATATTGTTATAAAGGGTAAAACTTCTTTACTTTATTAGAAATTTGTTGGAATAACATAATAGCAGTATATTGGCTTCAATAGAGGTTGAGTTTACTGACCTTCGTGGAGATTTGATGAGGCTTGCAATCAAATTTGCCGAAAAACAGCAATTTAGAGTTGCCAAAATCTGGAAGCAGTGTTGCCAACTTGTAGGTACTTTTATATTCATTATCCATCACTAATATTTAATTATACTGTTTCTTTATTCGACTATCATATATATCAAAAATCATTCTTCAAATTTTAGCGATAGTTTTTAAATTAAATAACCCCTACAAGTTAACAACACTATCTGGATGCTCTTTCTTAATCTGACACTTTATTACTATCTTTTTTAGTATAATATATTGATTTCTCGCCGCTCATCATCGCTAAAGAACATAAAAGGAGGCCATTTGAAGTGAAGTGAATTAAATTCTGAATTGTGTATTTCTTAATGACAAATTGTGCAATCCGCGTTTGTAATGATCGATAGATGGCGCTTTTTCAGCGTTTGTTGTTAGTAAATATAATAGCCACGTGTATTTATTATTGTTCTATTTGTGTTACTACTTAATATTCGTGCTATAATTTCTCCGCCATTACATCATGGAAAATTGATTGCTTTTGGAAAAAATATTTCAGTTTATTCAAAGTTCGATCGGAAGTAGATTTTTAACTGAAGCTGAACAAATATTAGTTTCAAATCATCTTATTAATTCTTTACTTCCATTAACCGAAGCAACTGAAATTCTAAATTTGTGATTTGGAAATAAATGGAAGCTTAATTCTGGATTTCTTGATTCTTTGGAGTTACACTGTAGCACACAACATTATGTGTTATCTTTTTTACCGTATTTATTCATTTTTATTCAATAAATATATGTGAAACTAAACATCGACAAGCAATGGCGTCTGGATGAAACCGAAAGCTATTCATGTTAATTGTAATTTCACCTTAGCCCACCAGAGGGCGAGCATTTCATTACAATCGCGGATAAGCTGTTGGTTAATGTTCATGAAAAAGCAATACTCCGGCTCTACGATCTATATAACGCTAGAGTTCCAGGAATTTTGAATGCGAGTAATAGTTTTATTGGATAGTTTCATGCACTGAAAAAAAAATTCTGTGACTAACATCTAGAAACTAAATTGTGGCTTTAGTCCTCATAATTTCTCGTTCCCTTTGGTAGCAAGTTCTAAAAATCTCTATTAGAATTCTAGAATGTTTTTCTGTATTATCGTGATCAGTCTTGTTTAAAAAATCTCTGAGAATAAATGTGACCATTAGAGGCGAGTTTTAGTAACTGTAACTTTGTTTTATTACCTAATTGCAGAAAAACAAATGAGAATTTTTCTAAAGACAAAGGATTCATGATATTCATGATATTCATACTATTGTTTCACCATTTAGAAAAGTATAGACTAAAAATTCTCTATTATTTTATCTACCCAGGTTATTTGTCTACGTTATACGCATAGCTTGGAAATCTGTATTTCTAATTTTGGTATTCAAAAAACGACTGTTTATTTGTTCTACACTGTTAAAAAAATGCAGAAAAAATACAGAAATTCTCTGTAATTTCAGAAAAAAAGTCGTAAAATACGTTTTGTCTACGTAATTTTTCCGTAATTTACGCCTTTTTTTCTGAAATTACAGAGAATTTCTGTATTTTTTCTGCATTTTTTTAACAGTGTAGATTAAGAGGATATATATTTTTTTTTTCTCAATGTGAATATTCTTAGAATAAAATACATTCGTTGACTAGAACCTGTTTTTCTATTTACAAACCATTTACGACACAGGAAAATAACCATGTTTTAATAAAAATATGTATACATAAACAAGTATACAAGGAATTCACGTAGTGATCTTGTCAGATTTCATGTAAATAAAAAATAAATAAAAATGAATTTCTTTTATACTTGAAAAATATTGTTCTGTGAAAAACACTTTAAAGGTTGTGTATGTTGTGAGTTTGACTTTCTTTTTTCATACGATTTTACTTCACAATTAAGAGAATACTTTTAAGGTTTTATTCTCAGAAAAAATATTTTGGATAATACTTTTTCTATCATGTTTTTCGAACCAATAAATTTAATAAATGACACTGAGAGAAAAGTAAACATTTAAATCCTAAAATTAAACATTTGTTGAAAAAAAAAATGTCGATAATCAAAAATATGTAACTTTTTTTTTTTTTAAGCTATGTTTGTATGCTTGCTAGGTTGAAAACGATAAAAATTGATTTGAAAAATAGGAGATTTTTTTTTAATTTAGTTTCTTTTTTTTTTTTTTTTACACACGATACTAATTATGGATATGTATAAAAGAATCAAACCAAAGGAATTCTAATAAGTAATAAGTATAAAACTTTGAATAAACACTATAAAATGCAAGAACTCACAACGTTTGTTTCGCGTCGAAAGAAGACACAAACCTTCGTCCGGCGAACAAATTAGACACGAGTGCTGCAAACAAAACGGCAACGTACCCGCAGCAGTTGTTGCAGCACTCGTGCCTACTTTGCTCGTCTGACGAAGTGTCGCGTCTTCTTTCGACCCGAAATTATTGTTGCGAGTTCTTGCATTTTATGGTGCTTATTCAAAGTCTTGTACTTATTACTTTTAAACGCCAGTTCTGTGGTACTATTTCAACAAAGAGTTCTAAATTTTCTTTATTTTCTGTTCCGAGTATTTGTGGAACATTTGATAAATCAAACGGAGTCATTACTTTATTTCTTTTAATCGCTATGAAAATTTGCTGGAACATTTTTTTTTTTCTTTCAATATATTCAAGGAAACTTTGAGTTCGTTTTCTGTATTACACTTAATTCATTGTAAAATGTAAAGTCTGTGGCATACACAGACCGAAAATGTGATTTTAGACGTAAGCTTTTCTCAGTTAAAGATATGTTCAGATATGTTTAAAATACATATCAAAGTACTGATTCGGATCCGGTTACTCAATTGATCGGACTAATTTGACAGTAAGTTTTTGGTAGTTGTATCGATTTCAGGTTGTATTTTGATTCTTACAAATCATATCCGTTTATCCAATTTTGAAGAAGAAGTCCGAAATATTATTTCGTATTAAAATTCTGCATTTAAATTAATAAGAATTCAGATGTATATTTTTTTCTTAAGAGAACAACAGAGAGATAGAGAACTTTTATAAATTTTTAGACGTATGAATAAAGATTACTTCTTTAACAACAATATTAAATTGCATTTTTTTTTTTTTTTTTTTCGATTTCATTTAGATTAAAGATCTAAAAATTAGTTTTTATAAAGGTATTTATATTTTTCGTGAGTAAACGATACGGGTTTGGTGCTTAAAATACCCATCTCTATTCTACTCTTCTAATTTAATTAAATCTACCCTTTGCAAGTATCACTTCAAAGATATGATGAGCCTACATTGACAGAATTGTTTTGGAGAATAGCTTCCTTAAACGAAAGTTCACAGAAACTTTGCACAGGAAGATTTGTGCAGTATGCAACTGTCTACAACTGAAGTTCATGAACAAGCATAATGCACTGTTGTATCTACTAAATTTAAAGTCACTTACAATTAACACCATGAATAGTATTATTCATTATGTATAAGTTGAAATAAAGGAAGACCGAAAATATGCGTATTTAATAATCATCTTAGAATATCTACTTCATTTAAAAATACTGATAATAATAATAATAATAATAATAATCGTCAACATTTAGTTGTGATTACTTACACAAATAACACCATAAATACATAATTTATTATATATCATTTGAGATAAATATAAGCCAAATGCCAAAAATAAGCTATTTTAATAATTCTCCTAAATTTATATGAGTCCATTTCGACAAAATTTTATAAGTAATTGTACTTTTTTTTTAAACTGCATGAGTTGTAATTTTAAAGTATGTATATTGTGAAAAGAATTTCTTTTGTATTTTCTTTTGAAAATTAACATATTTAATGAACTATATATGTATATTTGTTTTAGTATGTACTTAAAAGTTATGCAATATAACTTTAAAAATGGTTGTATATTGTATATATATATATGTGTGTGTGTTTCAGATAATAGAAGTTATTCTTTTTCTTTTTCCATTAGAAATACAGTGTGTCCTAAAAGTTCCAGTACTCCAACTTAAAGAACTCATTGTGTCCATGATTTTTTTTTTTTTTTAATATTAATTTTTATCGTCTGCTTATTATTGCATCAATTCTTTAATTTTCATCATTTGTTTCTTTTCTCGCTCAAGTTGTGTGAGAATAAAGTTTTTTGTTATTTTGTTCTTCATAGTAAAATGCGTTTATCACGCATTCAGAGAATTACGGTATTTGAAGCTTATTTTCAATGTAAATCGTATGAAAGATGCAAAGATGTTTGGCGATATAAATATCCAGATGATGCAATACCGAGTAAAAATATGCTGTATCAGCTCGTTCGACAATTTCGTAATACAGGTTCTGTGCAGGTGTGTACAGGTTTCTCTACAAGAAGACACTCCCAGCATGTTAAAACACGTTTCTAAACACATGCGCAAACAAGTTCAGCTTTGCCTCCTAGAAAAGGGTAGACATTTTGAACATTTATTGTAAATGTAAGTTCTGTATTTTTTCCTCCGTTATTTTAAATGCGCCTTTTATCATTAGCATAAAAATAATCGTTTTAAGATTTGTTGTTTTGTAAATAAAAAATACATCAGCATCAGTACTGGAACTTTTAGGACACTCTGTATATTTAACAGAAGAAAGCCAACAGAAAAATTTATAAATCCACATTTATGATTACAAACTTTACGTAGTAAACTACATATAAATTTAGCAAGCAATATTATTTCGTTTTATTATTATTACTATTATTACTATTATTTAAATCAGGTAAAAGGAATTGTTACTTATTTTAAAAGTAAGAAATTGACATTAGTCATTCTTTTATTGTACTCAAACTTTTTCAAAGGTTTGGATCAAAATTCATTTTGTGTTTCTTTCTGAGCCATGCTATCTCACTACATCTGTGATTTCATGAAACTCTGTCATCTTTTGCAAATATATATATATATATATATACCATTTGACCAACAGCTATATATATACACTCAGGTTTGTGAAAGTTGCAACACCATGAAATAATTGTTAGAAATTAATGAAATTTATTCTGCATAATTCTGATAGTGGTACAAATAAACGATCAAATGTACAAGACAAAAAAAGAATAATAATAATAACGTCTGAAATCAGTACTTTGTGTGTCTGCCTCGCTGCGCGGTGAGAGCCTGTACACGTTGTGACATTGAATAATGCAGGTTCTGAATGTAATCCTTGGGATCTTAGTGTGCGCCCCACCAGTTGTACGAGCGAGTCACCGACCAATGAAATCCTAGACATGCTCGATGGGCGACATATCCGGAGAATAAACAGGCCATGGAAGAAGCGAAGCCTGTTGTGCACTGAAGAAGTTTTTTGCAGTCTGAGAAACATGTGCACGGGCATTATCCTTCTTAAATACAGCACCTGGAATGCGTCGAAGACTGGGAAGGACCTCTGGCTCCAAAATTTCCCTTATGTAACGATTACTATTGAGGTTTGCCAGCATTTTGCTGTAGATGGTATCGACAATTACACCCAATAACTCCCCACACCATGATGATAGGCGTTTGTGTAATACACTGTGGGAGCAGACATCCCCCCCTCCTGTAACGTCTGACGCGTACCCTTCCACCATTGTACTCCAGATTGTAGCGAGATTCTTCGGAGAAAACAATTTGTTGCCACTGGGCACGCCACATGCTGTGTTTCTGAGCCCATTGAAGTCGGAGGCGTCTGTTATTCAGCGAGAGGGGAATCCTGCGTTGCGTAGAGGAACCCTTGCAGGCAGTTCATGCCATAGCAAACGGTGACGAACGTGAAGCAAGCTAGACAGCAAAACACCTGTAGCCGTGCTCCAACGTTGTGCTAACACACGAGAAGACGCTGTACGGTCCGTCACAGCCATGAGGATGAGGTGTCTGTCGTCTCGTGCCGTTATTCTATTGCGTGCTTCACTGACAGGTTTTCGGCTTGTTTGGTTCTCCTCTGACCATTTCTTCTAAACACGCATCACTGTTGTGGCATTACACTGTATGCGGGCTGCGATTTCTCGATACGAAAATCCACCCCCTCACCTACCAACGATGCGGCCTCATACGATGCGGCCTCATAGTTGCTGGTATGGCACCCTCCACTTTTGACGAGGCATATTGACCACCAATGTAACATTTACCGCAGACAGAGGACGATAAACAGATTTCAATGCGCCTTTACAGTCCTTTATATACCTAGAACATGCGACTGATAAGCAGTCGGTTCTCGTTCCACGCATGCGCAATTGCTTTGTAATTCTAATTATTGGCATGCCTTACCTCACTTTACATTTCCTGTAAGTTTGTTTCAGTTTGCATAATCTCTTCATGGTGTTGCAATTTTCACAAACATGAGTGTATATATATATTTAATTTGGCCAACTGCTAAAAAGAACCTATGTGTTATTTAGATCGTAGTAAGTCGTTGTAAATAATTTCCATTAGAAATGATGGTTTTAGCTTGAAAAGGAACATGTGGAAGTTGCAACAGAAATTTTCTAAGAGATTTGGTACTTAATGAACGTAATATTTACGTTAATCAACTGCAATGTTGTTATTTGAATCAGAGCCCGATTAACTTCCTACATGTGTGGGGGGAGGTGGGGGATGTACCTATATCAAAACAAAATTGCTTTATAATGTCATACATTTCAATCTTCACAATGAACACTTCATAAGTAAATCATTGTGTGGTCGGTAATCCAAGTACTTCAGTAATATTGCATATACTAAAAATAAGTTTTTCTCTAAAAATTCGGTTTTATGTGCCTATTTTAGCATTACCATAATGGAATTTGGAGCCCTTAACTTTTTGTTTACTGATAATACTTTAAAATACCATTAGATTAAAAAGATTACAAAACAAATTCACGTAAGAAATATAAAAGATATTTATAAGAATAGAATGTATATATCTCATTTTAATCTCATTAAATAGCACTAGACGCTACATGTAGCTGTTTTTGTTCAATAAAGGAATTTTTGGAGTGTTGTCGCTGTTTTAGATTTTTCACAGTCTTCACCTGTGGTATAATTAATTTATATATGACTTCTAGAATCTAACATGAATCTTAGAAAATATAAAAAAATACATAAAATCTATAGATTTTACTTTTTTTTTTTTTTACCTCTGATTATCAATGATACACTAAAGTATCCCCCACAAAATCCTCAATAATTACTATGACGGTGTGATAGTATAATCTTTATTGCATATGCCTTTAAAAATTACTCTTAACTAACTAAAAAAAAATTTTTTTGTCTATTTTATAATGCAGTAACTAAAGGAGTGTAAGCGAGGATACGTATGTGTACGCGAGTGTACGAGTGTATACGTATACCGAGGAGTGCCTCTGCGATAATCAGGTTCTGATTTGGATTCTGTATGCCTCTTCATAATTGTTCAAACAAATAGTCACATCATCACATATCTAATGAGGGAATTTTTACTTGTATATTCTTAGTCTTTTAAGATAATCTCTATCCTTTGTCTCTTAGTCTCCCATTGAATCGATGGCAACATTTATCTTCACATCACTGCTGGTCGCATGCAATTTCTTATGACAATGGTTATCTCCAAAAGTACAACGCACCTTGCCACTGATATAGAATAGTCTCACATTAATTTAATAAGGATAATTTATAGATTCCTCTTATTGCAAACCACCTTCTTTTCGTAGGGGAGGGGGGTAAAATAAAATTCCTCTTGAAAGTTCAAAAATATCACCATCTAAACAGTAGAATTACGTGCTTTTATTGTGTTAGTATGTGCTAACATTTCTCAACGATACTTTCAGCAACTTTCAAAGTACACTCCTATATAAGAATATTTGCTGCCATTAAAGGAAAGAAAATTTCAAGTAATATTAGTAGTACTGCATAGCAGGATATTGCTACTATTATGGTTGCTGACTGTATACGTACTGCATAAAATCAGTAGCCTAATCATTAGGTTTTGGTATTTGAAAAATTACCAGATACTTTGCAGATATCAAAATATCTACTGTATCTACAACATTCAGATATAGCAGATAAATCCAGATTTACTTCGTTCCTCCTTTTTCAAAAAAAAAAAAAAAAAGAAAGAAAGAAAGAAAAAGAAATGAAATGAAAAAGAAAAGAAAGTAGCATACGGTTCGCATAGAGTATAAACAGTTTCCAACTCTGCATACATGTTGCACTAATTAGTCTTTAATGGATAATATTTTGTCACCATGAAGGCACCTAAAAAATTGTTTTTAATTATGAAGGAAGAAAACACCCAAAAATTATTTTTATACTTTTTTTCTTTATTTTAAAGGAAAACCATAAAATAAATTGTTTTTGTTTGGACCTTCCTTTAATATTACTTTAAACAGCAATCGTACAAAAGCATATTTTGTTCATGGCTATACGTTAGAGTCTCTTCATAGTTTTTTTTCTACAAAAAAAGCTTTGAAAAGGGTATCTTGCTTTTGTGTAGCCCTGTATATCGTCGAAGTTTTGCATACACATTAAAAATTCTCAAGGCATTGAAAATTTACTTTTAACAATATCCTATTTATCTCCCGATGAACCAAGGCAACTTTGTGGGACCCTGTAAATTAATTAATTTAATTAGTCATAACTTATTTTGCAGGAATTTGTACATTTTAAAAATAATTAATTTTGTTATGTTGCATATTGTATAAAGACATTAAGTTTTGCTTTTAAAACTATACTTGTCATTGAGTGTAATGTGTCAGAAATCATTTATGAATCCTTGTACACAAACCCTTGTACTCAAACCGTACTATTTATACCATTTTCAAAAGAAACTATGCCATAGGTAACTTGAATAATATAAATCAGTTTGAAGTGGACGTTACATCGTGACAGACGGACAAAACCGAGGTTATAAACACTTTTCAACTTTGTTGGAATGCGTAACAAAAAAAAAAATAACTGTTGAAATTATAAATATGAATTTTTTAACATGAGTGATTACAAATAAAAATGATAAATTTCATACTTTTGCAAAATTTACTTACAATTTCTAGACATTTTTAAGTTCGAATTAAATTTCCTTTTCGAAAAAAAATAAAAAAGGCATAAATTTTTTTTTTCGCAAATTGCATCTGAATAATTAGCCTTCGTTTTTTTTTTTTTTTTTCTCTCTCTCTCTCTCTCTCTCTCTTAATTTCGTAAATGAATATTGTAGTAACTCAAGAATAATCTGTATTCTATATTTTCATGTGTTATAACACATGAAAACCTATCGCCGAAATCGAAATAAAGAAAATAAATAATACAACGAAATCCCGAACAACATAATCTTTAATGTAATAGATTAATTATATTAAAATCATGTATGCAAAACCTGTAAAATTCAGTGAAATAGATTGTCATTCGGTGAGAGAAAGCTCTTAAAAAAAACGCTCGACAATGTTAAGATATCAGTAAATAATCCTTCAAGGTAGCATTTGGTGTTTATTCTCTATCGCCTAAGTCAATCCACGTAAGATTTTCAATATTTGCACAAGAATAAAATTCAAATATTTCGTATACGTATGAGATTTTATAAGAAATTTATCATTTAATACTAAAAATCTGTACTGATAAGTATAAAGGATTTAAGTCCATATTCCTGATTTTTCAGGAGACGAAAAATAAAGTTAAGCTAACTAAAAACAAATCAGCAGAATCGATTAGGAAAAAGGGATTATGTTGGTTTATACGCTTTATACCATTCAGTGATTGTCAATCTTCATTTAATAAAGGGAAAAATTTGAATTAAATATTTATACCAAAGATTAATGCTAAATTTCTGATTTGAATCTTTTTTTACCAATGGATTTTCTCAAAGATTAAATAACATGGATTTAAATCCTTTATACCAATCGACAGAGAATTTTTCTCTGAGTCTGACTATGTACTTAACTCAAATTCGACATTTTTGGACTTAAATCCTTTATACTTATCAGTACAGAAATAAAATAAAATAAATTTAAACTAAACCAAAATAATTAGAACTATTTTTTTTTTAAATAAATATATAAGTGGTCTAATCTAATTAGTTCAATATAATGACGTTTGTAACTCTATACAAATATTTAATTAAAATAATGCGTTCAACAAACCTTTGCAAATAATCAAATTAAAGAGACATTTTCTTGACGCGTAAACTTCATAAAATATAATAGTTAAATAACAAAACTTTATAAAAAGTGTACTTTAAATTAATGATAATTTGTACAAAGAAATTCTGTTTCTGGAATACTGAAATTTATTTGCAGTAGAAATTAAAAATATTTTAGTGTAATTGAAATTGTCAACTTCTTATCGGCCCCAAACTAACATATTACATATTTTTTAACACATAGAAAATAAATTTTTATTAACTAATCATGTTTGTTTTTCCTTGTTATGAATGTAATAATATTTCCAGTAATTTTAAATAAATAGTTTTATTACAGAATAATTAGATTAATATAAAAGTTATAACTTAAAATATTAAATCAGATTTTTTTAAACTTTTGTTATAATTTTTATCTGTATTTTCACTTTCTTTTATAATAAATAGAAAAAAAGTAAGTATTGGTTTCAAAAACATTTTTCACTTCCAGTTTCGGTGTTTTTACACATTTTGAGAGGTCGAAAACACGATTTGACCAATTTTAGCAAATATCAGCCTGTCTCTGAGTCAGTCTGTCCTAATTTGTGAGTAAATCCACCGACTAGTGGAGCTGTTATTACTCATCTTCTGCTGTTTACCACAAGCTATGTCTCGACATCCATTGGTTAAAAATGCACGAACCTCCATACGTAAAATTTTTATTGTCAAATGCTGTGTTAATTAAATTTTTAATCATGTTATTTGGTAGGTGACACTGTTCATGATTTATGAATGATATAGAACAGGACTGGCCAATCCGCGGCTCATGGTCCGCATGTGGCCCGTCGTGTAAGGTTCTGCGGCCCGCAACAGAATTCAGACAATTTCTAATCTGACCCATTTGATTAAAACATCTAAAATTAATAAATTCTTTCTGACTATCTTAATGAAAATACCGATTAAAGTAACAAATATATATATATATATCGCGCTCATTGATGTTAATAAAATATTATCAGATCAATAACTAATTCTCACTAAATTGTACTTATAAATGTATAATCATAAATTTTTGATTGTTTTATAGTTATTTTATCAATAAAATTAAATTTCATATACACTTTTTCTATATCATTTCTTTATGAGCCCACCAGAAAAAGAGTTACTATATGTATATGGTTCATGCGGCCCACCTGTGTTAAATACATTTCCAATGCGGCCCGCCAAGAGTTTTGAGTTGTACAAGCCTGATATAGAAGAAAGTTTTATGAATGCCACAACATATTTTTTAAATAAATTTATTGCAAAATTTTATTTAAAAAAAATTTTAACGTTGTTTCTAGCTTTAACGATACTAATTAGTACTATACTTTTTAGCATTGTTAAAACCTTTAAAATTGTAGTACAAATTCTATTCAGATGAAAACAAGTAATTAATTATGTTAATTTTCCATGAAATTGTTTTGAGTTTATTTATTTATTTATTTATTTAAATATAATTTCATATTTATTAATCGTTTTAAAAAATAAATATAAATCAATTTCATTGTGATTTGTGCAGTGCAAAGTTATTTAAATATGATTTATAGAAATGCCTCTCATAAAATGCAATGCATTTACATTCATATGTGTGTTCCTGTACGCAAACCAGTTGTGCTATTTATACCATTTTTAATAGGGAACATGTGAATGTGAACTCGAATAACATATATATCATTTTCAAAAATTTCTGAAAATATTTATGAATGCTGGGGGCGAAAAGACGGGCAGATGTACAAAAGGACAGAAAGATAGACTGATAAACAGATATAATTCAAATTATAATAACTCTTAAAATTTGTTAGAAAATGTTAAAAACATTTTTTTTTAAATGCAATTTCAACAGCTTTTAATTACATCCCTTAATGCAACTGAATATTTTTGTATGGCCCTGAAAATCTTGATGCTAATCGTACCATATTCGGCAGAAAAGTGTTTTTTGTGCATATGAATAATAAATGTAACTTTCATTGTGATTTGTGAATGATAAAAATATTAAAATATATGGTTTATAGAAATATCTCTCATAGAACACAATGCTTTGGAATACTTTCGGGTGTCCCTGTACACAAACCAGTAGAGGTATAAACTCCATTTTCAATAGGAAACATCCGATAGTGAACTTGAATAACATATATGAGTTTCAAGAAATCCCATAAATATTTACGGGAGTTAGAGCTTGGACAGACAGACAGGCAGACAGACAGACGGACAGGCACATACACAAAACTGAAATCATATTCACACTTAAAAAATGTTAGAAAGTATTAAAAACGCTTAACGTAAACGAAAGTACAATTCTAGTAATTTTTTATAAATAGCTCTTAATGTAACTGGATATTTTTGTGCCACCCTGTAAATCTAATGCTAACTATATGGTTTATAGAAATATCTCTCATAGAACACAATGCTTTGGAAAACTTTCGGTTGTTCCTGTACCCAAACCAGTAGTGGTATTTACTCAATTTTCAATAAGAAACATTCCATTGTGAACTTGAGTAGCATACATCAGTTTCAAGAAATTCCATGAATATTTACGGGAGTTAGAGCGTGGACAGACAGACAAACCGAAGTCATAAACACTTTTCAACTTAGCTGAAGAAGAAGGAATTATTAGAATAAAAAATTGTATAACATAATATTCACTCATATGGAATACAAAAATGTTTCTATTATGCAAATTACTTTGTTCCAAAAGAATGTTTATTGAGAACAGTACTCTGAGTTTAATTCGAACACTTTAGGTTTTTTCTCAAAATTTTCTATCAGAAATATAATAAATATTTTTATTAAAACGAGCCATTTTTTTCTTCTTTTAATTAAAAGGAAATGCATTTTAAAGTATTTCATAAAGAGGAGAGAATTCAAAAAGGGCACGGAGAAAATGAAAAGATCATGACTCGATTTCTTCAAATGCAAAAGTTATTCTAATTAGTCTGGGCGGTAAATTGCATTCTAAACAAGTTTTGCAATTAAGAATTCTTTCTTACGATATGTAGTGTATGCGGAAAAATATTCATCAGTATTTTAATCAAAAATTTTTTTAATTCAAGTATGCTATATGTATATATATATGCATATATGAATATTTCGTGTTCGAATAAAAAGAAAACTTTTCAAACCTTTTAAAACGGTAAAAAATAATTTGATATACAAATATATCTTAGCAAGAAATTTTGTATGACCAGGTATTAATTAAGAAAAATGGCTAAAAGCATTAAGGAAATTGTGCAGAGCAGAGATATTTTTTATAGGTACTTTTGTATTAAAGTTATTGCCGAAACGTCAGTGGAGGCCCTACATTGAGACTCAAAACGGTTTTGGGCTGTGTCTGTCTGTCGCGCGATAGCGGCCGCAAAAATAGCGCTATTGACTTGAAATTTGGTACACGTGTTCATGAGCGCCACGAAATCAGCTGTATAGTTTTTGGTATGTACTCCATTTGTAGTTCGTATACAGGGACACGCCAAAGTTTTTCTTATCATTACGGCCTATGGGAGGAATTTGTATGTATCGCGATAGCGGCCGCAAAAATAACGCTATTGACTTGCAATTTGGTACACATGTTCATGTGCCACACGGAATCAGCTGTATACTTTTGGGTGTGTATTCCATTTGTAATTCGTGTACAGGGACACGCCAAAGTTTTTCTTATCATTACGGCCTATGGGAGGAATTTGTATGTATCGCGACAGCTGCCACAAAAATCTCACTATTGACTTGCAATTTGGTACACGTGTTCATGTGCCCCACGAAATCAGCTGTATAGTTTTGGGTGTGTATTCCATTTGTAATTCGTGTACAGGGACACGCCAAAGTTTTTCTTATCATTACGGCCTATGGGAGGAATTTGTATGTACCGCGATAGCAGCCACAAAAATCACGCTTTCGACTTGCAATTTGGTACACATGTTCATAAGCCCAACGGAATCAGCTGTATAGTTTTAGGTGTGTATTCCATTTGTAGTTCGTGTACAGGGACACGCCAAAGATTTTCTATCATTATACGGCCTATGGGAAGAATCTGCATGTACCGCGATAGCCGCCGCAAAAATCAAGCTATTGACTTCAATTTTTGCCGAAACGTCAGTGGAGGCCCTCTGTTGAGACTCAAAAGGATTTTGGGTTCCGTCGGTCCGTCCATCTGTCTGTCTGTCTGTCGTGCGATAGCGGCCGTAAAAACCACGCTATTGACTTGAAACTTTGTACACATGTTCATGATCCCACGAAATTAGCTGTATTGTTTTGGGTGTGCATTCCATTTGTAGTTCGTGTACAGGGACACGCCAAAGTTTTTTTTATCATTACGGCCTATGGGAAGAATTTGTATGTACCGCGATAGCGGCCCCAAAAATAACGCTATAGACTTGCAATTTGGTACACATATTCACGAGCCCAACGGAATTAGCTGTATAGCGTTAGGTGTGTATTCCCTTTGTTGTTCGTGTACAGGGACACGCCAAAATTTTTCTTATCCTTACGGCCTATGGGAAGAATTTGTATGTACCGCAATAGCGGCCGCAAAAATCCTTCGATTGACTTGCAAATTGGCGCACGCATTCCAGCTTTCCATATAAGTAGCTGTATAATTTTCATTGCTATATTTTTTATAAACTGTGTACAGGGACACGCCAAAATTCTTAACATTACGGCATATGGGGTGAATTTCGTTTAAACGCATTTTAATATCATTACTTTGCAATGAAGAAAATAAAACTAGAGTACGTGAGTAAGATGCTTAAACTTATGTTGCTTGAAGAAAATATGTGCTCTTAAGCTTTCTAATTAATGCACAGGACCTTACAAAAGTGTTCTGGCAATGTCACTTAGTCATCCAAACGATGTTAAATTTGGAACAATTATTAATTTTAAACGCAAAATAAGCTGAATAGTTTTTACTGGTGTATACAATGTTTATGGTTCGTTTACAAAGCCACACGAAAGAATTTCGTAACGTTAGAGCCTATGGACGAATTTTTAATTTAAGCGCGCACTTTAATGCGTTTATGCTGAATTGAACTTAATAAAGTTAACATACATTATAAAGATGCTTAAAATCATGTTTACTCTAAAAAAATGTTATGTATAGACGAAATAATTTATGGGACCACACAAAATAATTCCGAGTATGTACTGTAATCATCCAAATGATGTCAAATTAGTTTGAAAGATTAATGAGTTATAATTAATTAGATTTATTCTTATTATTGGCGTTTATAATGACTGTGGCTACTTTTCCGGGATACATAAAAGAATTTCGTACTTTTATGGTGTATAGTCGGTATTTCTTAAAAGTTTATTTTAACATGGTTACACCCCATCAAATATAATGAAATTTTATTAGAATTTTAAAAGCATGTTTTCCTGTTGAAAATTGTGGGCATAGAATTGATAATTAGTTTAAAGGTTACGCAAAATATTTCCGATATGCTATGTAATTTTTTTTGTATGAAATTCGGTATTTATGAATTTCCGGGAAATAATACAAGGTCGTTTAATAAGAATGCATATTGTTGCGTACTTGGGGGTTTGTAAGTTGTCCGAGAATGAAAGGCGAAACTTGCAAAAATTCAGTGATTTATTCACAGAAAGTTCCAGAAGAATACAGGTCTATAAACCAAGTATCAGCTTCAATTCAACCAGTAAACATAGCTTAAACAACAGCCGTTAACAGCAAAACAACAGTACAAACTGTTTAGCAATAACACATAAAGCAAGTCTTATTCAAAGACGCTCAAATCAAAGCAAGCATTTGACGAAACCGACACAGATCTAAGATTGGAAGCCTTGGCTAAAAAAATGCTCCTTTTATACTATTCTATCGAACACAGACAGTTCTGGAAAATTATCGTATCTCATCAGCCAATGAGATTGGAGCTTCCATATTTGGTATATCCCTAATAAGGGTTTTATCGCCAAGGTCGCCAAAAAAATCGCCAAGGAGGGAAACAGTCGCCAAATTTGGCGCCAAATCCATTTCTTCCCTTATTGGAGCTTTTCAATTCGTTTTTAAAGGAAAATTAGGCTATTTTAACACTAAAACGACTAGAAATGCACAAAATTAGCATTTTATCGACTTACTAAGCCTCTTTGAAAAAATTTATACAAAAATAAATGCAATTATTTACAATTCCGTAACACTTTATATGATAGACAAATAGGTATAGAAAGAGAGATATAGCGGGGGGTTGAGGGGGGCGGCAGCCCCCCTCAGGAATGTATCTGATTATGGTAATAAGTCGATCGAATCAATATATACTATTATATAATAAGAAATATATAAAAATGACCTATTGAAAAATGTCTGATGTAAATAGGACGTTGGGGCTCCTGATCTGCAGATCCACTAGTCTAGGTGTGTATTTTACTTTGCTATTTAATAATGTATAAAACAGCAATGACTTTATTTAATTTGTATAAATAAAAATGTAAATGTTCGTTTGTTTAAAAATCTTAAACCTCCGAAAGTTCATCCCCATTGATTTTAAAGTTTAAAACAAAGTTGCATTCAAATATGCACGTGTTTTTTTATATGCAGTTTTGCGAGGGGAAGTGGGAGGACAGGCGGCCAAAATACGTTTGCAAATATACAAATATTTCGGTTCTGAGTTGCTTCACGGTGAAGAAATTGGGGTGCCTATAGTTGAGTACAAAAAGAACAATTTTGGCGATTTTGGAATTTTACATTTTAACGGGGGAGAATCTATTTAGGTAGGAGGAAATTTGACAGAATCGAGTAGATTTTCTAGTAGAACTCTACCAAAAACGGCGCAAAGTGGTTGAAAACGGCAGTGTGTCTTCTTAAGGATATTTCTAAAAATCCATTTTGGGTGTTTTGCAATTATCGATTTTTTTTTTTTTTTTTTTTTTTTTTTTTTGAGAGGTGGTAGGGAGCAAGTTTAAAAGCTCTTCTTTTTTGTGTCAAATTCATCCTAGAGAATCTATGGGAGATACGGTCAGGAATTTTGGTGTGTGGGTTAGCTTTGTGTATCTAACTCTATCTGGGACGGAATTTTACTAAATTTCCCTCTTTCCCCACTCTGAAAGCAGGGAAAGGGGGTCATAAAATTATTATTCAAGCATAACTTTGCTTCAAATTATCTCAGGAAAGCGATTTTTTGGTGTGTTGCTTGTTTATATGCACCGAACAGACACTAAAAAGCAATTGTGCGAAATTTCCTTTTTTCCTCCCCATTAGATGGAAGGGATAAAAAACGTGTTTCAAAACTCCAAATTATCTCAGGAGGGTAATTTTTCGTTGTGAGTTGTTTATGTGTATCCAACACACACTATAAAGAGATTTTGTAAAATTTCTCCAATTCCCCTTTTGAGTCGGGGTGAATTGCACTTTTCCGAGAATATCTTTGCACCAAATTATTTCAAGAAGCCAATTTCTGTGTGTGGGGTTGTTTATGTGTATCCAAAACGCACTACAAAGGGATTTTTGAAATTTCCTCCTTTCTCCCCTATGTGGAAGGGGGAGTCAGAAAACACGTTTGAAATGTTTGAAATTACCTCAGGAAAGCGATTTTTTTAGTGTACGTTTGTTTTTTGATCTGGGAATTGATTGCATTTACTTTCTTGCCTGTAAAATTAAAATGTGTAAATGGAGAGAGTGCGTGCAGCGTTCATGTGAATAGTGCAACCGCGTGCACCGGATAACAGAACCTGACATAAGGCAGGCAGAAATTTCGCTGCTTAACCCACTGATGACCCTACCAAGGTTAATGTGTGAATACTGTTCGCCCTGGTTGGCAAAGTGCCAGGACGATTCCACTCACTCGCTGGGAGACACAGCAATGGAAGAAGAAAGAGAGAGGGGAAATTTTTCTATTATTCTTGTTTCTTCTGTTATGTGTTGAATCGGAACAACTTTAGTATATCCCCACAACGATATTTAGCGATTTTTTGTTGGCGATTATGGCTAAATCTTAAATGATAAAATCATAATCTAAATCATAAAACATAAAATCATAAATCCAAAATAAACAGCATATAGGCTGCCATATTATATCGCAAATAGTCCAGAACGACATCGTTATCTTTCAAAACGGCGCCAAAGAAAAATCGCCGAATTCAGCTGTGGGGATATACTAAAGTTATACCAATGGTTCATACATCTGGTACAATTTCTCGGATTAAACCTCTCCGTAGTGAATCGAAGCATATTGTACATAATGTCATTAAGTTTTGCGATAAAGAAGCTTTTGAAGGAGAAGTTATTGTTTGAAGAATTTTAATTATTTCTTCAAGAATTTTGATAATAAATATCAAAATGAAAGTAAGTGTCAAAAATTTAAAGCAACATCCAATTTTAAATAGTATCATTTTAAATAGCTTGTTCGTTCGGTGCAACTTGCACATTAGTCCAGTGAGGTACAACTTTCACATTAGTCCCTTTAGGTACAACTTGCACATTAGTCTCCTTTAAATATAGTGACCAGCGAAGCTGGCAAAGCATTCGTTGATTCACTACCTTAATTGATTTCACATTCCTTCCTTTTTGACGGTGTTACATACTAGTTTGTAAATAATAATTGACATAATTTTTTAATTAGTGTTACACACTTCAAAAGTTTCAAAATACTGACAAAGCTTTTATTTTTAATTTTAAATGAGTAATATTTATATTGAAATCTAAAACTATCCCTTTATAACATTATCAGTTTTGCTTTCTTTTAATTAATCGTAAAATATTTATATAACCTGATATTCAAGAATCAGTTCAAAGAAGGAAAAGAGATGCAATCAGTGAGTTTATAATTTTTTCATACCCATAAACAAACACATCCCTAGGTACTACGGACACTCCTATTTTATAAATGGACCAGTCTTTTTCACCCATGCGCAGATGACGCCAGAGATCATCCTTCTGCGGTTTATCAGTACTTTGTTTCTGCGCGCGCATTCGGATAAGATTCTGTCGCAAGCAGTAAGGTCAGCATTTTGCGGGAGGAAAACTCGCTACTGAAGGCAGCAGGAACCCAAATCAAGGTTTTGATTGATTCCAATGAAACATTTTTCAATTTTTATTTATTTATTTATTTATTTATTTATTTTTTTTTTTTTTGAGATTTTTATAATTTATAAGTGATATGGAATTTTAAGTAATCATTTAAATACAGTGACAAGCGAAGCGAGCATAGCCTGCTAATGCCACAGCAACGCGTGGCCGGGTGCAGATACTTTAAAAAATAATTAGTGTTTGTAATGTTTGTGTGTACATTTTATACACGTGATCTTGAAATATTTTTAAAGTATCTTAAATCTACCTTTTAAATTCTTTTAGAAAAATTTTGTTTAGAGGAATTTTTCTAATGCTCCAGGATGAAAAGTATAATTGCTCCGGATCTTTGGAAATCTTTGAAGATGTCTTTGATTCTTTTGCATAACTACAGAAGACAGAAGAGTAAACATCTTAAAGATTAATTCTTCCAGGAAGATGTGTTTTATATTAAATGTTATGTGTGTAATATGCTGCTTATTTATAAGTTCACTTGATCTGAGAAAGAAGTCTTCGTTTATGTTAATATTTTTTGTCCAACTCTCTACAAATCGTTTCAGGTATCCTCATTTAAATATTTCTCTAATTTTTAGCAATTATCAGAATATGCTAATTATTTTAAGCACATTATTTCCACAACGTTAATATTTTGACTATTAAAACTTTATTAGTAATTTTTTGGCAGTTTTCTAAAAAAGATAATAAAGTACTTACAGAAATCATTCGAGGTTGTACAGTTGAAAAAATGTTTTGATTTATTTTCATATATTACGACTCAAAAATGCCTCATCTACACTCCAGTTGTCAAAAACTACTTTTTTTGGACTCAGGAGGCCTTTAAACGTGTAAATCAGGTGAAAACTCGATATCGAATTTTTGGACCGAATACAATACTTCCATTACCTACGGTAGTAGGGAAATGGAAGTAATATTCTAACTCGATTATAGTGTACATAAAACATAATACAAACAGTAAAAATAGTCACAGAGTAGTAAAAATCTATGTATTCTATATATTAAAATATATAAAAAGAATAAACAAAAATGTGTATTTATGATGAAGTCAAGATACAATCTGTATGCTGATTTATGCACAAATACTGTACCGCCAAACAATTTAATTTATCCTGCAGCATTATAATATCACTTTATTTGTAGTGAGATTTTCTCCACTATGTAATTATGACTTTAAAAAAAAAAATATCCTTTAAAAAATGTGGTTACAAACAATGCTCGGGAATTAATTAATTTGTTGGCTTATATGGTACAGTACGGTACAAAAATTAAAACAAAAGCAACGTAGTTCTTCACATTTTTTTCCTTTAAAATAAATAAATAAATAAAAATGCAATAATTTGTTTTTGTTTTTATTGAGAAAACCCGCGGATAATCCACAACGCGCATAATCCGCTCGCGAATATTCGGGAATTTGCTGTATACCAGGTGTCCTATAAAACTGCAGACATTTTAAAAAATCATATTATTGAAGGAATTGGTAGAATTGAACGCAGTTTTCGAAAAAAAATATTCTCCTAAAGGGGAATTTTCTTTCTTTTTTTTTTTTTTTTTTTTTTTTTCTTGGTAAAGAAAAAAATAGTTATATTTTTCGTCGATAGGGGGCGCTGTATGGATGCGCAACGAGAAATATGCAAATCAGAGTCCTTTAAACTGCACGTTTTTTCAATTAAACAGCTTATTTCTTATTTTGCCTCCTACTTGCACATATACATGAAGTTTTAATCGCGATGCTTGGTGAATAAAGCGTTATTGGTGAAGATGTTTTTTTCAGTAAGAACCGCCGACTGAAGCTACAATTAGCTGTGTTGTAACTCGTTTGCAAATTGTAATATGTGGTGATGACACATTGAATAGGATTTATATGCCTGCAAACATCTGCATACAAATAAATAAATTCAAAACACGTTTTGATCTGGCGTTGGGGGATCGAAGACACCAAGTTCTCTCTCTTAAGCCCGTTAGTACTTGAACGTGTGTTGTTAATCGGAGTGCAAATCAAACCGCATTTTAGAATGCAAAAAACTGGGGAGGAAAAGCTAAAAATCCATAGAAAAAGCATGGGATGAAAACGAAAAAAACTCACAATGTTAAGTGTGTAAAAAAATAAATAAATAAATAAATAAATAAATAAACGGCCCACACCGGAAGGAATAAAAGGACAAAATTGACTAGAAAAATACATCGAAGAGCGGGAATGAGGGGTTTGGGGCATTCAAGGTTCTTCTATCATAAGGTTGGGCCATTTGAAGAGTAGCCAATCAGAAGCAAGCAGAAGTGAAACGTCACGTGGCGAAAGATAGAAACAAACTACGATACAAGATATACGGCTGTTCGCCCAGAGCTAGCTATTACTTACTAAAAAATATATCCTATAATCTGATATAAATATTACCCAAAAACGAAAATCAAGAACGGTATTACATGAATAAAAGTAAATTCGTTAAAATATTTATTTTAAATACATATAAGTTCATAAAAAATTATAAAGCTTTCGCGTTTTCGGCAACATTGCTATGCATTTGTTTACATTTATAATACTTCAATAAAACGATGAATTTCAATTATATTAAAATGAAATTAAATAAAAATGCAGTTAATTAATTGTTTTACTCAAAAAAAAGCACATACATTTTTTTAAAAGAATGTAAAATATATACATTTTACTGTACGATCGCGATATGTTTGTTTACATTTCAGATATTTCAGTAAAATTATGAATTTTAATTTCATGAGTAAAAATGAAATATAAGAATATTTTTAAAAATATTTGTTCAAAATAAAACACTTATATTTTTCAATTTAAAGAGAAATACACAATATATAAAGTTATCTGTAATATTATGATATGTTTGTTTACCTTACTTCAATATTGTCATGAATTACTTCAGTAAGACCATGAATTTCAATTATATTAAAATGAAATAAAAATGCATTTATTTAAATGTTTTTCTCAAAAGAAAGCACACGTATTTGTTTAAAAAAATCTAAAATACATAAATTTTGCTGTACTAGCGTGATTTGTTTGTTTACATTTCAGATATTTCAGTAAAATTATGCATTTTAATTTTATGAGTAAAAATGAAATAAAAATACATTCTTTAAAATATTTTGTTCAAAATTAAACACTTATAATTTTCAATTTTAAAAGAAATACATAATATATTAAGTTATCTGTAATATTATGATATGTTTGTTTACCTTTTAAATACTTCAGTATACTGAGTGATTGGTGATTCACAAGCACAAATTAATAATTGATTTATCTCCTAATACAGCTGAATTTTTGCGATTCACTAATCAACAAATCAGTTATGACAGTGTTTGTTTACATTACAAATGATATGCAGATTTCAGAGAATTGTGCATTTTTGAGAGATGATTATACTTCACTTTACATGAAATTTTCTACTGCAGCAATCAATAATATGCATGTATGTATCATATGCATATATGTAATCAGCAATATGCCTTCAGAACCTGATAAAAAAAAAGATCATTTTACACAGCTAACTTGTCTTGCAGTACTATAGCGGTAAGCAATATGGATGTACATAAAAGCTTCATATGAGAATGGATTGATAATTACTTTTTTTTCTTTCTTTTAGTCAAAAAAGAGGGAAGTGCAGTTGTTAAAACACAATCCAGAAAAAAATTATATGTGTGGTGGTTCTAACATTATGACAGCACAGTTTAAAAACAAAGAGTCACAAAAGATGTCTGAGTTCAAAGTTTTGTACTTATTACTTTTAAACCTCAGTTCTGTTTTTTTTTTTTTTTTTTTAATATATATATATATAATACTCCAAAATGTTTAAGCAATGATCAAGAATTTTTTACAAAAGAAAAATTATATTCATTGTTTATATATGGTATGACAGAAATAGTTTCAAAACATTTTGTTCATGTTGGCTTGTTGGTATTTTTAAAACTATTTTCATTGGAAAACATGTGCTACCACTGACACTTTTAACATGTTATTACAAAAGTTACATTGAAATGTGTTACTACATAAAAACAATTTCATAAAATTTTCAATTATCCAGATACTTTCTACAGAGGATTAAAGAAAGAAAAAAAAATTTTTAAATAAAAAAAAAGTACCTAAGATTTTTTTTTTTTTTTTTACACACAAGTTTATTTTATTTTAAGTGTATTAACTGCAAATTTAATTTTGAAGTGCAGAAATATTTTTGTGTGTACTCATTTTTATCCACTACATAACTTAAACATTTTGTTTATTATGAGATACCACAATTTGTTTCATAAAGATAATAAATTTTAACGAAATCTTAATTATGTCCCTATTTGAATAAAAAAAAAAAAAAAAGTCACTTATGACAGCAGACAACAGGCATTGGCTACTGTCTGCTTTCAAAAGAGTATACTTGAAAATCGAAGGGAAGTAGCATAAACATTTAACAAACATACTTATTACATACTTATTACATGATTATTGCTAATTTAATATCCCTTTGATTTATTATTTCTGAACTTGAAAATGTATGATATAATATACACGATGATATATTACTTACATGATTTGATTTTATGAGCAATCTATCTACTGCTATTATACATCACAGTTTTTCATGAATGTTCTATCACTTTCAATAATCTATTCTTTAAAAATTTTTGTTCTCGAATACGGAGCATGTCAAAGAATCAACAAAAGACGTAAATTAAGAGTTATCATACGGTACATTTAAACAAATTCGATTAAAAGAAAAGAAAAAAATTAAATCACAAAAACGCAATTTAAACACAGTTATTTCAGATGTAAACAAGATTTCAACCTCACGCCATATGACGTAGTGCGCGAGGAATCTCAAATAGCTAAAAATTCGTGCATCTATGAAATGGCACCCCCCTGGGGGCATTAAAGCTATCGTCGAGGGTTTAATACGCCTTGTTTATTATTTGCAACCAAATCAACAAGTATGTGAAATTACGGCTCAATCGGATGAAAAGAAATGGTTGAAAATTCAATTCCTAAAAATGATCCACACACATAAATAAATAAATAAATAAACAGCATACCGAGTTAAGTAAAAACATGTGAAAAACTTTCTCATACCACAAATACATATTATATCTGTACTGATAAGTATAAAGGATTTAAGTCCATATTCTTGATTTTTCAGGAGACGAAAAATAAAGTTAAACTAACTAAAAACTAATCAGAAGAAGCGATTAGGAAAAAGGGATTATTTTGATTTATACCCTTTATACCGTTCAGTGATTGTCAGCCTTCATTTAATAAAGGGAAAAAATTAAATTAAATAATTTATACAAAGATTAATGCTAAATTTCTGACTTGAATATCTTTTTACCAATGGATTTTTTCAAAGACTAAATGACATGGATTTAAATCCTTTATACCAATCGATAGAGAAATTTTTTCTGGGTCTCACTATGTACTTAACAAAATTCGACATTTTTGGACTTAAATCCTTTATACTTATTAGTACAGATATAACCAATCATATATCAAAAACATTGTAGAAAAATACTTCTCGAAAACACAGCACTTTCATATCCTTTTGTGAAAGGTAAAATAAATTTTAATAGAGTTTGTTTCTTTTAATTGAATGAATAAATCTGTACTGATAAGTATAAAGGATTTAAGTCCATATTCTTGATTTTTCAGGAAACGAAAAATAAAGTTAAACTAATTAAAGACTAATCAGAAGAATCGATTAGGAAAAAGGGATTTCGTTGACGTATACCCTTAATACCATTCAGTGATTGTCGACGTTCATTTAATAACGGGGAAAATTTGAATTAAATATTTTATACCGTACATGAATGGTAAATTTCTGACTTGAACCTTTTTTTACCAATGGATTTTCTCAAAGACTAAATGACATAGACTTAAATCCTTTATACCAATCGATTGAGAATTTTTTTCTGAGTCTGACTATGTACTTAACTCAAAATCGACATTTTTGGACTTAAATCCTTTATACTTATCAGTACAGAAATATTGTTGAAAATAAATATTTTAACCTGTTTAGATTAATTTCAAAACTATATTTACTTAAATAAGTACACAATTTATGTTTTCTCTAAATTCTGTTAAGTTATTTCTTTCTCATTGTATCTGCGATATCTTGCTCATGGATGCTTTCTAAGATTGAATGAGGTTAAGAAATATAGTCTGTTTTTTTGTTCAATTTCCATTTTACTATCCAGAATTATGTCTTTTACACATTATGAATTTCGATCAAATGATAAAATTAATTCTATAAATTAGACTAAATTAATTCTGCCTTACCTCGTAAAATAAATTTATGTTAAATAATAGTTATCTGTACTTGAATCTAATCCTCAATTTCTCAATTTTTAACTTCGATTTTTGATCTACTTTTTTGACAGTTTGTGTTTTAGTACAAAGTGTGCACCCTATATGCACATTCTGAGGATAATTATAAGTACACGATATTTTGAAGTTCCTCGAAACCAATATTTCTGAGTTTAATGTTTGGCAGACTGACAAGTTTACAAAACGTCAGCAAAGGTTGCGTGCAAAACTTCTTTGAAGTTTCTAATGCTGTCTAGTAAGTAATTAAATGCAATCTAAGTCTGGATAAACTCCATAACCTTAAAAGACAATTATTTTACGAAGGTCATTTCATTAAATCTACTGCATTATATTAGTTCTTCCGTCTCCCTATAATCATTTTATCGTTTCTCTATATTAATTATTTTTGTTTTTCTACATGCATTCCTTCGTGTCATTTTTCGTAATTTCAAAAGTATAGCATGTTGTGGCCATCAAAAACTTTCTCCTATATCATTCTAAATAATGGTGCTATCTACTGTTTAAAATGAACAAATATTTAATCATAACTTCGCATAAAAACGATTTTACTTATGCAGTTTGATGTAATTTTAATCAACACATACTAAGATGTAACCATACCAGAAAAGGAGTACTTGCAGTGTCCCCTATCGGCCGATATGCATCCAAATTGAATGAGTATTCTCTAAGATAATGACAACCTCACACTTTGGTGCATTTATACGCTGTAGAAGTTGAAATATAGTTTTGCCGATCACGGAGAGAATTACAACATAACAATGTCATCTGTCTGCCGTTATATACCCAAATTTAGTCAACATTGTTTTTCATAATAGTCATATCATATAATAAGTGTGATGTTCATAGTGTCCATATTCTACAGAATCTTAGATATAGTTTTTTCATACGTGTAGAAAATTGCAGAATAACAATACCACTTGTCAGTGGATATGCACAAAGTTGAATCAGCATAGTGCTTCATAGATGCCTTCTCGCACGTATGAAGTTTGTGCAGTTATAAACAATAGAAACTAAGATACAGCCTTTCCATAAGTAGAACAAATCGCAGCATAGTAGTGCCCTCTATTGGGCAATTTGAGTCAAAAGTTGGTAAGCAGCCAAGTGCAAATAAATATAAATTTATATGAAATCCTGTCTGTTAGTTCTTGCGCTAGAAGTGGCTAATCGATTATTTTTGTCTCCTCTCTCTCACACACACAAACGTGTAAAGCCATCGAAAAACCGAAGTTGGAATTTTTTTTTTTTTTTTTTTTTTTTTTTTTCGAATCCGATTCTTTCTTGTATTAATTATAGTAAAAGCAAAGAAGTTACTTTACTAAGGTATACATGAATACATAAATAACGATAACTAATTAAAAAAATTTTTAAAGAGCAGTATATTGAATGGAACGAATTGCTGTTTGATGTGCTTTAAAATTTAATATGAAATTCTAAAATTAATTTTAATTAGAATCAATATTTAATTAAAATACTTCTGCGTCCCGCAACGGAGTTTAAGAAATTTATAGATCGACATCGTTTTTTAACCAATTTTATCCAATTGTCCTATTTAAATGACAGCTGAAAGGTACTGTGTGGAAATCAGTATTTGTTTAATGTAAATATTATGTCAGCTGGAACACGTAAGGATATGTATGAGGTTCTGAGCATAAGTAATGTGTCTCGCCCTCTCCTTCTCCATGTGGAAGCTTATGTTTGTTTCTCGCTTTATTAGGTCTCGTTTGAATCTTCTCTTTGCCTTTGCAGAATTATTTTACCATGTTTTTATTAAATTCGATTCTTGTTTGTTTGTTTGTTTGTCTGTCCAGTACAAATCTTGCAATCGATCTTTAACTAACTTCCCGACTAGCTAAACATTTGAAACTTTCAGGATAGCTCAGAACACGGTGACAATACATTTTTTTAATATTTTTAGTCAACTGTTTCAGGTCCCTACTGCCTTCGGCAGCGTTTATGATTCAACAGAAAATTTATTTAACTATCTTCCCGACTAGCTGGGCATTTGAAACTTTCGGAATAATTCAAAACACGCTGAAAATGCATTATTTTGATACTTTTAGTCAACTGTTTTGGGTTCATGCTGCCTACGGCAGCGTTACCAGTACAAAGCTTCCAATCGATTTTTAACTAACTTCTCGACTAGCTAGGCATTTGAAACTTTCAGGCTAGCTCAGAACACGGTGACAGTACATTTTTTATATTTTTAGTCAACTGTTTCAGGACCCTACTGTATTTGGCAGTGTTTATATGATTCAACAGAAAAATTTATTTAACTAACTTCCGCACTAGCTAGACATTTGAAACTTTCAGAATAGTTCAAAACACGGTGAAAATGCATTTTTTAAATACTTTTAACCAACTGTTTACGGTCCATGCTGCCTTCGGCAGCGTTACCAGTACAAAGCTTGCAATCGAGTTTTAATTAACTTCCCCGCTTTCCCCCCATTTGAAACTTTTATAATAGCTCAAAACACGATAACAATGAATTTTTTAAGTACTTTTAGTCAATTGTTCCGGGTTCTCGCTGCCTTCGGTAGCGTTTATATGATTCAACAGAAAATTTAAAAACATGGTATATAAAAAGTTCTTTTTATCTTGTAATTATTTCAGTTTACTTTAAAAACTTGACTGGGCATGATTTTTTTTTTTTTTTTTTTTTTTTTTTTTTGTGTGTGTGTGTGTGTGTGTGTGTGTGTGTGTATGTATGCGTGTGCGCGTGTGTGTGATAGATCCATTTTGTTATAATACTGGTGGTTAAATAAAATTTTATTGTTATTAGGTAAGTAAACATGTAAGTGCAAATTTCATCGCCTTTATTATGGTGTATGCTTTAGAGGACGGGTCAGATTTCTTATATATTACATATATACTTCTTTCTTGAAATTTTGTTATATTTAGTTTGTTTGTGTTTAATTAACCTTAGAAATTATGATTATTCTCAAATATGAATAAAATTAATAAAATGGGATAAAACCAGTTAAGGTATCAAAAATTAACAAATTCGTTGTAACTCTTCGGAGTAAAAATACATTTTATGACAGTTAGAAAGATAAATATTGCACTGATTATTGGTAATAAAATAATATCAAATCAATCATTGATTCTTATTATTGTAATTATTAATGGATAATCAGAAAATTTTTACTTTTCTATTGTTATTTTGTGATCATAATTAAATTTAATATTAATGTTTTTTTGTTCCATTATACACACACACCACTGAAAAAAATGAAGGTATAGATGATTCAGTTACATATATACATACACAGACAATACATGCATACATACATACCTACAATGCAACTCGCTTGAATAAAATAAATTTGCTATACGGCCCAAAAGATATGTTACGTTAAACAGGTCTGCTCCTAACCATTAAATGAAGCCACGGCAAACGAAGGTCAACCATTCGTACTAAAGGTTAGTGCTTTTTTATTACTTTCTGATTATGCATTATGTAAAGTAAGTATTGTAATTATTTAAAAAAAAAAATCAACTATGACATCTTGAGATGTATCGATACGTTTAGAGGTCTCCTGAATTCATTATTTTTTCGGTGATACATGTATATGTATGTATGCATATGTATGAATGAACATGATAACGTTTAAACGCTTTATTCGATTGAACTGAAAGTTCGTAGATATGGTATAAGTCACCATCGCACGAACTCTGTAGATTTTGATAAGCGTATTTCTTATAGTTTTTTTTTTTTTTTTTTTTTCTTTTTTTTTTCACAGGGGGATAAAGAAAATTTCTTTGTCATTATTGCCTATGGACTGAAATGATTTAAAACGCTATACAGTCTAAATGCCTTATTCGATTGAACTAGAAGTTTGTAGATATGTTACAGGTCCCCATTGCATGAACTGTATAGATTTTAATCAGTGTATGACTAACAGTCTTTTTTTTCTCCCATTTATGGATACACAAAGAAAAATTATTTATCATTATGGCCTTATGGACTCAAATTACTTAAAATACGATAGCATCTAAACGCCTTTTCCAATTAAGCTAGAATTTGGTTGGTACATTATAACTCATTCTCGCACAATTTGATTAGATTTTGATAAGTGTAGGACTTATAGCACTTTTACAGGGACATAAAAAATATTCTTTATCGTTACATACTATCAATTTAAATTATTTGAAGTACAGTAGCATCTAAATTCTATATTCAATTAAGATATATGAATTGGTTGGCATGTTACAAATTATCATTGCATGAACACGTGCAAATTGACTTGAATGTAGGACTTTTATATATATATATATATATATTTCTCTCTTTCTTACTGGGATACAAAGTAAAATTTTTATTTATTGCGGTCTTTGGGCTCAAACTATTTAAAACTTGCTTTGGTACTGTTAAAATGTTTAAAACATAAAAAAATACAGATAAATATTTGATATTGCGAGTTTGAGGTCCTTTACAAAGACTAATGTATTTTTATAATACATTTTAGATCATGTAATCATAGAAAAAATATAATTTTTCTGGATAATAATTATCAGCATTTCAATCATTACGTGATTCGAACATTGCAGTTGTTTTATCTTAAGAAAAGTGCATTTATTTAAAAATATATATTTTTAAATTGAAAAAAATATATTTTTAAAACACATATAAATACTTGAAAATGATTGAAAGATGATTTTAAAGAGAGATAAAAGTGCTCATATTACTTAATGTTCTTTGCGTTCAAGTAATAGCGTTGTTTCGATCAGTCATTTTTCAACCTATCAAAACGCAAAACACTTTTTTTTTTGTGTGTGTGTGTGTATTTTAGGCTTTAAAATAAAGCATCTAAGTATTTAATAGACAACATTATTGTAAACGCCTTTTTTTTTTACGTTCTAAAGACATCAGATCATCTTTAAAAAAAAAATTAAATAAAATGTTATCAGTATTTTGATCGTTACAGGATTCCGATATCAATGTTTCTTACCTAAGAAAAAGGCATGAAATCATTGAAGAGGAATTTTAGTAAAAGAAAATAAATACTTAGAAGCGTTTAAAGGTACATGGAACATCTCGACAGGTTAAATGAAGCAATTTTTGCAAAATATTCAACGATTTGTATTTTACCTAAAAATACACATGGAACTGAGATTTTTTTTTCCACAGTTAACATGTACATTATAGCCCACATTTAAAGCAAAAAAAAAAATTAATTAGCTGAATAAATTAGTTTTCTAGAGATAATTAACTTTTTATATGTCTATAAAAAAAATTTTTAACAATATGTTACATTCGGTACACTTTTCTAAAAATCTATTGAGTTTATCACAGGGTTATTTCCAAACTTTTTCCACCCAGATTTACATTGTTGGGCATTTTTATAGAAATAAATTAGTTACACAGTTTTGAAAAATTTCAACTCTCTATCTTAAATAGAATTTTAGAAAAAGTATCAAGGCATTAAAAAAAAAAAAAAACCACATTTTCAGAAAAAGGCAAAAAACTGTACGAACACCTATGCAATGCTTAAAATATATTATTTTAAAACCTTCCAGCACCATAATCATTTTGTGTTAGCATTTCAGCATCAATTTTTTTCTGTTTTATTATTTTATTTTTCACTCTGGCTGATTTGGAGAGATTTTGCAAACTTAGTGATGCTTCTCGAACTCGGGCCTTATCAATTTTTCTCAAAGAATATTTCATAGTATGGCCGGGTTCATTTCCCAAATTTTTTAGAACTGTTGTGCGATTGTAAGCATGATCATTAAAGCAAATCACAGCATCTAATGCCCCCAATTTCAAAGTATATATTGAAACAAAAATAGTTTTGGGTAGGTGTTCCCATAAACAATGGTTGAAACTTTCGTTTGGATTCTGAGTTCTGCCATGCATGCATTTGCTCAAAAGTTTTCTGTGAGAAAGAGAACGAAAAACATTTTTTAACAACAGAAAGTACAGCTCCTGGCAAAGAATGTTTGTGATTATAAATTTCGCCATTGTTTAAGGCTTTATTGTAACCACACCAAGTTTTCGAACCTATAGGACATAAACCATGTTGGGGGTTTTCATCGGTTGAAAGCTTGTGGAAATAAATTGCCCATATGGATTTTACCATGTCAGCTATATGGATGTACTTATATTGCGATGGATTGCCAAGCCATAATAGCTCTGAATTCGCATGATTTCAGCACCTGTCAAGCGACCACGTCCAGATATATTTTTGCCATCAGAAAGTTTTGAGGTCTTCAATTCATTACGAATGTTTTTTAATGGAGTTTCCATTCTTTTTCGTACATGAGCAATGCAGTCTAGTTTTTCAATTTCTGCGTCAGGGCCATAAACTTTTGCTTCATTAACCTTATTGAAACCTCGCGAGTCACCTTCTCCAAGATAATTCGCATATCGCCCTGCTCTCGATGACTCCCCTAACGGCACACTTGTCCACAATACATACTGAAAATGTCTATAGGATATCCATGGACGTCTTTTTCATCCATAGGACATCCTAAGGATGTTATATGGATAAGATTAGGGTTAAGATGCCGGTAGGGCCAGAGCGTTCAGAGATTTTCAAGACACCATCAACTTTCCTACCTCCACAATACCCTTCAAATTTTTTGATGCAGTTGTGAGACCCTATGGATTTATTCCTACAGATAGCACAATATTTTGTGAGGCATTCAAAATCGATAACCTTACCATTGTAAAGTGAAGTAGCACATACGACTCCATTCATTGATGAATGGCCACGCTTCTGCCATCTACCATAAAAAGCAGCAGATATATCAGTGTTACCATCATTATCTGCAATAGTTTCAACAATAGCTCTTTTCATTGATTCATTAGCTACTTCAGATAATGCTGGGAGCAATATTTTGTTATATTTTTGAAATTTAGATGGAGGAGGAGGCAAATTCATCAGTGTACAGAAAGTGTCTGCAGTTTTTTTCCCCCTTTCCTATACATCTCATTGCATATTTGAGACGAATGTTTATATTATAACACTTTCTGGATATTTTATTTCATTGTACTCACTTAATATCCACAAGAAGTACAGTCGGTAACAAAAGTGTCCGAACACTAGCAAACATTCCTATATAAAAAAAGTACGCTTAATACAGTTTTGCTAAATAAACCCTTTTCGAATCCTGTTCTTAGACTGACTAAGAACAGGATTCGACAAGGATTTATTTAACAAAACAGTATTAAGTGTACTTTTTTTATGTAGGAATTTTTGCTAGTGTTCGGACACTTTTGTTACCGACTGTACATTGTACATTAAACTAACAACAAGTCCTTTTCGTCTATTTTCAAAACGATAGGCACTATTTGTTTACCTATTTAAATGCCGTATTTTGGGTGTTTATATATTCCAAAACTTATACAGATTATATGTCCCTGGAATCGTCTGAGTCTGCTCTATTTTTTTAAGACTATAATTGAAAATTCGAAAACTTGACCAATTTTATGTTCCATGTGCCCTTAAAATATTATTATAGATAGATAAGGGTGATTAAATTACTTACTATATTTTTTCTTCAAATAGCATTGTTTCGGTCATTATTTTTGGACATAAAAAATACAAAATATATATATATTTTTTTTTTTTCCCTAGAAAAATGTAATATTCAAAGACGCATTAAAATAGTTATACTTTCTTTATAGGAATTTTTCAGTTAAAGTAGATAGAAACATATTATATATGTGCGTGTGTGAGTACGTATGTATGCATTATGGTGCATCGAATGAGTTAACGTTTTGAATGTCCGAATTCAACCCTTTTAACCCAAAATCATAAAATTTTAGTATATTTATACAAAGCTTTTGCAATAAATTGTATCAATTCTTGTCTTTGAACAGTATTAAAAACTCAGAGAGGAAAACTCAAGTCAATAATAATTAACATTATTTATTGTTAAGATTTCTAAGAACATGACTCAACAAGGATTTATTTAACAAAACAGTATTAAGTGTACTTTTTTAAGACGGGGATTATTGCTAGTGCTCGGATACTTTTGCTGCGGAGTGTACGATCCGACTTGTGATCTACGATAGCTATGATTGTTACAATAGTATGCCTCCCTATAAGTTATTGTTCAGTGCCCTCTTTTTGCGAACTATCCATCTATTATAAGAATTATTTTTCACTTATTCAAACGTAGTGCTTTTAATTTAGTAAACATTTGTCATTTTCATAAATATGCTGCGTTTTTTGATAACAGTTTATAGCTTTCGTTAATTAATACATAATTCAAAGTCTTTTTAACATGCATGTAGTTTTTTTCGCAGAAGTATGCATCATTAGAGTGCCGAGCTATTATGATAAAAATTACTTTTAAAGGTTATATTTCGTTCAAATTTTTCGGTTGAAATAATTACATTACAAATTATTAATGTATATATGTACACTAAGCGCCAAAAAAAAAGCCGTAATGCAGAAAAAATGACTTACACCTTTTTTATTTGTAATAACTTTAAAATTAATGGTTGGAACAAATCAAACTGTCATGCTTGCATAACACCAAAGGGATGAAATGATACCTATGTACATTTTCGATTTAATAATTCGCTTTATTACATTCTGCGAAGTATTTTATAAAAATCTACATAAAATTTTATTTTTAAACATAATGCAATAACCATACACTTTGTATTCTATTACGATTTATTATATGAAATAAACAAGTTATATTTGAATATATGAAATAAAACTATTCATTTGTTAGATCTAAGCAATTTTTTAATAAAAATATGTATTCTGCATTGGGTTAATTCCACCTTTATTTGGAATTACTGCTGTAATGCACAGTGGCATAGCATTATACCGTGTTTTGATATAAATCTCAAACACTTCACTGTGCTAAATATTGTAAGTAACTTTTCTAGTTCTTGCAAAGTTGTAGGCTGCAAATTTCGAATCCTTCTTTCTCTTCCCGCGCCTTTTTATGACTAAACATTTTCGAGCGAATTGAGATTAGGACTGTTTCCAAGTCTGATAAAGAAGAAATTCTACGATATTCTTTGTGCGATTTAACTTAGAGTGAAAATGATGTTATTGCTTACAGAATTATAGGTGTTCATGGCAGGCGCGGTTTCAAGGGGGGGTCAGGGGGGTCATGACCCCCCCCCCCCCCAAACTGTCTTGCTTTCAGGAAAAATTTTAGGGAAGCATCAAAGCTTCGGTACAGTTTGAGCGAAGTGCCGAAATTAGAGGAAGACAACTAAGCAGTCGCCCAGGGCGACATAGGGCTAAAATGTAAATTCTCAGCTTTCTGGCACATTTTCAAACTCAATTTCAAATTTCAATACTTCTAACTGATATACTAGGAAACTGCAAAGCCTTTTTAGTTTATCAGTGTTGAAATATCAAATAATTATTATGATTTAAATATAAATATTTTTAGTTAAGTTTTATTTATTATTATTTTATTATATTTTTAAGGGGAAAAAAATAGAAAGCCAATAATTAGTATCACGTTTTTACAAGAGACAACGAAATATGAATAATTTCTAATAATAATAGAACTTCTTTTGGTAAGGAATTTCATTCATTTTAGGTTGATTTCTTTAGAAATCGACCTTTTGCAATCACTTCGTTTATCTATATATACATATATATATATATATATATATATATATAATGAAAATTTTGTTATCACGATAACTCCCGAAATAATACTCCAAATCGAAGCCAATTTGGACAGTGAACTGATCCTATAAATATCTTGGATGAGTTCGTTAACCAAGTTGCTCCGACTTTTTGTTTTCAAGTGGCAGCCACTTGAAAATTTCAAACCGACATAGTAAAAAGCATATTTAATGCAAGATTTGCTTGAATTTTGATGTAAATACAGGCCACAAAAGGGTCTCAATGAAGTTTATCCGCCATTTTTAATAAAGTAGCGGATATCTTAAGTTAAGTGGGACCACTTGAAATCAGGCTACCACTTAAAAATTTAAAATCACGATAATTTCCGAAATATTACTCCAAATCGAACCAAATTTGGACAGCGTCTTAACTTGTGTTATGAATATCTTGGATGAGTTTCTTCACCAAGTTGCTCCACCATTTTGTTTTCAAGTGGAGACCACTTCAAATTTTCAAATTCAAATTGTAAAAAGCGTATTCCGAATTTATTTGAATTTTGATGTATACATAGACTATATAAGTATCTCAATGAAGTTTATCAATGAACGTATCCGCCATTTTTAATAAAGTGGCGGATATCTTAAGTTAAGTGGGGTCACTTGAAATCAGGCTACGACTTGAAAATTTAAAATCACGATAACTTCCGAAATAATACTCCAATTCGAACCAAATTTGGACAGCGTCTTAACTTGTGTTATGAATATCTTGGATGAGTTTCTTAACCAAGTTGCTCCACCATTTTGTTTTCAAGTGGAGACCACTTGTAAATTTGAAATTCAAATTGTAAAAAGCGTACTCCGAATTTTTTTGAATTTTGATGCATACATAGATTATATAAGTGTCTCAATAAAGTTTATTAATGAACTATGGATTTTCTCGCCAAAAGTCGCCAAAAAAGTCGCCAAGTGAAAAACTCGCCAAATTTGGCGCCAAATCCATTACCTGCCATATTGGAGCTTTTTAATGCGTTTTTAAGGGAAAATTAGGCTATTTTAACGTTAAAACAAACTAGAAATGCAAAAAATTAACATTTAATCAACTTACTAAGCTTTTTTGAAAGAATTTCTACACCCCCCAAAAAAAATTGAATTACAGTACCTGGCAAAATTATTAGACCATTGGCAAATTATACATTTTTTCATGTTTACAACCTTATTAATTAAGAATTTTATTAAAAAAGATATTTTCTTCATTCATATTTCGAAAACATATACATTAAGGAATACAATGACAAAATAAAAGTTATAATACAACACTTATTGAAGACAGAAAAAATTGATAAATTAAATTTAACAGAAAAATCAATATTTCGTATGGTCACCTTTGGCAACTAAAAGGACTTTAACACGACGAAGCATACTTTCTGTGCATGCTTGGATGGTTTCTTGAAGATGTTTATTATGATTCCACTGCTATGTTAAAGATTCCAGCAACTCTACCTTATTGGTTATATTTTTCTTATACATTTCTTTTTTTAGAAACTCCCAACCATTTTCAATAGGATTCATCTCAGGCGAGTTGCCAGACCAATCAAGAACTTTGATTTTTTTTCGCTCTAAATACTTCGATACACTTTTAGCTTTATGGCATGGAGCACCATCATGCATGAAGACTGGTTCCTCGTCTCCAGAAAACCATTCTTTCATTTGTGACATGAGCCTGGTTTGTAAGACTTTCAGGTATTGATCTTGTTTCATTGTATTTTTGACCACATAGGGAGGACCAGAACCTTTTCCTGATAAGACAGACCACACCATGACTGATGGAGGATGTTTGATGGTGGGAACAATACAATCTGACTTGCAATTTGTATTAAAATCGCACAATCAACTGTGGATGAAAATCATATTTATTGAAATTTTATTTTTCCGACTGAGTGAAAATAATGCCTGGACCGGGAGTCGAACTCCGGATCTTTGACTTACAAGGTCAAGGCTCTACCAATTGAGCTATCCAGGCCAACACCCTGGTCAGCATTACTCACTCAGACAACCTTTAGGCAGAAACATCTCTGGTCTATCATGTAGATAGCTCAACAGAAAATAAGCCGCAGGAAATGGAAAACACCATTTTCAACAGAAAATAAGCCGCAGGAAATGGTGTTTTCCATTTCCTGCGGCTTATTTTCTGTTGAGCTATCTACATGATAGACCAGAGATGTTTCTGCCTAAAGGTTGTCTGAGTGAGTAATGCTGACCGGGGTGTCGGCCTGGATAGCTCAATTGGTAGAGCCTTGACCTTGTAAGTCAAAGATCCGGAGTTCGACTCCCGGTCCAGGCATTATTTTCACTCAGTCGGAAAAATAAAATTTCAATAAATCTGACTTGCATTTCTCGTTTAGACGCCGCCGAACAAATTTAGTTCTTTCTGTTAAAACATGAAAAAACGATTAATCAGAGAAGCAAACCTGAAAATTAAAGAAAATTGCTTTTTATTTAATTTCTTTATATTCATTATAAATGCCAATATATCTTTGATCAGTATAAATAGCTATATACATTTTTCCAGTCTTCTATTGTCCAATTTTTGTACTTTATTGACCACTCTAAGCGTTTTTTCATCATTTCTGATGTAAGCCTTGGTTTGCAAGCCGGTTTCATGGCAATGAATTTATATTCTGCCAAGCGAAGTCTCAAAGTTCTTTCTGATATATTAATGCCTTCATTTTGAACTTTTTTCATTAACATGCGTAGCGGTTTCTTTCTGTTATTTATACAAATGTCTTGTATTTTTCGATCCGTCCTCGGCGTCGTTATGCGAACTCATCCACTATTATTCTTCCGTGATGGATCCAAACTTATGTTTAAGACCATTTTCTTTTTAATCTTTTTTACTGAGCTTCTGGATACTCCTAACTTTTCAGCAATTTGATTTTGGGTCAGTTTAGTGGCCTTCAGTAGACCATAAACCTGCCCTACTCTCTTTGGAGAAAGGTCAGCCTTTCTTCCCATCTAAAATAAAGGAGCAAAAACTTTTTATGGTAATAAATGAATAAAAATGTTAAATATCCCACACTATATTGATAACAATGCAAAACTTACTTTTTGCAGCAAAATATTCGCTTTAATCCAAAATAAACAAGCAGAACAAATTTTACGATATTGTCGGGATTCCCCCGTTCATTCTTCTGCTTTCAGAACAAATGCCTTTCCAGACAGACGGGCGCCTCTTTTTCGCGAAAGGTGCTTTTTAGAATCAGAAGCAGAACAGAAAAGACCTTGAAAGAGAAGGGGCTACGTTAAGAGCGTTGTGTTTACAGACGCCCCGGTCCTAAAACAGAACTAGAAAAATCTTCAGAATTTTAATTAAGAATGAACATTTATCAGAACTATTTAGCATTTAAGTACTTTAATTTAATATTTAATTGTAAATGCTGTAGATAATTACTGTTTTCGTCTTAAATTTTCGTGTATGCTAACAAAGCATTAAAATTCTGTTTTCATCTAAGAAGTGCTACATTCATCAAGTTTTGTTTCTTTAATGGATGATAGTTGCCCCATCCACACCCGGACTTTTGGATTAGAAGATTTCAGGTGAGACCCATCCATATCTTATTATTTTGAAGAATAAATATTTTATTAGAAAATTTAAGTAGTAACTGTAAGAAAAGAGTTAAGATTTGAAATATGCTGTATCGGGTCAGTAATAAGAATAAGTTTTAGATCAGAAATCTGGTACAGTAACATTTTTTGGCATCCCATACACGGGATGTGGGCAGCTATATCCATTATTTACAATTGAAAAGATAGATAATATTATAAAATTTTAAGTTTTGTATTTATTATGGCTAATTTAGTAATAGCTAAAAAAGAAAGAGCTGTCATAAGAGACAGTATAAATAAATTTATAGAGAAATTAAAAACTTTATGTGATGATATAGATCCAGATACTGTAGATTTAGAAGAAACTATTGAATTATTAAATGAAACTACTATAGAGTTAAAGATTAAAGATGCAGAGATTAAAACTTTAACTCAAGAGCTCCAATTAGAAGCCGAATTAGAAGCGGCTAATGAATATCGTGAAAAAATAATTACTTGGAGATTTCGAGCCAATAGAAAATTAAAAGAACTAAAGAAAAGTGAAACAAGCGTTTCATCAATAGAAAACGAAAGAAGACCTATTTCTAAAGAAGTAATGCACATTAAACTCCCACAGCTAGATCCAGTTAAATTTAACGGGAATGCAGCTGAATGGCTGACTTTTTGGTCGTCATTCGAAACGGCTATTCATAACAATGAAAATTTAGATCCTGTAGATAAATTTAATTATTTGAAATCATTTTTAGCACCTGACCCCTTAAAATGTATAGAAGGATTCTCTGTTACCGCGAGTAATTACATAAAAGTAGTAGATATTTTAAAAGAAAGATATGGCAAACAAGACCTATTAGTGAATGTACATTTGAATAAATTATTAAATATTGCCCCACTAAAACATTCAAGTGACATTAAATCGCTCAGGAAAATTTACGATGAAATCCAAACTAACATTAGAAGTTTAGAATCATTAGATGTTTCTTTGGATAGCTATGGCAGTTTATTGTCGCCGATATTACTAAAAATATTACCTAAAGATTTAGCATTACAATTTAATATGGAATTTCACGGTTTTAACTATGGCGTAAAAGATATATTATCTTTCTTAAATAAACAACTCGTATCGCGCGAATGCTTAATAACTACCAGACAAGAGGATAGCGGCGCCAGTCATTTCTCCCCCCCCCCAGCTCAAAGATTAGATAATCAAAATCGTAGAGATGTTTTTCCCCCCCGCGTTAATAAATTTGATACTCAGAACCAGAAATTGCCTACTGCTTGTGATTTATTAAATGAGAATAAAAGTGATAGGTGTAATTTTTGCTCAGAATCGCATTTAACTAACAAATGTGTCAAAACTCGTAATTTACCATTTGATGAAAGAGTTAATCTATTGCGTAAGAAAGGATTGTGTTATTTATGCCTTCAACCTTCACATTTAGCTAGACACTGTATATCAAAAAGTTTATGCAAGTTATGTAATCGTAGACATTCAGACATAATGTGTAATGGAAATAAAGATTTGAAACAGGAAATAAGTAATTACGAAAGAAATGATCCATCTAAATTGGCGTTATCGAATCATAATTTACAAGCGAATGTTTATTTGCAGACGTTAATAGTAGCAATTTCTAACAGAGATGATAGTAAATCATCATATATTCGGTTAATTATTGACTCCGGATCTCATAATAGTTACATCAGTAAGTTTGCAGCTGATAAATTAAAATTAAAAAGAATGAATAAAGAAACAATAAGACATGGACTTTTTGGGGGCATGGAAATGTCAGCTGAACATAATCGTTATGAATTTACGATCGGGAGTTTAGATAATAAGTTTAAGTGTAAAATACAAGCACTAGATCAAGAAAAAATATGCACAGGCGTGAATTTATGTCGCGATGATAAATTAGTAAAACTCTTAGAAAAGGAAGGTGTATATTTATCAGATATCCCTAGAAATAATAAATCCTGTTTATACCAGAAAAATCCAGACGAAGTACATATACTTTTGGGAGCCGATATGTCCGCTAAACTGTTCACAGACGACATAAAATATTTTCCAAAATTGGGATTAACTACATTCAGAACTAAATTGGGTTGGACCATTTTGGGCAAGACAGAGGGTCACAAGAGTGAGCAGGACAATTCTTTGGCGGGTCTATCGTTGTCATTACACGTGTCAAACGCCAGTTTATCAGATTTATGGCGCCTTGACACTCTAGGAATTACTAATGAAGATAATAAATCGAAACAGGATTTAGAACAAGAAACCAAGAATTATTTTCTAGAAACTGTTAAACGAGATAAAAGCGGTCGATATGAAGTCAATTTACCATGGACTGTTGACCATTCGATTTTATCAGATCATTACTCGTTGGCAGAAAAGTGCCTGTACAAGACGGAAAATAAATTAATCAAATCTGATAGGAAAAGGGAATATGGGGAAATTTTTGATTTCTGGGAAAACAATCAGATTATAGAAGAGGTATTGGACCAGAAAAGGGACAAGGTACATTATTTAGCACACAGACCTGTGGTTAAAGAATCTAGTGAAACCACTAAAATTCGTCCAGTATTCAATGCCTCAGCACACACTAGAAACAGTCCCTCCCTTAATGATTGTTTAACAAAAGGACCAAATCTTGTAGAAATTATACCTAGCATTTTGAATAGATTTCGCAGATACAAGATAGGAATTTCGTCCGATATAGAGAAAGCATTCCTGCAAATTAAAATAACAGAGAAAGATCGCGACTTTTTGAGATTTTTTTGGTTTAATAGCGAAAATAAATTAAAAATTTATAGACATTGTCGCGTGGTTTTCGGCCTAACTTCAAGCCCTTTTTTGCTTATGGCAACATTAAATCACCTTTTAGAAAATGTTCCCGAACAATGGCGAGAGACAGCTAGGCTCTTAAGAGATTCCTTCTATTTAGATAATTCCCTCCTCAGCCTGAATTCAATTCAAGAAACAGAAAAATTCATATCAGAATCTCAAGGAATTTTGGCTTCGGCACATTTCAATTTGAGATGCTGGCGATCGAATTGGCCCCAGGCTATGATCGACAAAACTGAAGATGAAACGAGGTTTGCTCCCGTGTTAGGATTACTCTGGGATTTGAAAAATGACAGTTTAGTTTGTAAAATCGAAGAACCCCTAAAGATAAGTGAACCCCTTACAAAAAGAAAACTTTTATCAGTTACCCAAAGAATTTTTGATCCTGTGGGATTCACAGCACCTGTCAGTTTAGTTCCCAGACTAATCCTTCAAGAAACGTGGATTCAGAAGGTGAAGTGGGACGAAGAGCTCCCTGAAACTTTAAAACAACAATCTTCTAATTGGCTGAAAGGAATAAATTTTTTATCCCAAATTAAAATACCTCGGTGGCTTAACATTTGCCCAGAGAAAGAAAAGAAAACATCATTACATGTTTTTTCTGACGCAAGTAAGCGAGCATATGCCACTTGCGTATTCATAAGAGTAGAGACCTCAGAAGGAATCAAGATCCAGTTAATCAATGCTAAGAGTAGAGGTGCACCTATTAAGGAATTGACCATACCCCGCCTTGAACTGTTATCTTGTCTTATTGGCGCTAGGTTGGCCAAAAATGTACAGAACGATTTAAACTTACATGTAAATACCATGTTTTGGTCGGATTCAACCACTGCTTTAGGTTGGATTAGAAGAAAACAAGAATGGGGTACATTTGTACATAACCGAGTGTTAGAAATACGAAATCTGACTGAAGTTTGCAATTGGAGACACGTACCCGGAAATTTGAATCCTGCGGACCTCCCGTCTAGAGGATGTTCCTTTGAACAACTACAGAAATCGAGATGGTGGTGTGATGTAAATACATCACCTCTTGTTTAATTCCTATGCCAAAATACATCGTTTTGCAGGCATCTCATCGCAACCGTTCGTTCCTGGCTCAACGCACCCTGTAAAGTTTGCTTCCCGCGACACTTGTCAATGGGAGAATCGGCGATTGTTTCTCTTGCGTGCGCGTACTGTTTAATTGGTTACTTTTGAAGTCCGATTAACGAATCCAAATCGCGTATCTGTGATTTTAGGTGTGCGGACCTGTTTTTTTTTTAGGAGCGATTTTTGAAATTTAAAAATCAGTCAGTTGGTGTTCCACCTTGGGGTAGAGAAGAATGGCCGGGCACCTACATCCCTACATTATATTTTACCGTTATTTTTATATATGTGGTGGTACTTTTTATTTTATTTAATAATGGATAGAGGTTGCCTTTAATTTAAAACAAAATATGTTAACAAATTGTGATCGTATGAAATAATGATTAATTACCCTAGGCTTCGATCTGATCATACATGGGTACATACCAAGTATAAGATAAATTCAATCTTTACTTTTTTAAGATATTTTAAAGTTTAGAATAAAACATACCCGGTCTTGAAAAAAAGGAAAGGCAGTCTTCAATTCCAATTTAAAAGTATTTATTAAGATTAATTTGCTTTCCCACTTCAAGAATGCAGAAATCCGGACAACTGTTATAAATCTCAAATCTCTAATACATAGCCATGCTTGTTTAAAATAAATTCAAGATACTTCACAAAATATTTATATAAAAAAAATCATCTCCGGTCACTGTCACAATTTAGTTTTAAGTCATAATTACCGTGTGGGACCACATATATAAAAATAACGGTAAAATATAATGTAGGGATGTAGGTGCCCGGCCATTCTTCTCTACCCCAAGGTGGAACACCAACTGACTGATTTTTAAATTTCAAAAATCGCTCCTAAAAAAAAAACAGGTCCGCACACCTAAAATCACAGATACGCGATTTGGATTCGTTAATCGGACTTCAAAAGTAACCAATTAAACAGTACGCGCACGCAAGAGAAACAATCGCCGATTCTCCCATTGACAAGTGTCGCGGGAAGCAAACTTTACAGGGTGCGTTGAGCCAGGAACGAACGGTTGCGATGAGATGCCTGCAAAACGATGTATTTTGGCATAGGAATTAAACAAGAGGTGATGTATTTACATCACAGGTGGGAGGGTCCGAGTTGGCTTTATTTACATGAAAATGAATGGCCTCAAATAGAAGAAGACCCAAACGAAGAAATCATAAACAGCGAAAAAAGGAAGACAATCCTAAATCTTTTAGATAAAAAAGAAGATAATTTCAATCGATTTTATGAGTATTTTTCCTCTTACAAGAAAACAGTTAGAACCATTGCCTGGATGTACAGATTTTATCATAATTCAAAGACTACAGAGAAAATATCCGAATTGGATATTTCAGTTGAAGAATTTTCGAAAGCAGAAAAAGTACTTCTACGATTAGTACAACAAGAATCTTTTTCAGGGAGAACAGATCCAAAATTAAGAAATTTAAGGCCTGTCGAAGATCAAGCTGGTCTCTTAAGAGTAAAGACCAATATAATTCAAAGAAACGACAGTGAAAACTTCAGATATCCTGTGATCTTACCTTACAAGCATCCCGTCGTCCAAAGATTGATATTCGAGAAGCATTTAGAAAATCGGCACGCTGGAGTCGGCACTCTAATGACACTACTCAGAGAAAATTTTTGGATACTGAAGTCTAGAAAATCCATTAGAAATTCAATAAGAAAATGCGTGATTTGCCGAAAACTTCAGACTTCCAAAATAGATGTTGAACCTGGAGTACCACCCGAAGACAGAGTACGAGAAGCAGCCATCTTTGAAGTGGTGGGCGTAGATCTAGCCGGTCCTCTTCATCTTTCTGATGGATCAAAAGCGTGGATAGCCTTATTTACTTGCGCTGTCTACCGAGCCATACATCTTGAAGCCATTACGTAACTGTCTACAGAAAGTTTTATCCAGTCTCTAAGAAGGTTCATAGCAAGGCGAGGCAGACCCTACATCATCTATTCAGACAACGGGAAGAACTTCCTTGGAACCAGCAATGCTCTCTCGAGTGTAGATTGGGAAACCATTTGCAAGGTAGCTTCCACCCAGAAGATCATTTGGAAATTCAACCCTCCTGCCGCACCGTGGTGGGGAGGTTGGTGGGAGAGGCTTGTTGGAATGGTTAAAGGAATCCTGAAAAGAAACTTAGGTCGTGCATCTTTGAATTACGAAGAACTTTGCACCATGCTATGTGACTGTGAACAAGTGATTAATTCACGGCCCCTAACCTATGTTTCCGAAGATAACACAGATCCCTTACCTTTAACTCCAATGATGTTCCTAAGAGAACTACCAACATCAGGAGTGTTATGGTGAATTTTGAATTTCAACAGAAACAATATTTTTTAAATCTTAATATTTTAAATTTTACCAGAACTGTTTCATTTTTTTTTTCAAAACTTGTATACTTTTACAAAACTATATATTTTTTAAACCCTTAGTACATGAGAGTGAATTTTTTTAATTTATCAAATATACTAAACTATATCTTTTTATAATTTCTAAATGTCAGGAAACTAAATTTTTTTTTAATTTACCAATTCTGCAAAAACTATGTTTCTATAATTTTTAAACGTTACACGAATGGTTTAATTTTATAAAAAAAAAAAAAAAAACTTTTATATATATTCTTCGTTTTTTTTATTCAAAAATTGGGTGTAGTTGCACTTAAGAATTTTCTTAGCTTATTTACGAAAACAAGATAGGCGGTGGGAATGAAATGACTGTTATATTTTTTTTTGTTCTTGTTTTTACTTCAAGGGAAAGGGAGAGTATTTTGCCCACAGATGGTGTTGACAACAGTGTCGCAGAAATTTCCATTTTCTGGGAAAAACAAGCGCTAGGGAGCTGTAGGGAATTTGTTCGTGTGGGGTTTGTACCTCGTTCGCAGAAATTCTTGTTTTTGGAAACTCAAAAATGCTATCTTGCTAGTAAAAATGGTGGAAGTGGTACGTAATTTGAGAATTTAAGGGGATCTTGGGATTACATAAATTCGCGAATAGTGTCAGGAGAGTTCAGAGTTTAATTCTGGAATTTTGTGAGTTGACAAAAAAAATCCCAGATGTTTTTGTTTCACAACAGGGCATCGGGCGGGAAATTTTTATTTTTTTTTACTTCATTACATAGGGGTGAGAAATGTCCCTCCTTGAGGCGAGGTGTCCTATCACCGCGTGGGGGAATCACGACTAGGTGTGGTTGTTTTGAGGGAATGGATTTTCATTGGGTAGTGAATAATTTAGAAATCCCGGCTGGCAACACTAGCTGGAATGCTCTTCGCTTTTTTGGAAAAAAAAAATTAATGATTCGACGTTAAGCCTCTATCGAGGAAAGAGATGTAGAAGGGATTCTCTTTAAAAAGCAGAGGGGGCTTTCAAGCTCCCTCAGATTGGTTTTTATTACTAACTTCAATCGAGATGCTAGTAAGGATAGCGAGCTCCGGCACTCCTGAGATTTGATTCTTTCATCTTACGAACTTCCTTCGATTTTTGGGAATGATCATGGAAAATTACACGGTGATGGGGCGTCCTCAGGAAGCGCTCCCGTAACGAGTCAGAAGGCCGGCAAGCGGTGGAAGAAAACCTTCATCGGAGCGGTCTTAACAGCGATGCAAGCGAGTCTCGGCTTACCCCTACGAATATTAACGGCCCTCGATTCATTTTCTCCTGTGGAGGCAAGCCACAAAAGCGGGTCAAGGAATGTGAACTATATAAAATCAGAATTTTATACAGTATTATCGAGCCGACTACCCTACTTGAGACGTCCTCAAATGCGAGGGGGGAAGTAGGGCGGCACAAAATAAATAAGCATCCATTGAGTTCCAGCGAAGCAGCGTCCTGACCCTGCTTAGGAATAAAAATTTATAAATAAATGTTAAGCTGATTTAGGCCATGGAAGAAATACATCGTAAAGAGCAGAAAGCCCTGATCGGAGACTTCCAGTTTTCCCCCAGAGTTTAAAACCTAGAGTACCCAAACCAGATAAGCCCCTGCCTATGACAAGCGGCGTGAAAGGCCACCTCTCCGGACAGCGTCCCCACTCCTGGAAGAATCTTCGATGAATTGTAAGTCTTGATATCTTTCTTAGTATTTTATATTTTTATTGTGTCTAAACTTTTATCCCAACAATTAAGTTCAGCACCCTGAACATGTGAATTTATATAAAAAAAAAAAAAAAAAAACTGTTTAAGAAGGAAATAAAAAAAAAATATATATATAGAGAATGTTAGAAAAATGTGTAATAAAAATCCATACTTATTTATCAATAAATTGCTGGTATTATTTGTCATTAAATAAGAGTGTATTTCTTGGAAAAGCGTAATAAATTTTATTGATATGATTATTTTTCTGTATTATTTTATTTATGAATATAATGAGATCCTATAATTATTTAAAGTAAATTTTAAGGTAGAACAATTATATTATAAATATTTGTTTTTATTCATAACAGCGATAGCAGTGTCCCCTGATTATTTGGGAGTATGTTTTATGAATAATTAAACGGATGGGTATTCATGTAGTTATTGAGCAGGTTATAGATGCTTTAATTAGTCTATAGTAAAACTTTAGTATATTAATGGTAATTCGTAATGAGTACCTAACAAGATTAAATAACCGAGTTAGTAAGTAAAATTTATGTGAGTTTTAAACACAAATATGGTCAGGAATCATGGGCAGTGAGTTGGTTCAATCCTCTGATTTGGAATTGTGTTTTGACTGCTAATAGTAATGTAAGTAAAAAGAGAAAAGAGTTATGTGTATTATTTAGACTATGATAATAGGTGGTTATAACAAATGAAACTTAAATTTTTGTTGCTTGCAATTCCAGAGGAGGATTGAGCTAACAGTTTCCTTTTTAGGTCCAGAGGTATGAAGAAATAAAGTCATTTTTACATTTTTTTTCTTTTTCTTTTTATTTAATTTAAGTACTGCCCGATTCCTTTTGATAATAGAAATACTTGAATTAGAAGTGAAAATAAGCAGGTCTAGATCAAATATAGGAGAGATGCAAATTTATTAATAATATTTTAAATACTTAAATAGATTAAAGAAATTAATTAATTCATACCTGTTCAGTGTCCTTCAAGATAGGTAACAATTGGACATTGCTATCACTGGTGTTTTTTTTTACCTGGGTTAAAATTGAAATTACACAACGCGGTTTTATTTTAGTTATGATTAAAGAAAATTATTCATTGAATTTGTTTTGAATATTCAATCTGAGGAGTAAAGAGTTCGTAATTTTCTTTATTTCACTATACGTACAAAAGTATAATAAATGCTGATGCTTTCTTTAGTAAAAGGTAGGGATATGAACTTGCTTGGATATAGATCTGTATGAATTAAGATTGTTTGATAATTTTGTAGAAAAACCCTTTACCGTAACCTTCTGGCATTACATCAGATAACATAGATATATTAAATTACTTGTAAAAATAATAAGTTAGAATTAAATTTATACTCGAGTTTTTTTTTTTGTGTTTCTTTATTTGATTTTGCTATCTCTTATAAAAAAAAAAAAAAGGGTTGTAATCTATTGAATTTTAGAGTTAATAATTTGATAAATTTTTATTTGAAATTAGAATTATTTGTATGGATAACAAAAAAAAAAGAAAAACAAAATATATCCAGGCAGAGTTCAATTTACTAGTGTAAACAACATTTGATGGTATATCTATTTCATAAAGAGTAAATAGTTTTTGTTTAAGGAAAGCATCAACTTTAAGAAAAGTAAAGAGAAAAGGCCATTAAAACTATTAAAGTAATTTAGTAGGATTAGGAAAATTTATATATGTAAAAGATAAAAAGATTAAATTCAAAAAATAATGTTGTGAAAAGTAAAAAGTACAATGCAAAAGGTAAAAATATCATAACATAATAACAGGAAAAATTAACAATATAATAAATGGTGCCGTGACCAGGATTCGAACCTGGGTTATTGCGGAATAGAAAAGGTTCTTTTTAATTGTGATGCTTAATATTATTAATTTGCAGTATTTTTATCTGTATAATTTTTTTATTTTTATGTTTTGTGCTTTTATTGATTTTTTTATAGAAGTATATTTATATCCATTAACAGTGTGTGATTTGAACTGTATGATGTAAAAAAAAAAAAAAAAAAAAAAAAAAAAAAAAATGCAAGTTCAGTGAGAAATTTTCTTGGAGATACTTTGTCACTCTGAGTGTGGGTCACAATTTTAAAGTTTAAAAAAAAAAAAAAAAAAAAAAAAAAAAAAGAGAGAGAGAATTATTACTGCAGGTGGAGGATCATTCAATAAAAGATAGAATTATTTATTTTCTTGGGGGGAAGTTCTATTTTATGTAATTTGTGAGCTAGTATGGATATGCAGCTTAAAGTCTGTGTTGCTCGTAGAACTGAGATAGTTCTACTGCAGTTTAGTTCCTCGTGTTGAGTTGATTTTTTTTAGAGATTTTAGCTGTATGGAGTGCCTAAGTGCATGAGTTTGAATTTTCTGTACCAGCTCTGGTAGGTCAGCAAGATGTAATTAAAATTTCCCCAAAGTATGTTTTGGGTTAAGGCTACCTGCTTACGTAAATAAAAAGGGGCTTCTTTCCAGCATCTGAATATTTTCGGTGTAAAAAAAAAAAAAAAAAAAAAAAAAAAACAATAATAATAATTTTAGTAATATGAAAATAGATAAAGGTAAAATAGTTTGATAAAAAAAAATGCTACCACCTGGATATATTTTGGTGACCATCTCTCAGTGTGGCAGGGTGTAAAATTTGAAAAAAAAAAAAAAAAAAAAAAAAAACATAGTGAATGTGCTACGGTGGAGTATAAAAATTTTTTTTTAACTGCCAGTGAAACAGAAATTAATTTTGCTTCTATAAATAGATTTTTTTTTTTTTTCTCAATGTAGGTATAAGTTGACATAATGTGAAGTTAAAAAAAAAATTTTTTTTGATATTATGAAAGGGAAAATTTTCAATTTTGGACATGTTAATGTGAGAACGGGAGTCGGCCAGAAAACTCGGTGCTAGCAGATTTAAATAAGATAAATCTGTCGTGGGTCTCCCACAGAAATTTGTAAAGGGCTGTGAGTTTGCATATTGGGGCAACAATTTTTGTTGCTAGTACTTTCCAAAGTTCTCACTGACTGAAGGGGTATGCTCTGGAAATTGGGTAATGTTGATAGCAATATAGTGCTAGTGGTAAAGAATTAGTATGAGGCAAATTTTTTTTTCTTCGAAGAAAAGTTTATGATGGGAAAAGGTTCAAATTAGTGAAAATTTGAAGGTAGAATCGAGTGTTTCGATTGTTGTTTCTGGAAAGGTAAACCAGAAAATTGTAGTCTCTTCGAAGAAAAGTTTATGTTGGGAAAAGATTCAAATTAGTGAAAATTTGAAGGTAGAATCGAGTGTTTCGATTGTTGTTTCTGGAAAGGTAAACCAGAAAATTGTAGTCTCTTCGAAGAAAAGTTTATGTTGGGAAAAGATTCAAATTAGTGAAAATTTGAAGGTAGAATCGAGTGTTTCGATTGTTGTTTCTGGAAAGGTAGACCAGAAAATTGTAGTCACTCAAATCTTTTTCTTCGAGCTGCCCAGGTTGTATGTTCCATTTAACCTTATTCAAATATCTTGCAACTAAATAGTAATAGTTGGAATTTTTCCTAGAAAAAAATTATGAAGGTTTGGAAATTATTCTTTTTATGTACTAGGTTATTAAAATTGAGTTTCAGTGAGGTAAAGAATTTTACATGTAGGTACTTAGTTAATTGTGAAGTAGTGAGGTCTCTCAGTGCATATTGATTTATTATATGAGTGGTCAGGGAGGTAAATTGGGATAGTTTCGAGTAAACTGAGGACTAAATGTTAAATATAATAAAAATTGAAAAAAAAAAAAAATGAAAAAAAAAAAAAAAAAAAGGTGTAAAAATATCAAAATTTTTAATATTTAGCTTCTAAAGTTTAGTTTAGTATTTCCTGACTTGGATATGTTGGGGTTATGAACATTGCACTTTGTGTAAATTTCAAAAGAAAAATCTTTGTTTACCTCATAGGTTATGCACTGAGTGAGCAGAATTTAAGACTCAATTTGTAGCTGTAGTGTGGTAGAGATAAAATAAATAACTGTAGTAAGACCCCCTGGCACATTCCACTCCTAACTTTAATTTTTTTTTTTTTGTGATTATGCTATATTATCTTCTATGTAACAATGTCTATGTAATCAATTATTATTTTATTTCTATGTAAAATGTAGTGTGTAAAGGATTCTTCCGGACGTGTGGCCCTGTCCGATAGATTACAAAACCTTTTTTGCCTAGGGAAATTTCAATCCCAAAAATGTCAAGTCCCTTTTGAAGTATAGCAAGTAAATTAGCTTTGTCGTAAATATTTACATCAACGCGTCGGTAAGGTTGGTTGGTTGGAGAACTCCCCATCAGGAGAGAGAAAATAGCGGTTCTTCAGATTGAGTGGTTGACTGCAGTTAGTTTCAGTTGAAAAAGAAACTCCCGTTAGCTTCAGTCGGAAAAAAAAAACCTCTTACGGTTCTTCGCGAATGTATTTATTGATAAGGTGGAGCGACGGAAGAGGTAGAAAAATATCGTCTGCTGTTAAGCGCAAAGAAAGAACAGATCAGCTGTTGATTGTAAACAGTCCGGCTCGCAGCATCGAGTTTGTTTACTTTAGCTACGATTTTGATAGCAAACTCACGTTTGCTGTTTTCATTCCTTATACACACCGATTACATTATTACCTTATATGTATTACACAAAGACTAATTTTAATATTATTTGAGCAAGGTATTAATTAAAAGAACTTAGTTTATTTAGTACAATTTTAATTTTGGGAACTTAGTTTTTTTTTGGAGAAGGACAGAAATCTCAGATATAAGGCCTGATTTGGGGTTTCTGGTAAGGTGTGTGTTTGGTGGTTCTGGGAAATTTATGGATCGTTGTTTGATTTATACGTTCGCCTGGGACACTTTAACATTCTCTTTTTCTTCAAAAAAAAAAAATAAAATAAATTTTATTTTTTTTTTTGGCATAAAAGGGAGGGTGAAATATGTTATGGTGAATTTTGAATTTCAACAGAAACAATATTTTTTAAATCTTAATATTTTAAATTTTACCAGAACTGTTTCATTTTTTTTTTCAAAACTTGTATACTTTTACAAAACTATATATTTTTTAAACCCTTAGTACATGAGAGTGAATTTTTTTAATTTATCAAATATACTAAACTATATCTTTTTATAATTTCTAAATGTCAGGAAACTAAATTTTTTTTTAATTTACCAATTCTGCAAAAACTATGTTTCTATAATTTTTAAACGTTACACGAATGGTTTAATTTTATAAAAAAAAAAAAAAAACTTTTATATATATTCTTCGTTTTTTTTATTCAAAAATTGGGTGTAGTTGCACTTAAGAATTTTCTTAGCTTATTTACGAAAACAAGATAGGCGGTGGGAATGAAATGACTGTTATATTTTTTTTTGTTCTTGTTTTTACTTCAAGGGAAAGGGAGAGTATTTTGCCCACAGATGGTGTTGACAACAGTGTCGCAGAAATTTCCATTTTCTGGGAAAAACAAGCGCTAGGGAGCTGTAGGGAATTTGTTCGTGTGGGGTTTGTACCTCGTTCGCAGAAATTCTTGTTTTTGGAAACTCAAAAATGCTATCTTGCTAGTAAAAATGGTGGAAGTGGTACGTAATTTGAGAATTTAAGGGGATCTTGGGATTACATAAATTCGCGAATAGTGTCAGGAGAGTTCAGAGTTTAATTCTGGAATTTTGTGAGTTGACAAAAAAAATCCCAGATGTTTTTGTTTCACAACAGGGCATCGGGCGGGAAATTTTTATTTTTTTTTACTTCATTACATAGGGGTGAGAAATGTCCCTCCTTGAGGCGAGGTGTCCTATCACCGCGTGGGGGAATCACGACTAGGTGTGGTTGTTTTGAGGGAATGGATTTTCATTGGGTAGTGAATAATTTAGAAATCCCGGCTGGCAACACTAGCTGGAATGCTCTTCGCTTTTTTGGAAAAAAAAAATTAATGATTCGACGTTAAGCCTCTATCGAGGAAAGAGATGTAGAAGGGATTCTCTTTAAAAAGCAGAGGGGGCTTTCAAGCTCCCTCAGATTGGTTTTTATTACTAACTTCAATCGAGATGCTAGTAAGGATAGCGAGCTCCGGCACTCCTGAGATTTGATTCTTTCATCTTACGAACTTCCTTCGATTTTTGGGAATGATCATGGAAAATTACACGGTGATGGGGCGTCCTCAGGAAGCGCTCCCGTAACGAGTCAGAAGGCCGGCAAGCGGTGGAAGAAAACCTTCATCGGAGCGGTCTTAACAGCGATGCAAGCGAGTCTCGGCTTACCCCTACGAATATTAACGGCCCTCGATTCATTTTCTCCTGTGGAGGCAAGCCACAAAAGCGGGTCAAGGAATGTGAACTATATAAAATCAGAATTTTATACAGTATTATCGAGCCGACTACCCTACTTGAGACGTCCTCAAATGCGAGGGGGGAAGTAGGGCGGCACAAAATAAATAAGCATCCATTGAGTTCCAGCGAAGCAGCGTCCTGACCCTGCTTAGGAATAAAAATTTATAAATAAATGTTAAGCTGATTTAGGCCATGGAAGAAATACATCGTAAAGAGCAGAAAGCCCTGATCGGAGACTTCCAGTTTTCCCCCAGAGTTTAAAACCTAGAGTACCCAAACCAGATAAGCCCCTGCCTATGACAAGCGGCGTGAAAGGCCACCTCTCCGGACAGCGTCCCCACTCCTGGAAGAATCTTCGATGAATTGTAAGTCTTGATATCTTTCTTAGTATTTTATATTTTTATTGTGTCTAAACTTTTATCCCAACAATTAAGTTCAGCACCCTGAACATGTGAATTTATATAAAAAAAAAAAAAAAAAAACTGTTTAAGAAGGAAATAAAAAAAAAATATATATATAGAGAATGTTAGAAAAATGTGTAATAAAAATCCATACTTATTTATCAATAAATTGCTGGTATTATTTGTCATTAAATAAGAGTGTATTTCTTGGAAAAGCGTAATAAATTTTATTGATATGATTATTTTTCTGTATTATTTTATTTATGAATATAATGAGATCCTATAATTATTTAAAGTAAATTTTAAGGTAGAACAATTATATTATAAATATTTGTTTTTATTCATAACAGCGATAGCAGTGTCCCCTGATTATTTGGAAGTATGTTTTATGAATAATTAAACGGATGGGTATTCATGTAGTTATTGAGCAGGTTATAGATGCTTTAATTAGTCTATAGTAAAACTTTAGTATATTAATGGTAATTCGTAATGAGTACCTAACAAGATTAAATAACCGAGTTAGTAAGTAAAATTTATGTGAGTTTTAAACACAAATATGGTCAGGAATCATGGGCAGTGAGTTGGTTCAATCCTCTGATTTGGAATTGTGTTTTGACTGCTAATAGTAATGTAAGTAAAAAGAGAAAAGAGTTATGTGTATTATTTAGACTATGATAATAGGTGGTTATAACAAATGAAACTTAAATTTTTGTTGCTTGCAATTCCAGAGGAGGATTGAGCTAACAGTTTCCTTTTTAGGTCCAGAGGTATGAAGAAATAAAGTCATTTTTACATTTTTTTTCTTTTTCTTTTTATTTAATTTAAGTACTGCCCGATTCCTTTTGATAATAGAAATACTTGAATTAGAAGTGAAAATAAGCAGGTCTAGATCAAATATAGGAGAGATGCAAATTTATTAATAATATTTTAAATACTTAAATAGATTAAAGAAATTAATTAATTCATACCTGTTCAGTGTCCTTCAAGATAGGTAACAATTGGACATTGCTATCACTGGTGTTTTTTTTTACCTGGGTTAAAATTGAAATTACACAACGCGGTTTTATTTTAGTTATGATTAAAGAAAATTATTCATTGAATTTGTTTTGAATATTCAATCTGAGGAGTAAAGAGTTCGTAATTTTCTTTATTTCACTATACGTACAAAAGTATAATAAATGCTGATGCTTTCTTTAGTAAAAGGTAGGGATATGAACTTGCTTGGATATAGATCTGTATGAATTAAGATTGTTTGATAATTTTGTAGAAAAACCCTTTACCGTAACCTTCTGGCATTACATCAGATAACATAGATATATTAAATTACTTGTAAAAATAATAAGTTAGAATTAAATTTATACTCGAGTTTTTTTTTTTGTGTTTCTTTATTTGATTTTGCTATCTCTTATAAAAAAAAAAAAAAAAGGGTTGTAATCTATTGAATTTTAGAGTTAATAATTTGATAAATTTTTATTTGAAATTAGAATTATTTGTATGGATAACAAAAAAAAAAGAAAAACAAAATATATCCAGGCAGAGTTCAATTTACTAGTGTAAACAACATTTGATGGTATATCTATTTCATAAAGAGTAAATAGTTTTTGTTTAAGGAAAGCATCAACTTTAAGAAAAGTAAAGAGAAAAGGCCATTAAAACTATTAAAGTAATTTAGTAGGATTAGGAAAATTTATATATGTAAAAGATAAAAAGATTAAATTCAAAAAATAATGTTGTGAAAAGTAAAAAGTACAATGCAAAAGGTAAAAATATCATAACATAATAACAGGAAAAATTAACAATATAATAGGAGTACCTGACCTAGATGCTTTGGATTCTAAAGATCTTAACCGCAGAGCCAGATATAGGCAAATAATCAGAGAAAACCTAAGAAACAGATTCAGAGCTGAATATTTAGGACAATTACGTCAACATGCATCTAAGACCAAAAGATTCAAACAATTGAAAGTCGGCGATGTTGTCCTATTAGAAGATTTCAATAAGAAACGTGTTCACTGGCCTTTGGCAAGAGTGATAGAAATTTACCCAGGCAAAGATAATGTCATACGCCTAGCTAAGGTGAAGACCGAAAATGGATTTTTTCTGCGTCCATTGCAAAGATTGTTTCCTTTAGAAATTGACAGTACCGAACTTAAGAATCACCCCACTTTACATAAATCTCTCCAAGAAAATTTAAGTCCTTCGACTTCCGAAAACAAGAATCTCTCACAGAAACCGATGCTCAACCCCAGAGAAAAAGAACCTGTGAAAGACCCTCCAGAACCTACCAATTCCAGAACCAGTAAAAAGAAGTCCACAACAGATGATCCCACTTCCAGTCCCCCGGTGGTCTCCCGAACTGGCCGTGTGGTGAAACCCCCTCAACGACTTCAACTTGGATTGTTGAGTTCCTCCGATTAGTCGCAACTCAAGGTGGGAGGATGTCGGGATTCCCCCGTTCATTCTTCTGCTTTCAGAACAAATGCCTTTCCAGACAGACGGGCGCCTCTTTTTCGCGAAAGGTGCTTTTTAGAATCAGAAGCAGAACAGAAAAGACCTTGAAAGAGAAGGGGCTACGTTAAGAGCGTTGTGTTTACAGACGCCCCGGTCCTAAAACAGAACTAGAAAAATCTTCAGAATTTTAATTAAGAATGAACATTTATCAGAACTATTTAGCATTTAAGTACTTTAATTTAATATTTAATTGTAAATACTGTAGATAATTACTGTTTTCGTCTTAAATTTTCGTGTATGCTAACAAAGCATTAAAATTCTGTTTTCATCTAAGAAGTGCTACATTCATCAAGTTTTGTTTCTTTAATGGATGATAGTTGCCCCATCCACACCCGGACTTTTGGATTAGAAGATTTCAGGTGAGACCCATCCATATCTTATTATTTTGAAGAATAAATATTTTATTAGAAAATTTAAGTAGTAACTGTAAGAAAAGAGTTAAGATTTGAAATATGCTGTATCGGGTCAGTAATAAGAATAAGTTTTAGATCAGAAATCTGGTACAGTAACAGATATAATGCAATTTTACACCTATGCCACTGTATCACAGAATAATAACTAACTGTCTTGTGTTGCCAGCTTGAAAATGTTTCTGTAATAAAGGTACTGAAATAAGCTTAAGGTAACACTAATTAATAATAATAATTTTGAACAGGTCAGGTATAATAAACTTCAAATTTCAAAAAACTTTAAATATTTTCTTTAGTCTAATAATTTGGCCAGGTACTGTATTTTCAAATTTGCAACAATACCTTAGATTAATTAGTTCACTGAACAACTTTCTCTGCCATTTTGATGCAAGTGGCCGCCACTTAATTTTTGAACATGATGACTTTTGAGATTCCGAATTAATTCCAAATATATTTGTACAGTAGTCTTATCTCACAAATGCATTTGATATATTTGTCAACTTGGCCCACCATCTTGCTTCCAAGCGCCGGCCACTTGGAAATTTTAAATTCCCATAAGGAGGTATTTATGAACCGATTTGCTTAAAACTCCATATGTGATAGCCTACATCAATATTTCTACTAATTCGTTAATAATTTGTAGCCGCCATTTTGAAACAAAATGACGGCTATTTGATAAGGAAAAAGAAATCAACCTCCTTCCGAATAAGCCGGAAAAACGCAACTGTCACCAAAGTGGCAGTAACTTTCCATACATTGCAAATATAGCAACCCTATTCAGCTTCTACGTTTTCATTATCTGGTAAAAAATTGCTGTGACGCCTGCGTATTAGTACGTTTATGCTTGCTTGCCACGTGTATGAATGTGAGCATTTCGTTACAAACTCCTCTTACTGGTTATTCTTCAGCTTAGATGAAAAAAAAAAATTATAGAAGTTTTAAGATTTTATAAGAATTATTCTTTCATGTAAAATGAATTCAAAATTTGACAATTCTGCCAAGTCTTCCACTTCGATGAGTTTCATTTATCTGCTCTTTTTAGCATAGTTTTGTTTCTTGAAATATTTTGAACAAAAATGCATATAATTTATATTCCGTGTAATAATTTCTTATGCCTTACTTATTTTACAATGATTCAATGATATATATTTTATAATAATAACGAGAACAAAATAAGAATCAGTAATAATACAATGTATAAGCTATAAAAAAAATTGTATTTAAAATTTTTATTTTCAAATAAATATACATTGTACATATGAATTTATATTTTCGTTTTCAACTCTAGTTTTGGTATTTAGCAGTCTTACACTGTTTTAAAGATTTCTCGAAATATCATATTTTTTCATCCACATTATCTATACTTTTCTAATATTCAAATGCAGGAAAATAATTTTATTTCTATATTTAAATTATTCTCGATTGTTTATTTTTTCTTTTATTTCTTGATCACCACCAATAGAGCTTGATAAAATTTCCTATATCAAACTTTCATCTGATATGTGATTTTACCGAGGTTTGGTAAAAATCGGAAAGGAATGTTTCAGCAGTTACTGTAAAGATTTTCTGTGAAACGGTTATTTTGAGTCTTTTCGATCGTCTTTTGCTTGTATTAGCTGGTTTCTTCAGTGAAAATTGTTAGGATTCCTAATCAGAATAATTTTAGGTATTTTAATCATAATGACAACTCCCACTTTTTTTCATTATAGTGGTTTTTTTTTTTTTTTTTTTTATGCATTACTTATAATTTTATTTTATTTTTTAATTAAATGCATTTTACTTAATTTTTAGTGTACATTACTTATATTATGCATTATACTGTATTTTTAAATATTTGGGGCAAAAGCAATTTTAAGTATATAAGAACTTTTTAAAATCAATTTTCAATAATAAAAGAAGTCATTTTCCACATATTAAGTATTTATATCTATTTACATATTGTATGTAAATCTCTATCAACAATTACTTCGAAATTCTGTAAAACTGAACGGTATTTCATGGCTAGGCTGACTGTAAACGAGTTTCACTCTTTACATCAAGGAAAGTATAAAATTTCCTGATGATTCCTTTGTTTTATTAATTATTGTTCTTTTTATTTTTGCTTAATGTATTCCAGCGAATGACAACAACTGGTTTATTTTGTGTTTTCATTTGGAATTGAATTATCGATTTTCGTAAATTGTTGACTGTCAAATTTTAATTAAAAATGTGCAATATTTTGCTATATATAATGTCTGGTTTTTATCGATTAGTTTCTTAAAATGATGGCCCTGGAAACCAAATTTGATGCAAATCGGTTGATAAGTTTAGGAACAGCCCTCATTCAAACTTTTGAGCTCTAATGTTAAAATTTTTTGAAAATTAAAAATCATGTCTCCGGCAGACGATAGTTTTTTGAGCACAACTCAAAAACTACTGGACCGATTGAGCTGAAATTTTGTACAGGCTTATTTAAAACAATTTTAAATTGATATATGTTGAAAAATTTGTATGTTGCCTTTCAAAAATTTTAGAATACATTACATGCAAAAATCGAAATTTTTGACAGCGTATATTCAAAATTTTATTAATAGCAACATACAAATTTTGCAACATATATCTATTTAAAATTGTTTTAAGTAAGCCTATACAAAATTTCAGCTTAATCGGTCCAGTAGTTTTTGAGTTGTGTTAAAAAAACTATCGTCTGCCGGAGACACGATTTTTAAATTTTCAAAAATTTTAACATTAGAGCTCAAAAGTTTGAATGAGCGCTGTTCCAAAATATAATAAAGAACAATTCTTATTCTTATCTTTTTTTAAAACCCTATTTGATATACTCTCATCTAGTAATTAATAAGTTATTGTAAGAAGCGCATGCGCATGCATTATTTTGGATATTTGTTACATTTTGTTTAAAGTTTCATTTTTTGCAAAACTCTATTATCTCCTTTATGAGTGGATTTGTTTTCCTTAGGCATGTCAGTCAACAAATTCTAGTTCTGTCAAACGAGGGGGAGAAAATCGAATGATAGATAGTTTTTTTCAAAAGAAACAAAGAATTGCTCAAAATGATGAAAAACAACACATTAGGGCATCACCAGATTCTGTAGTCTCCTCGTCTGAAAATCGAGTGATGCTCATGGAGGAAAAGTCAAGTAACAACACTGAATCTTTTTCCAGGCCTGCTTCGGATTTTGGTTCCGATATAGGACATTATATAGATAATACTGGAATAGATGATCTTACCAAAGCAAATCTATTAGAACATCATTGGATTCCTCCAGCAGACTACATATTCCCACATTGCGTAGTTACTAAAAGAGGAAAACAGATGAAGAAATATGCCCAAAAGTCACACTTGGAGAAGTTTCACTGGCTTGTGTTGTCTCATAAAGACCAAGGGTTATACTGTAAGTTTTGTGTTCTCTTCAGTCGAGGTTATCAAAAAAACACTCATTCTTTAAAACGTTTGGTTAAAGAACCGCTGAAGACCTTTGATGATCTCTTAGGCAAAAATGGAGCACTCACAATTCATGAAAACAACCAGTATCACAAAGCTGCTGTAGAGTCGGGGGAAAACTTTTTGAAAACGTACTATAAACCTGCTCTTGAAGTCATAAATCTGGTATCGAAGCATAGACAAATCCAAATAGAGGAAAATCGTCAACGTCTGCGACCTATCGTCAGCACAATCATTTTTTGTGGCCATCAAAACTTTGCTTTGTGTGGTCATAGGGACTACGGCCCTCTTTGCACAGACACAACAGAAAAAGAAAATACTGAGGATGAGAACGAAAGCATAGTGACTACAAATGACGGCAATTTTAGAGCTCTGTTAAGATTCAGAATCGAAGCAGGTGATATAATATTAAAAAATCATATGGATACTGCTAAATCAAACGCAACATACATTAGTAATACTTCTCAAAATGAATTAATTAATGCCTGCAAAGACGAAATACAAAAATCTATCCCAGAGAGAGTGAAAGAAGCTAAACTTTTTTCAGTCATTTTTGATGAAACCACCGATTTATCACATACATCACAATTAAGTCTAATATTTTTAATGGTTCTATAAGAGAAGATTTTGTCAGATTTTGCAATGCATATGCCAATATTCGCGAAGAAGATAAAAGAAATAAAGAGTGCCGATTAACTGGAGCAGCAATAGACCATATTGTTGCTGATCTTATGAAAAAATTCGATATGGATATGAAGTATTGTGTTGGAATAGGTTTAGACAGCTGCTCAACGATGGCATCAGACGCCAAAGGAGCTGCAAAAGAGTTAATGAAGACAGCTGTATATGCAAAAAGATGTCCTTGTAGCAACCATGCATTAAATAATTCGTTAGCTAAGTCTTCGAAAGTTACATCATGCATGAATGCGACTGCAACAACGAAAAAAGTTATTTCCTTCGCTAATGCATCAGCAAAAAGGCAGGTAGTTTTTAAGGAGGAATTGACAGATTCTCTCCAGGGATTAAGTGAAACTCGTTGGGCAGAGCGACATGATGGACATCTTCAATTTCAAGGAGATTCTCTTGTTGAAATTTGCAATGCCTTACAGAAGATTGCTGAATGGAGCGACAGTAGCTCTGCATCAGATTCTGCCTGTTTATATCAAGCTCTACATAGCTCTGATTTCATTGTTGCTGCAATATGCTTCTGTGATGTTTTAGGTAATTAAAGAATTTTCGTATTTTTTTATGTAATTTATTTAATCTATATAGAATATCCACTTTTTATCTAATTGTCTATCATTTATTTTAGGTGTCACTGTTTCTCTAAGCAGATTCCTCCTATCGCCGTCGATTGATTTACAAAAAGCCACAGAAAATCTTACGGATACATTAAATGTCTTAAACAACAAGAGACTCTTTGCGACGACTGTTTTCAATCGAATTTTCTCAGAGATTCTTGAACTTGCTGCAAAATTAGATACAGAGATAAAGATGCCTAGAATAACGTCACGGCAAACGCAGCGAGCAAATATATCTGCAGAAACTCCTGAAGAATATTTTAGAAGAGTGGTTTACATCCCACTTCTAGAAAATATAATCTCTGACATGAAAGACCGATTTTCGTCAGATGTAATGAGTCTTTTTAATTTAAACGTGTTTTTTGCCTCGAAAATCTGATACACATGAGGACATCAAAATTGTACATGAAGTTGAAGAAAATTATCAAGGACTTCTTAATAATGTTCCAGTTCCACCAGTCGTTTCAGAATATGAATTATGGATTGCGAAGTGGCAAAGAAAAGCTGAAGAAACACATGGAACAGATACTTCTCATTGTCTTCTTAATACAATAGAAGAATGTGACAAAGATATGTACCCATCAATTAGTATTTTGCTTCGTATCCTTGCCACTTTACCAGTAAGCGTCGCTTCAAGTGAACGAAGCTTTTCAACTTTACGGCTGTTAAAAAATTGGCTTCGAGCATCCATAGGAGAAGAACGCCTCATAGGACTCGCCCTTTTAAATATTCATAGAGATATTGATGTTGATGTTGAAGCAGTAATAGACAGATTTTCAAAATATTCAAAGAGAAGATTGGAATTTGTATTATAATGTCGAAAAAGCCTATTTAATAAATGATTCATGTATAGTATCTTATATTTGATTTATTTTCTTATTATATGGATTTGCTGGTTTTCAGTCAGGAAAATTTACCTAGAGAGAGTTCTGATCACAGTTTTACTTTTTCTTTCTTTTCTTTCTTTTTTTTTTTTTTTTTTTTTTTTTTTTTTTTAATTCGTGACCCCCCCCCCCCAAACTGAGAAGCTGAAACCGCGCCTGGTTCATGGTAATAGATAGGTAATTTTAACAATTTGATTAAAATTGACATACCACAGACGCCGTACAGCAAGGGGCATTATCATCATGAAATGCTGTTTGAAGAAAAGTCTGAAATACAATACCTCCAAAATAGTCTGTCAGGCGCCACCTTTATAATTACCGTGTTTTATTTTGAGTTAATTGATCCGTTGAGCATGAAAATTTGTCCGATTCCTTGAAAAATTGTGCACCTCCGTACCACAATGTACGGAGAATGTGTCACTGTTTTAAGAGTGCGATTTTCATTAAGTCGGTCACATTTTTGTCCTCATTCTAGCTTTTTACATCTACTCGAAATAAAGAAAACTTGATTCATCAGAGAAAAACAGTTCAGCCTAATAATTAACTGATAATGTTTTTAAATTTTTGGTCAACTAAAGTAATCTAATTCTTTTCCTTAATAATGGCTTTTTTCGCAGATCTGTTCTTTAACCTGCTTTGTTTAATTGTTCCCGCATTGTTTTTGAAGAAAGTAATTTACTATACACTTCTTTTTAATCTTTTTTAAGTTCTGAACATGACAAAAATCGATTTTTTAGACATTCGCTTTTCAACTTGCAGTTATCTTGCTTGGATGAGTAACGTGGCCTCCTAAAGCCAAATTTCCAGTTTAAACGACCAAAACATTTATATTTTGCTAAAAACCATTTTACCAATATTTCGTTAACATTTAAATATTTTGCCATCTCACGTATTAAAATATTTTTTGATTTTCATTCAAAAATTAATACATTTTGTGGCATCGTTAACTGCCTTATTCTTACCATTTTTGAAATAATTTCTAAAATTACAGTTTTTCAGACAATTGCATCTTGTTTTTAACACCGAAATCAATGCTAAAGTGTAAGTGAAGGACAACATAATAAAATCTGTTCGAAAATTTGCTTTTTAAACAATAAAATTGGCGGTTGTAGAAGGTGAAAAGGAAAATATTCAAGTGCGGCTTTTTTTTTTTTTTTTTTTTTTTTTTTTTTTTTTTTTTTTCGCTTAGTGTGTGTGTGTGTGTATATATATATATATATATACTAGCTGTACCCTGCGCGCGTTGCTTCGCCACTAACTAAAATAAATTTGAAGGAAAGACATTACACAAATATTCAATTAATTTTGAATCATCTTTTTTTTTTTTCCCATATCGAAAAAATTGTTACATTGCAACGTTTCTTTTCAATTCGATATTTATTGAAGTTCTGTGGGATACACAATATTTCTTGTTTTTCCATTTGGTGCATAAACGAATAAATCAGAAGGTTTTCCGACGCGTGAGCAGGCCGCATAGAGCTACCCATGTGAGAAGCATGGATTCTCCAAATTTAATCCACACATTTCCAACGATTATCCTTGTGCTTTGTTGATAGTCATTGCGAAACCGAGTCGCAATGGGAACTGCAAACGTTTGAATTCGAATGGCATATCTGTTGGGATTATTGGGATACGTGGCAACAGTACGTCTTCACCTTTGAATTTTCCAGTCAAAATTGTTGCTTCGATAACATTGTTCATCATTTTCTTGACTGAGAGTCTGGTTTCGTTGCGAAGTCTTGGTGGATTTATGTTTCGAAGAAGAATGATGGGTACGCCAATTTTCAATGTAAGAACGTGCGGTGGCATGCCTGGCAAATCAAGCGAATTCAAGAATTCATTTGGATAGTTGACGACTTCGTCTTGATTCACCACAGTATCGATGGACTTATATGTTGTCGTTTCGCCGGGTATTCCATTCTGAATGGTGAAGTTGATGATATTGACATCGATGTTTTTTGCCGCTAATAAAGCACGCGTACTGAGCCACTGATGATTTTTGTAGTTTTGTGCAATGTTTGGGAAAACTTTTTCCACCAATTCGTCTATGCTTTCTGTGATCTGACAGAAATTCTCTGGCAAGGTGATACATTGCGTAGATTCATCAATTTGCATTCGCCCATTTTCAATATCCATTAATTGTTTTGCAAAATTTTCAGCCGATGCATCCCGTTGTAGTTGTACACGCATGTTGGTTTTTAAAGTCAATTTCTGTAAATGACGCCATAAAACTGATGATTTGAGTTGATGATAAGTTCATCACCGGGTGTTGAACGTGGTATAACCGGCAGTGTTTGTCGAAAATCACCAGACAATAAAATGAGTGCGCCACCGAAGATCCGTGCGTTTCCTCTCAAATCTCGCAGAGTACGATCAAGCGCTTCCAATGCTTTCTTGTGAGATGTACATTCGTCCCATATGATAATTTGACATGTTTGGTGTAATTTTCCCATTCCAGAATTTTTGCTGATGTTGCATATTGGTACCTCAGTGATTTGCAAATTCAATGGTAGTTTCAATGTCGAATGCGCTGTTCGGCCACCATCCAAAAGAGTTGCCGCAATTCCAGATGATGCAATGGCCAGTACAATATTATTTTGTGATCGTATTGTTGCCAAAATGAGTGAAAGAAGAAAAGTCTTTCCCGTACCACCGGGCGCATCTATAAAAAACAGTCCACCGCTTTGTTCTGTGATTGCACGCATAATTCTGTCATACGCAATGCGTTGTTCTGAAACCAACTGCGGAAGATTTCTCTGAACAAATGTCCCCAGTTCTTCAGAATCAATGTGTGTTTCTCGGTGCAAATCACAATCGAAAAGGTTGTTCGCTGGTCGGTTCGGAGCAGGCATTCCCAGTTGCACCTGTGTCTTGTTAGCGATTGCCAAACATATGTCTTCAATCAAAATTAATGCCTCATTATGCACGTTTGCTGTGAATGGAATGTCCGGATTTTGATTCGCAGTGCGCAAACGATTTAGAATATCATCCCTCATGTAGTCCTTGTATTTTACCCAAAGATCGTTTGGATTAGATGGGAAGCAGGTTGTCAATAATATGGCAAATAACGTGCGTATTTTCTGTGGTCGAGCAGTATTCGATGCATCAGCGAGTGCAGTGTCCCAATGTGCATCATTCTCAAGAAAATTTAATTCCTAGCAAGCTTGACGATAAGTGGCGCACAGTTGACCGTTGACTGTTCTTAAATCTTGGAAGGATGTCGGTCCACATACATTGATTAACAGCAATCGCAGATAGAAGCATTCTGTATTATTCGGGTGAACAGTGTACAGACGACCCAATGCGTCACTGGAATACAAACTGGGATGTTCTTCAACTGCTTTACCTTGTTTGCGACGTTGAAACTTTTAGCCAATGCATTCCATGTGTAGAATTTCGGTACCTCAGAATAAAGTAGAGTCTTTGCAAAAAGATCATCTTGGCACAATGAGTAAAATGCAGTTAAAGTTGTTGCCGGTGGGACCAATGCTCTTGCACGTACATTATCTGCTGTGAAGTACACGCGCTGCCCATTCTCGAGATGCACCGCCAGGTGTACTACTGTTGGATGTCGTTCATGGATTGGAAATGATAAGATGCGCCATACTGCTTCATTACTGCTAATGTAGCGTCCGAGTTGGTATTGGTTGATTTCATCGAGCGGTGCGATCACATTCCCTACTCCGAAGACTGCCATATCGCTTCCTTTATTGACATATTTGCAAATGTATTTGATCGACTTCACTGAATTGCAATATTCAACATTAATGTGTGCTTTGAATGTCTTTGAAAGCAACGGTGAATATGGCCCAACCCAACGATTATCGACTTCGACATCAACGTTTCGTACTTTCAGAACGATGGATTTTCCGCCATCCTCAACTGATCGTCGACGATACTGTGGGTATCCGTCATTGCCAGTGATGGTATCAGAAACCAAGTTTCTTGGGTATTGTTTCGTGCATTTTCCATCAGACATACATGGTGAATTATTGCTGAATGCGCCACATGGACCATGAATCACATTTTTGGCAACGACATCGAATAAGTCTGGATCAGTGTCCTTATCTGGTATTTCTGCTGAGATGATTTGGTCTATTTGATCTGGCGTAATTTTATTGATTAACCAAACCAAAATATGTGCATGTGGCAATCCTCTTTTCTACCATTCAATGAAATACATCCAGCAGTGTGTCTCTCCAAAAACGTGATGCTTGATAATAAAATTCATTAAAGATTTCAATTTTTGTTTAAATACGCGTGCGGTAATGTCATGGCGGTCCGAAGATGATTGTCCAGCTAACAGAAGTTCTTTAATTTCATTCCATGTTGGATTACATGTAAATGTAATGAACAAATCTGGACGACCATATGCGCGAACGTATTTCATCACATCTTGTGCGTATTCGTGCATGTGCCGTGGACTCCCCGTGAATGTAGACGGTAATATGACCATTCTTCCCAATTCGTTTGGATTCACGTTACCATCATTAACGATTGCGTCTCGTAAATGGATGTACTCTTCAGAACGCAACTCGGTTTGATTCATTCGAATATATAGGAGTCGTTCGGTTTCAATCTTCGCGTACATATCGACAATGTACTGATGAAACAATTGTCGACATTTCAAAATGTAGTTCTCAGTGTTTTGACGAATCATCAATCGATACGAATAATAATTCATTGCATTGACTTTCTTATTCGTTTCCTCGTTTGTTTGTGGATTTCTCATTTTGATGTTGAAATGATATCCATCTTCTCCTCGCCAAAACAGAATCGGATACTGCAATCCGTCATATGAGCGATGAGTTTCAGAGACTCGCTGAACGCCACCTCTTCTGCGATGAAGAATTATGTCGCACGATTCGAATTCTTCTCCAACTATCACGATCGCCACTTCATCGATTGTTGGTGCATTGAACTGTCTTTCGTGTTGGCCAACGGGTCTTTTGTCTGCTCGAATTACAACTGCGTAGTCATCGTCTGGCATTCGTTGAATGGCGGTTTTAAACAATTGAACTAATTCATTGTGTTGATCGAAAAGGGCTTGTAACGCAGCCACGATTTCTCGTCTAGTACCCGCATTGTAATGACATCGTTGTTCAATTTGTTCATCACTGTTTGCCATGAAATAAATTTGAAGAAACTTTTGATCTGCGTCCAGCAATGGTAGAAGCGATGCGGCACGATGATAAATTTGTCCTTGGACTCTGAATGTTGGCATGTAATTTTCTCGCACGATGTTCGTTGAACCGAATGATGTCATTTGAAAACAGGAATTGTATTTACGAATGTTTTCCAAGAAATGCTTCGAATATCGTGTAACACCTGATAACAATGTTGATAGTGGTTCGGGTGGTCGGTGTAATTCTGGCAGTTTAACTTTTCCACTGGCGCAACACATTCCTGGCATTTCGTTCTTAAATTTGAGGGCGCTACAATACATACAAATTTTATCCATTTTTCCAATGACGACATTTGGATGAAGACTGTAATCATTATTACTGTTATAATGGATTCACCAAGATTTAAATCAGCGTGCAGTGTTCGTCTTGATCGAGCGGTGCTTATTTGAACATTTTGCAGTCTTCTTTCCCGTTGTTCAGTTGTCTCAGACGAACGTGCCTGAGTAGTACGTATTCGATCTTTTTCTAACCTCACTTCTCGTTGTTCAGATGATTCAGACGAACGGGTCTCAGTGGCATGCACTCTAAGATTTTCCAGAATAAATGCTCGTTGCTCGTCTAATTCTGAGGCTCGTAATGCTCTTTTCTTCCGTGCTTGAGGTGTAGATCGGCCAATTGTTTGTCGCTTTAGAGGCATAATTGTACGTAAACTTCGCGAAAAAGGCGTTTGAATAAAGATTTGTCTTACCAACTCAGAAACCTTCGTAGACTCATGCACAACACTTTGCTGAAGATCATCACATGAGATAAGATGGAAGAAGATTCCGATTTTCAAATTACCTTGGCGAGAAACGTCCGAGGTACTTTTGTGCCAAATTTCAAACTTTTCCAAACTAAAGCTGTTCCATACTAATTAAAAAAAAAAAACTTTTATGATATATACAAAATAAAAAATTCTAATAAATTCGAAATTATTACTATTTACAATCAAGGTGAAAACATAAAAGAACCTTTATAAGTTACATATAAAGTATCAATTAAAACGAAAAATTTTGTTTTACTGTAGAAAAGAAAAGTAAGTAAGTACTACTAAATTAAATAAAAATTTTAAGCTAATACCAAGTATCTCTATGAAAATATTTATTTACACGCGAATATTTTCATAGTATATTAATTTTTTTTCTAACTTTTATTATTTATCACGCGAAATTTAAAATATTTTATTTCCGAAAAAAAAAAAAATAATAAATAAACGTGAATTTTGTTTATTTTGGCATCAAATATATTTTTCTTTTTAATCATTTTAAAGTTAAAATGGAGCTTTTATTTAATATCTTCTTTCAAATTTTAAAATTTTTGATTTTTTCAATTTTTTTTCCTAAACCATCCCTGACCTATAAGGAAAAAAACAAAAAAAGAATGATCGAAATCGGTCAAGCCGTTTACGATTTTATAAAGGACTAGCAGGCTTTGCCCGCTTCGCTGGACATTAAACTTAAATGAGTTGTCAAAATCCCATATCTTTATTAATAACCTAAGTTCTCGCTGTGATTGGTAGAGGTTTTCTCGCTCGCAAAGTGAGGAGTCTGGGTCTCCACTGTCTTCGGCACAACTTACCCACTCCTTACTTCCCCTTCCTCAGCGGGTGAGTTCGAAGTTTTGCAAAATCACACTAATGTACATAATGCGTACACTTAACCAATATCCAGTCTGGGTCCCCACTGCCTTCGGCTCAACTTACCGACTTCTTACTTCCCCTTCCTCAGCGGGTGAGTTCGAAGTTTTGAAAAATCCCACTAATGTACATAATGCGTACACTTACTCAATATCCGCACACCAAAATTCGCCTTCTAAGATAAGTCAAAGCGAATTCAAACGGAAAAACATGTTTTTACACATGTTTATTGGGAACAACTTCAGTATAACCCCGCAACGATATTTGGCGATTTTTTTTGTTGGCGATTATGGCTAAATCATAAATCTAAAAATCATAAATAATATATGATAAATGATAAAATCATAATCTAAATCATAAAACATAAAACATAAAACATAAAATCATAAATCCAAAATAAACATATTAAGCTGCCATAGTATATCGCAAACAGTCCAGAACTACATTGTTATCCTTCAAAACGGCGTCAAAGAAAAATCGCCAAATTCAGCTGTTGGGTTATACTGAAGTTATACCGTTTATTGCCCTCTGACTCCGAGAAGGGGGGGGGGAGGATTTCGATTTTTGTGATATCCAGTTACAATAAGTGCCGGATGCAAACAATACGCACGAAATTTCGTGAGCCAAGAAGTCTTTAATAGAAAATATTACAAATAAATAAATACAAAAAGCACAGCTTTAGTACGGGACCCCTTTGGAGAATTTAAATATTTTAAGCCATTCTGCGATGAACTGAATTGGCTATCTCAATTGTGCAATTAAAGATCTTGGCGAGAAACGTCCGAGCTACGTCGGTTCCGAATTTCAAATTTTGCCAAAGGGATCCAATACTAAAGCTGTTCCATACACAAAATAAATAAATAAAATAAAAAAATAAAAAATCTTTTCTGATATTTACAAAATAAAAATAAAAAATCTTAATAAAATCCAAATTATAATCATTTACAATTAATGGGAGAACATAAAAAAAAACCCATAAAGTACATAATAACAACAAAAAATTTTGTTTTACTGCAGGAAAGAAAAGTACTGCTTAATTAAATAAAAATATTAAACTAATGCCAAATATCTCTATGAAAATATTTATCTACGTGCAAATTCCTCATTAAAAAAAAAAAAAATCACCAACTTTTGTAGGTATTTTTCTCTCTAATTTTTGTTATTATTCACGTGAAATTAAAAATATTTCATTTTATTTCTCGAAAATAAAAACTAGTATGTTGTGGTCACCACAAGACTTTCTTCTATATTTTCCTATACAAATTCGCTCAGTAACAATATAAAAGAAAGAAAGAAAAAATTACGATTTTTTTTCTAAGTTTTTTGTTTCGTTAAAAGTAAAAAAAAATCGATAACTTTGTTTTTAATTATCACAGATTTATAGTTCAACCATTCGTTTTAAAGATATTGACGAGACCTTTCGAAAGATACCCATCTTGAAAATTTACCCTCCCCCCGGGGGGTTCTTTCCCCCCAGGGGGGGTAGCGATGACCCCACATGCACAGAATTTTTTTTCCTAGTAAACTACTACTATTATCAATAATTCATATTAATTTTACAATCACAAGTTAAAAATAACTATCATTATGTACATTTATACGAAATTTTGTCAAATACTGCCATGTTAAAAATTTAGAAAAACTATGATCACAGCACCACCTGTTGAGTGATTGATCCCCAAATCTAATCAGCCCCAGTTTATGTCAGGGGCCAACTAAATAACAAGTCTGGTTAAATCTCGTTAAAAAAAAAAAAAAAAAGAAAAAGAAAAAGAAAAAAAAATACGATTTTTTTTCTAAGTTACTTTTTGTTAAAAGAAAAAAAATCGATAACTTTGTTTTAAATTATCACAGTTTTATAGTTCAACCATTCGTTTTAAAGGTATTGACGAGACCTTTCGAAGGATACCCATCTTGAAAATTTACTCCCCTCGAGGGGGGACTTCCCCCCAGGGGGGTTCACGAGGTTCCTACGCATACAAAATTTTTTCCCCAGTTGACTACCTCTATTATAAATAATTCTTGTAAATTTCATAATGATTACTAAAAAATAATTCTCCTTATGCACATTTATACAAAATTTTGTCCTATATCACCATGTTAAAAATTTAGAAAAAGCGGGATGGCAACGCAACCTGTAAGACAATTTTTACCAAAAGTTGATAGGCACTAATTTATGTCAAGGTGCAACTACATACTAATTTGTATGAAATTCTGTGCAGTAGTTCCTGAGATACAGTTGCCACAAAATTTTGTCACACACACACACACACACACACACACATAGACAGACAGACAGACAGACAGACATTTTCTACAAATGGTCAAATCTTGTTCTACAGATCTGAAAACGTGTAAATCCATCAAAAACCCGAGGTCGAAAATTTTTACGAATCCAATACTTTCTCTATATTACATATAGAAGAAAGTAATATATATAAATGCATATTTATAAATATAAAACCTTTTACCGAATCTGGGTTAAAAACGGAAAAAGGGTAAAATAAATTAGAAATATCATACCTATATTTATAAATTTGATACCAAATGAAAAGGGTGATTTTTCTGAATCCAGGGGTGCAAACAGTTTTTCGATGCGACAATTAGATTTTAAAAAAATAACTAAAGTATGAAATTTAAGTGGCAACGGAAAAACGGAAAAAGGGGAAAATAAATTAGAAGTATCAGACCTATCGTTACAAATTCAGTACCAAATGAAAGAGGTGATTTTTCTGAATCCTGGGGTGTAAACAGTTTTTCGATACGACAATTAGATGTTTTAAAATTAACTAAACTATGAAACTCAGATGGCAAAACTTCATTTCAATCTTTTCATAATTTGTAGTGCGAATCACGCGAATAAAAAAAGTCTTTATCTTAAAAATTTATTTTTCCTTTCAAAGCGTTTTGGTGAAAAAATATTTATGGCGCATGCGCACGCGTTTTTTAACCACAATTTAAACACTAATGAGAATTTTGAAAATTTCTATAGATATAATTTTAAGTTGGGTGAAGACCTAAGTTTCTGCCAAGCGCCGTTGAATTCCGTCCAGCCGTTCTCGAGTGATGCCCGGACAAACGTGTTTTAGTGTTTTACCCCCTAGGGGGAGAACGGGGGGGAATTTCTGAAAAGTTGATAGATATAATTTTAAGTTGGGTGAAGACCTAAATTCCTGCCAAGCGCCGTTGAATTCCGTCCAGCCGTTCTCGAGTGATGCCCGGACAAAAAAAACCGATATTCGGACACGATGACACACACACACACACACACACACACACACACAGGCAAAATTTTCTGAAGTCATTTTCGGCTTTCATGGGGTGTGAAACGTGAAGATATCGCAAAATTTTTCGATTCCGACAAATTTACAGACAAAAGTCTGATTTTATTAATATAGATATACAGACAAACATCCATTTTTATATATGTAGATAACATTAAACTAGTTGGCATAGTTGGACTCTGCTCAGTTTCCCACCATATTTATGGTTTCATAAATTTCTAGTGCGAGACATATTATAATCATGTAAAAAAAAAAATGAATTTGATCAAAGCTTGATACAGTGACAGAAAGAAATCTCCGCCTAATAGGCTATCCTTCGTTCACTTCGATATATTTATCTTATTCTAATCTATTAATTTATTTTATCAGGGTCAATTTCGTTGTTTATGTTTCATGCTACTATTTCCAATGCAATAATCCTCAAAATTCATATTTATATGAAAAAATTACAATTTGCTATGTTGATAAAATCGTAAATTACGAATAATTTACGAAATTTTCCTATTAGAATATTTGTATTCAATCATGTTCAAAAAAATATCATAAATGTAATTTTGAAGTTGTCTAATGTATTTATGATCCTCAAAATGGACGTTTATGCTCAATTTTGCCTTATTCTGACATGTTAAGTAAATCGTAAATTCCAAATAACTTACGAATTTTTTAAATTGGAAAAATCATAGTCTATGATATTCATGCCAGTAACCTAAATAATATTTCGAAAGTGGTTTGACATCTTTACGATGAAAATATCCCTCAAAATTGACGTTTATGTGAAATTTTGCTCTATTCTGCCATGTTAAGAAATTCGTAAATTTCCAATAACTTACGAAATTTTTATATTTGAAAATTCATAGTCATTAATATTCATGCCAGTGTCCTAAATAATATTTCAAAAGCAGTCTGACATCTTTACGATGAAAATATCGCTGAAAATTTACGTTCATGTGAAATTTTGCCCTATACTGCCATGTTAAGAAATTTGTAAATTTCCAATAACTTGCGAAATTTTCAAAGTAGCATATTTATAGTTACTGATGTTCATTCCGGCATCAAAACGGATATTTTAAAACTGGTCTGACATTTTTACAGTAAAAAGATTCCATTTAATGCAGGTTTAAGTGAATTTTTGTCCTATTCTCCCATGTTAAGAAAATCGTAAATTTCTAATAACTTACGAAGTTTTAAATTCGAATGTTGCAAATGAATAGAGTTCTTACCAGTGTCGAAAGTAATATTTTAAAACTGATCTGACCTCTGTGCGACAATTTGTTCTTGAGATATCGTGTACACAGACTAACAAACTAATGGACTAACAGACTAACAGACTAACAGACACCCTACAAACAGACACCATACAAATTTTGTCATTTTCGGATTCCTCACACCTGAAAACGTGTAAAAAATCAAAAAACCGAGGTCGAAAATTTTCACGATTGCCTAAATTCCCCATACCTATAGTATGATGGGGAACTAAAAAGTGTGAATAAATGTTACTAAAACTGAACTAGAGGTTGAATCCAGTTAATTAATAAACAGTTATAATTAGCAAAGCACTAAAAATTCATTTATTATTATTATTATTACAACATAAACTATATTTTGCAGTAGAAATCATAGTAAGTCGTGTCTTTTGAATGGGGATAAATATGGTCTTTGTAAACACGATAAAATACTATAATTCTTTAGGTTTAAATTAATAACAATAAGCAGAACTTTTCATCGGAGAAAAAGGGGGGGGGGGGTGATAAGTGTGTATTAGACTTGACTGTTTTGCACTTCATTTGGTTTGTTTAGAAAGTTCTTATTCTTCTTATAAACTACAATTTAAAACCAATGCATGTTAATATTGCATAATAAATTTAGCAAATACTTAATATAAGAATATGACTTATTAAAATTTTTTTGTAGCTTTATGAATTAGTTAATATTTTTCATAACAATTCATACTGAAGATGGATATTTTTATTTTCTTCTATATTCAATAGAAGAAAGTATTGCATTCGTAAAAAATTTTCGACTTCCGTTTTTCGACGGATTTGCACCTTTTGACAGATCTAGAACACTATTTGACCATTTTTAGAAAATGTCCGTCTGTATGTCTGTGTGTGCGTGTGTGTGTGTGTATGTGTGCGACAAAAATTTTGTGGCGACTGTATCTCCGGAACTATTGCTCAGAATTGTACATAAATTTATACGTAGATGCAGCTTCACCTAAATTACTGCCTATCAACTTTTGGTTTCAGCCGCTCAACAAGTGACGCTGCGATATAGCGATTTTCGCAACTTAAGGGTAGGCTATATCTCAGGTTCTAATGCTGAATAATCAAAGAAAACTTGATATGTGAGAAGGCCATTATTTGACATTATGCTGAGTCAATTTGAATGCTTATCGGCGAACAGGTGGCTCTGCTATTAAGCGATTTCCGCAATTAAAGGGAAGGCTATATCTCAGGAACTACAGCACAGAATTGCAAATAAATTTATATGTCGATACACCGTGACATAAATTAGTGCTTATCAACTTTTGGTGTCAACCGCTCACCAGGTGGCACTGCTACACAGCGATTTCTGCAATTTAAGTGAAGGCTATATCTCAGGTTCTATTGCGTATCATCAAACAAATCTTGATTTGTGAGAAGGCCATTTATGAGACATTATGCTGACTCAATTTGGATGCTATCGGCCAATTGGTGGCGCTGCTATACTGCAAATTTCTTCGATAACGGGAAGACTATATCTCAACTTCAATGGCATATTACTGTACGAAACTTGATATGTGAGGTAACCAGGGCCCGATTAAGCTTTGAAGCTAGGGGAAGCTCAGTATCATTTCGGGGCCCTCTTTCATTTCAGAAAATCTTGTTTTCCTGTTACATATTGTAATATAAAAATGCTATAGACCAAAAATTAGTGTCTGTTATTTTTTTTTTATTCATATATCTGGGTGGTTTCTACACACAACATTAAAATCGTATAACTTATTAATTAATGAGAACATTCAGATTTTTGAGGTTAACTGTACGAAACTTGATATGTGAGGTAACCATTACCAAAACACATTTTTTAAGATGTTATTTATAAACAATAAAACTGTCTTTCTTAGGATATTTAGTGTTAGTTTTCTCAAGATGAAAATCATTTGCATTCATCATATTAGATAATTTTAATAAATAATAGTTTCAATAAATTATTCGCACTTAGTGAATTTGTATAGGAAAATATAGAAGAAAGTCTTGTGGTGGCCACAACATACTAGTTTTTCTTTTTCTTGTGTTTATAATTTTGCTTTTTCTTTAGCTAATCCTAATTTGTATATCTGCGTATAGTATTTCCTATAAATTTTGAGAAATTTGCATAAATTCTATATATTTTTTTAACAATAACTTACGATAAAATTGCTTTTATTTGTTAAAGGCATTTTAATCTTACAACTAAAGCACGTACTACGTTGTAAAAATTAGCGTAAAAATTGTTTAGTTGTGATCTTGTGATTTCCAGAGATTAGAATATCAGCAAGTACTAAAAGAATTATAATAAAATTATAGTGACTGATATCGCCATCTATTGGCAGAATTTGTATTTAATATTAAAAGGGAAGGCAATTTTCCCTTTTTATATAAATAAAAAGGGAAAATTGCCTTCTTACTTACTTTTATTTTTTATTGACATTTTTTTTAAATAAATAAATTTTACAAAAATTAAAACTGCAAAAGAGATAAATCTTTAAAATGTATATACTTATTTCTTTTTTTTTTTTTAATAATTTTTGTTATTTTAAAGGTTAATTTTATATTCAGCATTCTCATCTGATTGCACTTTAATCTAAATAAAAATTCGGTTGGGTAATTATTTATCACTAGATTGATAAACTAAACAAGATATCTGGATTAATTACGCACACAAAATAAAAAAATAAAAATATATACAGACACGACATTATTTCATTATTTAAAACATGAAAATCTGACATTGACAGATTTTAATTTAGTGCCAGAGGCCTACTGCTAAACTTGTTAACATCGACAAAATCTTCTTTAGTTAATTCGTCTCTTTTTCCCAATGAGGGGGAGGTGTGCCTTGATGGGGAATCATGTCAAAGTTGGGCCTTGGGGGGGGGGGGGACTCATGTCAAAGTTGTACCTTGGGGGGGGGGGGGACTCATGTCAAAGTTGGGCCTGGGGGAGGACTCATGTCAAAGTTGTGCCTTGGGGAGACTTCATTCAATAAATACCCATTCAATAAACCGACTGAAATAGGCCCTTAGCACTATTAAGAGTGTATTATAAAAATTCGACAACGCTGTACCGACTGAAATAGGGGTACCTTGGGGGGGGGACTCATGTCAAAGTTGGGCCTGGGGGGGGACTTCATTCAATAAATCCCCATTCAATAAACCGACTGAAATAGGCTTTTAGCACTATTAAGAGTGTATTATAAAAATTCGACAACGCTGTACCGACTGAAATAGGGGTACCTTGGGGGGGGGGACTCATGTCAAAGTTGGGCCTGGGGGGGACTTCATTCAATAAATCCCCATTCAATAAACCGACTGAAATAGGCTTTTAGCACTATTAAGAGTGTATTATAAAAATTCGACAACGCTGTACCGACTGAAATAGGGGTACCTTGGGGGGGGGGGGGGACTCATGTCAAAGTTGGGCCTGGGGGGGACTTCATTCAATAAATCCCCATTCAATAAACCGACTGAAATAGGCCTCTAGCACTAATAAATAAAAATAAAAAAGAAGAAGACTCAACTTTTGATTTAAAATCTAAGTGATGAAAACTATTGGGTTGTTCGATAAATAATTTCGTTTTTTAAAACCTTCGCTTCTAAAAACCAAGGCTTCTTCGAACGTGAAATTTTTCTACTTACCGAAAGATGGCAAAAGGTTATCTAATAAAATGGTCAATATATCATTGATTAATGTTTGTTGTTAATATAAATAAATTCACTTTGAAAAACATGAAAATAAACGACGTTATTTATCGAACAACCCAATAGTATTTAAGTACTTTTTAATAATTTATTTATTTATTGTCATTGAGTAAATATTTGTTTTAAATATTTTACAATTTGTCATAAATTTTTTGCTCAAAATATTTTATTATTTGTAATCTATTAGAAAATTAATTTCACAAAATTAAAAAAAGTAATAATAAATAGGACTGACTCAGAATCATTATTATTGAAATGTACTTTATTATACCCGTTCGTTCACCATATGGAAAAACAGAAAACAAGTCCTTCTGGCTCAGTCGGAAGTGTAGGTTCTCTTGGCTTCGTTATTCTTTCTGAAGTTGATCCATTTCCAGCGGGTCCGCACCCTCTATGAGTTTTTTTTTTTTTTTTTTTTTTTTCCGGAATTTTTTAATTACAGATATAATGGCGTCCGAGAATATGTGCAAAGGTTAATTTTTTATCTTTTATAACAGCTTTATCACCCCTCTAAATTACTCTGATGATAATAGAGATAATTAATTTTATCTTTACTTGAAACTTTTTTTTTACTTATTGTTACTATTATTATTATTGTTGTTAATATTTACTGTTTACTACACCTTTTTTTATTATTATTTACAGGAAAATCCCATAATTACCACGTTTCATTTCGGGAATTTTTCTGTACAGTGATGGTCATCTACAATTATTAACAAACGGCCAATAGAAAATTTCTTTTTTTTTTTTTTTCCAGTATACAAAATCCACATGTCAACACAAATTTATCAGCCAGCTGCTAGGAGCTTTCCATATATTTTTTTTACAATTAGTTTGTCTTTTCGATTAAAGTTGAACATCATACGGATAATTTCTTTCGTTACACGCTTTTGACAACAGCCGCTTGTTAAACGCAGGTTATAAAGTAAATAATTACAAGATAAAAAGAACTTTTTATATACCATGTTTTTAAATTTTCTGTTGAATCATATAAACGCTACCGAAGACAGCGGGGACCCGAAACCATTGGCTAAAAGTATTTAAAAAATGCATTGTCACCGTGTTCTGAGCTATTCTGAAACTTTCAAACGTCTAGCTAGTCGGGAAGTTACATGATTGTTGAATCATACAAACGCTACCGAAGGCAGCGAGGACCCGAAACAATGACTAAAAGTATTTAAAAAATGCATTGCCATCGTGTTCTGAACTATTCTAAAAGTTACTAATGTCTATCTACTCGGGAAGTTAGTTAAATAAATTTTCTGTTGAATCATATAAACGCTACCGAAGGCAGCGGGGACCCGAAACAATTGACTAGAAGTGTTTAGAAAAGGCATTGTCACCGTGTTCTGAGCTATTCTGAAAGTTTCAAATGTCTGGCTAGTCGGGAAGTTAGTTAAAAATCGATTGCGAGATTTGTACTCGACAAACAAACAAGAAACAGAGTTAATAAAAACGTGGTAAAATTAATTTTCAAAATTCTTTCCATGAAGTGGGAATAACCTTCTGCATATTTATTCGTTTTTTCGTTTAAAAATTTAATTTTTTTCATAATATAAAATTTTTAAATAATTATATTATACGTTTTACACCAGCAATATATTCATCGCATGTAACATTTTGAAAGTTTAAAATGGAATCGAATGAATATTCTAACACACTAGCCTTTCCCGCGCAGAACATCTGCATGATAGTACCTACATACCTAGTTAATATGATTTTCAGAAAAATCTCATAAATAAAATCACTGGAAAAATTCAATTTTTTTTATTATTAATAACTAGCAGGCTTTGCCCGCTTCGCTGGACATTAAACTTAAATGAGTTGTCAAAATCCCATATCTTTATTAATAACCCAAGTTCTCGCTGTGATTGGTAGAGGTTTTCTCGCTCGCAAAGTGAGGAGTCTAGGTCTCCACTGTCTTCGGCACAACTTACCCACTTCTTACTTCCCCTTCCTCAGCGGGTGAGTTCGAAGTTTTGCAAAATCACACTAATGTACATCATGCGTACACTTAATCAATATACAGTCTGGGTCCCCACTGCCTTAGGCACAACTTACCCACTTGTTACTTCCCCTTCCTCAGTGAGTGAGTTCGAATTTTTGCAAAATCCCACTAACGTACATAATGCGTACACTTAATCAATATCCGCACACCAAAATTCGCCATTCTAAGATAATTCAAAGCGAATTCAAACGGAAAAACATGTTTTTACACATGTTTATTGGGAACGACTTCAGTATAAACCCACAACGATATTTGGCGATTTTTTTTTGTTGGCGATTATGGCTAAATCATAAATCTAAAAATCATAAATCATATATGATAAATGATAAAATCATAATCTAAATCATAAATCCAAAATAAACAAAATATTAGGCTGCCATATTATATCGCAAACAGTCCAGAACGACATCGTTATCCTTCAAAACAACGCCAAAGAAAAATCGCCAAATTCAGCTGTGGGGTTATACAGAAGTTATACCGTTTATTGCCCTCCGACTCCGAGAAGGGGGGGGGGAGATTTCGAATTTCGTGAAATCCAGTTACAATAAGTGCCGGATGCAAACAAACAATTTACGCACCAAATTTCGTGACCACAGAAGTCTTTAATAGAAAATATAAATAAATAAGTTCAAAATGCATAGCTTTAGTATGGGAACCTTTGGTGACTTTAAATATTTTAAGCCATTTTTGCGATGAACTGAATTGGCTATCTCAATTGTGCAATCAAAGATCTTGGCGAGAAACGTCCGAGCTACTTCGGTTCCGAATTTCAAATTTTGCCAAAGGGATCCAATACTAAAGCTGTTCCATATCGAATCTGGGTCAAAAACGGAAAAAGGGTAAAATAAATTAGAAATATCAGACCTATATTCATAAATTTGGTACCAAATGAAAGAGGCGATTTTTCTGAATCCAGGATTGCAAACAGTTTTTCGATGCGACAATTAGATATTAAAAAAATAACTAAAGTATGAAATTTAAGTGCAACGGAAAAAGGGGAAAATAAATTAGAAGTATCAGACCTATCGTTACAAATTCAGTACCAAATCAAAGAGATGATTTTTCTGAATCCTGGGGTGTAAACAGTTTTTCGATACGACAATTAGATGTTTTAAAATTAACTAAAGTATGAAACTCAGATGGCAAAACTTCATTTAAATCTTTTCATAATTTGTAGTGCGATTCACGCGAATGAAAAAAGTCTTTATCTTAAAAATTTATTTTTGCATTTTATTTTTCCATTCAAAGCGTTTTAGTGAAAAAATATTTATGGCGCATGCGCAGGCGTTTTTTACCCACAATTTAAACACTAATCAGAATTTTGAAAATTTCTATAGATATAATTTTAAGTTGGGTGAAGACCTAAGTTTCTGCCAAGCGCCGTTGAATTCCGTCCAGCCGTTCTCGAGTGATGCCCGGACAAACGTGTTTTAGTCTTTTACCCCCCAGGGGGGAACGGGGGAGAATTTCTGAAAAGTTGATGGATATAATTTTAAGTTGGGTGAATACCTAAATCCCTGCCAAGCGCCGTTGAATTCCGTTCAGCCGTTCTCGAGTGATGCCCGGACAAACGTGTTTTAGTCTTTTACCCCCTAGGAGGAGAACGGGGGGGAATTTCTGAAAAGTTGATAGATATAATTTTAAGTTGGGTGAAGACCTAAATTTCTGCCAAGCATCGTTGAATTCCGTCCAGCCGTTCTCAAGTGATGCCCGGACAAAAAAAGCGACATTCGGACACGATGACATACACACAGACACACACACACACACACACACACACAGGCAAAATTTTCTGAAGTCATTTTCGGCTTTCATGGGGTGTGAAACGTGAAGATATCGCAAAATTTTTCGATTCCGACAAATTTACAGACAAAACTCTGATTTTATTAATATAGATAAAATATATTTAAATCTGATATTTCCATTATAATTTCAGTTTCAGATTTTTTTTTTTTTTTTCCCGCTGCAAAGTTAAAAATCCCTTTTCGGCAAGCTTAAAGGCAAATGTATATCTTTGTTAATGGTTTAATATTTAAAAATATTTTCATCTGCTTATTTAGAGAAATAATACGCGACAACATACATAAAGAAAAAATTAATATGCAGGGTGATCAGTTTAAAAGAGTACCCGTGGTTTTTTCTTATAACCCTTAAATCTGACGGATGTGGCAACCATTCTAACATTGAAGTATGATTGTTTGAACCTTGTTTAAGTATGCGAGACAATTTCTAACACTGTTGGACTGTTACAACTTCATTTGTGAGGTAAAACAGAAATGGAGACGCAAATTGTTTTTAATCCTGTAATAATTTTATTTTTGAAAAACATAATTTAATTCAATTTTTTTACATTATCATTCCTCACAGAAAATGTTCGCCACAATTTTGAATGCATACATGAACACGTCGAACCAGGTTTTTGACACACTTCGCAGCATTGTTGGTGTTATTGACGAGATTTTTTCAGTTATGATCTGTTTTAATTCATCGATGTTTGCAGGACTTCTCTGGAAAAGCCTATGAAATGACAATGTAAAAATTATAATGATAATGTAAATGTGATGTAGGAATGATAATGTAAAAATTTTTAATTAAATTTTGTTTCTCACAAATAAAATTATTACAGAAATAAATAATCTGGAATAAATAATCTAATAATACTATAAATTAGTTCTGTGTGAGGGGGGCTACCGCCCTCCTCAACCCCCCCGTTTCATTAATGCACCTACATTTATATAGAATTTAATTCGGTTATTAAAAAATAATTCTGTTTTTTAAAAAAAAATTATTAAAATTATTATTTAAAAAAAATTATCTTTTATGATAATGCAGACGATTTCCATATTAGAGAAGTAGTATAACACCAAATGTCCAAAAAAAAAGTCCATTTTATTCTCAATATTTAAAAAAAAAAAAAAAAAAAAAAGATTTTTTTTCTAAGTTTTTTTTTTTTTTCCGTTAAAAACAAAAAAAAAAAAAAAAAATCGATAACTTTGTTTTAAACTATATCCATAATGAAATTATGGGTATAAACTCGTAAAATGCAATAAACTCGCAACAATTGTTTCGGGTAAAAAAAAAACACACGACCCTTCATCAGGCGAATAAAGTAAGCACGAGTGCTGCAGTCAAAGTGGCAACGCTTTGACTGCAGCACTCGTGCTTACTTTATTCGCCTGATGAAGGGTCGTGTGTTTTTTTTTTACCCGAAACAATTGTTGCGAGTTTATTGCATTTTATGGTGTTTATTCAAAGTTTGTAAGTAATATTTTTTACAACGCCAGTTTTGTGGTGCTTTTTTATTAGATAGATAGATAGATAAACGAAGTGATTGAAATAAGTGGATTTCTAAAGAAATCAACCTAAAATAGACAACATTTTTAGAAATGTAAAGATAAAATATTTAGCTCAATGGACATAAATCAGTCTGATGTTTAAATAAAAAAAAAAAAAAATCATGTGCAAAAAATTGCTTTGAAGGAAAAAAAAAATCATATTTAGAAAAAAAAAAAAAATAAAATAAATAAATAAAGAATTCATCTTAATGTATTAACATTTTATCAAACTGAAATAATTTTTAGAGCATTCATTATACATTAAAACTGTTACTGATTGGAGAACTATTCACATTTTTTTTTTTTTAAATCTTATAAATACGAGGGTTGCTATTTATATTTCTGGCCTTGGCAACAGTAAGTGTTGCTAGGCGACCGCAGACGATTTTAATCGAAAGTTTGATATTTTTAAACATAAATTCAGCAGACGATTTACCATTATAGCTTTATTTGTGTTGTTGACAGTAAATTGAAAAGTTCTTCTCTTTCAAAAAATGGAATTGAATCGTGAAAATTTTCGTGCGATTATTTTTCATAACTTTCGACGTGGATTGTCAAGACAAGAGTGTTTCGATGAACTTAATTCTTTATACAGCGATAAAGCGCCATCCTACAGCACTGTAAAAAATTGGTATAACGAATTTAATCGTGGTCGATGTTCGATCCAGGACGAATCCCGTGCAGGTCGTCCAAAATCCGTTGTTGTGCCAGAAAAGATCGATGCTGTGCGTGAACTGATACAGCAAGATCGTCATGTGACATACCGTGAGATTGAGGCGTCTTTGGACATTAGTATGACTAGCATCAATAAAATATTGCATGAACATTTGAGCGTAAAAAAAATTTGTTCGCGTTGGATCCCGCATAATCTGATAAACGCTCAAAAAAAGGCTCGTGTCAATTGGTGCAAGGAAATGTTGGAAAAATACGTTCAAGGTACATCAAAGGCTGTGTATAACATCTACACAGGTGACGAATCATGGATCTATGCATATGAGCCGGAAACAAAACAGCAATCAACTGTATGGGTCTTCCAAGGCGAGGCAAAACCAACAAAAGTTGTTCGAGGAAGAAGCACATCGAAACAAATGATTGCCTGTTTCTTCGGCATTAACGGTCATGTGGCAACAGTGGCGTTAGAGCAACGCAGGACGGTCAATTCTGAATGGTACACGACCATTTGTTTGCCAGAAGTCATCGGAGAAATTCGAAAAAAGCAGAAGAACAGGCGAATCATTCTTCATCATGACAATGCGAGCTCTCACACATCGACTCAAACAAATGCATTTCTGACTGAGCGAAAGATCGAACTGATGGGTCATCCGCCGTACAGCCCTGATTTGGCACCCAATGACTTCTTCTTATTCCCACACATCAAAAATAAATTACGTGGACAACGATTTTCGACCCCCGAAGAAGCGGTTGATGCATTCAAAACGCATGTTTTGGAGTTACCTCAATCGGACTGGAAAAAGTGCTTTGAAAATTGGTTCAAACGCATGCAAAAGTGTATTGATCATCATGGAGAATATTTTGAAAAGCAATAAAACCAATTTCGATCCTACATATTTGTTTTTTCATTAAAAGGCCAGAAATATAAATAGCAACCCTCGTATATTGTTTAGAATATGCGTGTTGAAATTTCAAAAGTATACTTAATGGTGGGGAAAAATAAAATAAACAATAATACCATGTATATTTCCTGAATAATTAAATAAAAACTATTTTAAACAAATCATCATTGAAATTCATCACAGATTTTACTATTTTTATTCTTAATGGATTACTCATTAGTTCTCTTAATTTAAACTTCGCCAGAAATAATTGATAGAAAAAAAAAAAAAAAAAAAAAAGAGCTAAGTGGCTTGATATCTCTTATCTCTGATGCTCTTATTCACCAATAACTTCAACTCACGGTTGAACATGAAAATCTGAAAAGCGTATAAAGGCGGAGTGCAAATTTTCAGCAAATTTTGACGTGCTATTGCTGCCATCTAGCGGTATAGTTATTTTCAGACTTTTTAGGTGAAAGAAACCAATAAAAGATTATATGAAATCCTCGACACTAGATGGCAGAAACAGCGTGTCGAATTTTGCTGCAAAGCTGTACCCTGCCTTTAGATGCTTTTTAAGTTTTTGAGTTGAACCGGCAGTTGAAGTTAATGGTGAATACAGCCATAAGGCTGTTATTCACCAATAACTTCAACTCCCGGTTGAACATGAAAATTTGAAGAACGTATAACGGCTGCGTTCAAATTTTCAGGAAATTTTGCCGTGTTGTTTCCTCGGAGGAAGGATACATATAGAGAGGGCGAGAGCTCGTTCAATGAAGTCTCAACTGTAACCGGTTCAGCCATATTGGAACACCCAAAAAGTTTTTGTAAATCACGTTGGCTAGTGCAGATTATGACAGATTTTATTAGCTTATTTCTTACAATCAAAACATTCATTTTGATTTTTTAGCGTAATTATAATCATATGCATGTTTAATAATTTACTAGCAGGCTTTGCCCGCTTCGCTGGTCCATAAATGTAAAGGAAACTCTTTTCTATATAGCTTTATAACAATAAGATAAAATATTTGAATCCCAGTTACATGTGAACAACACTATACGTGGTGCGCATAATATTACTTTTACGTTATTTCCTATGTTTACTTTGTTTATCCAATCAACCATAAAATGACAGCAATTTCACGCCAAATATTACAATATGCTGTGACCGGCTACGTCTGTTGCATGAGACAATTAATTTTTTGTGTTTATATATAATTCATGGTTTGTAAACCTGATAGTACAGCCTTAATATAGTTCTCTCTGGCGACTTTTGAATTTTTGTCACCATTTTAGACTTTTAATCCATTGTAACAATAAGACTTAATCCCTTGTAACAATATGCTATGAGCGCTATTTCTGCCGTATTTTAGACAACTGATCTTTTTATTTTTATATTTATTTCCCATTAAACATATTTTTATTTTTATTTATTTATTTAAATATTAATTTGAATTATTCAAATATTTCTGTTCGACAGCGTGCAAGTGCAGTAACACGCAGAGGCTCATTTGTTTGTATGATAAATTAGCATAGTGATTATTACATAAAAAAATAAATAAATAGGTAAACATTATCGTGCTACACAACTTTATTATATCGCTCCATTGGCGGCTTTTGAATTTTTGTCGTCATATTAGCGATGGAATTTTTTTTTTTTTTTTTTTGTATGAAAAGGGGAAGACTGTTCTGCTAATAATCTTATCAGACTCTTTTTTGTTTATACATAAGAATCCTTCATATTCTGCTTATATTTTTAATGGTTTTTAGGTTTAAAATTGTGCTTGTTGAAATAAATTTCCTATGTTTAAAACTGCATTTTTTCTGTAAATTTTCTGTAAAAATAAATCATTTATGTTTTTATATATTTGATGCGCTACTTAGATTAAAATGGCTGTTGCTATATTAAACTTCTTGTCGAAAAACGTTCGGTGTACTTCAACACCAAAATTTAAAAAATCGCCCAGCAGGATCTATTAATGAAACTGATAAAATAAAAATATGGTTCATAGAGTTTAAAAAATCTATTTTAAAAAACTTTTAAAACCCAAATTCTTAATGTATCGTATCACATACATAGATATAGTAAAAATATATAGATTGATCATTGGGGTGAAAAAAGGGATTCCTTTTCACTCGGGAAAAAACGGCGATTTTACCAAAATATGGTAGTCTTTCCCCGAGTAAATACACACGGAAGTAGACACAAATATTTTAGCAAATAAAATTCATGAATAATTTATTTACTAAAGGTGAATGAAAAACTCCAAATATTGTTTCAAATTCATTTTTCTTCTTTTCCTTTTTTTTTTTTTTTTCAATACCACTTAATGGCTGATTCCAAAGCTTTTTTTTTTCGGCATCAAAAATCTTTGCACGATAATATGGGGATGATAGATCTATATATATTATTATATCTATGATCACATAAATCTTTTCGAAGTTAGAATAAAACTTAATTTGAAAAAAAAAAAAAAAAAAAAAAAAGATGTAACCTTTTTTGTTTATTAACCAAAAAAATTGATGAAATTACAAATGCAAGTTAGTCTTGTGGGGTACAGGCTATATATTATATTTTTGTGTTCGTGAGAGAAAATTTAAAAGAATTTGAAAACTGCAATTTTTAATCCCACTTCAAAAACATGTGACTTAATGTGAAGCAGATTTTTTATTTTTTTTTCTCCTAACGGTTTCCATACATTCTTCTGCTGTTGCTACCTAAAATTAATACTTTAGTTAATTTAAAAAAATCTAATTGTCCGATTGATAAGCTGTTTAATGCATCAGATTCACAAAAAATTTCCCTTTCATTTGGTATCTTATTTATAACGATACGACTGATATTTCTAATTTATTTTCCTCATTTTAAATAAATGTACGGGTTTTTTTATTTATATTATTTTTATTCTGTCGAAAAAATGGCAACAATTAAATTATGGATAAAATTTAAATGGCTTATTTATCAGAAATTAGAAGGTTATTATTTTCACATTTTAATTAATTAAGAAAAAACTAATCAAAAATTCGAAAATCTGACTTCGATGTGCACAATGATTCTTCGGGGGGCACCTTTGTGTTAAATCTCGTGACTGTCCGAGCTACCGTTTTCGAGAACAGTGAAATATATAAACAAATATTGCTCACTTAATAGTATAAGATAAATATTAACTATAAAATTTTTCGAAATATGTTACTTTTTAATGTTTAATAAATTACATTTTTTATGATTAGACACCATAAAAATATTCAAAGTTATATATATATATATATATGTATGTATGTGTTAAAACTACAAAATAGTTTTAACATGGTTTACTTTATAATTCTGATTAGAAATACTCAGAGAAAAACGTTTCCAAAAGCAATCATTAAATAAATTCTAAAAGAGAGTTTTAAGAAAAATAATCTGAATTAAAATGCTCAAAAAAAAAAAAAAAAAAAAAAAAAAAAAAAAATTAAAATTAAATTAATTCAGAATTAATATTATCCAGAACTATTAAAAGAGGTTAAGATCATGTGAAAAATATTATTCAAGAGAATATTTTCAGCTTCAAAACCTAGCCATTTTCTTTTCATTTACCACCCACAGAAAATAAGAGTTCAACTTAGTGCATTCACCCCAGAGTCCCAAGGGACGCTCAAGAATTTTACCACCCCCGCATTCCAAATTTTCAAAATTCCCAGACAAACAAAATTCCGGAGGTAATCTTCCGCGGAATTTTAAATGAGCGTCAATTTGGCGTCCTTTTAAAAAAATATATAAAATTATTAAAATTAGAATTTAAATACAAAAAAAATTATAAAGAATTTAATTATAGACCTAGCAAAAACATTTTCAAAGAAAAGATTCTAGTTATAAACAGAGAATATATATATAAAAAAAAAAAATATTTAACGCGCGCTCTTTTCATCTCGCGTATCTATTCGGATGGGAAGAGGGAGCGATTGGGGAAAGAAGGGTGCACTGATGAGAGAGAGAGACCACACAAGCTCTTCAACTCCAAGCATTGACGGGGGCCTGTGGGAGCATCTCCGCTACGGCGGGGATGCTTTCCCCTGTCTTTCTCGCTCGAACAACCACCGGCAGCAGTCGCAGAGAGGAAGAAGATGAACCGTGCTCCCAGTGTATTGCGAAAGAATGACACCACTCCTCGACCTATATAATAAGAAAACGGCATAGGGTTAATATTTTATCGGCGATTTAAAAAACAATTTCAGCAACATGACAAATGAAGATAAGAGATGTGTTCCGGGGTTCCTGTGAAGCAATTTCATGAGAAATTAGTTATTATTGTTATTTAATACCAATCGGTGACAATCCCAGACTGCAATCTAATGTTGATGGAAGTGCATAAAACGAAAGAGTATAATAAAATACATGTGGATTAACGAATGTAATCATTCAATTCAGAACATACATAAAAAGAAGATGTGAACTTCCCATCCAACATTGAATTTTTGATGAACGTAAAGACTTTATGAATATAAACTTCCCAACCAACATTGAATTTTTGATGAACGTAAAGACTTTATGAATATAAACTTCCCAACCAACATTGAATTTTTGATGAACGTAAAGACTTTATGAATATAAACTTCCCAACCAACATTGAATTTTTGATGAACGTAAAGACTTTATGAATATAAACTTCCCAACCAACATTGAATTTTTGATGAACGTAAAGACTTCATGAATATAAGTGTCACTTTGCTGTGAGCTAGTAATCTGCATTTGGTTCTCAAAATTATGTCATATTATGCTACGTGCCAAATTTTCTGGTGATCATCCTATTTATCAGAAGCTTCTGAATTTAATTTTCATCACTAAATGTCATCAATAAATAGACGTTTGTCTATAATCTATGCTGTTGTCATTTTGAGGTAAGAGTTTATTCATTCCTTTTAATTTCTCTTGCAGCCATCTTGATACAGCTGAGTTCGGAGAATTAAGGATTCTAATAAAAAACTATTATTAAAATAATAATAATAATAAACGAATAAATAAGATGCCATTAATTCTAAGCAATTTATCCTAAAGATACATCTATCTCCGACCTCATCTGTATTCAAAGTAAATAAAATAAAATTGATAATTAATTTACATTAATTTACTATTTTGTGATTCAAGTGATCACAATATCATAATTATCTCGCACTTTTTTCTTTAAAAATTTCATAATCAATCGATCATTTATTTACAAATGATTTATATTTTTTAAATAATTTGACATTCAATCACAAATAAATATATCTTTTTAAAGATTTTTATCATAAATAAAAAACATATTTTTTTCAAACAAAATATTTTACATGGTGCCGTGAGCCAAAAGTAATATACATATACTTTTTAACGGGTTGAGAACAGGGTTCATTTATGTTGATTTTTTTTAGGACGCAATGATCTCATATCATGTAGTGGAGAGTCATCTTTCATGCAAATTTAATTTTTTGTGTAATATATATTATGTAATTAAATTTTCTTAAAGAAAATTCATCTCTGAAATATTTATTTAATCACTGCCTATTCATATTTATATATATCTATTTATTAATTATTTCAAATATATGTATTATTTATATTCAGAAATGGATTTTCATATTATGTTTTTTTTCATGGCCATTTAAAATCCTTTCCTTCGCATTTTATAACTATATTTATTTGAAATTATTTGTATCAATATATGTAATTATTTTTGAGGGGAATAATAATGTCGAATGGTAAGGATGTAAGTTTAGTTTCCTCGATTGAGCCATTCTGTGGGGGTGAAACCGAAAATTTTGGCTTCTTTATTGACCAATTAGAGGACTTAAAAAGTCTTGAAAAATGGTCCGATGCCAGAGCTTTATGCATATTAAAATTGAAACTAAAAGGCAAAGCCCTTGACTTCATATCTACGGACCCAAATGCAAGCAAAGCTAAAAGCTTTGCTGATCTGAAACAACTATTAAAAAATAAATTTACGTCAAAAAAAAGTTTCTCGGAACTCCAAGTAGAGTTCCATAACATATCTCAAAGCCCAAACCAAACAATAAATGATTTGGCTGAAGAAATATCAGCCAAAGCATTAGCTTATTTAAACCCCACCAATGACAACGATCCCAAACTAAATTATTTAATTGAATCCATGAAACTAACTCAATTTCTACAGGCATTAAATCCAGGCGTGAGATGCGAAGTCAAAAAATTAGGACCCAAAAGCTTCAATGAAGCAATTAGAAGTGCAAAAAATATACAAAATGCACTTTCAGAAGAAAGTAATAACTCTTCCGAAAATTTTGAACTGAACAACATTATAAAATCCCAGGCGGAGACAAATAATAAGTTAAACAAACTTAACGAGCGGTTGGAGAAAATCTCAAATATTAATACGACAACAAACCCCAATGTAACTCCGACACATATTTCGGCTCAGCCAATGATATGCCATATATGCAAAAAAGTGGGCCATATAACAACGGATTGTTGGTTCTTTCCAAGGCCTCATAATTATTCTCAGATCATGCCTCACTAACCTCTGACAGTCCAACCCCGAAATAAATTCTCTCAAATGCACTCTAACTTCTCTCCTTATCAGAGATATTTTCATGATAATAAAACAGATTTTAGACGAAGGGGTGACGGCAATAACCGTGGTACATATGCCGATCAAAATCGTGGGAGGAATCATAATTATCAGAATCAACGAAGAAGATACAACCCATACAAAAAAAATGGGAATAATAATCAGAATTTAAACTAAAGGTGGGTTCTTACCACTATCATCAGGGTAAGAACCCTAATTCAAAAAATGTCAAGAGATTTAATAATCCCACGCATAAAACTTCAATAAAATCTTCGAATCCTACTCCAAATGTCATTCTCTCTATCTCACAAAATTCTCAGGATTTACCATTAATCAATTTGCAGTTTGGTAAAACATCATGTAAGGCATTGATCGACACAGGGGCAAATGTATGTCTATCCAATCCTCAACTCTAGAAAAAATAAAAGCCTTCACAAAAATTGACTATTTATCCCGCCCAGTACTTCTCCACACATTAAATCAAATCCCCATACCATTTATTTCAGTAGTTAAACTTAAATTTAAAATCAATAGCAAATGGTTCAACTCTGTTTTTTATGTTACTAAGGAGCAATGGAATTGCAATTATGAAATGATCCTAAGCTATAATTTCTTGCAGGCTAATAAAATCATCATTGACACACTAAATAAACAAATAATTCATCAAAACAATAGAATAAGCTATGATGAAAAACCACCCAAACTCAATAATAAAAATCAATCAACAAGAATTAATCACCCTATCAATAATGTATTCCTCACAAAATCAATTAACATTCCCCCTAAGTCATCCGAATTAGTAGAAATTGAAATTCCATCTAAGGCTTTGTACAATTCAGATATTTTATTTACTCCTTACTCAGGTCGAAATAAGTTTCACATGTCTAGTTCTATACATTCTCCAGGCAACTCTAACTTAATATATGTAATAGTTGATAATGATTCTGATGATAAACTAACCTTAAGAAAAGGTCATAAAATTGGTTCTGTTGAATTACTGAATAAAAATGACATCATCTCACCCAATAAAAATGAACTACTACAAATCAACAATATAAATTTAGAAGAAATTCACCAACTTAGAGCAAAAGAAATTCACGAAAACGACTTTCATTTATCCCATCTCAATGATGATGACAAAAATAAATTGCTAAATCTACTTATGAACAATTCACAAGTTTTTTCAAAATCTTACAAAACACTAGGTTCAACTAATGCAGTCACTCCACAATTTCAACTCCTTCATGATTTCCCAATTCAAACAAAACCCTACCCCATACCCAAGATAGCAAAGCAATACGCTCAACAAGAAATAAAAGAATTACTCGAAGCAGGCATAATAGAACAAACAAACTCAAATTATGCTTTCCCAGTATTGTTTATCAAAAAGAAACCCTTGCCAGGTGAAAATAAATTAAAATTTCGAATGTGCATCGACTACAGGCTTTTGAACGCCATAACTGAATCTTTCAAAATATGCCTTCCCAAAATAAACGACATAATCCATACCATTGCAGGTAAAAAATTATATTGTGTTTTAGATCTAAAATCTGCATTCTTCCAAATACAACTTAAAGACGAAGATAAACATAAATTAGCATTTTGCTCAGAATTAGGTAACATTCAGCCAACTAGATTACCTTTTGGTGGTCGTAATTCAACTTCCTATTTTCACACATTAATTTCAAAATGCCTAAATGATCTTAAAGGTGATAATGTTCAATATTTTTTGGATGATATCATTGTTGCTGCTGATACCACAGATGATTTATTACAAATTTTACAGAAAACTTTTGATAGATTAACTAAATTTAATTTAACTTTAGATCCATGCAAACTTCAATTATGTAAAAAAGAAATTACTTACCTTGGCTTTGTTTTAAATGAAAAAGGCTTTTCTCCATCAGAACAAAATATCTCTAAAGTAATAAAATTTCCAGTTCCTAAAAATGTTAAAAATGTCCAAAGTTTCCTAGGGATGGTTAATTATTTCAGACACCTAATCTTCAACTATGCTGAAATTATAGATCCTATTGTAAAATTAACTAGAAAAAATACTGCTTTTATCTGGTCCAAACAGTGTCAGGAATCATTCGAAAAATTACAAGAAATATTGCTTAGGAAACCAACTCTTAAAAATATTGATTTTGAAAAAGACCTTTATCTAGTTACTGATGCTTCTAAAGTTAGCATCTGCGGTATTCTTATGCAGAAACATAATAATAATTTCCTTCCAATTGAATTTTTCTCTAAAACTCTTTCCACTGCAGAATCCAGATATCCCTCCATACGGAGAGAATTTCTAGCAATATATGCATCTATAAAACACTTTCATGAATACCTTTATGGGAAGAAATTTTTTATCTTGACTGATGCCAAACCTTTAACTCATCACATACATCTTGACAAACAACCAGAAATTGTCGCCAGATGGTTAATGTACCTACAACAATTTGAGTATGAAGTACAACATATACCAGGTTTCAAAAATCCCGCAGATTTTCTTTCAAGAATGACAGAAGAGAATCGTCAAAAATATAATCATAATCACAATCAAGCCCGTAGAATAAACAACATATATTTATTTGAAACTAATGATAAATTATCTCACTCTAACATACTTACTGAACAATTAAAAGACACTAAAATCCAAGAAATAATTCAAAAAATAAAAGACAAAGACAAATTAACTTCAAAATTATACTTTATTCACGATCATACAAATCTATTAATGAGGAAATTCTTAAAAAGAAAATACACATACAAACCCAAAATCTTGACTCGAATTGTTCTTCCACAATCTCTGGTAAACGAAGCTCTAGCGACAGCTCATACTCCACACTTCGGCACACAGAAGACCTATAACTTCTTAAATGGAAAATACTTTTGGAAAAAAATGTATCTGGATATTAAACAATTCTGTGAATCATGTCAAAAGTGTATGAAAGTAAAACCTAAAGCAAAACTTACCAAAACTGTAATGATTTCAAAGAGTAATTATGCCCCAGGGGAATTCATTTCCATGGACATTGTAGGTAAACTCCCAACGTCTAAGGACAACAAAGTTTTCATCTTAACTTTGATTGACCATTATTCACGATTTTTGGATGCCTTTTCATTAAATACCATAACTTCTTCTGCAATAATTAAGTGTCTAAATGTTTATTTTTCTCGCTATGGTATTCCAAAAATTATTTTGACTGATAATGCTAAATACTTTTGTTCACAAGAAATCGAGGATTTCTATAAATTGCATAATATAGAGCACCGTAAATCCTCAATTTACTATCCACAGTCTAATGCAGTGATAGAACGTGTTCATAGAACACTTAAAGAATCAATTTCAGCAATGTGTAACAAATCCTCAGAATGGTCAGACTTGTTACTTAAATTTAAATTACATTACAATAACTCTAAACACTCTGTTACAAAATTCACACCTGCTGAATTATTTTTTGGGAGACCCTTAAATACCCCAATTGATATGAATTCTTTGCCTAATTTTGAAGATATACCTGAGAATTACTGTGCAAAACAGAGAAAACGCATTGAAACCACTAAAAAATTGGTCGCTGAGAATGAGAAACATTTCTTTAAACACCATGAATCACACATCAAGGGCAGGGAAGTCCCTCAATTTCAACTTGGTGATATTGTATTCATGAAAGACCCTTTGCATACTAGACCCTTTCAAATCAAGTATCTCGGTCCATTTGAGATACAAAGAATCCTAAGAAATGGGAATTACGTTATTAAACATACTGAAAATGATGAAACTAAATCTATCCATGTAAGCAAATTATTCAAATTGAAAAATTTCAATTCTCAAGGCACTGCAAATGATGCCTAAAATAATGGTATTGAAAATACATAAACGAAACAAAAAAAATAAATAAATAAATAAATAAAAATAAAAAAAAAAATATATATATATATATATCAAAACACAAAATTTATTTTTAAAGAAAAATGAAGTTAATAAAATGAGTGAGCACAATTTCCATGGAAAAATCATCTTTATTTATGTAAACATATATACATATTTTCTTTTCGCCTTTATCTTGATTCTTCATACAAATGACCTCTGTTGTCCTGTTTACACTTCTCTAACTTCAGCTTAAGACTTGATACTCGTGAGGAAAATTTATGTGCACATTCCTCTTTACTTACCAGTTATGGCTGGTCCACGACTGTCAAGAGAGTTTCAGGTCCTATATAGGATTCAAAAATACAAGAGTTATGAAAAATTAATTAAATTGCTTTCAAGAGAAAGTAGAGAATCTAGTAGTGTAATACACATCAGACAGTCAGAATTAATAAAATCAAGATCATACGGGCATTTTCCTAAATTATATTTTTTTTATATACTTGCAAATATACTCATACTAAATATATCTCTACCTGAGAATAATTATTATTATGATAACAATTTAAAAATAAGTTTTTTTTGTGATATCATAATTGCTCACTTATACACATCTAAATATCTAGTATGCACAGTATTTCTACAAAACAATTGTTTTTCAAAATGTATATGTGTTTCATCATATTATATGTACCAAGGATATTGCATGAAGAAAATGTTATTCTATGGTCATACTTTACAAAATATAATGAATATATTTATTGACAAATTGCATGAGAGGTTTCTCCACTACACACGGCATATATGTTTTTTTATTTATCATGGCTGCATGGAGATCCAATCCAATTCTTACCTCATTTATTTACTTATATATATCTATCTATTATATATTGTGTTGTATCGTGTTTGATGTCATACATATAACCCATTTGTTTGCTTTTATGTTCATTGTTTATCATTTTTATTCATTGTTTACATCAACCAAGTGTTCTACATAGTGTGCATGAACTTTTAATTTATATACTCCATATTTGGTGGCACACTCACAGCTATTGGTATCAAAAACATTATTGATGTATACAGAACATCTAAGTTGTCGTGATTCCCCATTCGCTTCTTCTTTTTTTCCATAAGGGGAGAGTATGTTAAAACTACAAAATAGTTTTAACATGGTTTACTTTATAATTCTGATTAGAAATACTCAGAGAAAAACGTTTCCAAAAGCAATCATTAAATAAATTCTAAAAGAGAGTTTTAAGAAAAATAATCTGAATTAAAATGTTCAAAAAAAAAAAAAAAAAAAAAAAATTAAAATTAAATTAAATCGGAATTAATATTATCCAGAACTATTAAAAGAGGTTAAGATCATGTGAAAAATATTATTCAAGAGAATATTTTCAGCTTCAAAACCTAGCCATTTTCTTTTCATTTACCACCCACAGAAAATAAGAGTTCAACTTAGTGCATTCACCCCAGAGTCCCAAGGGACGCTCAAGAATTTTACCACCCCCGCATTCCAAATTTTCAAAATTCCCAGACAAACAAAATTCCGGAGGTAATCTTCCGCGGAATTTTAAATGAGCGTCAATTTGGCGTCCTTTTAAAAAAATATATAAAATTATTAAAATTAGAATTTAAATACAAAAAAAATTATAAAGAATTTAATTATAGACCTAGCAAAAACATTTTCAAAGAAAAGATTCTAGTTATAAACAGAGAATATATATATAAAAAAAAATATTTAACGCGCGCTCTTTTCATCTCGCGTATCTATTCGGATGGGAAGAGGGAGCGATTGGGGAAAGAAGGGTGCACTGATGAGAGAGAGAGACCACACAAGCTCTTCAACTCCAAGCATTGACGGGGGCCTGTGGGAGCATCTCTTCTACGGCGGGGATGCTTTCCCCTGTCTTTCTCGCTCGAACAACCACCGGCAGCAGTCGCAGAGAGGAAGAAGATGAACCGTGCTCCCAGTGTATTGCGAAAGAATGACACCACTCCTCGACCTATATAATAAGAAAACGGCATAGGGTTCATATTTTATCGGCGATTTAAAGAACAATTTCAGCAACATGACAAATGAAGATAAGAGATGTGTTCCGGGGTTCCTGTGAAGCAATTTCATGAGAAATTAGTTATTATTGTTATTTAATACCAATCGGTGACAATCCCAGACTGCAATCTAATGTTGATGGAAGTGCATAAAACGAAAGAGTATAATAAAATACATGTGGATTAACGAATGTAATCATTCAGTTCAGAACATACATAAAAAGAAGATGTGAACTTCCCATCCAACATTGAATTTTTGATGAACGTAAAGACTTTATGAATATAAACTTCCCAACCAACATTGAATTTTTGATGAACGTAAAGACTTTATGAATATAAACTTCCCAACCAACATTGAATTTTTGATGAACGTAAAGACTTTATGAATATAAACTTCCCAACCAACATTGAATTTTTGATGAACGTAAAGACTTCATGAATATAAGTGTCACTTTGCTGTGAGCTAGTAATCTGCATTTGGTTCTCAAAATTATGTCATATTATGCTACGTGTCAAATTTTCTGGTGATCATCCTATTTATCAGAAGCTTCTGAATTTAATTTTCATCACTAAATGTCATCAATAAATAGACGTTTGTCTATAATCTATGCTGTTGTCATTTTGAGGTAAGAGTTTATTCATTCCTTTTAATTTCTCTTGCAGCCATCTTGATACAGCTGAGTTCGGAGAATTAAGGATTCTAATAAAAAACTATTATTAAAATAATAATAATAATAAACGAATAAATAAGATGCCATTAATTCTAAGCAATTTATCCTAAAGATACATCTATCTCCGACCTCATCTGTATTCAAAGTAAATAAAATAAAATTGATAATTAATTTACATTAATTTACTATTTTGTGATTCAAGTGATCACAATATCATAATTATCTAGCACTTTTTTCTTTAAAAATTTCATAATCAATCGATCATTTATTTACAAATGATTTATATTTTTTAAATAATTTGACATTCAATCACAAATAAATATATCTTTTTAAAGATTTTTATCATAAATAAAAAACATATTTTTTTCAAACAAAATATTTTACAGTATGTATATATATATATATATATATATATATATATATATATGTCTGCACGTATATGTGGAGGGGAGAGGGTGTTAAATGGCTATCATAAATATAAATCAATTTATTATAAAATAACTTTTCATAGGCTAATTCGTTGAAGTTCTGTAAAGTTTAAGAAATTGTACTTTATTAAAATAACTAGCTGTTACCCGTGACTTCGTTCACGTAGAAATTTTGATGTGTATGTGTGGGAGACGGTTTGATCATAATATGTAATGTAATGAAACCTTATTATTGTGGTGCTGTGCAAAATAGAGTCTGATAAAGTATACTCAAAAAAATTTGTAACCCATTGAAAGATCTACGGGAAAAATATACAATTTATTTTTATTTTAATACCGATCTGTATACAACATTAAATGACTTATTATTTTCCGTCAACACATGCAAGTTCTGGGCACTTGAAACACGTGAACAACCAACATATAATTGACTGTGTGAGAAGCATGGAGTTCCTAAATGAATGCCTGCCACTTTTAAGGTTTTCCCCATAGGGATTTGTTGATATTTTCCGCTTGAGGAGTCGTCTCTTGACTTCTAGCTACTTTCATAGCCCGAGCTTTATTATTTCTGTTGGAAAGATTAGATTTGCGTTTCCCGGGCATTTCGAAAAACTATCAAATAATAATAATAATAATAAAACCTTTAAAAGGGAACTAAAAACAAAGTACTACTATGAAATAATAACAAATCAAAAGAATTAAAACTCCTAACAAATAAAAAGTAAATTATAATTCAAAAAAGTAAGAAAACGCACGTTAAATGACAAAGTGAAATAAAAAGTTAAAAATGAGAATAGTAATTAACCAAAAATATTGAACGTGTGATGCTTTCTACTTATCTATATAATATTTCTTTAACGTGGTCCAATAGGGCAGTTCCTTGTTTGTAAACAAACATCTCAACTTTTATGAGTGGTTGGCAAAAAGGCTTGGGAAAAGCATAGCGATGGAGGATCACCAATATAGTAAATTGCGCGGGAAAGTCGAGCGCCCCTTTTTTGCCAACCACCAGACGTCACGAGGAAATGCTCTATTACGATATACATGGGGATAAAAAATAATATTTATAAATGGACAATGTTTACACACGTGGAATAAGCTCAATAATTTAATAAGAAAAACTGACGACATTTGTCTGGTAAAAGTATTTTATATACTTCATGCTTAGTTAATAGTAGTTGGTATATAGAAAAATAAATAAATTAATTAATGTGTAAACTTGATCATGGTACAGCCTTAATGCCCTTGGCGACTTTTGAATTTTTGTTGCCGTTTTAGACCAAAATAGAATTTATGCGATTATTGTTCCTATATACGCAAGAGAAGTGTGACGTCACTGACCGTCCGTGGATGCAAGAAATTTGATTTCCTATGTTAATCGCCCATTGGATTTTTGTAAAAAATTATTAAAAATCGAGGAAAATTATTTCCCGATTTTAATCCCCATATTTGGGTATATATATATGCAATTAGTTATCATGTGCATGTGTTAGATTGAGTTATTTTGCTGTCAAATTGACAACATTTTAATTTTAAATTTCAAAACTCTGTCGTTCTTGGCGCTTATTGTATTTGGTGATCAAACACGTAATACGAAAATATACACGCCAGATGCATATTTTCGTAATATGCATAGTACGAAATATTGTTTCATATTATTCATTACTATCTTAATATAAGTTGTTAAAATAACTATGATTTTTGAAAGGAATTAAAATATGTTTGCCAGATAATTTGGCGATATTTTTTTTTTCTGCAAAGGATGACCGATATCAAATCTATTCCGCTGCAACATATTAGTATCTTTATCAGACACTTTATTTAGACATTTGAAAACAAATTTGACATCAAATTATGATAGAATATTTATCACTTTCCTTTTAATTAGTATATTAGTTGGATATTTATTGTGCAAATATCATCCTTTGAAATGAAATGTTTGTGTTTTCAATCGAATATGGAAGTTTGCCATTTTTTTTCTAAAGTTTTGAAATTAAAAATTCAAATTTTGTCAATTTTACAACAAAAATAACTTAATCTAACGCATAGCCATGATAACTAATACATATCTATACCTAAATATGGGGATTAAAATCGAGAAATAATTTTCCTCAATTTTTAATAATTTTTTACAAAAAATCCAATGGGCGTTTAACATAGGAAATATTTTTCTTGCATCCACGAACGGCCAGTGACGTCATCACTTCGCTTGCGTATTTCTTTCTATCTTTTCCTTTGCGAAAAATGTCCGATCTACTTCAGCATCAAAATTAAAAAAATTGTCCAGAATTATCAATAACAAAATACCTTTAATATAATGATGAATTAGCTTTTATGCCAAGCGTGTTCATCCGCCGTACTCAAAAAAAAAAAAAAAAAAAAAAAAAAAAATCTGAAGTTGAGGTATATAAAAAAATGAAATAAAATTCAGAAGAAATATCTTAGATTTGTAATATTACTATTTTATTTTAAAATTATAAAGTGTCATTTTCTCATCGACCAATTTAACATTTAGTAATTTTTTATTTTTCGCGTGAAAGCATATTTCATTTTATGTTGAAAAATAAATAAATAAAAATACCTCGTAAACTTTTTTGGCAACAATTAAAAATTTAAATGGCTTTTATTAAGTCAATTACCGGTTTATTATTTTCAAAATTACCGGTTTATTATTTTCAAAATTACCGGTTTTTTTTTTTTTTTTTTAAATCTAATCAAATTTTCGGTATAAATAGTAGCCTATGTTCTATTTCAGACTATTCTACATCTCTGTACCAAATTTCATCCAGATCCGTTTAGCCGTTGTGGCGTGATTGAGTAACAAACATCCATCCATCCAAACTTTCGCATTTATATATTAGTATAGATAATAATAATAAATGAATTTTGTTGCAAATTCAGAAAATTTTCTGCAAGTTATTTTTACATATTTATCTAACTTAACTTGACTAAGTAGATTGAGTTCTATTTGAGGGATCTTTTATTTTTCTTTCCTTGTAATTATTATTTTAATAAATTTAAATGCAGTAGCTTATAAATGATAATGATGACTTTGAACGATAAAATAAAATTATTTTAATCTAGCTCATATTCAAAATTTAAAGCTCAAATTAGTGTTTCCTCGCAGGAACTTTAATGGAAATTTATAGATTGAGTTTTTTTCTCTCTCTCTCTCTCTTGCACATATGATGCTAAGCTAAATTGTTGAAATTTATAAAATTTCTTGGAAAACAAAATTATTACTAAGAAGATTTTAAAATTCAAACAAATATTGATAATTCTTAGAAATAGAAAGCTAAATAGACAAATAATGTATATTTGAAAAATTAAATTTATGTAACTTGTAGAATTTGTTGTTTCAATCACTATTTTCTGAACCTCTGTTAAAAAGTCACCTCTCTGAAGGACCAGCAGAAGTTACGATAAAACCATCTCTTACATGGAGGAAAATACAGATAAGCAACGCCACCTGCTAGGCAATTTACTCCAAAATGTAATCAGTACTAACTCATTTCAAGGTCTAATTAAATATAAATTCACGTTAACGAGGTTTAACTGTATATAGTGAACTTCAAAGGATTAAGTCACTTTTGACACATTTTTTGTTTTCTTTCGTCACCTTTTTTAAAAGCCTTTTTACAGTTATATTCCTGCCTTTTCTTATAAGCAAGCAAGAAATTATAGCATAGCAGCGCAGCCTGTTGGGAGATTTACTACACAGTGTTAACCTTTTGCTTACGGGCGGGAAGACCGTGATCCCGCGAAAAAAGGTGCTGAAGAAACCGGGGTCGGTCTAATCGCTGTCCCAGGCATTTTCACCCCTCAAGTATGGGGTGCAGTAATTGATTTTCTCCGTGGGTGGCTTATTAATTGCTGGAGAAGGGAACTGTGTAGGGATGATAGTATTTAATGAGAGGAAAATAGGGGAAAAAATTATCTCTTCGGAGGACATTTAATATCATCCTGCGTCTTTATCTCGTTAGCAATACATTTTGTTTAGATGTTAGAAAAATATTTTAATTTCAAATTTTCTTTTCTTGTATGTATTATTCTATACCATAGAATGATTGGGAAAAGGGGCCAAGATCGCATTCAGTATGTTGTAATAATGAAATGTTTGTTTCATATTTTTTATTTATTTATTTATTTATTTTTTTCATATAATATTAAATAACATTAATAAAATTACTATCAGATTTTTGTTTCGGTACTCTAAAAAGCTTACTATACAAAAAGAAAGAATCACACACCAATGTTAGCCTAGAAAAACTATTACTTTTAATCAAAAAAATAAATGTTTTAATCATTTCAATAAACCATTTGCTATAAAAGTGGAGAAAAATATAATATTGTTATAGTTGCAACCCGTGGAAAATACGGGATACGGAATAAATCGAAATAAGTACACATATTTCAATAATATTCCACGCTTACTATTAAAAGTATAAGTCCATATAATAATAATAATAATAATAATAATAATAAACAAGAAATTAATTCATGATCATAAATTATGAAACATATTCCGAGGCATTTTATTGGGAAATTAGAAAATTTACAAAACGATTTCCATGAAATGTATTGAGTAATCAATGCATTTTACTGGGAAAAAATAAATAAATAAATGAAAATAAATAAATAAATAAATAAACATAAATAAATAAATAAATAAAAAGAAAGAAAGAATAAAACTACTAAAATCTGTTGAGGGCAGGTTCCTATTTTAATAATATATCCACGCATACATGAAAGCAAGCCAAAGTAATAAATATGCGTAAAATATGAATTTTACTATATTTTTAAAAAATAGGTTTAATAAAGCGTTAAAAAGGTATTAAAATTTCTGTAACAATAATGATAAAATATAATAAAGAATTTATATTATGAAGTCTTAAAAAGAAAAAAAAAAGAAAGAAAAGAAAAGAAAAAGAAAACAGACTTTAAATTCATTTTTAGTAAATCGTGCATTTAATTTTGCCAATTTCAACACATCTTTTACTTAGTCTGTATATGTCTATATGATATATATATATTTCCAAAATGATTGAAATTCACTTTAATTTTTTATTAGAGATAAATTGACAAAAGATATTCAAAATATGTTCAAAATAAAGTAGATAAAAAAGATAGTGTAAGGAAAGCGCTTCTCCCATTAAATTTATAAATCTTACATATTTTATATATTTAATTAAATTCCTCTAGACAAATTTGGTCAGTTAGAAAATTTTTCTTTTACACTCAGCAAGACCAATAGAAAAATAATAAATAGTGGATCTGCAGATCAGGAGCTTCAACATCTTATTGTATATATATATATATATATATATATATATATATATAGATTCGATTGACTTGCTACTAAAACAGAGTGATTATATACGCCAATAATAAGAATGCACCTTATAATTATAACTCATTAATTTTTAAAACTAATTTGACATTATTTGGATATTACAGTACGTCATCGTAATTCTTTTGTGTGGTCCCGTAAATAAAATTTTTAGTATATACATACCCTTTCTTTTAGAAAAAGCATACTTTTAAGCATCTTTATAATGTACTCTAATTTCATTATGTTTTATACAGCATACACGCATTAAAGTACGCTAAAAAAGAAGAAAAAATGTCCATAGGCTCTAGTGTCATGAATTTCTTTTGTGTGTCTCTGTATATGAAGCATAAACGTTTTATACATGAGTAAAAACTATTGAACTTAGACTACGTTTTTCATGAATAATTGTACGAAATTTGACATAATTTGGATAATTACGTGACATTGTCGGGACGTTTTTGTAAGGCCCTGTATATTAATTAGGAAGCTTAAGCTCACATATTTTCAGAAGAAAACATAAGTTTAAGCATCTCAGTAATTTACGCTGATTTAATTTTGTTGATTGCAAAATAATGATGTTAAAATACTATGAAAAGAATATACACCAAAACCATACAGCTTCCGTGGAGCTCATGAATATGTGTACCAGATTGCAACTCTATAGCGTGATTTTTGCAGCCGTTATCGCACGACAAACAGATAGACAAACAGACACATATATGGAAACCAAAATCTTTATTAGTCTCAACATGGAGGACTCCACTAACATTTCAGCAGTAATAATAATAACAACGGATAACTCTACCTGTAAAATCAGCTGGATTATATAGTAAAAGAAATTGACTTATTGACTACTTAGAAATTGTAATTTTTTCGTATCATTTACAAGGCTTCGTTTAAAAACTGATCAAATACAAATTGGTAATCGAAATTTTTGCATCGAAAACATCATATATGTTATGTATGTCTAAATAGAGAAAGGCAAACAGTAAGTCTGTCTAATTACGATGCTGCGTACATATGACCCTCAGTTTTACTTTATGTGACTTTGTAAATTGGATACATAATTATAAGTTATGTAAACAGACAGTAATGTAATGATGTTTTTATTTTTTTTTTATAATTATGTTGTTACTATAAAAATAGTAGGTCGAATTGATCTAGAGTGTCATATAAAACTTTTAAATATGTGAATTTTTTGTAGATTAACCGAAAGAATTTTTTCTAAATTTGAATACTTTTGACAAGTTATATTGCGCAGTCATCTCTATTCGGTAAACTATTAAACCATGTTTCAGTCTTTTTGTGACGCCTTTCATATAAGATTTAAAGAATCTTACTATGTCAAACAGGGACACAAGCTTCATTTGTGACCGAGAGTTTCCGTTTTCAAAGCTGGTAGACGGGAGGTGGCAGGTTCGAACCTAGCTCCAACTCTTCCATCTAGCTGTTTAGATTTTTCCGTACTTTTCTCCGAAATTGACGCAATATAGATGGACACCTCAGACAGACCTCTCAGAGATAACATATAAAGATTTCGAAAAGGCTAATTTTAAGAGACATTATAATATCTGAAAAATAAGTTTATTTTTCCTGCTCTTATTTTTTCCTCTTCAAATTTAAAACACTACATATATGACTAAATATTTAACTTTTAAAAAATCAAATATATAGTAATTTAAATTCCATGCAAAATAGTTTACCTGAAGTTTATTTTAAAATTTATTTAGCAGAATAAAGAACTCATTGTACATTTTATCATTTATTTAATTTTTATTAGGTTTTTTTTTTTTTTATGTTATGTATATATTTCTATTCTAGTATATGTTTAACTTGTCATTTAAACGGAATAAAATTATTTAATCAGGTTTAAAATAAATTTAGTTTTGTTTTTAGTTTCATCTTAAATTTGCGTATTTTGTTTAAAAATAAAATCTGCATAATATATCATAGTCGCCAAATTTAAGCTTTTTTGACTAACATCTTCATAATCAGTTCTTCTTATTATTATTTTGCTTTTATGTAATTTATAAAACTTCAATTTGCGAATAAAATGAGTTTTTATTTTTTTTTTTTTTTTTTACAAAAATGTGGCATTAAAAATGTGTAAAATTTGGCAACTATAAAACTGTAAATATCTATTAAACACTGATTCGAAATCCACGCAAAACAATTTGACGAGTTTTTATGTTATGAGTTTATGTAATGAAAACTATATTTTTCTTTACATAATTATTATTATTATTATTATTATTTTGATTTTAAAAGAAATACATTTTATTTATTTATTTATTTATTTTATTTTATTTATTATTACTCATTTTTAATCTTTTTATTTATTTATTTTTAATTATTATTACCCATGAAATACTTTAAAATAAAGAGGAAAAAAACTACTTTTTTTAAGCTGATACAACTTGTTAGATCCCCCCTCCCCCCAAATAATAATAATAATAATAATAATAATAATAAATATAAAATAAACTTGATGAAAAATTTTGCTTTAGTATTTTATACTGTTTCTTAACTTAAAGCAATCAATTTGAATTTATTTTCAATACACTATAGAAATAATATTTTACATTGAATACATTGAACTGTGTGGTATAGTGTGTTGGTTATGGAGAAAACCATGGAAAACTCCGAGCGGCTGAACTGAAAAATGCCCCCTGTATTACACACGACTCCTTCCATGTATCAGTTGCGAAAGCCGAATATCTTGGCCATTGGAAAAAAAATAACGTTTAATGTTAAATAATGACTCTTTTGTTTAAAATAATAATAATAATAATAATAATAATAAAAAGTTAATTCTGTGTGAGAAGATAAATAAAATTTGCAAAGTGCAGAAATATGTGCGTATATTTATGAGCATTACGAAATTTTATTATATATATGTATAATATAACAAGAAATTACAAAAAAAAAAGTCTTTCTTTTATTCTTTCTTTATTTTCTTTCTTTATTTTTTCTTTTCTCTCTCTCTCTCTCTCTCTCTCTCTCTCTCTCTTTTTTTTTTTTTTTTTATAAAATATAAGATTTAGCAATTAAAAATAACTTTATTTCCATTCCATTATACATGAAAGAAATCTGTCAAAAAATTAATTACACTTATAATATTAAACATTTTAATACAAAGATCAAGCTAAAGTATTGTGTTTTATTAAACCATTAACCGCCAAACTAGAAATAATGTTTTTTTTTTTTTTTTTTCCTAAATGCAAACAGCAATACTCATTATTTTGATCATATATAACAATAATTTAAAATAAAATTATTAAAATTAGTCTTATCTTACTAAATATAGGGTGTTGTATTTGCACAACTTCAGTGAAATAAGAGTATGTAATGAAGACAAATAAATCTTTACGGAAATTTCCTTGCGATAGAATAAAACAGCAAACACTACAGATGACTTCAAAAGTAATTGGCTTATTGTGAAACATTTTGTTACAAGTTATGTAAACTTATTCAAATATGATGATTTTCGAAAGTTTTGGATTGATTAGTGCTTCAAGTTTGAATTTTTTTTTTTTTTTTTTTTTTTTTTTTTTTACGGAAAATTATTTTTATGATCAAAATTTTTTGTAATTAATTAAACATCTATTCTTTCCTTTTTCAGGGATGGAACACGGGAGCAGAATTCATACCGGTATTTGTTTAAGAAATTTCTCTAATTAAAATATCGTCGATTTAAGAAGTAGAATTTTTTTTACATTGATAGTGGTATGAATTCTGCGCCTGTGTTCCAGCCCTGCTTATTTAAAAACAATACTTACTATAAAATATCTTTTTTAGTTTACTGTTAAACGCAATTACTTCTGGTGTTGCGTGAAATAACATAAAAAAAAAAAAAAATCTCTCTCTCTCTCTTTTTTTTCTTTTTCGTATATTGTACAATAAAAAACCCTATTAAATGTTAAATGGTAATATTGCAATATGTTATTTTTGCAAGAAACATAATTTAAAGGAGTTATGTTCTTTAATGAGCATACATCTAAATACACACACATATATACATAACAAGAAAGAAAAAAAAATCATTTAAAAGCATTATTTCTTCTCTTATTTAGTAACTAGATTTTTTTTATTATATATATATATATATATATATATATATATATATATATATATATATATATATATAACCATCTGATAAATAACTGTTTAAGAGTAATTTGAGTGCATTTTCAAATTCATGTTTAATTGCTCACGTTTATTTAATTAATTATACTGTTATTCACATCGAAAGTTAAAAGTTTCTTCTCAATATGCGTATCTTCGATGTAAGAACTGAAAATTAAGTCAAACAGTGTCAAAATTCAAGGAAACAACAAGAAGGAGCAGAGCATACCATGGGTTAAGACAGGCAAATCGAGTTATACATAAAAAATTACGTATGGAATTGAAGCTTTATTATAAAGCAAAAGTTATTGAAAATTTAATAAGGGTAGATACAATTTTAACTATAGAATAAAAAAAGTCACAAAGTTTCGCAAAGCCGAATAGGTTTTGAAGGTAATTAGTGAGAGGAGCGCAACTAGGTTGTCTCAAAAAAAAAAAAAAAAAAAAAAAAAAAACCTCTTTCCTGATAAGGAAAAATAATGTAACTGCTATATCTTTACCAGAAGCAAAAATAGCAGCAAGATAATAAATTGTTTCTGAGACAGTGGTATAAGACGTAATACAAAATTACTATCATTGCCACGAATTAAAAGAGATTTAAGACAGAAAAACCAAAAAATCCGTATTCATCTTCATATCGTATAGAGGGTGGATGAAAAGACTAATCTGATAGGTGATTTCCCCCCCAATTTATTTCATGTTTTTGCATTTATAAATGTTTGCTATATTTCATGCAATACTCATAAATGTAAGGATTAGGATGATCAGCCACCATACGCTGACTCAAATGCCCCACCCACTAGGTTACCGTTTTGGTGCATTGATGATTTTTCTTAACTTTGATAGGTAATTATACAGGTGTCAGTATCGTATTTTTACTTTCATACAATGTATGCTATCTCCGCTGCAATAATCTGAATAATCAAAATTTTGTAAGGTATTATCTGCAATAATATGAAAAGATATCTGCAATAATATGAAAATACTGAATTTCAAATAACTTACTAAATTTTAAAGATATAATAATAGTTAATGGTCATTTCACTTTCATAAATAATAATTTTAAACCAACCCGAGTTATTTACGAGAAATAGAATCGTCATAATGCATGTTTATGTGAAATTTCGCCCTATTCTACCATTCGGAAAAAAATATTTTCAGAATAATTTAATTAAATTTTCACAGTAGAATGTTGATATACAACAGATTCTGACCACTCTCATAAATAATATTTAAAAAATCATAATAATAATCTCATAAATAATATTTATACTTATTTTGTATAAAATCTGAATCCTGCTTATTAAAAGAAAGCATGCGTTTTTAATAGCTTTTAAATTCTTTAATTTTTCATATTTTTATTTATTTATTTATTTATTTATTTATTCAGAAGCATTAACAAATATTTCTACTTTATCTGGATCGGGTAAAAAGCACTAAATTTATTTATAATTATGAGATTATTCCTGTCACTTCGCTTTATAAAAAGTGAGCTTTTAATTGCTTTGCTAATGACAAAAATTTCCAATTATTTTCGAAAAAGATAATTTGATTCCTGAAAAACGTTATCACTTATTTTAATGCCATTAAATCTGTACAAGTATATATTTATCTCCATCAAGTATAAGAGAAACATTATTTATAAACAAGAAATGTTTTCCCTGACATGTGAACTCTTCTTATCTTCCTGCACAGGGAAATTAAAATCCCTCTTCTGGCCTACCGCGACTTAAAAATGAGTTGAGTGTGTGCTAATGATCAACTCCTGCCGCGATGACCATTAGTAAAGGGGGTAAAAGTTGCTTGAGTTTTCCCGTATGCAGAGCAATTTGTTAGGCTATCCTTCCCCGTTTTCTAAAGGTTAAAAGGATAAATTCCCATGAAGATCCAACTAAATGTAAAATTTTACGAAAATATATGCAACAGAAGATGAAATATAGCTTTATCTTAAATGGGGGTAATATGCATACTATCGCCATCTTCTGGGCAATTTACTCCGAAATATAATCAGTACTATCATTTAAAGATTTAACTAAATATAAAGTTTTGTGGAATTCCGTCCATTGTTTAATGAGATACGGCACCCACAAAATTTTAATAACACAAGCACGATAAACAGACAAACATGTTTTTTTTTAAAAAGGTCGAATCATTTTCAAGACATTGCAAACGTGTAAATGCCTCAAAAACCAGATATAAAAAATTTTCACGAATTCAATACTTTCTTCTTCTGAATAGAATAAAGTAATAAAAATAGTTATTTTTATCATTATCACAATTTCAAATAGAAAGCAACCTATATTCTTGCCAATTTATTTTATATTTGAGAAAATCTTAAAGAATATATTTCTTATAAGTTTTTAGCTTTTTCGATGTGATATTTAAATTTAACTTTAAATAAGAGAGTTATTCCAGGCCACTGTGTAATTTTACGGCAGGAAAAAAGAAAAGGAAAAGAATATTTATGCTCCTTTATTTTATTTCATTATTTAAAAGGAAAAAAAAAAAGATTGATACACTAAACAAAAAGCATATTTCTCAGTATTTTAGAAGGATAAATCATGATTTGTGGTAATTATTTTACTAAATAATTAACATTTTTACTTTCTCTTACCCATATGGATGGTACAGAATGTATTGTTTTTGGGTCAAATTTTCGAACGCGAGATTTTGTGATATTTACACGTTTTGAGGTTCCCTGAATACGAAAATCATGTTTTTAGCAAATGGTCTGTGTGTATGTCTGTGTGTGTGTCTGTCAGTTATCAGCATATCTCAAAAACAAATTATGGCAGAAAGTTCAAACTTGGTATTCTAAATGTGTATCATATATTCATATAGGGATGCTACAGTAAGCTTTTCGTTAAGATCAGGCAGGTGGTTCGTTTACAGGGACAATCAAGAGAATTCTAATACATTACGTCTATGGGGGAAATTGCAGGTAAGTAGAGTTTAACGTCTATAGACTGCACTAAACAAAATGAAACGAATATATATTTTTTGTAATAGAGATAGTTAACTGGGAAAAAAAAGTTGCGTTTGTAGGAGCCTCGCCTTCCCCCCGGGGGGGGGAAGTCCCCCTCGAGCGGAGTAAATTTTCATGATGGGTATCTTTCAAAAGAGCTCGCCAATACCTTTAAAACAAATGGTTGAACCATCGATCTGCGATCGAGTTATCGATTTTTTTTTTTTTTTTTTTTTTTTTAATATTGAGAATAAAATGGACTTTTTTTGGATATTTGGTGTTATACTACTTCTCTAATATGGAAATCGTCTGCTTTATCATAAAAGATAATTTTTTTTAAATAATCATTTTAATAATTTTTTTTTTTAACAGAATTATTTTTTTATAGCCGAATTAAATTCTATATAAATGTAGGTGCATTAATGAAACGGGGGGTTGAGGGGGGCGGTAGCCCCCCTCACACAGAACTAATTATCATATAAAACTCTTCAGAAGCCTAATATGAATTGTTTAACACAGGTTTACATAACAGTACTCGTTATCTTACCTTTTTATCTGCAACCTGTATTTATAGTATTAAATTTCAGGGTAAAAGAAAGTCGTGTGAATGACACACCAGATTATTTCGTACGTTCATCACTCACGGCAATAGAATTTAAGCGAATGTTTTGGGTGTCCAGTGAAAGGGACATCAATTAGACCTCATACAGTTACTTCACTTTTTCTCCATTGAAAACCGGATCTCGCCGACTCCATTCTTATCCTTACTCCGAGGTTGTTTCTGCCATCTAGTGGTATAGTTATTTTCAGATTTTTTAGGTGAAAACACTGAGCTGAAGAACAACTGGAGGAAATGCTAGACCGGTTTTGCGTGCCGTTTTTGGAAGGTTTGTTTTTCGAGAATTGCACGGCAGAAAGCATTTGATTTTTTTATATTTCAAAGTAAAATTGTGTAAAGGTTGTCTGCTCGAACAACCATATGCTAAACATGATATTACAATTTTAAATTTTTATTCTTTAAAGAGTATAATAGTAATAGACGACCCGACAAATGTTGCCTGCCGTGCAATATTTGACTCTGCACGGCAAATGATTGCAGAAAAACTGGCCCGCACGAACACTGTGCAGATATTGGAAGCATTTGCTCCAGTTGTTCTTCAGCTCAGTGGATGAAAATAACCAATCAAAGATTATATGAAATCCTCAACGCTAGATGGCAGAAATAGCGTGCCAAATTTTGCTGGAAAGCTGTTTAACGCAAGTTTTTGCGTTGAACCGGGAGTTGATGGTGAATACGGCCATTAAAAATGCGTAAATACACTGATAAGAAATGCATATATTTCATTCCGTCTTTCTATACACATTAATTCCCTTCCGTGGCATGTCTCCAGCCCATCTCTAAGGGTGTGTCCCAGACCGTCGCCAATTGCCTATCTGTGCAGCACAAGTGCGACGTTAAACCCAACCATCCATGCACATTCATACATTATACAAAAGGAAAATTCCATACGATTTGTCAAAACAAGAGCAATTTAAATAGTTGATATAGTTCAATCTCATATTTGATATTTTTTCAAGAAAAAAAGTAGGATTACATATCGTGACTATCCGCGATTGTAATGAAATGATCGCCCTCTCGTGGGCTAAGGTGAAATTATCACACCACTGCATATCCTCATATTATGCAATCGACTTTCCATGATGAAATGGCGGAGAAAGAATAATAATTACACGTGGCTGTTATATTTACTAACAACTGCAGTGTTCAGAGAGCGCCATCTATCGATCATTACAAACGCGGATAAAAATCCATGCGGAGGCTTTCAAAAGTCGAGTCGGTGTTGGTTCTGTCCCCGGAAAAAAGAGACGTTTGGTCACTCAACTGCAGTACGGTGTAAAACTCACTCAGCCGAAAAAAAAAAGTATATAGCAGCAAAGCTACAACTAAATTTAAAGGTTACTTTATTTCTTTACTACAGTGGCGATTTTGCGTAGAGTACAGCTGATGGTCTGTAATTTTTATTTAATTGGTAAAAAATGGTCGATTGTGAAGCGAAAATGAATCTTGCTGCATTAAAGAAAGTGGATTGTTCCATATCATCTATCGTGGACATTGCGAATCAAGTTGCTGTATATAAATTTTTATCTGAAGCCAATAAATGGGTAAGCTTAGATTTTATTTTTTGCACTCAATTTTTTTCTAAGTTATTCATGAAAAATTAGGAGAAAATTGCTATGTTTTTTATCTCAGGTGTTTGTTATTAGTGATCATATTTAAATTTTCAAAAAACATTGATGCCTTAAGCTTTATCAATAATTTGTTATTAAATAAGTGATCGTTATTGAATGTGTTTGGGCATCGAAGTTGGTTTATGAGGGTATATGCTGAATCATGTAAAATCTGATACATTCAATTAAATCGGATGAATTTGTTAATTTGCTTGTTAGTCGTGCATGTAGTAATCCATTATTGTATAATATCTTATTTATGTTAAAAACTCAGTTATCAGGGCTTCAAGAATGTTTTCTCGTTTTATGTTATTTATCTTATTTTTACATGTTGTATTTGTATTAACTTTCGTTTTTGATATTTTTAATTTGACTTTACCTTTTATTTATTTTTTGTTTATTTTGTCCTGTATCCATTTTAGAATTAGACATTTCAAGTCAAAGAAATAGAAGTGTCCACTTGTTTATTACAGAAATGTTTTTCAGTTTCTTCTGATTATCGGAAAACTTCTTTTTAAAAATTGTTCGTACTTGCGTAATATCATTTAAATTTTGCTTATCATATTTGTTATTGTAATCTTCTTCAAAAGCAAACTTATTGTAGTTTTGTTGTAGGTCACGGATCATCTTTATTTTGATACATTGGTGTTGCAGATCGACACGAAATATTGTACTGACCTAACTCCTAAACTTTATGAAAATTTGCCAAACTTCATTACAATATGTTTAAATAATTAAATGTATTGATTTCTTTTTATAAGAAAGATTTTATAGGTTTTAGTGTACAAGCCTAACTTTCAGCTTACATGAGGGGTGTAAATCTTATACAGGAATAATATTACTTAATTATCTAATTGACTATTTTTTCCAAGTGAAAACTATGCCAAATGTTATGATTTGCTGCCAACATTGTGGTTCAAAGGACCACTACTAGCATATTTGTACAACTGAAGTAGATTATGCTAATTTTAAGTGTGTTCATGACAGCAGTGCCAAAACCCCCCAAAATGGTGCCGTTTGGTATTAATTTTTTTTCTTTGCGAAAATCATCTACCTTGTCTTTTGCTAACGCCACAGTTTCATTCCATTCGTTAGTTTTAGCTGTAGACAAAACCATAGCTGGGAGAAAAGCAGGTTGGGAGGTCAATCCTCCCTGAAATTTGCAAATTTGTGGAAAATTATCCAATTATACATAATTTTTAACACTCAATATTATGCACTTAAACCCCCTCTGAAATTTTTCTCTCGCCACGGCCTTAGCTGTAGATACTTCCAAACAGGGAGAGTAATTTTATCAGGGCTTGAAAAATATCGAAGTTTTACATGCCAGAAAATCATATTCAAATGCATGTTAATGAAAAAACATTCACATATTTTGTTCAAATCTGTTGAAAAGTAATTTAACAATATTATCACTCTATTGACATTTAGTTCATTTTAATTAAATTAAAAGTCAAAGACAGGACACTATATTATTACACATTATTTTTGGTTAAATATTTTTATGCCTGGCTGGGTGTAAAAATGGTTGGGAAGACTATTCTGGATAACTGGTTGCTCCTCACTCATAGAATGTGTATGGTTCTGATTTTTTAAATGAATTTTTTTAATCAACCACATTTAAGCTTTTAATTAATCTGAAAAATTAAAAAAATTAAAGGTTTAAAAATCCTTTTTAATTAAGATAAAAATATTAATCAGAATTTGAAATGTACGTATAAGAATTTCTTGGAAGCTTTACAACCCTGATATAAAAATCAAAGTGTACTGTACCCTAACCCAGGATTCACACTAGAAAAATTGTTAGAGTGGGAATTTCTTTTTCATCACAAATGTACAAACTTTTGAATTATAAATATAGAAATTAAACATTTGCAAAAAATCAAATGAAAGTTAAAAATGGAAGTTTATTTTTATTTATTACAGGGTTACTATGGTACCTGGAATTCAGGGAAAACTTAGGGAATTTAAAAAACTAATAAAAAAAATAGGGAATTTTGAATTTTTTTGGGGAAGAAAAAAAAAAAAAAAAGAAAATTTTTTCTTAATCATTTTTTTTTTTTTTTAACTTAGTTCTTTATAATGAAGAAGAAAAAGTCAGTTATGTTTTTATTTTTCCAATTATAGTAAATTAATATAACATATACCATAGATATTTTTAATTAACTTGTAAACATGTTAGATTCTAATGCTGCGTGATTGCATCTCATCTATTATACTTTTAAATGGAGACAGGGAAAACTCAGGGAATTTTTTCTTCTGATTTGTGTAGCAACTCTGTATTATTATTATTATTATTTCTTTTCCCTTTTGTGGTTAAGGACCAATAGTGCTTCAATATTCGAAATCTTAATTTTTATTAGACATGCTTAAAGAATCTACTCAAGTTATTACTTACCTAATTGGTTTAAAAAAAAAAAAAAAAAAAATATCATTGGGCTACCCTAGCACATCCTCGTGTGTTTTTTCATTTGTATAAGCTTACAAAAGAAAAGTGTAAATAATGATGCAACTTTTTTAATGTACAATGTAATTTTCACCTTTCCCTTCAGTTTGTAAAAAATAAAGTGGTTACTCATAATGAGATTTTCATCTGTCTTTAATCTGATCTTACATCTGAAATTTTAAAAGTTTTATTTGTATTGATTTGATTTAGATTTTAGTTTATAATTATTGCTACTCTATAATTTTTGCTGTTCTTTCTACTTATTTGATTAAGCTTATTAAATTTGATATTAATTGTAATGCTAATTATACTTTCTTATATTTTATTGGAAATTGTAATACAACTATCCGGTATCTGGGTAAAAACTGCTACTAATGTAATACTATGATAAAAATTATCTTTTTAAGTAACTTTCATATTGTAATGTATTTTTGTCTTACATTTTTAGGAAAAAACTGAGATTGAGGGTACATTATTTGTGTATATGAGGTAAAACATTTTAATCACTTTTTTATATTTAATTTGCATATTTATAGGATATTTTGATGGTGACTGTTATGATTTCTGTTTAGATCTCAGAAACCCCAACATGGTTTCATGGTTATGAATAGGTTAAGTACAACAAATTTAGTTGAACCTATCACTGACAGTTTAGATTTTAAGGATCAACCTCCTTTTCTTTTGTATCGGAATGGTAAAGGTAAATATTTTTCTTTTCATCAAGTATTAATTATTTTATTAATATTTGAATTTCAGTTCTATATTATGTTAACCTTCTAGAAAATCTGGTCTGTTTCATATTGAGTTAATATTAACATATATTTTTTGCTTTAAAATAATAGAAAATTTTAGTTAAATATTTGCTTTAGTTTCCTTATAAAAGTTTGTTGTAGACAATATATATATATATATTTATAAAACTTACATTGGAACCAAGCAAGTTCATGAAGAAATTCATAATCTGAATGTAAAATTAATAATGAAAAAGATGTTATCAATTTAATTACATACTGATGAGTAGAGAATTATTTAAAATACATTAAGACAAATTTTTTAACTTATTTAATGCTTAAAAATATAAAGAAAATTCTAGTAATAAAATTTGCACGAATATTTAATATATATATGGAAGCGTCTTAAGTCTTAACTGTATTTATTTATTTATTTATTTTTATGAATAGTTTGGGAATTTATCACTCTCATTCTCAGTTAACCTATTCAATTTTCTTTGATTCATTCACCATTCTCAATATTTTTCATTATTTTAGCTATATAAGTAAAATTATTATTCACTGAAATTTTTGAGGTAGTAATTTCACTTTAAAATTTATTTTGCCCCAGGCTTAGTAACAGTATTGTACTGCAGTGCTATTATTTACTTATTTCCATTGATTTTCACAATCCTTTCTTTTTTTCTTTCCTTTATTACCTTCACATTTTTTAGCATAGTATGATATAAAAATTCAAAAGATCATATCAGTTGTTGAAAAATTTAAAAAGATAGATTGAAGCAGTGCTAATGTAAATTAAATATAGAAATATTACTTAAAAAAAAAAAAAAAAAAAAAAAAAATATATATATATATATATATATTATATTATTATTATTATTTATTTATATATTTTTTAAAGTGTAAAAATCTTCTTTTCTAACCCAAAAAACAAAATAATTTCCAAACCTGTATCCAGGGAGCAGGGTTGTTGATTTTTTTTTTTTAATTTAAATCAAGATTTATTTGATTTTAATGATTTTTTAAAACTATTCATGCATTATTGTACAACATTTGTGTTTTATAATGTGTATGTGTGTACATATATGCACAATATCCACACTATCAATCATTTTACTTAAATTATAAAAATAATATTTTATTCCCATAGAAAAAAATCTATGTAGGCATTTATTACCAATATTTTTATTCAACATAGTATCTTCATAATAATAAATAATTTTATAACAATCAAAAATGCAGTAGCATGAGCCACTAAACTTGAGACTTTGACTTTGTAGCTACATTAATGTAGTGAATAAAGAAACTAAAATCTTACTCACGGTGTGGAACACATAAAATAATTTTGGAAAAGGATAATTTTGAAAAATTATATCATAACTGACGCAATGTAGTAAAAGAAATAAATTTTCCCTCATAGTTTCTAAGCAAAAAAAAAAAAAATAATAATAATAATAATAAGGAATTAAGGAAAAAAAAAAAAAGATATCCTAAAAAATTTTTTACTTATGCTAAACAAATATCACTTGAATCAAGAAAATTTTTTCGCACTTTACCCATTTACAAAATTCAAATTTTCATTACCATCTTAATGCTTTCACTTATTCTTTTATCTTTTTTATATTGAGTGGGTACAGTTCATTAAACAAGCAGTGACAGCTGCCTCGAACTGTATATAACTGATTATATGTAATTAAATTAAAAGGTTATGGTACTTTTAAAACTTTTTGGAGGCTTCAGGGGTTTTTAAACATTACAATGTAAAATATACCATTATTTTTAAAATATCATGTGAGCCAATATTAAATGATATAAACTGATATGAGAGCTAAATAAGCAAGAAAATATTTTCTTTTTTAAATATCAACCGCAAGGCAGTCAAAGGCGAATTAGCATAAGCTTATATATATTAATCAATTAATTCTACACTAACTAAATATTTACAATTCATACCCCAGTCATAAGGCTGTGCTTGTATAAATAATTGAAATATAATAAATAATTAAGAAAATTAAGGTATAATTTTTGTGTTTATTAATGTTGCTTAGTAGGGATGAAACTAAAGTCAAGATATGAGAAATAATAGCTTGTTTAATAAAATATTTTATTATTTTACAAACTGTATTTTTAAATTTACATAAGAAATATTTAAAAATCTCATTTTTAAAAGCTAGATAAACAATTTCATTCCATTAAAGCCAAATAATAACTTTGCTATTTAAAAAAGGTGATTTTTTTTTTACAAAATAAATAAATAAAGAAATAAAAATAAAGAAAGAAAGAAAATTGATTCAAATTAGTACAACCCTGTCAGGGAGTAAGACTGTTCAAAGGCTACCCTTGAATTCAAGGTTTTAGAAAATTCTGCTGTCTCTGAATTTCATGTTAAATTATTTTGTCTTTACAGAAATCTCTCATTTTGAATGCCTTAATTTGCCTTATAATTTATTAAGAACTCTTCAGATATCACTTGTTATAGGCATAAATAAATTCTTTTATTAATAACCATGTACCATGGTATTAATGTCTCCCATTGCCAGTCATTCTGCATGCAAATAGTAATTTTCAGGGGGGTTTTTATGTTAGATAGTTTCATTTTTGTCAGCATCCTCTGTAAATATTTTAACATTCAAAATAGTTGTCTTGAAGGAATTTTTACTATTCTGGGTAATGAATTGTTTTTCTTATCTGTATTTTTTGACAGAAACAGCTAGTTTGAGTAACCTATTTTTAATAGTATTAGTTGTCTGATGAATCACAGAAATTAAATATTTTTAATTTAAAAAACATGTTAATTACTTATCACAATGCTTTTTTTTTTTTTTTTTTCCCTTAAGAAAAAAAAAACAATGAGGAGAAAGGTCATGACATTAAAAATTCAGTTGTGGGTGAACTTCTGTAGAGTTCCCCCTAAGTTTGAAAAAGGCAGATTGTTAGTACATAGAAAAAATATTGTAAGGTGCCATTAAAAAAAAGCACATTTGTGGAGATGTAAAAGTTCAACTTTTATCCTGTTTACTCTGTACTTAATCATAGTGTCAACCAGAAAACTTCTCGTTCAAAAAGAGGTAAAAAATCCAATAAATCTACTAATGGTTTAATATCAAAAAATCTCATTATTAAGAATATTCTTGCCTTACAGTCATATTATCTTAACCATTATGATTGGATTTACATTAGAAAGTTTATATTTGCTATCAAAAAAAAAATATTTGTCCATTTACTTAAGTGTATTTAAAAACCAATCCTATAATCAACATTTTTCTGATATTTTCTATGATTTAATATTATACAGACTAAAACTCTTCAATTTAAATATCTCTAAAAAACCTCACAAAATCCAATCTAATTCACAGCTTATTCTAAATTATTCTAATCAAATATTTAATAGCATTAATATTTCATCCATTCTTAATGATAAATCTTGCATGTTTCCAATTAAAGACATTCATATTTCTCGTACCTTTAAATATCCTATTACACTTGGTCGCCTGCTTTTTAACTATAATTCAGTCTCTAAGTCTAATTTATCTTCTCATGTGACTTGTAGTTGTGCTCATCCCTCTTATGTAAAATATGTTGACAGAGACCATGCACATATTATCACTGGTGATCTTAATATTATTAATGACTCTAATTTAAAGAAATTTATGGAATATGGTACTAAATATCGACTCTCTTCAAAAACTAATATTGCACAGATTATACAACAGTTTTCATATGATATTGATTTGTTTATTTATAAACTCTCCATCTCTTATAATAAACCTATTGAATATTTCAATCAATGGAAATTTTTAGTGATTTCAAAACTTAAAGCTGAATTAATTCAACATAAATCAAATCTCACACATTACAATAAATCAAATCTCTTTAAATCTATCAAAGAATTGCAACAAAACTTTGTTATTACATATGTAGATAAATCTCCTAATAATTATGCTATAATCTGTAAACATTATTGCCTTTCTTTACTCAGTTCATCTATATCTAATAGTACTAACTTTCATCCTACCAATAATGGTCTTAAAATCAATAACCGCAAAATTCACTGCTTTTATAAATTGCTAAAGCTTCCATTTAATAATTTTAAATATCCTTATATTGTACTTATCCCTAAATTTCACAAAAATCCTATTAAATTTAGAACTGTCACTCACTGTAGGGTGTAATACTTACAACAATAACGCTAACAAAATTCTCCTTGATATTCTCAAACAAATCTATGACTTAATTAGTAAATCAAAAAATTTCTTTTGCCTTAAAAATAGTTATCAACTTAAAGCTAATGTCTTATCTATGAATAATGTGACTGATATCATGACTTATGATTTTGCTGACCTGTTTAATAATATTAATTTAACAGATCTTCATCATATCATCTTTAACCTTTTTGAAAAATTTAAAAGTCAAATCTCTTTACCAAAATGCTTTTCGGTAACATCATTTAAGACACTTTTAAATTTTATTATTCATAACAATTATATTCTACATTGTAATAAGATCTATATTCAAAAGGTTGGTATTCCACAAGGAGGATGTAGCTCGAGTATATTAGCTGACTTATACCTTTACCATTATGAACAGGGATTATGTATTGAAAATGTCTATTTTTACTGATACATTGATGACATTATAATTTTTTATGTCAATAATTTTTCCCCTAATTTATTTAAATTTGAATATCCTTCTCACCTTACCTTAATTTATAATCTTCTCAACAATAACTGTATAAGTTTCTTGGATCTAAAACTTAAACTTGATGGTAGTAAAATTTATACTGATCTGTATCAGGGTTGGGTTTCTTCCGGAAGAAACTAGTTTCTTCCAGGACAGTGGAAGAAACTGAAAGAAACCGGAAGAAATGGAAGAAACCAACCAGAAGACAAAACAGATGTTCAAAATTAAAATTTATGGACTATATAAACTCAAAGCATAAATATAATGTCAAATCTAAACTATAATCTAATTAATATTAAAAATATTTTTAGAAAAAAAAAGTTATTTGATAACAAACACTAAATATATACAGGTGATGGTTTTTTACTTTTCAATGCTAATATTTTTAAAATTTTTTGCATAGATGCTATCTCATATTCTATACCTTCAAACAGTACAAACGATAATTACGGAATTAGCCATAATATTTGCTGCACTTCTTTTTTTTTTTTTTTAAGGATATAATTTTTTATATAAACTTGAAGCTGGTACTCAACAAACTGTATCAATAAGTACTAAGATACCTATTTTTAAACTCTCCTGCAGGTTCTCTAGGGGGAAAAAAAAAAATCCATAGTTTGTATTTATCTATTTTAAATTGAAAAAAGTGCAGTATTGAACTAATAAAAAACTTATCATTTGTTTTACAGTCAACTCCCTCTAACTCACAAAAGTTTTGTCCAGAGGTTGTGCGGGTTACAGGAATTTGCAGATACAGAGTCAGTTATTATTAATTCATAAATAGACATCAAAATGGAAAGACGATTTCCAATAATTTTAGAATAAAATATTTCTTCAATATTAATAAAACTAATCTATCATAATTCATATATGATGGTAAATAATTTAAACATATTCAAATAATAGGCACACATAAAACGTAAACAAACAAATTTAAAAAATACAAAACAAAATATTTTTGAAAGTTCGGAAATAATATTCATCACTGATTAATTTTGTTAAATGTTGATGCAATAGTGATTTGTTTTAAGCACTAGTCTGTATGAATTGCAGAATAATAAATACAAGAATGTTATTTCCCCTCCTCCCCAATTGTGTTTCAAAATAAGGATTAAGCTAAAAATTTGTTTTAAAAAGTAAAAATGTGAATTTTTTTGAAATATGAGATGTAAATTTCTTTTTCATTCAAAAAACAATTACGGATTAGAAGAATTTGCAGATTATAAATTTGACTGTACTGTATATGACAATACTGTTGACTGTACTGTATATGACTATAAGGAAAATAAAGTTTTTGATGACATTTTGTAATACAGTAATTATTGAATATTAGTACTCTTAATTAACTGGATGTTTGTTAAGAGCTGTTTTATCAGAAAGTATAAGCAAGTAATCCAAACTATTATTTATTACCAGTACCAGTTAAAGAAATAAAATCATCTAGATTATAAAACTTTACACTGTTTGAAATTGATTTTTTTTTACTGGATTTTGAGTATTTTGGAAGTGATCATCAGATACCAAAGATCACTTCGGTAAAAATCTCATAATTATTAATTAAATATGTAATTAATTTTTTATAGGTATAATTAAAGTTACTTAAAGTTATTTATAAGATAAATGTATCCACTGTATCTTACAAATCTGCAATTTATAGGATAAATTTTTGAGAAAAACAGTTTCTTCCATTTCTTCCACTTGGAAGAAACCTATTTCTTCCGGCCGGTTTTTTCCGTGGTTTTTTCCACCTTGGAAGAAACTTGCCAACCCTGATCTGTATGACAAAAGACAAGATTTCAGTTTCAAAGTAAACTTATTTACACATTTTACTTCTTGTCTTCATATCTCTGTTTACAGAAATATCATTCTCAATCACCTCTTTCGTATACATAATCTTTGTTCATATAGGTTTAAAAACAAAAATATCTCTCACATAATTAATGTTGCTACAAAAATGGGTTATCCTAAAAAATTTATTTATTCACTTGTTTATCATAAAGGGTCTCTGTCTAACAAAATAAATAAATAAACTACTAAGGTTTAATTAAAAAAAAAAAATAAAAAAAAAAAACTGGTGGATGGGTGGGCAGATGTTTGATTAAGGGGGAAGGGTGGTGTTGTTTGGCTGGTTGGTTGGGAGTATTTTGGAGTAGTTGTACTTTTATGGAGGTTGGGAGTAGTTGTACTTTTATGAATAATTTTTAGTTTCTTTATTACTGTTCAATGTTGTAGAAATCTGTCACAGTATCTAAAAGTAAAACAATTAGAGCACTATTTTTAGGCAAGGATGGTACGTTTTGGAAGCAAATGGGACATATTTTGGAAGGCAATGTGTACTTTTGTTATTTAACCCTTTAGGAGCAAAAGCTCCTGCTGCAGGAACATTTGATTAAGAATTTTTTTCTATCAAGTAATTAAGATATATAATATTATATATTTCATTGAATATTGAAGTGCCTAGCTTTGTTGTTAATTTTTTCAAAAAGTTTGTAATGTGAATTCCACTTTTTTTTTATTATTATATTATTCAAACAAAATTGCCTGCTTATACTCTCTCTCTCTCTCTCTCTATATATATATATATATATATATATATATTAAAAAAACACCAAAAATAATTCATTCAAGTACAGCTGTTTAAAGCAATAAATATGAACTAAAACAGTTCTTTTCTTAAATTATAACAATCAGGAATCAAGAAAACTAATGTAAAAGGGTTTTGTAGTTTACATCTATTCTTCCCCATTAGGTGCCAAGTCTCCCATTTTGGACCTATATATCTTCTAACAAAATAAAATATTTTTAATTATTTGAGCTGCATATGATTAGAAATGCACATTAAAATCCAAAACATACAAAATTTAAAAAATTTTCAGTGGGATTCATATAGTGCCGTTTAATGGGTTAAGGGGCATCTAGGGTAGAAACCGTACATGATAAGAGACTGGACATTGACTTTGCTGGTCAATCCACCACATTTGTTCAGGTTGCTATATACAGGGTTTGACCGGAAAGTAATAGGACTGAGTCGATTAAAAAAAATTTATTGAGCCAATCGTTACAATTCTTTAAAAACTTTCAAAATAGGCTCCTTCTGCGTCGATGCAGTGCTGCCAGTGCGATTTCCAAGCATTGAAGGCGTCACGGAAGGCATTCTCCAGAATAGCCTTGAGAGCCGCGGTGCAAGCTGCTTGGATCCCCTCTGTCGTCTCAAAATGCTTGCCTCTCATCGTCCTTTTCAGGCGAGGAAACAAAAAGAAGTCCGGGGGGGGGCACATCTGGGCTGTAGGGCGGCTGCGGAAGCGTTGGGATGCCGGCCTTGGTCAGGTAGCTGTTCACAAGAAAGGAAGTGTGAGCCGGGGCGTTGTCGTGGTGCAGCTTCCAGTGGGCTGCGATGTCTTGTCGGACCCGATTGACCCTTCGTTTGAGTCTCTTGAGCACTTCCATGTAAAACTTGGCGTTGACGGTTTGTCCAGGAGGAACAAATTCATGGTGGACGATGCCTTTGATGTCAAAAAAGGCAATGAGCATCGTTTTCACTTTGGATTTGCTCATTCTTCCCTTTTTTGGGCGAGGAGACGCCGGAACACACCACTTCTTGCTAAAGCATCATCTGGGTAAGCCCTGCTTGATCGTATCAAATGTCTCTGTCACAGATTTACCGAGTTTCACACAGAATTTAATCGCGTACCTCTGCTCTAACGAACGATGCATTTTCGACTTGCACCACTCACAGAAACACGCCGCGCGAAAAAGCCTGTCCTGACTCTCCAGGTGCTCGGAGATAATTGACCAGCCGCTCGTTCGTTAGCTAGGAACACCCTCTACCGGATCCAGTCGGTGCGTGCACGCTCTGAAGTACAGTCGCGGCGGAAGAAAATCAGTCCTATTACTTTCCAGACAAACCCTGTATGATACTATTACACTATGAAAATGTTTAGAATGACTCTCTGCATGGTTGTCTGAAGACAAAACCATTTTCCCGTGATTTTAATAAAAGAAGAGTATCAGACTCTGGTAACAGTGTATTATGTTCTTCGGCGATTGAGTGATCATTGAATGAATGTCTGTCATTTAATGTCCAGTCTCTCTCTATTGAGGGTTGCTAATCGAAGGTGCTCATTGAATTTCAAAGGGCAGGCAGGGTGCAGCACCCTTTTTAAAGGCTCTAGGGAGAATCCTAATTTTTGTGGGATTATAGTACACCTTAAATGAAATAACATACTAAAATGCTAAAATACACTAGTCTTTAATGTTTAGATCTTCACTCAGAACTAATTAGTTTCTTTTTAGATTACAGGGGTTAATACAGGTTGATTTTTACTACTGTTTATGGGTACCTTCACAGAAACTGACCTGGCGAAAAAGGTACCTTCACAAAAATCTTAGTCATCCCAGCAAAATCTGTCATTTTAAATTAGTACATTTTCAAAGAAAAGTAACTTATTTGCTCATTTCTGTTGATGTGATTCACGAAGCAAGAATCATACAGAATGCTGGTTTTAATCTACACACAAGCGTTTGCTGCGGGTGAGACACAGTGTAGTATAAGTAAACAAAACTATCCTTGCATGTATTGATACAGACGCGCTCTGGAGTTGTGGCCATAGTGCACTGTTTGCTGATTTGTCAGGTGGTTTGACATTTTGATGACTGTAAAGTGATGTGTCTATCCTCCCTGGAACAATCCATACATGGATTGTTTACTATACAGTGCAATACAATCTATACATGTATAGTGCAGTGATACTAGCACAAATAAAAATAACTTCTACTTACATTCTCTCTACTGAACTATTTACTTCAGAGAGAAGTAAGTTTTGATTCCTGTTCTGCTATAAGACTTACACTAACTGCTGAGCGTTATTTTTATTATTTTATTTAGTTTGAGCTCCCCCCCCCCCCCCCACACACACAAACAGGAAAAGAGTGTGCTACAATTTTTCACAAATATAAAATATAGTTAAGATTTTTCACAAAAATAGATATTAAGTTTGAAATCCTGGATTAAGCCTTGAGCAGAAATCTTGGCAGTGTTGGTGCATGGTGTTAAATCTAATTGACTACATGAGGGTTGGGGACCTAGGTGGAGTGCCTCTGTAGTTTTTTTTTTTTTTTTTTTCTTTTAAGGTTCCTGTCTATATTTATGAGAATTTCAGAAAAAAACATGGTATTTTGGTAGTAGTCTTCTCTTGAGTCTGAAAATACATGGTTTAATTCTATTCTTAGATAATGCTTTTCATTTTTAATATCTTTATAGACTCCTATGATACTGTATGCAGGTTTTAGGTATTTATGAAAAGTGACAATCTCAGTCTTTTGACATTTTTACCTGTTTTAATTATGAGGAGGAAAAAAAATATGTTCACTTGTACGTTAGTTAGTTTGTTAGTGAGGTAGTTTATTAGTCAAAATTTTTTCTCAAGAAAAAATTTTCTTAAACTGGTCTGACCAAATTTAAAATATTATTTATTGTACTGTCAAGAACCATGTTTATTTTCAACATTCTAAAATATCAAAACTTTGCAAGATACCAAAATTTAAGATTTTTCTTACTATGAGAGAATATGGCAAAATTTTGCATAAGCGTAGATCACTCTGATGATGAAAATTATCCCAACAACAGTTTTGAAATATCATTTGATTTGATATTGGCATTGATCATCATTTCAAAATTTAAGATTTTCCTAACATGAGAAAATATGGCAAAATTTCACATAAACGTGCATTATAAGGATTATTTTAATTGTAAAGATGTTTGACCAGTTTTTAAATATTCATAATACTGGCATGGACATTATTGAATATCAACTTTCTTATAGTCTGTTCAACTTAAACTGATACCGAAAATAAACAAAACCACATGTTGTTTGGTGACATGGATAACCACTGTCACTGTTGGCGCTAGCCAAGGTCACTCATTTCTCCCCTTCTTTTGTTAGAATTTTCTCACCTCTTCTTTTCTTATCTTAACACTTTTTCTTACTTTAATGGGTCTTTCATTGTTGTACGTCTTGTAAGGTACAAGTTTTTGTCATAAACTCCAAAATACAAAAAGAAGTGGTGGGGGATAGTTTTATCTTTTAACGAGCTATTTTTTGTTTAAAGGTGGGGTTGGTTAAAGGATAAATCTTAACACATTCTTTTCATGAATAACAAAAGTTGCCATTTCCGCGAGAAAGACACAAATGTGGTATACCTTTGTAACCCATTTGTTTACTTCGGGTATCACTTTAACTTGAACGGACTATAGTATTTTATTGGTGAATTTTATCGTATAATTTTTTTAACCAATATGTCTACTATATTAATGTAATATTTTAAATTAAAATTTAGGTGATATATATGGTGTGTGGTTTTATGAAAAGTCTAACTGTTCAAAAATATGTAAATTATTAATGAGGTAAGTTGTAGGTTTTTATTGTTATTCTTATTATAACTTTTTTAATAATAGTGCTTGAAATATCTGTATTTATATTCCCCTCCCCTCTTTTTTTTTTTTTTTTTTTTTTTTTTTTTTTCTTTATATATATTAACACCCTGTGTTCACTAATACTTAATTCATTTTCAAGTTTCTTTTACCTATCTTAATAATTTAATTAACTCATTGTTTCAATTACATTTGTTTTGCAGCATACTCATAGTTTAAAATTCTGTTTTTAAATAACTTTCTGTTAAAGTTCAAAAACAGTGAGTTGACTTAAATTTAAACTATTTGAAACAGTTGACTTAAATTTAAACTATATTATAAAAAAATTATTTTATTATATTCACAGTGTACTATGCTGATAAATAAAAAGAATGAATTCTTAAAATTTATTTAAACAATTTATTAATTACAATTCATAATTATTTGTATATATGTTGTTTACACTTATTTGTGTGAATTGATTTTAATCTTAGTCTATATATGCTTGTACCAAATCAATCATTATATGACTCATTTTCAAAAAAAAAAAAAAAAAAAAGTTTTTGTTAAGTTCTGAATTAAGGAGATAATGATAAATAAATATATCACACACTAAGTTCTTTACAAAGTAACAGTTTTGTCTGAGAAGTTGTGCATTATATAGAATTGTGTTATAAATATCTTCTGTATATATATTTTCCCCAAATATTTCTAAACTTGAATTACATTATTCATTGTCAGGGATAAGATTTTTTTTTTTTTTTTTTTTTTTTTTTTTTGGCAGAATTCCACTTTTTAAAACTTTTTTTTTTAATTATCTGCTTTTTTCTATTTTCTCATTTCCTTCCAACTAACAATCAGTGATCAAACATTGCCCCGAAGTCTTGTGGCCTTCATTCTTTCTCCACTCACAATATAAATGTGAATATCAATGTTAAATTTGTTTTATTACACCTGGATTCTATATGGAGACAGAAGTGCTTAATATTTCTCATATATGTAATTATTACAGTCAAACCTCATTAACATGACCTCGTTTAATGTGAATTACTTTTAATATGAACTGTTACAACAATTCCTGTCAAAATGAGGATTAGTTTAGTTATATGAATATTAATTACTGATACAGTCTGGCGACAATCATGGAGAACAGGGAAATTATAGAAAAATCAGGGTACTTTATCAATCTGGAATTATCAGGGAATTTTGTAAAAACACACAAAAGTTATTGAAGTTTTCATTTTCCCCTTGAAACACGACTGAAAAATCTCTAAACAGATGTAATCTTAGCCATGATTGCACAAGATTGGCTGAAGCCTTTTTTTAATTAAATATTTTTAGTGCACCAACTTGAAAAAATATTTTATGTTCTGATATTAATATATTGTGCAATTAAAATGATTCATATTTTTATAAATTTGTTAATTTTTCCTAAATTTTGAATTTTATTTTCTTTTTTGTATATGCTGACAAAGCCAACAAAGAAAAAAATAATAAAAAGATTGAGATACTTTTATGGGCATAAATTTTTGATTTATATAAGATTTCTTTTGCATTTTTAAATTAATTTAAAATAAATTATTATATTTGACTTGTAAATTTATAAACAAAGTAAGTCTTAGTAAAACAAACTCTTTGCAATTTTTTAAATATTTTTAAAAATACAATAGAATGGAAGGACCAGTCAAAGTATGTACGGACTAGTGAAATCTAAAAATTACTTGTCCTACAGACCATGTGTATGTTTGTGCATACTCTCATATTAGTTTGAGCTTTTCTGAATAATGTTTTTTTTTTCTTTTAAGCTTAACACAGTTAACATTAACCAAGAATGACAGTTTAAACAATACAAGACAAAGGTCTTTTTCTGAGAGTCATAAAAAGCATCAGAAGCAAGACAAAGCTCAGGCTGATATTATATCGTTATTGAGCCGTGCACAAGATGAGTATGACAAGGTAAGCATATCATCTCAAAATTAATTTTTTTTTCATTGCTTGTGATTTCAAAAATAATAATTTCATTTTAATTGTAATTTATATCGTTCATGATTCCATCTTGTGATTGCAGATTTGACTACTATTCATATTGTAACTACTTGTTGTGAATTTTTAAAATGCTCAATAGTAAATCATTCACCTATCTTACAAGGAAATTCTTTCAAGTCTCAGTTGCTGATTTTCTTGAAAAAATTTAATGGCTCAGAAAATAATAAAGAAAAATAAAGGGTATAAGATTTAGTCATAGATAATATTTGTCCGAAATATTAGCTGCTAAATCACAGTAGAAAAGAAAAACTCTAAAAAATTATTAAAAAATTAATTATGTCTAAATTTTAATATGAATTACATAATGCAATTTTAAATTAATTATTTTTACATATTTAAATTTACAAAGGATTACAAATTCAATTAAAGACGTTTTAAATTACCTTATTAAAAATCCTTTAAAATTGGCCAATATATTTCAGCTTCATCCGAAGCCATCATCAGAGCCCGATGACATAAACAAAGATCTTTGGCGGTTCACTCCTCTTTCATAACTTCGTCGTTCGTCATTTCTTCAGTTCTTTTCTCTTTTTCTAGGATCGGTCTCCATTCAGGTGGAATGACGCTATGTTCAATATCGTTTATTGCGTCATGTGTGGTCAGGATTTCTATTGCTTCCCTTTTAAGTGTGTATTTGTGTGAGTTGAAATTTGAAATTTTTTGAAAATTAATTGAATTGATATTGATAGGGTCAGTGGTGTTATTTCTAGAAAAGGCTGTGGATGGTTTGTTGTATATTTTTAAGTCACTAAGGTGTTCGGATATTCTGTCTTTAATTTTTCTTTTTGTCATGCCGATATAGCTTGAAGACCACGATCAAAATAAAGCAAGCTATATCGGCATGACAAAAAGAAAAATTAAAGACAGAATATCCGAACACCTTAGTGACTTAAAATACAACAAACCATCCACAGCCTTTTCTAGAAATAACACCACTAACCCTATCAATATCAATTCAATTAATTTTCAAAAAATTTCAAATTTCAACTCACACAAATACGCACTTAAAAGGGAAGCAATAGAAATCCTGACCACACATGACGCAATAAACGATATTGAACATAGCATCATTCCACATGAATGGAGACAGATCCTAGAAAAAAAGAAACAAACTGAAGAAATGACGAACAACAAAGTTATGAAAGGGGAGTGAACCGCCAAAGCTCTTTGTTTCTGTCATCGGGCTCTGATGATGTCTTCGGATGAAGCTGAAATATATTGGCCAATTTTAAAGGATTTTTAATAAGGTAATTTAAAACGTCTTTAATTTAATTATTTTTAATTAAGGAGATGATGGATAGTATATATCTCGTAAATGACTGCCGTAAAGGTATGAAAATTTGTATTTATATATGCATTTAAATGTAATATTAAATATATTAAAGTTTCAAGTAGAGTCACTCCAGATTTTATTTATTTTTTTTTTTTTTTAATATTGTGTTTGAATGCTAAAAATTTTCATTGAAATTTCAGCATTAAACATAATTTTAAAAATTGAAACCTACCATTGAATTCACAAAGGAATAACTTAATACATTTAATATGTATTTTTAAACCATAATAATGCTAAAGGGAAAAGGGAAAATTAATAATAATAATTAGCAAGAAAAATTTTCAAAAAATATTTTATTATTTTTTATTTTATTTTATTTTTTAATTTTGTTAGTTTTAAGGAATTTTTAATATACTTAATTGTATTACTATAATTTACCACCTATAAATACAAATTTTCATAGCTCTAAGACAATTTACAAAAAAGATTTATAATTTTCACTCTCCCCTCAAGACACAATGCATTAATATTTTTCTTAACACAAAAATTTCTTTATTTTTTCTGGAAATAATTATATATATATATAATTATACATAATGAATGTTAATTTATATACTTAATACATTACAACTAAAAAATATGCATAAAATCATTTAACATTATAGTTTCTAGTTTTCACATATGGTTTTTGACAGTTAAACACTGTTTTAAAGTGAAAGAAAAGTCATGTTATTTTGCAACTTTTATCTTTGTAATCATGATTACATTATTCTAATAACAAAACTGTAATAAAATTATTTATAATAATTACAAAACTGCAAGAGTCAAATTACCAAGCAAGATAATCATATCAAGGGGGTCTGTACAGGCAGAAATTGAAGGCCCTTCTCAAGATTTAAAGCAATAAAAAGGGCCCTTTCACAAAATTGAAATCCATAAAAAAGTGGAACCTTTCACATTATTGGTGAATCATTCTATGAAATTTTTCCAAGTTTTCAGTATTATACAAAGTGTATAAAGTGACTGCGAAAACACTTTATGGAGATTTCCCCCCCCCCCCCCCCAAAAAAAAAAGCCCAAAATTAAAAGCTGGATCTGTTTGTGCCTTTTTTTTTTTCGTTTTCTTAATCTCGATTCTTATTGGTTAATAATCTGATGATTGTCACTTTAGATTAGGTTCCAGTTATCCACGGTTAATTTATATGCATTATTTTACAAAAAAAAAAAAAAAAAAAGAGAGAGAGTTTATACTATTCAGCAACTTTTATTTTAAAACTTGTTCAGTTTTCTGACTTTTGCTATATGACAGTGTTCTGCCATGAAACAAAATTTAAAGGGGTAATTACGAATTATTGGTGATTTATAATTTTTAAATGAGTCTTTCTATAATTAAACTTAATTATATTTATCCTTTCATATATACATTTGTTTTAATTTTTTTTTTTTATACCACTTAATTTAAGCAGGAAAGTGCATGTCAGTTTCTTTATTTTTGTCAAATTTTACCATTTATCCACCCTCTGACCAAAAATATCCTTGATTTGCCTTAATGATTAAAGGAGTGCTTGAGAAGTATTTTATGAAATATCTACAGCAACTTGAGTCAAAAGTTCATTTGAATCAAATAAGGAAGTTATTGTGAAAAGAATGAGCTGAATTTTGTATTTTTCTAAGTATTGCAAATTCAAGAGAGGTTTTTTTCACAAAATGAATTTTTTTTAAAGGTGGATAAAATATTTGAATCTCTTCTAATGTAATATGTGGAAAACCCCTCCCTATTACAAAACTACTACAGTAAAGTTTGTAAACTTATTTGAACATTGTTTTCTTTTGAATTTATTTATTTATTATCCTCTCTCTATATATTGATTTAAAATGTTTCAGAAATCTGCTAAAGAATCAAGCAAAGGTTCTAGTCATTCTCCAAATGGTGATATGATAAAACCTACTCCTTTAAGAATGAATGGTGCTGTAACTACTGCAAGTGGGGTAACTCCACTTACTTTAGGAATGTTGTTTGCTCAAGCTGGAGGTGTTGAACGTAAGCCAGAAGAAAGCTCTAAAGACTTTGATGCCCGTACAAGATCTTTTACTACTAATTCTTCCAGTGAACTTTTAAATAGCTCTGGAAAAAAGACTGAAGCTATACTTCAAAGTCTTCTTTCAAACTCTGCTCATACAGTTCAACACATTGAGAAATTACAGAAAGAGGAAAACACCAAGTCTGAGTTGAATGTGATAAATTGTGAAACTAGAGCTGTTTCAGCTGGTGAACCTATGCTTTCTGTAGAATCTGTTGAGAAAGACTTGAAAGAGAAGTTAAATATTTTGCCTAAATCTGAAAATGACATTGTAAATAAAACTAGTTGTAAAGAAAAGGCTGAAGAAAAAAGTAAGCCAATCGATATTCCAATTCTCACACCAGCGATGATTGAATCATCCTTTTCATCTGCTCCAACTGGAATGAAATCATATTTAGAAAATGACTTTAATAATTGCAGTAATTATGATGCAACATTTCCTGCAGTAAGTCATCTAGTTTTATAATTTTTAAAACATTTTTCTTACTTAGTATTAGTAAATCATATTTTTCAATTAGGTTCATTTTATGTTAAATACAAACTTTATAAGCAGTGATTTGTTTCGTTATAAAGCTTTTATTCATAGTTATTCAACACAAGTATTTCAGTTCACTTTATTGCATTATTGCTATAGTCCATTTTAAATTTAAAAGATAAGAAAAGATGTTCATAAAATAAAATTATTTACATTCGATTTCACGTATTTTAAAAATTAGATGTTGTTTTGTTAGACTGTTTTTCTCTAGCTTTTATCAAATTCACTTCAATCTAGAATCTTTCTCATCAGTAGCACATAGAAAGTACAGAACTTTTTCTATTTATCTTTGTCAGACATAATTCATCAAAATCTTGTCACATGTCTTCACATAAATTAAACTGAGCCATTTTAACAGCATAGGGTTAATCATAATATTTTAGTTGGTGTGTATATAATTCTATTTCATTGGTGGTAAGTAAACGACGAACCATATATTAATAGAATTATTTTTATTTCTTGAGTGAGAGAAAGTTGACGCTTACCGGCCAACGTATTTTTCTCTACTACCGAATTTTTACATTGCCTCACTAGAGGGCGTATGATGCCACAGAATATTTAGTAATTGTGGGAGGGAGAAATACTTAACATACTCCCCCCCCCCTTGAAATTTTTGAATTTCAAGAATAATATATATATCATATGAATAACATGAATTTGATATGAAAATTACATTATACAATAGTAATATAAAAATAATATAGGTTGCAACCAAAATAATATATAAATCATAATTAAAGATATGTTCCAGAACATTTTATATACATTATATACACAACACATAATATTAAAGAAAATTAACTTACCAAGACATAAACTAAAATGCAAACAAATCTATTTTACCAACACATTATATACATATATACAGTTAAACCTTATTTTTCAAAATATATATCATTTCAAGAATAATAAAATAAACCATAAGAATACATTTTTTTTTTTTTTTTTTTTTTTTTTTCAATTTAAGATAATCTAAAATAATGAATGAGGATTATATGTCACCAGTAATAATAATAATAAACAGTTTTTTTTTTTTTTTTCAAATTAGAATTCTTATCTTTTCTAAATGTCTATAATAAAATATATTTTTAGCTTTATTTACAGTATTTTTTAAACAATGATTTTTTTTTTTTTTTAATAGAATTACTTTTTTTTAAGATTACATGCAATTAATAATAGCACGTATTAAATAACTGAGTAACTAAATAAATAAGCAAAAATAAATCACGCAAAAGAATGAGTAAGTAAATAAACAAAAAATGAGAAACACAAATATACCCTTATGTTTGCATCATCAATTAATATTTTTCTTACCAAGCGCCTGGCGCCAGTCTGCATCTCGCAATCTGGAAATGAAACTAAGATTAAAAAAAGTTATTACTGTTAAAAGTTATTACAGTGTTATTACTGTTCAAAATCCTTTCAATTTGAGTTTTTGAGTGACAAAAAATGTATTTTAACACCGAAATGTCAGATGACAAAAGGAAGGTATTTGTCCAGAATGGAATTTTAATTAGTTCACTGATTATGAGTCTTTTCGAAAGGGTTTTTATCCATGATAAGGTCATCAGTAATCTAAAAATGAATTTTAATAAAAACTCATATATACATTAAATTATATTAATTAAAGAAACGAAGTGAAATTACTAAATTAAATCTATTAAAAAACCTTTACTACCTTCGTTGTTTGCCGTTAAATCTTTCCATCGGGATCCCAATTCTCGTCAGACGGCTTCTCTGTGAGTGATTTGGACTGTTCTGCTGGTTTCTGCCTTTTCAAAATGTGGCGCCACCTCCTGTCTGGAGCTACTGCGCTGCTGTCATTACATGCGTTTTTATTCGCGGAACATGGAGTAGTTGTATTCTTCATAATTAGCTATTTTAGTGGTTTGTTTGAAATTTATATCTATGTTTTCCCTGAAAAAAGTTTTGGCTAACGCTGTATTCTGTATTTTTATTGGGTTTTATAGGGATATTGACTTTGCATTTATTGGCTGCGCGTTTGTAATAAAAAAAATATATTTCAGCTTATCAGAAACGAAAAAGACCCCATTCCCCCCCTTGAAACCTCAGGAGTCTATAAAATACCTTACACTGACCAAAATAAACAGACTGGTTCGTATATTGGAGTAACTAAAAGAAAAATCAAAACAAGAATAAAAGAACATATAAGAGATATTAAAACAGGAAATCAGAATACAGCGTTAGCCAAAACTTTTTTCAGGGAAAACATAGATATAAATTTCGAACAAACCACTAAAATAGCTAATTATGAAGAATACAACTACGCCATGTTCCACGAATCAGTCGAAATAACCACCAATAAAAACGCATGTAATGACAGCAGCGCAGTAGCTCCAGACAGGAGGTGGCGCCATATTTTGAAAAGGCAGAAACCAGCAGAACAGTCCAAATCACTCACAGAGAAGCCGTCTGACGAGAATCGGGATCCCGATGGAAAGATTTAACGGCAAACAACGAAGGTAGTAAAGGTTTTTTAATATATTTAATTCACATATATACAGTTCAATTGTCTTTGAGACACTTCACACCTCTTTCTGATCGTTTAATGAAATTTTGTTATTCACAATAGAAATTATTATTATGAGATGGCAGATTCTTATATCGTTTCTTTTTGATTGACACAACTTTTTTGGATTTTATTTTGTATTGATGATATAAACTTGACTTTGAGTTTCGTATTGGTTTCCGCTACGTTTTCCTGAATGAAGTTATTTTGCAAATCTTTAAAGTCATCGCTGTAATTTTTGCTCGAAACGAAGTTCTCTTGCTTTAAAACTAGTCATGCGAATTGCTCCGAATTTGATACATTAAAATCTTGAAATTTATCAGTTGCAGTGACTAGATAACCGAAGACACTGTTTTGAAAAAAGAAACATTCATTGTGTGATTTAAATTTACCTTCTTTTAATAATTCAAAAAATAGAGTGTTTCCTATAAGAATTTGAATAGTGCTAGGAATGTAAAAATTATCATCTGCAAGAGTAATTTCTGATGGTATGTTTAAGGATGAAATGTTAATTTTTTTAGCTGGACTTTTGTCCACTATTTTATGTAAAATAGCAAAGTTAATAGTCCTTGAAAAATCATTTTTTTCATTTGTTACTTTAGCTGACAGTTTATTCTTAACAACAGTTTCTCTTCCATTTATGCCGATAATCGATGTATTTGTTTGCAACTTCAGATGTAATAAAATTCAAATTACTGCCAGAATCAGCGATTCCTTTTACCTTTATTTTTTCTCCAAAGGCATTTTCAATATATGCATAAAAAGTACATAAAAGACTACTAGAATCTCTTGCATTGGTCGTTAATGAAGAACACATTATTTGATTTCTTTCCTCACTTTCGGTTTGCAATGAAAGATCGGAGGCGCCAATCATTTCCTGTTCACTCAAATGAAGCAAAGTATTATGTCTTTTAGAACATATTTCACATGTGTATGTAGAATTACAAGGATGAGAATGTGGTTTTAAACAGTTTTTACATAATTTGCGTGATTCAACTATATTAATCCTTTCTTTTACATTTAAACTTTTAAATTTTTCACATTTATATAGAGCATAGAAATCGTTACATAATATGCACTGTTTTGGAAGGGATTTTTTATTTGCATCCTTATCGGAATTTATAAAAAACGTATTTTGTTTATTTCCTAAATGTTGGTTTCTAATTACAGAATGTTGATATCTATTTTGATTTTTCTCTTTTTCTAATTTACTTAATTGATACAAAACAACAGATCTTGACTGCAAACATTCTATTAAATCATTTAATGATGGAATTTCTTTAGAAGATACTGATAATTCATATGCCTTTCGCGTATCTTTGTCCAACTTATCTAGTATTATATTCACAATATCGCATTTGACATATTATTAGATTCTAAATTAAGCAGTTTTAATGCTCTTAACAATTTATCGACAATGTCAGTAATTTGTTTTAAGCCTATCGCGGATTCGTATTGTAGTTTTTCTAGCTTTAATATTGATTGAATATAAGTGTCTATAACAACTCTTTTATTCTCATAACGTTTTTCTAATGCTAATAACAATGACTGAAATGTGTCATTGGTTGATTCAATAGATTTCGCATCTCCGCTTAACGAAGCCTTTAAATAAAATAACTTTTCTTCATCATTTAAATTAGCATTTTTTTCAATAATATTTTTAAATTGTACTATAACAGTTGAATATTCTTCTATTTTTCCGCTAAATATCGGTAATGGAATTTGTGGAAGTTTACAGTGTGAATAACATGATTTAGAATTCTTATTTTCATGAATTAAAGAGTCATTCATATTTATTACATTTATTTTAGAAAGTAAGCATTTTAAACTTACCCCTAAAGCCGATCTTTGATCCTCTAGGTCATAAATTGCTGTATCAATAGCTGATGAAGTTTCTTCTTCTTCAGGATTTATTTTAATATATTCTTTAAATAATATATCAATTTCCTCTTTTAGTTCAATGATGACTTTCAATCTTTCTTCAATATTAATGCTGTCTATTTTAGAATCATGCGATTCCTTGAAATCCGTTACAAAACTAATAATCTTCGTTAGTTTTGTTTTAATTCGACCTCGAGTTCTATTTAATTGTTTCAATTTCATTTTTTCGGTAGTATCCATTATCGCGTGTTCGACTCCTGGGTTCGACCAGGACCACTTATGGTAAGTAAACAATGGACCATATATTAATAGAATTATTTTTATTTTTATTTCTTGAGTGAGAGAAAGTTGACGCTTACCGGCCAACGTATTTTTCTCTACTACCGAATTTTTACATTGCCTCACTAGAGGGCATATCAAAAAGGGCTTACATGATGCCACAGAATATTTAGTAATTGTGGGAGGGAGAAATACTTAACAATTGGAAAACTAATTGTGTAGCCTTGTAGATTTTAAGAAAATTGTAAAAAAATTCCCAAGTGTTTCTTTCCTAATTTTCTATTTTTAATGTCCAGCAGAACAAAACGTTTACTGTATTTAATTATTTAACTTGCAAAATTCTTCTAGTTTACTATGAATGATAGATATGGAATGTATATACAGTTTCGAAAAAAAAAAAAAAAAAAAAAAAAAAAAGTGTGTGTCATTGAGGCTTAAGGGACTAGCAAATTTTACCAAGTCTACAGAACTGAAATGTCACATTAATATTAAAATTTTTATTCTTTTTCTTTTTTCACCTAATTTTTTATATCTATTTAACATAAAATAAATTTGAAATTTTATAATTTGTATCCCATTTTTCAATATTTGTGGGCCTAAAATTCTAAAATTTTTATAACAACTTCTCGCTGTCTCTGAGTATGATATGAAATAACATTAAAACATTAAAATTTTCTTCATTATTAAACAATGCAGGGATGCTATGGGATCTGCTACAGTACATAAAATTGGAGGGGGGGGGGGGGAAGGGGAATCAACTGTTTAAAAAAAAAAAAAAAATTCACATCACCAGAGATGTAATTCCTATTGCATAAAATATAAAATTACTAACTTAGTAAAATTATTTTTGCAACCCAACAAGAGTGCTATAAGAACCATACCACAATACACATAATAAACACTTTTCTTGTATCACATTACGTAATCAAAATCTGCTGTTTTAGGATAAATAAAGTGTTTGTTTACATTAAGAGAAATTCTGTTATAAGAATTAAAAATTGAAAAGAGGGAGGAAGAGAAAAAAAAGAGAGAGAGACATAGAGAGAAAAGAGCTATTATTTTGCAATGTTTTGATTTTAATAATATAGAGGGTTCAGTTATCTAAATGCTAAAATCTTTTGAAAAGTAAAATTTTCTGATCAGAAATAAAAATAATCTGGTGTGTCACTCACACGACTTTCTCTTACCCTGAAATTTAACACTATAAATACAGGTTGCAGATTAAAAGGTAAGATAACGAGTACTGTTATGTAAACCTGTGTTAAACAATTCATATTAGGCTTCTGAAGAGTTTTATATGGTAATTAGTTCTGTGTGAGGGGGGCTACCGCCCCCCTCAACCCCCCGTTTCATTAATGCACCTACATTTACATAGAATTTAATTTGGTTATTAAAAAATAATTCTGTTTTTAAAAAATAATTTATTAAAATTATTATTTAAAAAAAATATCTCTTATGATAATGCAAACGATTTCTATATTAGAGAAGTGGTATAACACGAAATATCCAAAAAAAAAAGTCCATTTTATTCTCATCATTAAAAAGAAGGGGGAAAAAAAAAACGATTTTTTTTCTAAGTTTTTTTTTTTTTTTTTTTTTTTTTTCGTTAAAAGTAAAAAAAATCGATAACTTTGTTTTAAATTATCGCAGATCGATGGTTCAACCATTCGTTTTAAAGGTATTGGCGAGCTCTTTTGAAAGATACCCATCATGAAAATTTACTCCCCCCCCCAGGGGGGGGAGGCGAGGCTCCTACATACACAATTTTTTTTCCCCAGTTAACTATCTCTATTACAAAAAATATATATTAGTTTCATTTAGTTTAGTTCAGTCTATAGATGTTAAACTCTTCTTTCCTGCAATTTCCCCCATAGACGTAATGTATAAGAATTTTCTTGATCGTCCCTGTACACGAACCATTTGCTTGATCTTAACGAAAAGCTTACTGTAGCATCCCTATATGATACACATTTAGAATACCAAGTTTGAACTTTCTGCCATAATTTGTTGTTGAGATATGCTGATAACAGACATACACACAGACCATTTGCTAAGAACATGATTTTCGTATTCAGGGGACCTCAAAACGTGTAAATATAACAAAATCTCGCGTTCGAAAATTTGACCCAAAAACAATACTTTCTCTACCTTATGGGTAAGAGAAAGTAAATTATATCAGTATCAATAAATAATGGGTTTTTAGCCATTTGAACATTCATGCGTAAAATGCTCACCATTAAAGAAAATATTATTGAAATTGAAATGATATCGCTCCATCCAAAAATATTGCTGCTGCTGTTTTCTAATTCATAGTGTCTGTCTTGCTATCTTCGCTTGTACAGTAAAAAAACTTTGTATAAAAACAGGGAATTTGGCAGTTTTATACAAAAACGTGTGATAATCATGTTGAAATAAACTGTTTATTTAATAAAGCATCAGGTGATATTTAATGTTGAAATAGAGCAAAACATTTCAGTTACAAAAGTTTTATAGAGTCAAAAACTATTCATGGGAATTTTATCATATTTTGCTGAGATATACATGAGCCGATTGTGATATGCAGCATGCAACTATTTTTTCTTTTATTTTGAGAAATTTAAATTTGAATTATTTTTTCAAAACACATAAGTTCGCACCTAGGCTACTTTTGTTCTTAAATTTACTGATCTTAAAAAGTACATGAAATAATTCTCTGAAACCATCGTGGAACACAAAGATGATATTTTACTTCAGACACATTAAATCACTGTATTTCAGTTAAGTGATTTTTTTTTTTACTTGAATTACTTTTCTTTGTATAAATCATCTTTCTTTTTCAATGTTTACAAAATCTGCGCTGGAATTTCTATAAGCAGTTCGAGCAATCATAAATTTGATGATTTTCAGTAAGAAATTTGGCTTGTGACAGTTGTACTTCAGTTAAGGAACCCGATTTGATTTTGCTTAATTTTATTTTGTTTATTGGATTTTATTATAAAATATCTTTTTATATAATATAGAAATATCTTTTGAAGCATCTCTTATTTTTGTCTTTCTTTTTCTTTTTTTTTTTTTTTTTTTTTCTTTCTTTTGTGATATGCCTCTTGCTTAGTAAAGTATTTTGGCTGTCAGTGTAGTGCGTAATATAATTTTATTTTTAAATGTCACCAAAGAATGAATGAGTATTTTTGTTTTTCTGTGTTGATAAAAAATTATCACATTACTGGCATATGTCTCCGTCAAAAGTAGTGACAAATTGTTATTAAGTCAGAGTATTACTTATTTTATTTAAGAGATTTATATGCCTTTAAATATTGTGTGTTTCAATTTGAGATCAAATATGATGATTTCAATCTTTTGTTTTGCACTCTTAATATGCTTAACCAGCTTAACTGGGATCAAGGGTGTATCAAAACAGCAATCAAGAAGTTAAAGACCTTGAAAAAAAAAAAAAAAAGACAGGCAAAGCCTCCCTTGAGGGTTGGTGAGCCCAAGCAGGAGTTAGAATCTGCTACTTTTCCATGTGGAATTAATAATTTCATATTTATGTAGTGATCCCTGCAGTTTTAAAGGTAGTATTTGTGTTGTGATATAATTTGTGATTTGAGCTGATATGCCAAAACAGACTTTGAACATTGTATTTTTACTTTCTATTTCTCATATATTATGATAGAGGAATCATTGTTCTGAAGTCAAATTTTTGAAATTTAGTTTTTGTTATTTAGTTTCTCTTTCCCGTATATTGAAAAAAAAGGTACTCATTTTATGGTCAAATTTTCGAAACTGACTTTTTGTAAAAAGTAAAAAAAAAAATTGGAGGTTTCCAGAATACAATGATAAGGTTTTTAAGTAGTTGATTTCTGTGTCTGTTATCAACATAATTCAAAACAGATATGAGCTGAAAGTTCAAATTCAGTATATTAAATCTACATGGTATGATGATGATACTTAAAACTTTTTATGGAGATCAGATAAATACCTCATGTACTAGGACATATAAAAGAATTCAAATATATTCTACTAAGCATAATGTAATTCAGATGTATATTTTCATTTCACTAAATTTAAATACACAATTTCTATTTGTTGTGTATAAGACTTATAGACAGTATACAGTGCTGCTCTTAATAATTCAAATTCATTCTTTTCTATGGATGCTAACAGGGGCATAACCAAAGTCATTATCGGGCTGCGGTAACCCAGTCGTTAGAGCACTGGCCTCGTAATTGGAAGATTGTTGGTTCGGTACACGGTACTCGAGCTGGCCAAAGACCGTCGTGGCCGCAATGTCCTCCATGTTCCCATCAAAAATTATACTTCTGAGGGTCACTGAAGCGGGAGAGCTATCCCTTCCGTGGAGGATCAAAATCGTGATGGCATGTCTCCGGATCACCTCTAGGGGTAAGTCCCAGATCGTCGCCAATTGCCCATCTGTGCAGCACTAGTGCGACGTAAAACCCACCCAACCAACCAAAGGCATTGTCTGTCGGTATTTAAAATAGCTAAGACTTACTTTCTAATTTGTTTCATTGGGGGAAAAAGAAAATTTAAAGTATTTAAGGGAGTGGCTTGAGTCACCATAGCCACTTTGGCTATGCCCTTGGGTGTAATGGACTGACTAAATGGTATCATGTTGAGGAAAACTATAAATGCGAAAGTACAATCAATATATAATAGTTATTTTATAATTTGCTGGCTATTTTATCATTTGTACACATGTATTAGTATTTATTCACAATAAAATTTAAAAATATAACTTAACTTCTGCTACAAAGAGTATCCAATCCTGCAGCTTAAAAGGGAAGAGCATATTTACACCAAACTTAGTATATGACTGACTCATGACGTGCACTGTATGAATTAAAAAAATAATTTCAATAAAAGTGTTTAATCAGCTTTGGAAAAAAAAACCCTTATTTTGAAAATCGTTTTACCAGGTAGTTTGCTGTATCTATGTGTCTGTGAATCTGCTGTCAGCATAACTTAAGAAAATATTAGCTGAGAATAAGTCCAAACTTGATATTCTATATGTGTGTTATATGGAAATGCAACATGAAACTTTTTAGTCGAGATTAAACAAATGGTTTGTATGGAGAAGTTTAGAAAAATAATCAGATATTATGTCAATGCGAGTAATTTTTAGATATACAGTTTAACATCTTTAGACTACACTAAACAAAATGAAATTAACATGTACTTTTTATATGCATAACAGTATGTTTCACATAGGATATTGTCTAAAAAGTATTTATCCTTCATTTCAGGGCTACATAAAAGAATTCTGTAATATTAGTTTCTTGTGCTAAATTGTAAAATTAAATAATAAAAAATAGGCTTATAAAAATATTTTAGATGGCAAATTTATCTTCTGTGTCAGTAATTTAAGTAACATTTGTTCATATGACTTAGCAACGTCTCCTTGTTGCCATGACAGGGCATTTAGTGTGGCCCCTAGAGATGAGACGGGCTCAAATCTTACGCAAGTCTTCGGGCTCCGGGTGGGCTCGGATTCAATCTAAAAGTTCCGTTTATTTTATTCTTCACTAACTGGAAAATGTTAAAAAAAAAAAAAAAAAAAAAATTATTCATTTTGAGAGTACCTTTAGTAATGCCATAATAGTCATGATAGGTTATAAATCACAAAAAAATCTTGCAAACCTTAGTAGCTTTGACTTTCCTTTTTCTAAATGGAACTTTTTTTTTTCAACGGGATGCATATTATGTACAAGAATTATACTTCTTTGATATGCAAATCGTCTATTTTCATGATGACAGTAATTTTAATAATTTTTTTTTACTACGTGAATTTTTATAAGAAATTTTGTTATACAGTAATCCTTCCTCCTTCCTTGTATTGGACCTCATTATATCACTCATTCGGATAAATTTTTTGTCCCCCGATAGACGTGTTATAAACATGTTAGACGTGTTATAATCTATATTATATTAATGTATACATGTATACAGAGACACAGACATTATAAATTGTTACAATAACATTTATAGTTATTTAAATTTAGGATTGGTAATAAGAAATTTAATTTGAAAAAGAAAACTGTATTTAATTTTACTATTGTGTTGTATGCGTTGCACAGCGTACCACTTTCAATATTGGGCTCAGGCGGGCTCGGGCTCTGATCACACAAAATTTTTCGGGCCCGGGCAGGCTGGGATTGCCAAATTAGAGCCCGAACTCACCTCTAGGCCCCTATAAGTACCTTAACTCATTGTAGGCCCCTAAAAGTCCCTTATTTTGGAAAAATGGTCCCTAAGATCCTTTAATTTTTCTTCCTTCCCCCCATCAAAAGTCATACGATTTTTAGATATGCTGAAGAAATGTGATGAATTCGTGTAGGCACATAATTTACAATAGAATGATAAAGTTTTAGTTGGTAATGATCTGGAAAACTTTGGTGAGAATTTTTTGGTGGGTAATGCTCTGGAAAATTTTGGTGAGAATCTTTTGGTGGGTAATGATCTGGAAAATTTTGGTGGGAATCTTTTGGTGGGTAGTAATCTGATGTGTGACAAGAACACTGCTATTCATAGATAACTCAGTGAATGAGTCATGGAGGGCTAACATTAAAAAGGCTATTTTTGACAACTGTCCCTCACTGTTGCCTAGTCCTAGAACAATTATAGTTGTACTTGATGCATTTGATCAGGAGCCGAATTATTTTCAGTAATAAGTCCAACTACAAATTCAACCTTGATGATATATCTGTAGATGTCCTGGGATAGCAGTGGGATAGTCACTTTACTCAGAATTACCACATTTTTAATTACCTGACGTTTTTTTCATAACTTTTTTTTTTTTTTTAGAATAATTTTCTCCAATATATAAATACAATTAAATAAGAAGGAAATAATAATAATAAAAATAAAAAGTAAGGTGAATAAAAAGTGAGTATTAAAAATGTTATGGAATAAATTAAAAGTGTGCCACCGCTGCTTCACTGTCATTTACCCTATGTTCTGACAACCAGGAGTTGTGATATGAGGTGCTATTTTACTTGGTTGCCATTGATTCCTGACATCTTTATAGCTCATTGCCAAAATTCTATGATATATTCTACCGGCCTTTTTTCACGACCCTGGATTACATTTGGTAATTATTACATGCATTAACAATGAACATTTAATGTTTCTGTTGGATTCTACACAATTTGCAGCTGCACTGATTGCCTAAAATCTCTATTGTGTCCTGATTTTTTTTGCACTTGTAGTATTTTTGAAAATTGCTAGTTGCTTTATATAAAGTCAGTTTAATTTTGGTTAGGGTTGTGGTAGTTAGTTCTATTATATTTAAAGCCGGTCTCATGTTCTTTTATCCTTTTTTTTTTTTTTTTTTCCCCTTTTAGTCATAGCTATATAATACCTGGTTGTACATTCCCCTGTTTATATTATATTTTATAAGTACCTGCAGTTTCTATAGGTCTAAGTTTTTTTTTTCTTCCCAGATACCGGAAAAATATTTCTGTTAGATTTAGTGTGGGGTATTTATGCATCGTTTTGAAGCTTCATTTTTAAGTTTATTGGATGCACCATTATTAAATAAAATTGTAGTATATTTTGCTTTTGGTTTCTGCCCATTTTCAATATGGTTTAATTTTTTTAATTCTATTATTTTTATATACTCTTTTACTCTAGGTTTTCTTTTAACCAACTTTTTCTATGATTTCTCTTATTTTATTCATTTAAAAGAGATTTTTTAGAACAGATATTTATTACACTATTTATATGTGATTAAATTGAGTTTAGTTTATATATCTGAGGGGGATTTTAAATTTACTATTCCTTTGCTATGACTTGGCTTACAGAGACAATGGTTAGAATTTCATTAGGTTTTGCTCTAATTATATTTATGTCTAGGAAATTTTTTGCTTGTTAATTTCAATTTTGTAAGTTAGATGTTAAGGTCTATTTTATTTAACTTTTCCAGAGTTTTTTTATTTTTAAGTTTTTGTTGACGACAGATCTTTAAAATTCTCAAAAATTATTTCTGTTAACCTAAAGTTTAATTAAGTGTTGAACCTGGATAACAAGAATTAAATTAGACCCCCCCCCCCCCTTTTTTTTTTTGTTAAAATTTGCTATTAAATCTAAAGTAATTTTCATCGGAAATTAAATTGTTTGTTGCTATTAATGTTATGCTGATTTTTGTTTTCACTGTATTTCTTTTTTGATTCTTTTATTTATAATTTCGTTAATGTCTATTGATGGGAACAAATTAATGATATCATTGTTTCCATCCTGACAGTTAGTCCAGTCAAAATAGGAAAAATAGAAGAAAAAAATCGTGTAGTTTTGAAATTTTGCATACTCATAGCCTAGGGGGTCCTGAACAACATACTAAAAGTCCCCGCCCGTGGGGGGTGAGCGGGGGGCAGGGGGGGCATTTAAAGGGGGCAATTTTCAGTTTTTATTAAATATCTTTAAAACTATCGTATTTAGAGAAATAATGTCAATTACAAAATTAATCTACGTAAAATTTCCTACAAAAATGTATATTACATTTTGTTTGTACGATCATTAGTTTAGAAGATATAGGGAGATGAAATAACACATTTTCTTGAAAAATTCTTTTTTGCAATAGTAAAATCAACTAAAGTGTGCAATTAAAAGGGTTCTTGTCAAATATTTTCTAATGTAAAAAACAAATATATACATACGGAATATGCAAGGATAATACAGCATGTTTTGTAAGTTTTAAATAATTTTAAGGCTAGTAGGCTAAGTGGCGGTTTGAGTAAAAATCTGGATAAGTCCAGTCAAAATAGGAAAAAAAAAAAAAAAATCGTGTAATTTTGAAGTTTTGCACACTCATAGCCGAGAGGGTCCTGAACAACATACTAAAAGTCCCCGCCCGTGGGGGGTGAGCGGGGGGCATTTAAGGGGGGCAATTTTCAGGTTTTATTACATATATTAAAACCTATCGCATTTAGAGAAAAACTGTCAATTACAAAATTAATCTACGCAAAATTTCCTACAAAAATGTATCTTACATTTTGTTTGTTCGATCATTAGTTTAGAAGATATAGGGAGATGAAATAACACATTTTCTTGAAAAATTCTTTTTTGCAATAGTAAAATCAACTAAAGTGTGCAATTAAAAGGGTTCTTGTCAAATATTTTCTAATGTAAAAAACAAATATATACATAGGGAATATGCAAGGATAATACAGCATGTTTTGTAAGTTTTAAAAATTTTAAGGCTAGCAGGCGCAAGTGGCGGTTTGGGTAAAAATCTAGATAACGAAGACCCAAAACCGATGAACATTTAAAAAAAAAAAAATCGTGTAGCTTAGAAATTGAGCACAGTTATAAAGTTAAATGCCCTGAATAACATACTAAAAGTCCCTAACCATGGGGGGGGGGACATTTAATGGGGGCGCATTTCAGTTTTTATTAAGTATCTTGAAAACTATCGCATTTAGAGGGAAAAAAATCTCAATTGCAAAATTAATCTACGTGAAATTTCCTAAAAAAATTGTATATTCGATTTTGTTTGTATGATCAATAGTTTAGAAGATATAGGAGAACGAAATAACACATTTTCTTGAAAAATTCTTTTTTTTCTTTTTTTTGCAATAGTAAAATCAACTAAATTGTGGAATTAAAAGGGTTCTGATAAAATATTTTCTAATGTAAAAAATCAAATATATGCATAGGAAATATGTAAGGATAATACAGCATGTTTTGTACGTTTTAAATAATTTTAAGGTTAGTAGGCGCAAGTGGTGTTTAGGTAAAAATCCAGATAACGAAGACCCAAAACCGATCAACATTAAAAAAAATCTTATAGCTTTGAGATTTTTTTTCTCTAAATGCGATAGGTTTCAAGATACTTAATAAAAACTGAAATGTGCCCCCTTTAAATGCCCCCCCCCCCATGGTTAGGGACTTTTAGTATGTTATTCAGGGCATTTAACTTTATAACTGTGCTCAATTTCTAAGCTACACGATTTTTTTTTTTTTTTATGTTGATCGGTTTTGGGTCTTCGTTATCTAGATTTTTACTCAAACCGCCACTTGCGCCTGCTAGCCTTAAAACTATTTAAAACTTACAAAACATGCTGTATTATCCTTGCATATTCCCTATGTATATATTTGTTTTTTACATTAGAAAATATTTGACAAGAACCCTTTTAATTGAACACTTTAGTTGATTTTACTATTGCAAAAAAGAATTTTTCAAGAAAATGTGTTATTTCATCTCCCTATATCTTCTAAACTAATGATCGTACAAACAAAATGTAATATACATTTTTGCAGGAAATTTTGCGTAGATTAATTTTGTAATTGACATTTTTTCTCAAAATGCGATAGTTTTTAATATATGTAATAAAACCTGAAAATTGTCCCCCCTTAAATGCCCCCCCTGCCCCCCGCTCACCCCCACGGGCGGGGACATTTAGTATGTTGTTCAGGACCCTCTCGGCTATGAGTGTGCAAAACTTCAAAACTACATGATTTTTTTTTTCTATTTTTCCTATTTTGACTAGACTTATCCAGATTTTTACTCAAACCGTCACTTGCGCCTACTGGCCTTAAAATTATTTAAAACTTACAAAACATGCTGTATTATCCTTGCATATTCCCTATGTATATATTTGTTTTTTACATTAGAAAATATTTGACAAGAACCCTTTTAATTGCACACTTTAGTTGATTTTACTATTGCAAAAAAGAATTTTTCAAGAAAATGTGTTATTTCATCTCCCTATATCTTCTAAACTAATAATCGTACAAACAAAATGTAATGTACATTTTTATAGGAAATTTCACGTAGATTAATTTTGTAATTGACATTTTTTCTCTAAATGCGATAGTTTTAAAGATATTTAATAAAAACTGAAAAGTGCCCCACTTAAATGCCCCCCCCCCTGCCCCCCGCTCACCCCCCACGGGCGGGGACTTTTAGTATGTTGTTCAGGACCCTCTCGGCTATGAGTATGTAAAATTTCAAAACTACACGATTTTTTTCCTCTATTCGTCAAATTTTGGCCTTCGTTGCCTGGACTAAGTGTTATTTTGATATTATCGCAATATTCAATCTTATCACAATAGTGTTATTTTTTCGTTTATTTTAATTTCTGTTAGTTTTCTTATAAAGTCGTTGGTGGAACTCAAGCTATTGTTTAAAGAAGAGCAGATTTCATAGTAAATGTCTTTATACAGTACACTCCCAGAAATCAGCACAGTTTGTGACCAGAGACTGTGCTGATTTTAGAATTTTGTAGATTTCAGGTGTCTTTTGTTTGCATCTTTAAATAAGAATTTTAATGCTATTATAATATTGAAAAATCACACCCAGATCCATAGTTGATTAGCCGTGATAAAATGCTGAAAGAAAACTCACTTTGCAGGTAAAGCAAAAGAAACAATCACTTGAACAGGTCCTTTATTGATAGAACGAAAATAAATGTCATTTTACTAAATCAGGTACATCTTGTTAATTATTGAGAAGAAGAACACAATTCCATACGGTAAATGGTACGGGAGGAGAGGAGGAGGCCGTCAAAATTACTTCCTTTTTAAGCGAAGATTATAGGAGCTCTTCCAGTCTCAGAGTAAAAAGATGCTACCCGAAAAAGTTGGCTGCATTAAAATTCAGCCAAAAGAATGCCAAGCTATTTCTTTGTCTTTACAATATATTTCAATACAAAATTTTTGAATATAAAATGTCGTTACTAAAATCAGATCGACTTGGCATTAAAAAGCTGCGCCAGGTGTCAATCAAAGTAACAGACAACAAAAAAAAAACTTTTCAGAGGCGTCATGCAGACAAGATACATCCATTAAAAATCTATTTTTAGAACTATAATGAGCTGCTGGAAAAGTAATAATAGCTTTTAATGTAAACACAAGCATAATAAATATTAACTGAAATGACTATCTTTGTTTTATTAATAGATACATATGCTAGAAATACGCTGGTAACGGCTTTTGAATTACATTCTCAAAATAAATAATTATAGCTAAAATGATTTAATTCTTTCGGGGGAAGAAGTATAAACAAAATTACTTTTCAAAAACCCCAATATAAAAATTGCTTTATTTTATTCAGAGAACAATGTGCTTGTAACTATTGAAAGACAAAGAAATGCTATTAAATGAAACATTTTTTATTTGACAAGAAAACGGGAAATTCTGTATAATTAATTAATTGAATTACATAAATTTAAAAAGATTTTGTTTATTACCTATATTAATCCCTCTTTATGTTATTTATTAAATTTGAATAAATAAATAAACTTTTACAGAACATATGTGTGAATACATATAAGTAAGCATATAAAATGTATGAAATATATTAAAGAAAAAAAAATAAATGAAGGCAAGTAAAGAATATAAGTGTAGTAAAAAATATACATATAAATTTTATATAAGTATTTTACTTTTCTTATCTTTTACTTACTTTACTAAGTCTTCTATATCTAGAGCGATTGCTGAAATAACATATTTTCCATTCTTATTTTTGATCATTCGTACTAAATCTGTGTTATTTTTTTATACATCATTATTTTTAATCCATTTTATATCATTATTCATCATCTTTTGTTTGCTGTATACATTTACAATCATCATTTAGTTTATATTTGTTATTGATGTTCATGAAGAACATATTAAATACTCGAATTTTTGGTACTTAAATCATTGACAGTGTAACATCGTATGGCATAAATCCATTTAGACCAGTAACTAAGTTAATTAACTTGTTGTAACACCTTTATGCAATTAAATTTTATTGAAAACATTTTAAAATTTCAAATCATAATCCATAAACATTCCACAAGAACAACTATTATTTATTGCTAGGTCAGTTAATGTAACAGTTACACTACAACATACAAAAATCGATTCTTACAGGTGAAAATAAATAAACACATAAAGTGTTTTTTTAAAAATTATTAAATTTACAAATACAACTATTCTACTGTTTACAAATGCACAATATTACTTTTATTTTATTTTATATTAAATATTAACACTTTTGTTCTTAAGAACAATATTTAATTAAATTCGATTCTCAGAATTCAATTCTTCATTTTCCTCTATCACGTGATTCAGCAGATGATGCTGGGAAGAGTCCATTTATTGGCAGAAAAAAATACATTCAAATTGCTAAACTTTGCTTTAAATGTAAATTCTGAAATTTTTCGTTTTGCATCATAAAGAGAAGTAAAAGTATCTTAAAAATTATTGGAAATGGAGGAGCCGGAGCCCTGTCGTAAGATATATCTTAAGCCAAAAAATATGAATACTTTTGACACTGACTGTATATATTTTTAAATTATTTGATTTCAGGTATTGCGCTTGGCTTACACATGGTAGTTGATCAATTTAAAATAATAATACATATTACTGATATTTATATTTAAAAAAAAAAATAGGCCCATAAGTCCTTTTTTTTTTTTTTTTTCAATTTTAGTCCGTAATGTCCCTTAATTTTTGAGCGAGATGTGCTAAATCCTCTGCCATGGTGGCATGTATCCTACTTTATATGATGCATATTATTGAATACAGACCAGTGAAATTATGTAGAAAGTAAACTCACAATGAAATTAGCGTTGCTCCTGCAGAAAATTTTTTAATTTCTAAAACTTTGTTATTGAACATTTTAAAAAATTCAGCTATGGGGCTAATAATATAATTTTAAATGGCTATATGATAATGTTAATAAAATTTGGAAGTTGGTTAACTGAATGCTTGAAGAAGATTGATTAGACTAATTATTGTATTTCAATTTGTCAAAGTGTCTTTTAAAAGCTAAAACACATTAAAATATTGTTGAATAATAGTTATATAAATAAGTGCATCATATATTTCTTGTAAATGTGGATGTTTATCTAAAAATATCTTGTTCTGTTAATTATAGGTAAAAGAATGCAAATCATTTTCACCAAACCAGTTACTCTCACCTATGGATTTTACTGTCCCATGTCGTAAAAAATCAAACATTCAACCTGCAGTTCTTCCTTTATCATATTCACCTGAACTTGGAACTACATTCATGAATGATGTTTTATCTTGTGGTAATTTTCTTTGTATTTTCCTGTAATTTATTTATAGCTTTATATTAAGTACATAAATCTAAATTTACTGAATAAAGTCATACATTTTTATAACATTTTTACATATAATAAAAGAATATTTTTGTTGTGTGTGTGTATTTGTAGCTATGTAGGGAAATGGCTGACTGCAGAGCTACAATATTTTGCATGACGGTCAGTTTTGACTTATTGTACCTCAAAGTCTGATTTTCAAAATTCGGATGAGATTTTTAAAATTAATTAAGATATGAAAATAAAATCTTATATTAGCTTTAAAATTGGCTTTAAAGCATATTTAACTAATACTAAAAAGTTTACTTTTTTTTTTTTTTTGGTTATAAGAAAGAATATATTTACATGTTAATAATAAAAATTTATCAAAAAATTAATTTACTCAATCATCTGACAAAATTGATGTCATTATAATCAGGCATGGAAGTTTTCATATTTCAGTCTGGAATCCTCCTATCTGAAGGCCATCTTGGGTGTTTCTGAGATCAATGCAAATCGAAACAAAAACTGTAACAAAAAATTATGGGAGGGGTGGAGTTAGTGAATTATGCTAATGTTTCTCATATTTCTTATTAACAGTGATGCAATAATATAATTGTATAATAACTATTAATCATCATATTTTTGTTGTTTTATCAAAAAATTTTCCCAATGTAAGTGATTATTTTGTCGAAAATCAACAATCTACTTATATACATTTAAAAAAAAAAAAAAAAAACTGCTTCAAATTGCCAAATTGCAGCATCATTCCATAAATGTTAAGGGGGGAAAATTAAGGCTAATTGCTTTTTTTTTTTTTTACTGCATACATTTCTTTTTGAATTAAATACTAATTATTTGAAAGTAAATTAACAGTTGTACAATTTTTTGTGTTTAATTTCCAAACTAACTACATAATATTTTTGCATTATATTACAATAATTTTGTATCGCATGCAAGTTTAGTCTTTTAGGCGGATTTACACTTTCATGCCTGTATAACTTTAAAAACTTTATACATATTGATAAAAATAGATTTTTATTTTATCATTCACATGTAAATAAATAAATATATTTCTTTTTATGTCTGGAAAAAAAAAAAGATGTATAGTTATAATTTGGATTTTATTGAGACTGTTATTTGGGTTTTATTTTATTTACGCCCCAACCACAATCATTTAGGCAAGCTTCTGGGGATATAGCTGGGGTGAGGGGGGAGTAAGATTCATGCTAAGGAATATTACAATTTAATAGTAAAGTATGTTTATCTGTATTAAAACAAAAATTAAAGGTTCACATGAACATTTTGAAAAGCATAAAATTTTAGCATGATAGTGCTCCCTGCCATTGTTTAAAAGCCATAACATAATAGTTAGCTCAAGAAGGAACTGAAGTCATTAGACCATGGCCTGGCTCTAGTCCAAACTTAGACCAAATTTGAAACATGTGATGAAAAAGAAGTTTGTTGTGAAAACATCCAGTGTAAAAAAAATCATTATAATTAGCTATTAATCATAAGCATGTGTAGACAACAATGATAACACCTGAATTGTGCAGATCTGTAGCCATTTCTATGGTACAGTATGTAGAAGCTGTTTTAGCTGACAAAGGACAAATAGACCTATTCTTTTGTATCACAAATAATGTAGATAAGTGTTTAAATAATAGCTTTCATAAAAATCATTCTGTTAATTTATTTTATTATTATTTATTTATTTGATAAAATTTTAAGCAGTGCTAAACTTTTGTCTATGCAGTAATTAACTTTTTTCTTTGATTCCATATGGTGTTGTGTGGGTGTCTGGCAAACTGGCTTAAGTCACTGCTACTTCTTAAACTGTAATGGCCTCTGCTTCTTCTTTTAGTTATATTATTATTATTATTTCTGTTATACTTTGTTCGTATTTATTGTATATGATCTCATCTATCAATGCTTCAAAAACAACTCATATTAATTTTTTCAATATCTTTTGCTTTTTACAAGGCTTCACTTCCATGTGTGGTTGTTTGTTGATTAATTCAAGCCTTCCTTCCAGTGTATACTGTTCATTCTCCGATTTGAGTCATAAACAAACTAAACATGAACAATTATGGTTCTAGAATTGTCTTTGTTTATTTATGACTTCAATTGGAGAATGAAAAGTACTAATTATGTGTTTAATTTCAGTGAAATCTGAAATAGTCAGGTTAAATTTGTATTAAAAATGTGTTGATTTCATATGAAATAACTCAAATACATCATAAATTTAAAATCATATTTGATCAATTATCAACAAAATGTCCCTTTTGTTTTTCAGATGGTTTTAATGATTTCATTATTACAAGTATACAAACATTTCTAATTATATGATGAATATAACAATCTTTTAGTTCTTATATTATGAAATATGTTTATAAATAAAATATGAAAGGCAGTTTTTTATTTCATAAATGAATTTAAGTTCTCCAATTTATATTTATAGGTAATGGTGGTCATGAAGATTTACTTAATCCACAAAGCTTAATTAATGGATCTGTACATGGAAATCACCTGTCATCTATCAATACTAAGCCTTCTGTGACCCCCTTGAATAGGGACCAATTAAGAGAAGCTTTAATATTCATGTTACAAGTTTGTTCATCTTTCTATTAATATTAAATATATTTTTGCATACTTGCCAACTTTTCCGGTTTTCCCGGAAGACTTCCGGTTTTTTAACGTATCTTCCGGTATTCCGGACAGATCATGAAATCTTCTGTTTTTAAAAAAGTCGCGGATATCATTCGTTTTAAAAAGAAAACCCAAATGTTCTACGAAAACTCCTGATTCCTAATCTTTCTCCATCCATAACATAAATGTCAATATTCATTTCAAACTTGCTTTATGAGATTCTAGAACATAAAAAGAGATAGAATTGTTGAATATTTCTTGCTGATCTAATTATTTTTTGCCCCTCCCCCCCCCTTTCATTTATCTCCAACTAGTGATCAGCAATTAAATGTTCTGGAGAAGTCTTTTGTTTTCTAATCTTTATCCATCTGCAACATAAATGATAATATTAAATTTAAACTTCTTTCATTAGATTCTAGAAGTAGAGTTGAAAGAGTTTAATATTTCTTACTCTGTAATTATTTTTCTATTCCCCCCCCCCCTTTCCCCGGATTGTGATCAATGATCAGTTCTAGAAACAATAAAGCAATGGAAGTGCTCAATATTTCTCACATATGTAATTATTTTTGGATCTTTACTGCTGAATTTAATGAATCTGTTTATTTTTCCTCAATTAAATTAAATATTTGTTTGTCATATTTATACTAAATGTGTAAACATGGGGAAAAAATGAAGAATAATTTTTTCAGGTAGGAAAATGTTTTCCAAATCAATTTAAGAAAATTAATACTCAGTTAGTTTTATGCACGTTTGAAACTGATAATTAGCTACTGCTACTTTTTTTTATATGTATGATTAATGTACATACACAAAAATCATATTCTATTTATTTAAAAAATTATTTATACTTTAACTTAACTAAGTTTCTTGTCTATTGTTAAATAAATTTCTTACAGATTCTGTTTTGTAGATATTTATATGTTGAAGAGGAATAACTTCATTTAAAACTTTTATATATTTAGTATAATCAATCTATAGAAAAACGTTTTTATAGATTGCTTCTAAATATTAAAATTGTAAAACTGTATTGTTTATTACGTGAAAGAGGAAAAAAAAAATCTTCCCTTTTTTTATGAAATCTTCTGGTTTTTCAACAAAAATCTTCCCTTTTTTTATTAAAATTGGTTGGCAAGTATGTTTTTGTGCTTTTATTCTTATTTACTGATAAAATGTGACATTCATTTATTATTACAGGGTTTGTTAGATATTTGAGAACACACATTCTGAGCGATAAAATAATCTATTTGTCATCTTTAAACACTCTTTTCTGTTGCTAGTTGTAAACATGGCAGAACTAACATTAACCCAGGAATTAAAGAGGCATGCTGCTATTGTCACCTTGGTTGCAGAGCACTCCGATTCTGAAATCGTTGCATTCCTGAAAGTAGCGTGATCATTCGTTTTCAAAGTTCGGAGACAACTGGAGGTTACTAATAGTGATGTGAGAACTATTTTGCACAGGAAACAATATTGCTGGGTCTCGAGTGTTACCAGGACACCTGAATTTATAAATTTTGTCCAACCTGCCATCGAAGAGGACCCTGGAAAGTCCATGAGGGCACTCGGCAGGGATCTGCAGGTTGTCGAGACCACAATTCGATGTGTGGCTCTTGAAGGCCCCCATTAAAGTTGTACGTAATATGGAGATGTCAGTTTATGGGAGAATAGAATTATCAGAGTATAGCACCTCTTACACAAAGAGAAACATCCGGAAAAGTCAGGAATGCTCCGGTTCTTTTTGAATGAGAAAAACCTTGTCCAGGACCAGAAGTTCAACCGGAGAAATAATCGTTTGTTGTGTAAAACACCAATGGAAATCCACTGTCATGCACACTAAATTTTTTGGGTTCGTGAGCAATGATGGTAACGTGATGCTTCCACATTTCCTTTGTCAAGGTGCCAAAGTCAATGGAATTGTTTATACCAGTGTGTTGGACACGGTTGTGACGCCTTAGATTGCTGCTGTAGCATGTGGCAGATCATATGTTTTCCATATAAATTAAGAAAGGATTTCAAACAACTTTCACATTCTCATCACTAAACTTGTGAGCTTCCAGCTGGCCAGATGGCCCATTTATACTATTACATCTGAGGCATCGATGAAAGGGCCTCCAATAAGCATCCACACAACACCTTTGGAGCTCTTAAGGCTGCTATTGTAGATAAAACCTTTTTTTAAGTAGTTTGGTTTTTTAAAAGAATCTGTTTTAAGCTTGATTTCCTTTTATAGAATGCTTGTTTCAAGTTTACTGATTTTTGGGAAAGGGTCCATTTTACAATCATTGTTTTTTACAATGGATCTATTTTTATACCAAATAGATCCTTGAAGAGTGTGCAAATTTCTTGCAAAATCAAAATTTTTATGCAAGAGAAGAAAAATATATCTAAAATTCTCGCAGTCTCATGTTCTAAGGGAAAACGTGCATAAATAAACATTAACAATTGCCATGAGTACTCTGAAAACTACCAGTTCCTTGTGTAGTTACGTATTCCTCATTATTTCTTTCTTGTTAAATAGAAAATAATTTTGTAACTGAAAAAAGATTGAAAGACATCTCAAAATGTTGATATTAATTGGAGACTTGGCATCGCATTATTAAAACAAGGAAAACTAAAACATCTAAAACACCAAAGAAAAAAAATTAGAAAACAGACAGCTGTTTTGGTAACATTTAGCGTACCGTCTTCAGTGCATAAAGAAATGAGATATCCTTTCTCATTTCTTTATGCACTGAAGACGGTATGCTCTTAAAATTGATAAATTTTAACACTTGTTAATTTAATTAATTTTAAAATTTCCAAAAAATAGTTTCTCTTACTAATTCATTTAAACTACTTAAAATTCAGTAGGAAAGAAATTTTCTTTATCCGCTTTGTTTGTAAACAAGCCGGCATTTCTGTATGTAAACAAAACGTAACTTCAAACCAAAAAATTAAAAAATAAATAGCAAAAAGATTAACTTCAAACTATTATGGATTGTTCTCAAATAAACTAAAAACAATATTATCTATTTTTCTAACTTTCAAATTCTGCAAATTTAAAATAATGACATGTTTCAAATTGTAATTTAAAATTTCTTTCTAGAACATTCCATTAGCTCCTTATCTTTCACTACTTCAATTACTGTTTCCCAATTTCTGTTTAGATTATCAGGATAGGATGATGGAGAGTTCAGTGGATGTTCAAACGTCATATTCTTTATATGTATCTTCTCTGCAATCCCCATTCAATGGCGGTATTAATATAGAGCTTTGTGGACATTTATACTTCATATTCTTATATGCACGTTCTCTGCGATCACCATTCAATGATGAAATACTTCTTTGAGTCTCAAGGAAAATTTAAAAAGGCAGTGTAATATACTAATTTAATCCAAGCTTGGATGATGATATTTTCCATGATTAATCAACACAGACGACACACATATAAAATACATTGGCATCATGTAGCTAATTAGAAAACACTTATAAACACTAATTAGGAAACTCTCATAGAGATAAGTGCTCAGTATTCCTTACATATGTAATTATATTTAGACTTTATTAATGAACTTGTTTAAATCTATTTGTTTTTCTCAATAAGTTTAAAATCCCCAAACAAAAGTTATACAGTGAAACCTACCGTAAGGGAACCTCTGTTTAAGGGATGATTTCTGTGGTCCTAGTCCCTTTGAATACTTTATTGTGATTACCTCTGGCTAAGAGACACTCTAATTAAGGGACACCCAAAAATTCCAAAATAAAAATTTTGAGACTTTAGCGACAATTTTCGAACACGTAGAACATAGAAGAATATTTTATGATAAAGGAAACATAAAAGAGTGAAATTTAATAAACTTTCTATTTTGAAGAATAGTTTTTGGTGTCGAAAAGGGAACAATAATGGAGGAAACAGCTAGGCCATTATCTGCAACTCCTGACTGTGTTACTTTGTTGTAATACATAGAAAAGGAATTCGAGCAACTACTTGTGATTGGGAAGTCTAAAAAACTTAATTGCTTCAAAAACATTAACCCAAGAGCTTTATCAGTACATTTGTATACCAATAAAAAGTCATGGATCACTCAAGACATTATGTCAGAGCAAATAATAGATTTAAATGAAAGAATTTTTTTTTTTTTTTTTTTTTTTTAAGGGATAATTTTGCTTTTTCTTGATAACTCATCATCACACCCAACCGATTTAAAGTTTAAATTTGTGAAATTAGCGTTCTTCCCATCAAATGCAACTTCATCATTGCAGACTTTAGATTAAGGAATAAACTGGATCTTCAAGGTTGAACACATAAAATTTTTTCTGCAGCAGGAAATTTCATAAGCTACATCTGAAAACAGAAATAAATTTGCAACATACTTGTGTCATTGTTTTGGATGCCATCCAGTGAATCACTACGGCTGTTAAATTTGTATCCTAAAGTTTAAAAAGCAGGTTTTGATAATGTCTGATGAAAGCATAGAAAAAGAATTGTCTGAGCTGAACTTCCTGAATTAAGTTGCCTAAATGTTAAAGTAAATGAATATCTGTATGTTAATGAAAATTTGTGCACTGTTAAGTTACCTGTATTTCTATTTAAATTAAATTTCTTAAAGACGTTTGATATATGTACTATGTTATAAAAAAGCATCACAGAACTGGTTTTTAGGAGTAATAAGTACAAAATTTTGAATAAACACCATAAAATGGTATGTATTCAAAGTTTTGTACTTAATATATACCATGTATGCTAATATTCAAACCTCTGAATAAGGGACACTTCTATTTAAAGGACAAAATGCCCGGTCCCTTTGGTGTCCCTTATTCGGAGGTACTACTGTATTAGGTCTTTTTATTTAAAAAAAAGTATCATGTATTGAATGAAATAGATCATTTCCTTTTCTCTCCACGAAACCATAAATCTCCCTTTTTCTTCCTTAAAATTATGTAAAATCTCCTGTTTTTTTTTCCGCCAAGGTCGGCAGGTATGTATTAGAATTATTTTAACTATATTTTATTTAAAATGTAAATACGATTGTCTGCCATGGAGATTAATTTTACAGATTTATAAATTTAAGACTATTCTAAACACAAACAAATTTATAGATTTAATTGGAAATTGAAAGCTATTACTTTCCCTATTCTAGATTCTAGAATATTTAAATAGATTAACAAACATTTTTGTAATATCGTTTTCCTTTTTAAATACAATTTTAGTAACATGCAAAATGCTTAAAATAAGGAAATTTTTTTAACTTTGCAAATTATTTTATACATTCTATTTCTTTACATATTATTTTTTTTATTTTATTAATTTATTTTTGAAATGAATTTATAAAGGAAGGGATGCCATACATTTTTTAGTATAACACCATCAAAACAGCTGTCTGCATTCCAATTTTTTCTCTTTGGCATTCTAGATGTTGTAGTTTTCCTTGTTTTAACATCTCAAAATGACAATTTTTAACCAAGTGATATATGCATGAGAGATTCTTAAATTTAAACATATGCAGTAAGGTGTTGATGACAATTATTCATGAAAATATTATTATTTTGTGATTGATTTTCACTTGGTTTGAAATTCTTTTTAGAAGTATAACTTAGTTGTGGTTGATTTTTAATGGCATATCTATCACTCTAATGTTGATTTTGAAAGCTAGAATTCAGCCATGGAAAAAATTATAAGGACAAGCAAAAAGTCGGCAATTCTAGGAACCACTTGGCTAGAAAATTATGCAAATATTTTTATGATAAAAATACATGAAACGAAATATTTTCAAATAAACTTTACTTCGAAAATTTTGAAAATCATTAAAATGCATGAATTTTTAAGGTTTTAATAGTTTGCTACTTGTAAAAAATTATAAGGACACACATTTCTTTTGAAATCACAAACAAAAATTTGCACATTTAGTTGTATCATATGATTATTTACAATAACCCAAAACTGTTACGCAGTAAGATTGTTCACTTTATATTGTTCTTCATTATGCCGAACAATACATAACTCTCTGAATTTGAAAAGGGACAAATTATTGCTTACAGAAAATGTGGAATGAGTGGACGTGAAATTGCAAGGAAGATAAACAGATCTAAAACAAATACTTGCCAACTTTTCCGGTTTTCCCGGAAGACTTCCGGTTTTTTAACATATTTTCCGGTCTTCCGGACAAATGATGAAATCTTCCGTTTTTAAAAAAATCGCGGATATCGTTCGTTTTGAAAAGAAACCCAAATGTTCTACGAAAACTCCTGATTCCCAATCTTTTTCCATCCATAACATAAATGTCAATATTCATTTCAAACTTGCTTTATGAGATTCTAGAACATTTAAAGAAATAGAATTGTTAAATATTTCTTGCTGATGTAATTATTTTTTGCCCCCCCCCCCCCCTTATTTATCTACAATTAGTGATCAGCAATCAAATGTTCTGCAGAAGTCTTTTCTTTCCTAATCTTTATCCATCTGCAACATAAATAATAATATTAATTTTAAAGTTATTACATTAGATTCTAGAAGTAGAGTTGAAAGATTTCTTACTCTGTTATTATTTTTGTATTCCCCCCCCCCCCCCCATCCTTTCCCTGGATTGTGATCAATTCTAGAAACAATAAAGCAATGGAAGTGCTCAATATTTCTCACGTATGTAATTATTTTTAGATCTTTATTGCTGAATTTAATGAATCTGTTTATTTTTCATCAATTAAATATTTGTATGTCATATTTATACCAAATGTGTAAACATGGGGAAAAAATGAAGAATGTTTTCAGGTAGGAACATTTTTCCCAAATCAATTTAAGAATATTAATACTCAGTTGGTTTTACGCACGTTTCAAACTGATAATTTAAGTAAGCTACTGCTACTATTTCTTATATGTATGATTAATGTACATACACAAAAATCATATTCTATATTTATTTAAAAAATGAGTTATACTTTAACTTAACTGAGTTTTTTTGTCTATTGTTAAATAAATTTCTTACAGATTCTGTTTTGCAGATATTTATATGTTAAAAAGGAATAACTTCTTTTAAAACTTTTATATATTTAGAATAATCAATCTATAGTAAAACGTTTTTATAGATTGCTTCTAAATATTAAAATTGTAAAACTGTATTGTTTAATACGTCAAAGAGAAAAAAAAAATCTTCCCTTTTTTTTTTTATGAAATCTTCTGGTTTTTCAACAAAAATCTTCCCTTTTTTTTATTAAAATTGGTTGGCAAGTATGAAAACAGTAATTTATAATTTTTTGTAGAATCCAAAAGAGTATGGCAAGAAAAAGCGTACAGGTAGGCCTCCCACTCTTACTATGTGCCAGAAACGTGCAATTGCCTGTCGAGCTTGCTTTAAAAAAAACAGAGTTCTACTCAAATTGAAACAGAAATAAATTTCCCCATGCACTAGCCGAACAATGCGTAATATTCTGCAAAAGAATTCCAATGTTAGATATGCTAAACTACGGTCACTTCCACCACTTTCAAAACTTCAAAAGAAGCTTAGATTGGAATTCGCAAAGCAACACATTTCTTTTGGGTCTCAATGGAAAGATGTCGTATTTTATGATGATAAAAAATTTAATTTGGACAGACCAGATAATTTTTGCCATTATTGGTATGACTTGTGAAAAGACAAACCTTTTTTTTTCCAAACAACAATTCGTAGGAGGTTCTGTGATGGTGTGGGCTGGTTTTGCAGCGAATGGAACAACACCAATATTGTCCATTCGAGGTAGCATGAATTCAGAATCATATGTTGATATGCTGGTTGAAAATTTATTACCTGAAGCATCCCTTATCACAGGTGGTGATTATTTGTTTCAACAAGACAATGCAAGTTGCCATGCGTCTTGTGCATCACGTTCATGGTTCGAGGCCAATTCTGTGAAACTTCTGGGCTGGCCGGCAAGAAGCTCTGATTTAAACCCCATAGAAAATCTGTGGGACATTTTAGCTAAAGAAGTGTATAAGAATGGCACACAGCATGCAAATAAAGATGAACTGACATCATCCACTGAATTGCCATGGAAAAACATTTCTAAACAAACTTTAACTGGACTTTCTGAGTCAATGACTGGACGATTAATAAGGGTAATTGAAAAAAAAGGTGATATTGTAGAATATTAATTTATTTCGGGACATATTTGATAATGTCCTTATATTTTTTTCCTTATTTTACATAATACATTTGTCTTAATATGTGATTTAACAATTTTATTGCATACTAACAGGTTTCTAATATTTCCTAATTACAAGTAGTAAATTATGTTTGATTTTTTTTTTCAGTTGATGAATACTTTAATATATAATACTCATTTTTCAACGTGTCCTTATAATTTTTTCCATGGCTGTAATAGTCAGATGTGGGTTTTGTAGGATAACATTATGGATTAAAACTTAAGGTTTTTGGATTTACTTTTACATTAAGTATTACTTTTCTATGAATTATCAATGTTTTGCATTTTATTTAGTTTATACAGAAGCTCTTTATTCACTAGTATTTTTAGGAGAATTTATAATCAACAATTGTCTCTATTGAATATGAAGCATTTTTAATTCTACTGTATAATTTTCAGTTGGATGATATAGTAATGCTGGCTAAGGCGTAACTCTATTTCAGAGAAATACGGCATAATTGAAATCAATAGTCCAATTTGCATGAAATAAAGTTACTCTAAGTAGATAAAATTCAAAGATAGTCCCTCTACTTAGAAGTCCCTAAAACTTATGAAAATAACTTCACACAGGTCCTTTGCCTAAACTTCTCCTGGCCAGATATGGCTGGAAAATTTAGATGATCTACAGTATGCAATTAAGCTGAAGCTCTCAAAAAGTTCCTCAACTGATTTTTCTTTTCTTTTTCTACTAAACTAAACTTTTTTTATTTTTTTTTTTATCATTTCCAGTCGTATAAATTGAAAGAGAAAGAGGAGTTAGTTAATATTTTTGTGTCTCATTTGCTTAGGTCCTTGGTGCCTAGAAAGCATGGACAGCTCCTGTATTTTTGGCAGACAATTTCTTCTGAAATAGGCAACCTCATAATTAGGGTTTATTTAGAATTGTACTGAACTATGCAAAAAAATAAATGTATGGGCAAGATAAGACTTAGTGTCCTGCTCATTTGGATTTTGTTCTGATAATAATCGTTGGTGGTCTCTCCAATTTTAAATTTAATGTCTGAGAAGTCAGCCAAGGGTATTATCTCAGGTCTAGAGAACTATTGAAAAGCCAACCAATAAAAAAAAAAAAAAAAAAAAAAAAAAAAGAAATATTTCTTAATTAAAAACGTTTTAAATTACCTTATTAAAAATCCTTTAAAATTGGCCAATATATTTCAGCTTCATCTGAAGCCATCATCAGAGCCCGATGACATAAACAAAGATCTTTGGCGGTTCACTCCTCTTTCATAACTTCGTCGTTCGTCATTTCTTCAGTTCTTTTCTCTTTTTCTAGGATCGGTCTCCATTCAGGTGGAATGATGCTATGTTCAGTATCGTTTATTGCGTCATGTGTAGTCAGGATTTCTATTGCTTCCCTTTTAAGTGCGTATTTGTGTGAATTGAAATTTGAAATTTTTTGAAAATTAATTGAATTGATATTGATAGGGTTAGTGGTGTTATTTCTAGAGAAGGCTGTGTGAACCATCCACAGCCTTCTCTAGAAATAACACCACTAACCCTATCAATATCAACTCAATTAATTTTCAAAAAATTTCAAATTTCAACTCACGCAAATACCATCCACAGCCTTCTCTAGAAATAACACCACTAACCCTATCAATTTCAACTCACACAAATACGCACTTAAAAGGGAAGCAATAGAAATCCTGACTACACATGACGCAATAAACGATATTGAACATAGTGTCATTCCACCTGAATGGAGACCAATCCTAGAAAAAGAGAAAAGAACTGAAGAAATGACGAACGACGAAGTTATGAAAGAGGAGTGAACCGCCAAAGATCTTTGTTTATGTCATCGGGCTCTGATGATGGCTTCGGATGAAGCTGAAATATATTGGCCAATTTTAAAGGATTTTTAATAAGGTAATTTAAAACGTTTTTAATTGAATTTGTAATCCTTTGTAAACTTAAATATGTAAAATATTTCTTATTTTCCAGACTTCATTTTTATGGGGTTTATCGCAACAGCTTTCAAAATGTTGTATCCAAGGCTGACACAGCATTCTAATATTGTCATTATATTCAATGATATATATATTTTTTTCCTTTGAAAAACCCAGTTTCCCTTAATATTTAACTTTTTTTATAAATTTATTTACATCATTATTTACATCATTATCAAAGTATATAAAAAGTATAATTATATACAGTTAAAAACAAAATATTTGTATATATTTTTTAAATGATTTTATTTCTTTTTATTGAATTCCAATATAAACAAATATAACTTATGGGCATGAAAGTCACTTTTGAAAAATTTATACCAAATACTACTTAGTTTTATAAACTCACAATAACAGTTATTTGATAAATGTTAAATAAAAATGTTAAAATTTAAAATGTAAATATCATAAATAACAATAATTCTTAATTTTCAAATAGAATGTAGAATAAAATGTTTATAAACTCTTTAAAAAAAAAAAAAAAAATATCTGCCTGTTCATTCAATAAATGGAAAAATAATTGCTTCAATGATGAATGTCATTACAAGGAGAAAGCACTTTAATTTATTGGCGAGATTGATAAGTTTCAGCTGTGTGTTAAATGTGTATTTTATATATACTCTTTCATTAATGGAGCAAAAATTGGATAGAAATGAAAAGAAAAACAAATCTTCTTGCAGAACATTGTCTTTTTTATGGAAGAACATAGATTCTAGAGCTGAGCTGAGCTGAGATATGAAGGGAAAAAATTACTTTTTACTTAGCAGAAAAAGCCTTTCGTCTGTTAACTTTATTAATTTCTGGAATTTAAACTAAAATTTTAATTTTTAATTAAATTTCAGTGTTATTAATTGCAAGAAAATTATTTTCACAAATGCTGAAAATGTTTGAATTGTGAATTGTTGGTTAGTTTGCAGTCTTTTAAAGTGGCATTATTTTATATTATGTTGAACTAATTTTAGTTTTTCAAGTATTATACTGAATATATGTTTTGTTTATTTTAGAATGATGAAGATTTTGTTATGCAGCTTCATGAATGCTATGTGAAAAGGCTAAAAAGTCAACTAAGTTTAGGAAATAAAAGCTGATGGATTTGACTAATTCATATTCGTGATCAAATGTTTAAATCCTACTATGAAGCTTGACTGGAGATGATTGGTTCCTATTGCATCAATAATTTGTTCAATTTTTTTTTTTTTTTTTTCAATCATTTTCATTATATTCACCTTTTTATTTATACCTTTTGTGAATACTCTAGAGCATTATTCATATTACTATCTCTTAAAAAAAGAAAGAAGAAAAAAATTTTTTTTTTTTTTTTTTTTTACTTTTGCATTTTTTTTTTATGCCTTCAAATGGCCCTTTTTTTTATGTTTATCAAATTTGTTACTTAACAAATGGAAACTGATTTTGCATATTGCTTTGAATTAAATGGCAGCATCTTTAACAAGAAATTTGTTTTTTTGATGTAATGTGAATGCTTTGTCTAAGAATTGTGTAAACATGTAAATTTCAAAGTTACTTTTAATTACTTTGTTATGATATACAATGCATTTCCGTTTTTTAAGAAGTGCATAAATGTATTGTCGATTGACAGCTTGTTATCCGCTGTTAAAAATACAGAATATTTTGCATTGATATACAAATTTTATCTGTATGAATTATCTTAATTTTGTTCTCTTTATTAGAAATTGGTCTTAATGAATTTTAAATTAGTTTAATACACTATTAGTTTTTAGCAAATTCACTATAATAAGTGTTATTTAAAAAATAAATAAATAAATGTGAAAAAAAAAAGACTTTTTTTTTTTTTTTTTTTTTTTGTCTTTCTTATAATTATAGATTTCCATGAATCGATATTCATTGAAATTCACTGCCTTTAAAAATGTTATATAATGTACCAGTTAGAAAAATATTTATTATTTGTGAGGATAATATTTTTTTCTTTTTAAGTAAATGTTGGAAGATCTTAGACTTTTTATTATTCATCTTTTTAAGAATTAATCATCATAAATGTCATTTAATATTTCATTTTACTTTAGCCTTATTTTTCATCCTTGCCTAAGTTAGAAAAAATTTGCCAAATTAACTTAATTTTCATCCTAGACATGCTTGATTTCCCAATGAAAATATAGATTGCACTGTTTAAATATTTTGAATAATTTTCAATCATGATGGTATTATTTTGTCATTTGCTTTACATGTTTGTGTTAACATCTTTCATTCTGCTTTGAAAGAGCTAAATAATAATAAAAAGTATATCTTTATTATAATAAATAGCAATTTTATAATTTTTATTGCATTATATTTTGTAGTGAAGATGTTTGTTTATTATCGTACATGTTCAAAAATTATTTAAATAATTTTTTTTTTTTTTTTTGTCTATAAAATAGATTTATTAAACCATTTTCATTTATAATAGTTTTGACCGATCATCTGTGTGTACTCTTTACTACTTATCATTCTATATTGTAATTTTATTTTATTTTATGTTATTTTCATTATTATTTAGATTTTTTTTTAGACATCACTTTAAACATAGAGATCATATGTGCTGTTTATACATATTTATATGTATATATGTTCATAGAGAATTTTGCTTTATAAAATATTGTTTTTCGAAAAAAAGAATAGTTAGGTTTTGTGTATGTCAAAGTAAAGATCCAGAATTGTTAGAAAATGACAAGGTCAAAAAGAAATGTATTTGCTCAGTTACTCGTCTTGCTTCTGTAATAGTTCTGGATCTGTTGTAACTTATAGCTGAACGCTAGTCAGTTTTATACACTTCTGTTTCCTTTCCGTTTTTTTTTTTTTTTTTTTTAATATTTTTACTTGTTTTTGTTGAGAATCTTTAATCAGAGTTTAAGGATTGTGCATTGTACCTTATATCCCAGTGGTTTTTGATCAGAAATCAGTAATAATTTTTAGGGTGTATTTAAGAATTTGTCTTTAGTAATATTTTATTTGTTATGTTAAGTGAAGTTCTGAGTTACTAGGCATTGTATTTTTATGCATGTTTCATTTACTCTTTACCGAGTGTTATGAGTTCTCAGAGCTATAAAATGATTTGAGTACTATCACTTGTAGGAAAAAATTGAAAACAAAAATATATAAACTGTCTTTTATATTTTTATAGGACAAAAGTTTGGATTGTTATAAACCTGATTTTTCATTAGATCCTTTTTCTAATTAATTTTTTATTTTAAATTATCTGTATAAATATTAATGCAGCTCATCAAATGTGATTAGATAATTTTAAATATTTCTTTTTTTATTTCATTTTACAATACTGTGATTATAATTTTAACATTTATTAGTATCTCTCATGCTTAAAATAATAACAATCAAAACTTTAAATGAATATTTTAGCGTACATTTCCGTTAAGTGGAATATTGAAATTTAGTTATTTATTAGTAGTAAAATTAGAGTAGTTTTATAAAAATTCTCTGGCCAGTTTTTCAAGAATTTTATTTTCAAATATATTGAAATTTCAGATTTCAAAATCTAGTTTTTATATTTAATTAAAAAAAAAGAAAAGAAAAATAGATAGGAGTTTGAAAATAAGTAATTTTTCTTAATGTAGTAATTGGAATTTACATCAGTTTCATTCTACCTCATTAGTGTATTTCTTAAGCTATGAAATATACTAATGAACCATAAATTTCAACCTAAATCAGGAAACATAATGTAACTGTATAATAACTAATGTATTCACTTAAATATATTTTGAAAAGTTAAAGTAAATTGTTTTATTTTTATTTATTTATTTATTTTTAGTAATTATTTTATATATTCACAAATTACTTGCTTTTACATTTATAAATGTTTTTTTTTTTTTTTTTGGAAGCATCATTTATAATACATGGGTGTGCTTACTTTCAAAGCTATGTTTTTTTGTGCACATTCATTTGCACATGTTTCTATATTGCACATACAATATTTAATTTGGAGGTTTTTATTATCAAAAATTAAAGATTTATAAGAGTAGGTTTTATTGTTTTCAAAGTATATTATATTTTTTATCACAAATGTTCATAGAAAAGTTAATTCCTTTATTGTATGAGAGCTTGGAGATTTTATTTTTAAAATTTCTTTATAGGTCCAAACATGAAAATAATTTGTTTAGATCTTGCAAATTAAGCATTTTTATTGGGATTTTGGATTACGTATTTTTTAAAAAGTACTATTGAGTGTTTTTACATGGTACTACTAATGTTATTGCTTAATTAAAAAGAAAATATGGAAATTAATTTTATTGTATTTACAGAAGTAATAGGTGAGAAAGTTTTATATAAATTTAAATTGATAACACTGTCTGTGTTTTGTGAAAATAAAGTTTTAATTCTAGCTTGTGTGTGTAAGATGAAGGGAAGAATGGTTTAATTGCTTTGCTTTTCTGACTGAAAGTTTTCAGTTCTCCTTCTTCTTTGATATTGTCCCCTGAATAAGAATTAAAGATACTTGATTACTCATTTTATTCTGGACTTTTTTTTTCATTCAGTAGTTATTAAGGGATTTTTTTTTTTTGTTGTTGTTGTTGTTTAAGTAGATGATTTTTTTTTTTACTATTAATTTGTCTTTTTCATTTTGTTGCATAAGCATTTACATCATATTTGTTCTCTTTTTCACTTACACACATATTAAAAAATCATCTTAATGGTAAAAGATTGCAGAGTTATATTTTCTACCCGTTTTTGTCACCTTCTGAGGTTTATCTTTTATAGTTGTGACTAACAGTGTGGAATTCATGGATGTTATTGTTAACTTCTTATCAAACTTTTATTCCATCTAGAATCAGTTGGAATTGGTGGAAATGGTAGAAACTATTGGGAAACTAATGTCCCTGAAGTATCTCTTGAATTTAAGAGTATAGATCGAGATAAAGTAATTTACACGAATTAGCATATTTGGTAGCTCCTATTTAAAGCATATTTACAAAGTATGTGTAATTAAGCAGAAATCAATGTGCATGTGATATGTTTATGTAAAGATGACACAATGTTACATTTGTGAATAGACTATTTTTTTTTTTTTTAAATACCAAATGTTGTATCACACAGGCATAAATTACTGTATGAGGAATTGACATCATGTTGTACTCCGAACGTGATTCAACATATTCTTTACAATAATGATAATTTTCATAGAAATCTGTGAAACGTAGTGATGTTTTGCACCAAGAACATCTCGAAAAGTAGAAAGGTGGTAGTCAGTGTGTATTGTGGATTTCTAAAAGGTTGTGATAGAAGCAAAATGTAAGGGATATTGTGCTTTTCACATAACATATTATTATAATTCATAGTATGTTTCCACACCATATTAATCTACCATTTTATATTATTTTATGTAGAGATTGTAAATTAATTGGATGGATATCAGCGTTTTTATTTGTGTTTTGGGTTTCACTTGCGAAACTCACAAATCCTGGGTGGTTTTTATAATGGAATATTATGGTGTCATGTCTTGGAAATGATGAGGAATCCTTTTGAGGTTAACTAATAATTCTTTATTAAATAGAATGAAACAGTCAGACTGGGAGCTCAGCAACCTGAGCGGGGATTTCCTCTTAGGTCCAAGAAAGTATGATGTCGAACGTCCATGTGACCGATCAGTATGGAAATCCACATGATTCCCCATGGAAACAGTGCCCCAGAGGAACATAGGTTTGTTTAGCAAGAGTTACATGATAAGCAGGGGCTAATCCAGGATTTCAAACTTAATACCTATTTTTGTGAAAAATCTTAACTATATTTTATTTTTGTGAAAAATTGTAGCACACTCTTTTTCTCTGTTAAGTCCTCTGGTTTGTTTGTGTTTCTGCTTTTTCTGCACAAAATCTCGATTATAATTGGTTAATAATTGATGACTGTCACTTTAACTTAAGTTCCATATATCCAAGGATTAATTAATATGCAAGATCTGACTGCAAACACTTGCAAAAAGCATTTGAATAAGCTAATTTTTCTCATAAAGTTGTACAATATTTTGACTTTCACATTATGAAAGTGTTCTGCCAGGAAACAAAACTTAAAAGGGCAATTATGAAATACTATTTGAAATATTAATCAGTATTATAATTATTGTTGATTTATAATTTTAATTAGCGATTTCTAAATTTTTAAAAAAGGTTTTTCTTTAATTAAATTTAGTTACATTTTTATCTATCGTAGGGTGCAAAAATAGAAATTTATTTGACTTAAATTATGCTGTAACCTCTTTTTTATTCTGCAGAAGTTTGAGTAATTAATCATTTCAAGTGAAAGCTGAATGAAAATGTTATGAGAATAATTTAGGGATGATGTTCGTAAATGTGGTGATTTGATACTAGGTTGAAAAAAAATTTTGTTTTAATCACTTTGATGGCAGATACGCCATTAATGAATTAACTTTAAATAAAAATATAAAAAAGAGGAACACTGTCACGCAAAGAAGAGGAAGGCACGTTGTCTATCAGAAAAATTATCTTTAGTAGAATCTTTGAAAAGGGTGGCTCGGGCAGTTTTTCACATGATCGTCGAAATCCAAAATCATCGTACAATCTAAACCAGGAATATTGTAACAGCTAAACCTGATGACACTTGTGTTACTTGAAAGTCCGAATTTATATATTATTACTTTAAAATAATTACATTTATAAAAGTTATACTAAAAAAAAATCGAATGACCTTAGGGGTGCGCCTTTAAACCAAACTCAATTCATGCAATGTCCAGGAGATACTGACTCTCCAAGTTGGAAAATGCCGAACTGAAGAGAGTACAAACACGTCAGCTGTTATGCAAGTACCGCAGTGAGCCAAAGGTAATGGTGATGTGCTCGAGGAGTGGCTGACTGAAAATGAAGGAAAATCGGGAGAAAAAGTGAACTCTGACTGAAGTCGGGAAGAAACGACAGTGCTGTATTTGAACCTGAGAAGCACAAAATGCTGTTAACCAAGTTAAATTCTCAGATTTCTAATTATTCAGAACTATGTAAGGTAAGGAGGGGAAAGAAAAACCTCAGAGGGTGATATGCTAAATTGATTAATTTTATTATTAACATTATATACATACATATTGAAAAATAAGTAAATAAAATAGTGTTAGTATATAAAAAAGAAATCCCTAAATGTCTAAAGGTACAACTGCATGTTAATGAAGCCTTAATTAGTGTGATATATTCATTTTTTCATATCATGAATTGTACATGGTTATTTACTATTGTACAGAGGTTTCATTAATGTAAATTTTAATGTATATTTAATGTTATGTTACAAATAATATTAAATAGTTTTTTGTAAATAAGTAATATATTAGTTTGTTTATTTTTTTATCATGTCATGTCATAAAATATTCAGTGTATTATTTAACAGAAATTGTTCTAGCAATCATTAATTAAAATTAGTCATTATGAGAATCAGCATTATATTATGGTTATTTTCATGAAATTTTTAATATCACTCTGAACTTTCACTTCCTGAATACTTATTTAAATTTTCTGTTTAAAATATTAAAAATTGTTTCTCTGAATTATCATATTCATTACATAACTCATTATCATTGTTTATCCAATTTAATAACTTAATGTTGCAGCAAATTTTTATTTTCTTTTCTAGGGATTTTGAGATTTAGAAAATTATTCTTTTTCTTTTTTTTTTTTGTTTTGTTTTTCTAAGTATTCTTAAAATGTTATTGAAATATATATATATATATAAAATACTTCAACATAGTAAAATTAAAAATCACAAAAGATTAAATGCAAATGAAATCCTAAATAATGAAAAAAAGTAAATAAATAAATAAATAACAGCATTTAAAATATGATTTTCAATCAGATAGAAAACTTTACATTGATGCTATTATTAATCCTTAATCTGGGTAGAATATTATTTACAAATACATATATTTGTTAGTCTTCATTTTGTCTTTTATCGTCTATCCATTTATTAGAAGTTGCAATTATCTATTTTATCATCTGTTTAAGTAACTTTTTGTGCATATAAGAATTAGTTCTAATCCAAATAATCTCTGATAATCAGTCTTCAATATTAATTTTTTTTAAATGTGTAATTAAAAAAAAAAAAAAAGAATTATTTAAGACCTCTTTTAAATTGTATAACTTGTGTAATGTGTATATTATTAACTCTTTAAGCATTAGGTATTTTTTTAGCATATATCTGATAGTACATAAAATAAATACTGAACAAAATATATGATAAGCATAAAAATTCATTACTGAATGCTACAGATATTTATCTTACTTTCTCGAAGGAATTTAGATGTGAGTAGAAATTTATTACAACATTCTTTTCTTTCAACTATTCCATGTTGCATAAATAAAGCCTTAAGGGCACGCTTCACTCACCGTTGCCAGAAGCCGAAGCTAATGTTATTCTATGGGAAATTTTCTTTACTTATAACACATCAAGTAATAAATATTTTTTAATTCTGTTTTCACATTCAGAAAATTCTCAACTGTTAAATTGACACACCTTTTTTAAAAATGTATTTTTTTTATTTTTAATATTTTATTTTGAAGCTGTAAAATACAGATTTTCAATATGTGAAATTTTCCATTTTGATATTTAAAAATAAAACAATAAAAGTTAAAAAAAAATACATTTAAAAAAAAAGGTGCGTCAATTTAACAATTGGGAATTTTCTGAATGTGAAAACAGAATTTAAAAATATGAATTAGCTAATTAGTTATAAGTAAAGAAAATCTTCCATAGAATAACATTGGCTCGGGCTTCTGGCGATGGTAAGTGAAGAGGGCCGTTAATGCTTAAAGGATTTCAATCCCCCTTTCTTTTAAAATTGGCTAAAAAAATTAACTGTAATAAGTGTGCAACTTATCACAAATTTTAATCAATGATTGCTGGACTAAAACTGTTGTTATTTTAATGTTTTTAGAATGCATTGTGAAATATTATGTACATAAATAAGAGATTCTTTTTTACACAATGCAATTTTTTGTATACAATTTCATGTACAGCAAATTTTGAATTTTCTTTTTCTAAGTGTTTGTGTTGCTACTTTAAATGTTTATAATATATATATTTTTCTTTTTCCATGATACTTTTTCATTTGAAGACTGCTGATTGGCAATTTGGTTGATTTCCTTCATGACACCCATGCTTAAACTGCCAAATTATGTTGAAAACATTTAGCTAAATTAGTTGGCAACACTAAAACATAAATTAATTATAATATGTAAATATTTAAATATATAATAATAAATTCAAATTGAATAGATTTATGAAGTATGTATATAGGTATTTGTTATTTATTTTATTTTACAATGTGGATAGCCGTTATGGAGTCATGAAATTTAGCAAATCTGGACAAGTCACGGAATATTCACTGAATTTCAATAAGCTGTTTTTGAATGCTCACTGTTCTAATTCACTAATTTTTTTACTTCATTGCAAATTTGTTTGCTAATGTCATAAATTTTCTTGGGGCAACAAACATAACAACAATGGGACAAACATAAAACAATGAGAATAAAGGAATTTAAAAAAGTTTAAATGCTAGCCACCCTGTTTTATTATTTTTTTGCGATAGTCCTGAAAAAATTCACTTGCCACATGACAACTTAAGAATATTAAACACTTTGCCAGTTTTTTCCCTTCTCTCTTCAGCATATTTCTCTCATAGGTTTCATAAAAACGACAGTGTTAAAATGAAGTATTTCAGCAATTAAAGGTAAATTTAGTGAAACAAAATCTCATATAATGATGCATTACCATAATCAGCTTTGAAAAATCCTGGTTACTGACTATATTTGCATTTTGATGATTGTCTGTTGGTGAAATAATATTGTTGTATTCAACAATATGTAATTGTCTATTGCTGAAATAGACAATTAATCAGCATTGAAAAATAGTTCTTAATTTTGGTAATCAGCTGTGGAAACGTCATGCCTGATTTTGTTATTCAACCGCAGTAAAAATATAAATTTCATCAATTTCATAGAAAAAATTTGATCCTGTAAATTAATCCTTCACAAAAAATGATCTTGAATTGAAATGGATCTCACAAAAATCAGTGAGCATGTAAAGGATCCTACACAAAAATCGTCATACCTGAAATGACTCCTTTGTAAAAATAGTCAAATTTAGACATTTCCTATGAAAATCAGACAATTTTAAAGATTTGTATAAGAAAAATTCAGATGAAAATATTGTTTATTTTGGTAAACAAATAACAACAACAAAAAAGAAAAGAAAAATGTGAAATGTGACTAGTTAAGCTAAAAGGATCTATTGGCCAATGGCGAGTTACGTAAATTTTAATTTTTAGGTTTGTATTAGAAATATTTTTAATTGCACAAGGAAAAAGAAAATTCTCAAATGGTTTGACTCCATGTGTATGAGTTACCAAATGCCATAGCATTCTTCAAACAGAAAATTACCTTTCTTTTTCAATGCAGCTTGATGTAGTTGTATGAATTTCTGTGATTTAATCTCATCTTTTCTCTCTTTTTTTTTTCTGCTCGTTTTCATTAGTTGTTTTATCTGTAAATATTTTGAAAAATGACTAAAATACTTTCAATGTTTACACTTCAAAATTGAACCACTCTAATATTTGTTAATTTCGTGTGAAGTATTTTATTTTATTTATTTTAATATTATACATTTTGAAGCATTTTAACTGTTTGATTTTTGTCATAAATCACTAGAGTATTTTTACCAAGGCATCGCATTAAACTTTCTTAGGAACAGAAGATATTTGAAAATTTTTATGAAAATTTTATAAAAACAAGTTATTTTTTATTATCTGTATTAAACTAGATAAAGAAGTTTTAATAATATACTATTTTGTATAAAGACTGTCATATTTATAAATATATTACAGTATACTTTTAGTTTTATTGTACATCTCCATTTTAACCTGTTTTTATGGGAAAATGTGAAAAATTTACACTAAAAATATATTCAACCAAAAGAAAATATGCTATGTTGGAAAATATAATTCAGTGACATTTTCACATGTTGCTATATGCCTTTTTATATTATTTTTATCTAACATATGGATATTTTAGATTGTGGTTTAAAGTACAAAACTAAAATATATTAATACATATTTATAAATTTAATGGTATTATGTAATAATGTACAATTATGTTAAAAATTTCCTTTTCTTTTAAATAATATAATTACTTTTCCCCACCCTTTCATAATTGTGGTCTGATAAATTGGTATATTTTTGAAGATAATCATATAAATGACATTTTGAAATAAATAATGATGCAAAAAATTAGTTAAACATGATAAACCAAGTACACAATTAAGATTGCTTAATTTCTGCAGATTTCTAGCTTTTAATAAAAAGTACCCAGAAAACTGTATTGTAGCTCTGTGTTCTATAGATTTGAGTATCATCTGGCTATCATGATAGCCATAAAATCAGACAACCCCCTCCTGGCCTATGTAATTGGTCTCAAAAAGCTATTATTATAAAAGTACAGTTCTTTCGATGTTTTTTATGCATACCAAGCGAAGAATCTGTACAGAGTTTGAGCAGTCTTAATGGGATACCCTATATATAACCTCATTTTTAATTTGATGGTATTTTATTGAGTTAATTTAGTTTAGTTTTAAGGAGTCTTAAGGAGTAATTAGTGTGTCAAATAATGTGAATGAAAGTAGGACGGCATTGCTTGTCATTATATATATATATATATATATATATATTAAAGATGATCTATTAAGCATAGTAGAAGCCAAGCAACAGATACAAGATCACCGAAACACCAATGACCAATAAGATTTTTAAAAAATTTATCAGTGGATGAAATACACTAATGTAAAGAAACCAGATCTATTAATTAACAGCCTGCAAAACAAGCGAATCAATAAAGTAACACAACAAATCTTAACTTAAAACCATAAACTTATCAAAATTAATGAAAAGAAACAAGATAGGAAGGGGGGGGGGAATTAGCCTTAAAATTTCAATAAAATATATATTTTAAAATTTCAAGTTAAACTAATTATTTGTTGAAGTTTTAATGTATAATATAAGTATTTATATACTTTGAAGATAATCATGAAACTTGGTTACTATTTAAAATATTTTTATTAGCACCTTGCTTAATTTCTATTGTCATGATTTAAATAAAACAGTATCTAATATTTGTGTTTTTGTTTTTCACTTCAAGGCTATTCTCTGATGTATTTTCTTTTGCAAGTTGATAAGCATATGCGTGCTCATATAAATATTTGTAAATAAGCATATATACAGTATGTACAAAGAATGTGTATCCAGTTTTCCTATGAATTGCATTCTCAGTTGGTGCATTCTAGATGTTTATAAAATTTAAAGCAGGGAAAGAAAAGTATGTATAAAAAGGAATGTAATAAGAATAAATATGTGTATATTTATTACACAATATATGTATACAAAATTGGTTTATAGTTGTGGCTAACACATTATTTTTTGTAGTAAACTTTTTTTCTTTTTTTTAATAATATATCTTGAATGACATTCTGTGAAATGTTTGCTTCCGTTTTCTTGAGAAAAGAATTGTTATTTCTAACAAAATCACTCATTGTTATATTTTTCAGTTAAAAAAATATTTAAGTTTTCGATTAGAATTTGGAGACTAATCAAGTACTGAAGAAAGTAGCTGTATGAATGTAAATGTGTTTCTCTTTTAGTTTCTATAAGAAAAGGAAATGTTCTTATTAAACAAAATTATCGAAAATAAGTTTAAAAATCTAACATGGTGTAATTCAAAATCAGCAAAAAATACTAGCTTTTTTTTTTTTAATTAGCATATGATATAGTACTTTTTTTTACTACTACATTTTCTTAATTTTTTTTTTTTTTTTTTTGAGAAGATAATATATCTTATCTCGGTTAAGTAAATTCCATATTAATTTGATTAAATTATTATGTGATAATTATAGGTTTTAATGTTTAGTGGTGGTTAACATTTCAATTATGATCATGTATTGTTAATAAAATTTAAAAAAGAAAACTATTTTCTAAAAAAGAAAAAACAGAGGAAGTATGTTCTTATTCTGAAGAATTTTTCATTCCTGTCTTCCTTCTGAATTATATAATAGGAATATTAATTGATGTCTTGGTAAATATTTAATAATTTTTAGACAAATAGTATTCCAAATATTAACATACACAGCATTTTTATTTTTGCTGTAATTATTTCAATAATTATTGTTTCATTTAAAATTTTTTTAGTTTTATTTTTATATTCAGAAATGCTTTTATAAGTTTACAATTTAAATGTACATTTCAAAAATAAAATTAATTTTAATAGAATATCATTTTAAAAAATATTTCAAATTTAGTAAATTGTAGCTTTGTAAAATTCTATATTTGATATTTTCACTGTAAAAATGTTTCATTTATTGATTATGTAATAGAAATTAAGTAAATTATTTGCGGTTAGATGTATCATATTTTATATTTAAAAAGGAGATTAAAATATTTTAGAAAATTAAATAAAATCACAATCAAAATATTTTTTCTAAGCTAAATTTTTAGGAAACTTCTTCATACTTGAGAATATAAGCTTTTTATAGCGTATATAATTTTGAAAAGATTGCTCTCTAAAAATGATTATTTTCCTATCTTATGTGAAAAATTTTTTAGTATACTTTAGGCCTAGTTGTGGAAAATTTCCTAGGTTTTATCATGTTCTATAACTGTGTCCCTAGTTGAGTACTTTGGAATTTAGTGTTTTAAAGGTATTAAAATAATAAATTTGCTTGTTCTCTCCATACCTCCAATAAAAAAAATCTTTTTTTTTTTTTTTTTTTTAAGGGGGGGGGGGGGGGTTATAGTTTTTACATTTTATATTCCACCAGCCCCTTCCCCCCTGTAGTTTTATCTTTCTTCTTTTATTTTTTCTGAAATATTTTTTTTTTTTTTTTTTTTTGTGTTTGTGTGTGTGTCATTGAATTAAAATTTCATTATATTTTATTTTTCTTTTCTTTCTCCTGTGTAGTTTGAAAATATTTACGTATACTGTCTGTATTTTAATAAAACTGTACACTTTTCTGTATTTCGATTGTCTTCTCCTTTTTTCTTCTACTGTATTTTCGCTCTCACACAATTTTTTGAGCGAGCAATGTTTTTAGTACAAAATGTTTTTAGGAAGCAAAAAAGTTTTCTCTTTTGTTTGAATGTATTAATCTTTTTATGTTTCACTAACTGTTATTTCACTGATTTTAACACATTGTTGACTGGTTGCAATTTAACTCATTTCATCAAAAAGACAACCTATATTTTTGGGTGTTCTTTTTAAAACAATGTAATATTTTTTAAAAAAAGTGTGCATTTGTGTTTAATTTATTGAGTGCTATCGGTATATATATTATTCTTCAGTAACAATGAGGATAAAATTTAAGTGATTTAAACATGAATGTGAAAAATTCTTTGGTAAATACTGCAGAGTTTTGATGAAATGTCAAAAAAAAAGGGGGGGGGGGGTCTTTATAAATAAAAATCAGAAATTATGTGGGCATCCAATGTGGCAATAGACTAAGTTTTTTAAGTTACAGTAACCATTAGTTGACCTCGCTCCTCTTCCCCTAAGTGTAAGAATTCAACAAAATTTGTTTCATTGTATTCTAATGTTTGTAATGATTTTTTACAGTTAGAAAATTTTTTGTTATAAAATTAAATATATCAGCTTTTTATTTTGGTTGCTGTATTTGTAATAGTGTGTTTAAAATGGATGCCTTACCAGTGTTTTTAAGATTTTTTCATAAACTTAAGTGTGGAGTTTTGATTTTAGATATTCTGTTTTCTTTATTAATATTCTTTTCTTTTGATAGTAGTTTTAGTGTTTTTTGTATGTTTTTGTGTGTCCATGTAAAAAGAAAAAAAAAGTTGTATGTTTGAATACTCAAATGGTTACATGTGATATTTTGATTATCAAGCATTTATTGTCTCTTAGCATAATACCTGCTACGAGTGGAAAATTGTTTTTGATTAATTAATCGTGTTATTGTGATTATGAATTTTATAGTTGTCTATACATATGCAATTAGAAATGCTTGTTAGAAGTAAAATTAGCAGATTGCAGTGTGCTGTTGTTAGTTAAATATTCTATAGTTGCCACCCATATATATATTATATACAAAGTGGAACTTTCCCTCCTTCATCCACCCACCCTTCCCCATAAAATTATCGAAGTAAGAGTACAAATCTTATTATTCATCACAGTGTCTGTATTTATGTATATTATTTTAGGTAAAATATGTATAAAAAAAAGAAACCAATATAAAATTATGAACAAATCAGAGTTTAATTTAAGATGACAGGACTTTTTTTCTTTACTCTATTCTTTTATATGGGTCATTCTCTGAAAAGTGGGCTTTAAAAAAAAAAGAAAAGTAAGTTAGCAGAAATAAAATTGCTCCATTATTTTTTTTATTTTTATTTATATTTTAATTTTATGCATGTACACATACGTTACAGTTATTAAAAAATAATATAAACCAAACTGCATCTGATAATTTTTTGAAATAGTATTTATTTTTATTAATTAGAAAATGAGGGAATGACAAATTTCTTCTAGAAACTACTTTATAAAAATATGATTAGGTTTAGTTGTATTTTCAAACACTAAATATTTATTAAAACATATTTTTATTACTATAATAACATAAAAAATCAAATTTGATTTATTTTAGTTAACTTTATGAGGAATGAGGCAATGACGTATAATAAAAATACTGTATTTCAATCTAACGTTTGAGAGCCTTATGCAACTCATTGTAAAAAGTTTCGAACAGAACACAAAATGGCTTTTTACTTTGCTGCTATACAAATTAAGTTTGATTTATATAAAGCACGTGCTGCCATTAATGGAGTAAGTAGGGGTGTGATTATAGTTTGATGAGGGAATGATATCTAATACCAGGGACAACAATAAAGTGTGTTCTAATTTCTTTCATTGCATAATATATAAATGTAGTATAATGGATAAATATTTATTAAAGTATGTTTAATAAATTTTCAATTAAAATAATCTAAATATACGTGCTTTAATACCATAGAAACCATTTTATTTACTTACATGTGTGAATGGGGACACAGGGAGGGAATGATATTTTGCATTTCAAAAAATATTTTAAAATTATATTTAAATTCCAGTAACCAAAGAATTACAGTTTATATGCATAACTAATTAATATTGATAGTTCTGACAGCCTTTTGTTTTTGTGATTTTAAAAATATGCCCTCAATATTACTGGGACATGAAATGACCACTTTTCAGAGAATTACTCATATAAAGACATGGTAACTGTGTTGCATCCCTTAACATTGATTACTCTATTCATTTTAAAAATTTCTTTCACCAATTTTCTCTCATTTTTACTTTTTATATTCTTTAACTTGATGCAACAGGAGAAAAAATAATTTTTAGCTTAAAATATGAAATTGTGTTCCTTATGTTATTAACAGTTACTATATTCATTTCTTAAAATTTCTGTTGCACCATTTTCTCAATTTTATTTTTAATATATTTTTAACTTTTTCAAAAAAAAAAAAAAATAAAAATAAAAAATAAAAAATAAATAAATATATATATATATATATATATAATAAAGATGATCTATTAAGCATAGTAGAAGCCAAGCAACAGATACAAGATCACTGAAACACCAATGACCAATAAGATTAAAAAAAAAAAAAAAATCATCAGTGGATGAAATACACTAATGTAAAGAAACCAGATCTATTAATTAACAGCCTGCAAAACAAACGAATCAATAAAGTAAAATAACAAATGTTAACTTAAAACCATAAACTTATCAAAATTAATGAAAATACAACCCAAGAAACACAGGATAGGAAGAAGGAGGCAGGCGGCAAGACTTGTGACTTTATGTCTTGCCAATGGAAAGAAAAGCTTCTTTCAAGTGGTCTATTTTATCTAAGAGCAATAGTACTGTTGTCCTAAAAAAAGAAAAAAGTTTCTTGTTTGCTTTAATGTTTTAACAATGTTTATTTTTATTTATTTTATTTTTTATTGGCTTTTAACCATCTGACTGCCACTGACGGATATATCCGGTTATTGAGCTGTTCTTTTTTTTTTTTTTTCACAATACACATACAATTCAAAATTATATAATTATGGAATTTTAGCTTGCCTTTCAAGTGTGATTATAATTTTAAAAAAGTAAAACTTATTTATTCTGATAAGTTTTATTAAAGCATGAGTATTTCCCCCTTCCCCATATTCGTTCTTCTAACATAAAGGTCTTATGTTAGAATTTCACTCTAACACGATTCATGATTGGGAAATTTTCTTTATAGTACTGCATTCCTATTCTACAGTGTGTCCTAAAAGTTCCATTACTCCAACTTAAAGAACTCACCTGTGTCCATGATTTTTTTTTTAAATATTAAATTTTATTGTCTGCTTATTATTGCATCAATTCATTAATTTTTATCATTTGTTCAAGTTGTGTGAGAATAAAGTTTTATGTTATTTTGTTCTTCATAGTGAAATGAGTTTATCACGCATTCAGAAAATTACGCTGTTTGAAGCTTATTTTGAATGTAAATCGTATGAAAGATGCAAAGATGTTTGGTGATATAAATATCCAGATGATGCAATACCAAGTAAAAATATGATATCAGCTCGTTCGACAATTTCGTAATACAGGTTCTGTGCAGGTGTGTACAGCTTTCTCTACAAGAAGTCACTCCCAGCATGTTTCTAAACACATGCGCAAACGATTTCAGCTTTGCCTCCTAGAAAAGTGTGGACATTTTGAACATTTATTATAAATGTAAGTTCTGTATTTTTTCCTTCGTTATTTTAAATGTGCGTTTTATCATTAGCATAAAAATAATCGTTTTAAGGTTTGTTGTTTTGTAAATAAAAAATACATCAGCGTCAGTACTGGAACTTTTAGGACACTCTGTATTATTCAATAGCTAGAATATGCAACTCTTCGTCACACAGCATTTTGATAAATTATGAGATTTATGACAATTCGTGCAGGGAAATGATGAGAGAGTTTGTAAGAGTTCCATTAGCAAAACACAGTTTTTAGGGGATATTAGCAAGGATTTAAATTATAACATTGCCTGTTTATTGGCAAAAACTTGGTAATTATTAGACATGTCAGAGAAAGCATTATTTACAATTAATATTTTTATCTGTCATTTTGCAGTACAGTTAATTCTCTTAGTTATAAAATCTGTTGTACGTAATAGTATATTATGACTTTGAAAACTAATTATATAATTAAGAGTAATTTTTTACATTGATGTTAAAATTAAGAATAAAAAATTAATAAATGACAATCAGTGTCGTACATTACTTTAAATAATATTTAAAGCATAATTTTGCTTTATACAGAAAAAGAATGCCTTTATTTGGTTTTGAATAAAAGAAACTGCATAATGTATAGACAACTTTAAATAACTAGCATAATCTTCACATTACAAGGCATGTTGATCTTTAGAATATTCAGAAAATACTATTCAGTAAAACATTCAAAATATACAACCTTTTTAATTTCTTCATGTCATACTGTCGACCAGTTTTGCATGGGGCGCCCCAGCTTGGTCTCCGATGGCACGGTGCTTGAAGTTTGTCGAAACTGTTGTTCCACGCCACAGTATGACATGAAGAAATTAAAAAGGTTGTATATTTTGAATGTTTTAATGGATGTTAACTTATTTAATTGTTTATAAAGTAATACTATTCAGTATTCAGATATTATGTCTTACCAGTTTCTATTATGAAGAAAGATATACAACATGTAAAAAAGAAACGAAAAAAGGGGTAAGGTCTCTATCATTAAAATGTACTTATTTTTATTCATTAACCATTTGGTGGTAATTTTAGTTTAACAAATAATTGTAGAAAATTTCTGGATTCTACTGCTTTCTCTTTATGTAAATGTTCTAACATATGTCTGTCTATTTCTTGTCATTTTTCTACACCTTTTCTATAAATTTTTAAAGTTTTTTTTTTTTTTTTTTTTTTTTAAATAAATATTTGAAATTAACTGTGTTAATGCTTACAGAAATGAAAAATTTTATTTTCGTTCTTTAAAAGTAAAAAAAATAAACCGAAGATTAATATTCTAGTATTTCTAAAAAGTACTTTGCATGCATTTAAATTTTAAATAATATAGTAGAATTGTAGTTTTCAATCTTTCAGTTTTATATGATGAGGATAACAATAAAATTTAAAGAAGTTATTACTTTCATTCAAATAGAAAATTAAATTCCATATAACACAACTTCCATCTTAAATTTTATAAGAAAGTACACAATGTTAGTAGAAATATGGCAGCAAGTTCTGTCATAATCTTCAGTATTGAATCGTCATATACATAAAATAAAATTAAGTAAAAAAAAAAAAAAAAAAGTATTTCTTGTTAGCTATGCTTATCAGTGGTGATAATATTTGCATTAGCATACAATTATATTTTAGTTAAAGGAAATTTTGATATAATAAATTCAAAAATTTTTTCCTCTCTGTAAAAGTGTAGATATTCTGTTGGACTATTTTATTGTAGTTATTTTATCAAGACAATCAAGGATGTTATTTTTAAATTACATCTAACCAATAGCCCTGATATAAGGCTTATCAGATTTCCATAAACTCTTTGTAATGTGATGATTATGCTATTGTTTTATTTGCACATTGTTTAATTATAATAAAGCAGCAATATTTATGCATAGATTTTATTTTAAGAATAATGAATTCATTTATTTCATTGTTTATTATTATTTTTTTATTATTATTATTTTAAATAGCTGTCATGTATGCTGATTTATGAACACAGACATATTTTACAGTATTTCTAACAAAAAAAGAAAAAAAATTTCATAATTATAATTTGTGTATTAAATGATAATTAACAGTATAACAGTATTTTGAATGTTAAAAGGAGTGTAATTTATAAACTTTCAAAGTTATAATTAAAATCATGCATTTTTAGTTTTAAGTTTTCTTAATGTTGAAAATCGGTGACTTAAACTTCTATTCTTTCATATATTTATATCAACAAATATTATTCGGTATGTTTTACTGATACTTTTTTGTTATTATTATCATTTATTTGTTATCTAGATTAAAAAATTCATCACAACATTTCCAAATTTTAAATTGAATTTTCTGTAGTTAATCCATTTATATACAAGTTAGAAACTCAAAAGTAAAAAAAAAAAAAAACTGAAAGTTTCATTGAAATAAAATAATTGGATGATTAAATTTTGTGTCACATAAATGATTAGGTACGTTTAAAAATTTCTAATTCTATCCTTTATATTAAATAATAATAGTAATAATTAACACATTAAAATAATTATTTAAATAAGCCTTAATATGACTGTTCGGAAATATTAATGACTTGGTTTATGATAGCATCATAGCAAGACCAATAAATTATAAGATTGGTTGTATATAAATGTTTTTGATATATTAAATTTATCGTGATTCTGTTAGACAATATTGGTTTAAGGTCTTTTATTGCTAGCAGCCAAAGCGCATGTCTTTTATTCTATAGGGGAATGTCTTATGTGAATAACTCATTACCTAATTATATATATATTTAATTCCATTTTCACATTTAGGAAATTCCAGGGATAAGATTTTTCATCTGATTTCAGCTTTTTTGTACATTTAGCCTTTCAGCTTTTTTTATGTTTCTGATGTCATTTGTTCTTTTTTTTTTTTTTTTTTTTTCCAATGAAAATTAAAATAAATATTTATTACTCTAATATAATAGATTTTGTCATCCAGAACTCTAGTATTTCATTTCAACGTCTTCCTTTTGCATCATTGTCATTTTTTTTTTTTTTTTTTTGTATTTTTGTTAATCTCATCCCTGAAATTCCCAATGATTAAATTTAATCTTATTTTCCATTTTTTTTTTTTTTTTTTTTTTTTTTTTTTTCTTTTTTAACCCTTTACGGTGCAAGACAATTCGGATCATTTAAGTTATACTGCCACCGGAATTCATGAACTAAATTAAACTAAAAGAAATTTTTAATTTTATGGTTAAAAAACCCGGCCTTTTCTGCTATGTTATAAACGTAAATTTTTGCTAAAAAATTTCCGGGATGAATTTTTGCAGCTAGATCTTAAATTTTGCATCCTCGCAGTGAGGACAGCGCACGTCAAGGGGTTAAGATATAAAAAGTAGAAAATAGACTAATTGCATTTTTTACAATGTATTGTGTCAAAATGACATATTAAAATTTTTTTAAATCATTTTTTGAAAAACAAGAACAAATTTTATAGTAGTGAATTTTCTGAATGTGATAATGGAATTTTGAAAAATGCATTAGGTACGAATAATTCTTATAACAAATTTTCCAATAGACGGATGCATGGAATCTGACTGCCAACGATGGAAGAATTGTAAAAAGTAAAGGAAAGATTAGGCATGTACGGGAAGAAAAACATGAATTAAAATCAAATTATTTCCTGTTAAATATTCTACATCTTATTTGAAAATTTTTGAATTACACTACTATCTATATATTCTTTAAAAATTTTATATTTTTAAAAGTGTTAAACTATATAAAGTAATTTTATAGCATACTTTTCAATTTACTTTTTTAAAAACTCAGCCATTTATCAAAAACTATAATTTAATGATGTTTGCAATATGTACAGTTGTATTGGATTTAAAAAATAATAATAAACACTCCCTTCTAATTTTGTGGCAGATCACTGCATAAAAAAGATACCAGTATCAGTCTTATGAATAATATTTATTTAATATTATTTATTAAACAAAGTTTGTAAGGGGTATATACAGAGTAAAAATGCGTATTTACTTATAATTTTAGAATAACAATATGCATTTTCAATAAATTATTGATATATTTAAATTAATAAGTCTCCCAATTTTAACTCCTTAAGGTTGTACATCAGTCAGATTCCTCTATTCTCCTTTCCCATGTAATACTGTAGGATTTTTGTTGTTTTGTATTATAAGAATATCGCATAACAGAATTCGAAAAACTTCATTTTTGAATGAGATATCCTTATAATACGAAAACGCCATCTCTAAAAAAATTCTGTCCGACATTTAATTTAGGATGAAGGACTATTTCAACTAATGGCATCAAAGGCTTTCCATAGCTACAGTTACTATATTAATTTAAATAAAAATTTATGATTGTCTTTTTTTTTTTTTTTTTTTTCTTCCCCTAGAAATTTATATTTTTTAGATATATTGCTTTTTCACTCTAAAAAATCGAGTGTTGGTTTAAAAAAAAGAAATAAAAAGATGAAAATGAATGTTATTCTAAATAGATAGATACTGGTTCATTTTTTTTTTACTATTATTTGCATTAGAATTAGTAAAGTGTTTTTTACATCTTTTCCTTATGGCTGTTTATTTTCTGCCTACTTTAATATTCTGTACGTGATTCATCGAAAACTTGTATGTCATTAAATATTAGTCGAAGAAATTATGTTCAATATTAGCTGGATGAAACTATTTTTTAAGAGGTCTAATTACAAATTATATTATTGTGTAAATTAAAATCTTGGTTTCAAATTATTTGTGTTGCAGTACATATTGTAAGATTCTCTCAAAACAGAAAAAAATATGATGCTTTTCATGTTTGTATTTTAAGTTTATATGATGTATAATCATATCAAAAAATAAAAATTACACAAAATAATTTACAAAGGAAAAAAAAAAAAAAAAAAAAAAAAAAAAATCAGAAATGTAAATTACAATGTATTCAATTTTTATAATTATTATTTGATGATGATTATCATTGTTTACAATTTTAATTTTATCAGTTTTTCATATATTTGTATGTGTGGAAATGCATTTTTATATTTTTAATACTTGCTAAGTGTCATTAAAAATACTGTGCTTGTGGAAATCTTTGTAAATGAGGCATAATTTTTTTTATTGTTATTATGAAAGTGTTCACTATCAGTTTTTGGCAGCTATGATTGATTGTGTAAAAAATGTGCCACTAAAGACAGAATTGAAATATAATCTGTAATTTATTTAAAAATTTGTTTTTAATTAAAGTTGTTGTTTTAAATGTTTGTCCTCTTTTCTAGTAAAAAAAAAAATATATGTGTGTATATATATATATATATATATAATAAAGATGATCTATTAAGCATAGTAGAAGCCAAGCAACAGACACAAGATCACTGAAACACCAATGACCAATAAGATAAAAAAAAAAAAAAAAAAAAAAAATCATCAGTGGATGAAATACACAATGCAAAGAAACCAGATCTATTAATTAACAGTCTGCAAAACAAATGAATCAATAAAGTAAAACAACAAATCTTAACTCAAAACCATAAACTCATCAAAATTAATGAAAAAACAACCCAAGAAACACAAGATAGGAAGAAGGAGGCAGGCGGCAAGACTTGTGACTTGCCTGTGGGGTTACACTAGTTTTACGCCGGCAACACTCCCCCAGCCTGCCACAACCAGAACAGGAACCATATGGATCCAAAAATGCAAAATTTCAAAGCAGATGAACAACAATGAAACCACGAAGCCACAATGAAATTCACCGATTGATCACATTGTGTTTAACAGTATAATTAGAACATTAAATATAGTTGACAACTCAAAAAGGAAAAATCTGAAATTTTAATACAAAGCAAATGCAACAAGCCTTCTACTTTTTTTTTTTTTTATAATTTAATTTCTCAAACCCACCCAACCATCCAGCCTTACAACACCACCCCACCTCCGTAATCAAACATCTGCCCACCCAACCGCCACCTTTTTTATTGTCTTTTATTATTTTATAATTTTTTTGTTGATATACACAAGAGTGTACACAGCTTTTTTTTTTTTTTTTTTTTGTACTGACAGAGACATGGTTAAGGATATAAAATAGAAAATACAAAGTTTTTAGGAAAACCCATTTTATATATATATATATATATATAATAAAGATGATCTATTAAGCATAGTAGAAGCCAAGCATATATATATATATATTACAAGTGCAAAAACATGTAAATTCATCAGAACCAGAAGTTAACTTTTCATAAATCTAATACTTTATATAAAAGAAAGGAAAATTAGTATGTTGTGGCCATCATCTAACTTACATATATATTTCTTTATACAAATTATTTTTTATGATAAATCTGATGATTTTAACCTCATAGAAGTATAACACTAAATGTCATAAAAAAGTGAATTCTCTGCATCATAAACAACAGACAACATCGTAGGAATTTTTTCTTTCATTGTCCGAGTGTTTTTTTTTTTTTTTTTTTTTTTTTTTTCCCCTTAAAAAAAAAAAAAAAAAAAAAAAAAAAAAAAAATCTTGTTATGTACATTAATAAGGAATTTTGTCGTGTATTGCCAAATTTAAAATTATGAAAAAATGAGATGGCAACATTACCTGTTGAGTGATTGATACTGAAATGTAATTAGCACCAATTTAAGTTAAGGTCCAGTTAAATACAAAGTGTTTAAATTTTGTTTATTGGTTTGTGAGATGCAGCATCCTCAGTTTTCTTCATACACACTTAAACAGGCATTTTTAAATCTACCAACTCATATCTGGGACATCTTGCTACTTGTAAATTCATACAAAACCAGAGGTAAAAATTTTTCATGAATCCAATATTTTCTTCTTATGTTTATAGAAGAATATTCTGTGTCTGTATATAGAATAGTCTTCTCATGTATGTAGAGAAAAGTATGGAAAAAATTACGTTGATAGAACGTATTTTTCTGTATTGCAGAAAATTTCTGGCAACAAGTGGAACTTTTTTTATTACAGTGTAGAAATTTAGCTCCTTTTATCAAAATTGACAAAACAGAATTAGCGTGCAACCCAGTGGCAGAAATTTTTCTGTCAATCTGCGACAACTATTTACACATTAGAAAATAATCTGCAGCATAATTTCACAGTGAGTTATGGGGGGGGGGGGGGAAGTTACCGGATTCAGTAAGCATATTACAAGTTTTCATCTATCTAATATTATTAATCTTTTTGATATGTCAAAGCATTGTAGTTATAGAATTTTAATTACATATAGCTAGGTAAAGTGTTGGAATTAGCAGTTATCTTTCATATTGTATAAGAACTACTATTTTGTTTATGATTTTGTTCGTACTGACTCAAGTAAAATACTTGTAGGAGACTCTAAGCATTAAAAGTAATGCAACTTTCTGATATTTTCTGGTTCCTGTGTAACCAGATGGAGGAACATTAAGACGTATAAATTTTCTTTTACAAAAAGTTACGTGAGTAAGATATATTGAACAGTTCTATATACCTCTTTATGGGTTCTAGAATTTAATAAAGCTTGTTTAAAATGAATGTTGACATTTATGTTGTGGATAGAAAAAGATTGAAAATCGCTATCTTTCCTGTCAAAATCGGGAGATTTGGAATTGCTGCATAATGCTGATTTGGAAATAATCTTCAGACTAAAAAAAAAAAAAATCTGCGACATACGTCCCGCGTCTCGCATTTTCTGCTATGGGGGCAGGCAAGAAAGTGTGGTACAGTGCCAGAGTGTTTGACTTGTGACAAGAAAGTCTTCAGTTCAGTCCCTGTCATTTTTTTTTTTTTTATTTAAAACATGATACCAATATTTGGTTCAATATAAAATGGCCAAATCATTATAAAAGGTTAAACCATCGGGTGTTTGCAGTTGCAGCTACTTCAGGAACAAGTTTTATAATTAACACCAAATTTTTAACAGTGTAGGCGGTAAGAGGGACTTCACTGTGTAGTATCCAGCAGTAGTTCACCATCATATTGACTTTGATAAAATTTATGAAAAAATGAGATGACAGCACCACCTGTTGAGTGATTGATACTCAAATGTAATCAGCACCAATTTAAGTTAAGGTCCAGTTAAATACAAAGTGTGTTTAAATTTTGTTTGCGATTAGGAAGAACTTTCTCCTCCCACATCACAGCTGATACTGAAGTAAGTATATACAATCACACAAAGGAAAAAAGGTACTACTGCCATTTTCAGACACAAAAACAATATTGTCAAAGATGTTACTAAATATAAGGAATGATGTAACTTAATATCAATAATATTTTATTTGTTGAATTTCAGTCAAATGATGAAAAAAATTATGTATAGAAACTCGATTAGGAATTGGAGATTTTTCTGTCAAGCAAGTAGATATTACTAGAATAATAATATTAAATTAAAAAAAAAAAATATTATTATTTTTATTTCTTTATCTATTTGAATAAAATACAGTATACGTTTCAATTTTTACCCAATCTTCAAAATTTGGAAGAGGCGTTACTCATTTATAATCCAGTCTTCATAACTGCATATAATTTCTTATGTCTTCCATATTTAAAGACAATATTTATTTACAGTACTTTAAAAGCAAAAATAAAAATGTTACATGATAAGTTATCCCAATTTTTAATAATTTCTAAGATGCAAACGAAAATTTCACTGAAGTTAAACATACAAATTTGATATAACTTTTAAGCATATCAGAAAAAAATCTGGAGTGACTCCACTCAACTTTTTGAATATTTCGCGATGAATGGTTGTTTGTATTAATTTAAATAAAAGAAATTGTAAAAAAAGACAAAAGGGAAAATCATAATAAGTCTTTTGAGTGCTCCCCCCCCCCCACACACACATACAAGATGTATGTCGTTCAATGGATCATTTGAGTTTTAAACAATTTAAAATTACAATAGCAAATTTAAAATAATTTGAACCCATAGACCGCAATGTATAAAAATTCTACTTTGTATACTGGTAAAGAATCTATAAGTCTTACACTCCTCTAAATATGTACGGTTCTAACAATAATGCCTTTAACATGCCTACCAATTTAAATCTTAATTGAATGCAGAGTTTAGACACTAACACACTTCAAACATTTTGAGTCCTTTAGTGATAATGAAGAAGAATTTTCTTTTTGTGTCCCTGTAAAACAGCTAAAAGTTCTGCACTTATCAAAATGTACAGAAATCATATGATGATGACCTAAACTTACCTATCAATTTTCAATTGGATAAGGCGTTTAGACCTATTACACTTCAAATAATTTGAATCCATAGGCCATAATGATAACAGAATTTTCTTTGCGTCCCTATAAAACAACTATATCTATTAGATTCTGAAATATCTACAGTTCCTGCGACGGTAGTCCATAACGTTCAAAACAACTTTTAGCTCAATCAAAGATGTTTAAATGTTATAGCATTTTAAATAAGTTGAGTCCATAGGCTCTAATGATAAAGAAAATTTCTTTATGTCCCTGTAAAAAAATGAGTGTTAGACTCACCAAAATGTATACATCTTGTGTGATGACAATCTTTAATATAAAAACCAACTTTCAGCTCAATTGATCAAAGTGTTTAAACACTATCGTGTTCACTCATGTAAAAATAACAAAAATGAACTCAGGAGACCTCAAAACATCAAAATCTCAAAGTCAAATTTTTGTCATGATTACAAGACTTTCCTTACATATGTATGTTCGGAAAGTCAAAATTAAAGAAAGAAAAAGGCTATTATACTCATAAAATAAATTTCAACTTTGATAATTGCTCAATACATTTCTCTATTTGACATTACCTAAAAAAATAGCACTTTTTTTTTTTTAGATGAATTTTGATATTGCAGTATGAAGGAATTTGCAAATAAATATTGTTCCGTATTTACACTTTTTAAATGGTACAATACGCAAAAAAATAAATGTATCAAACATAAAATCAGTGTTCTCCACAATATCATTTTTTAAATGTAAAGGGAAATTCTCAATTATAATATTCATGCGAATATAATCAAGCAAAACCATGTTTATCATGAATTAAAATGAAGAAATAATTGGCATTCGAATAAAAAAAAACGAAAGTTCATTGTTCACTAATGCCGAAAGTCACTCCCTCTCAGCAGAGTGAATCAATGTAATTGGCTGGATTTTTCCCCATGTTTGAATTCCAGTATGGTTTGGATAAAAGCACCCTGATACCTATGCTTCATTTCTTTTTAACCTTTTTTTTTTTTTTAATTGGTACGTCATGGACTTTTTTGACTAATTGTGAAATCAGCATCCAAAAATCTGTCAGTATCAGTCTATTGGTTTCTGAACACTTTTTTGGTTGCAGGCCTGTGCTATCTATATTACACTAGAAATATATTCATGGAGATATAAAAGTTTCTTTAAAGATAATAATAATAGCTTTTTTCTTATAATATGTATGGTATTAAACCCAATGCACAGCAATTTTTATGAAATTTGACGTATTACATAGACACATTACATTGCATTACATTACATAGACACGTGTACACTATTCAGAATATGAGTCAATTTCAACACATGGTCAGAATATAAAATATTAAATATCTAAAGATATATAAGCATATTTTCTATATTTTTAATTGTGCAAGCATTAACAAAATTTCATTTGCATAATTTATTAGCCAAAGCAGGTTTGCTACGCCACCTGGAAAACTCAGGGAATTTAAAAATCTATTAAAAAACAGGGAATTTTCAAAATTTATTGCAAAAAAACAGGGAATTTTGAAATTTTTTTGGAAAAACATAGGAAAATATTTTTATAATCACATATTTTAAAAATTTTAGTGCTTTAAAATGAATCAATTATGTTTTTTTCCCCAACTATAGTAAGTTAATAAAATTAATATACCCTAAATATGTTCAATTAACTTGTAAACATGTTAGATACTAATGCTGCATGATTGTGTGTCATCTATTTTACTTCTAAAAGGGATAGGGAATTTTTTCTCCTGATTTGTGTAGCAACCCTGCAAAGGTATTGAGCTACATATATGAAAACACCAAGCAAATATGGCAAAAATTCAGAATGTTACCACAGATAGAATGAACTAGATTTTTGCTCTGCACAAGAAAAAAAAAAAAAACCATATATAAATAAATAAATAAATAAAAAGCAAAACTATTAAGAGTTTTATCAAAACTTCAAAACTTCTTCACACACCATAAAATTTAAGCCAGCACAACCAGTTTCAAATGGACGACTTGAGTCTTGCTTTTGCCTCCAAGGCAGTAACACGTGTTTTTGCACCTGAAGAAGAAAGGCCTCATCCTTTTGAAACCGGTTGTGCTGACTTAAATTTTATGGTGTGTGAAGAAGTTTTATATTGATTGTACACCAGTTTTTAATTTAGTTTTATTCAAATTTTTATTTTAATTCAATCAATGCTAGTAAATGCCCATTAGTTGTAAACAAATATTGAGGAAACCCCTATCATTTTGTTTTCTTTTTCAGAGGAACTAATATTTAATCCATTTTATCAATGATAACTTTTCGAATTTTTCATGATATTTACCTGGTATTTTCATATAAGTAGCTCAATACATTTGGCTTATAAATTATGCAAATGAAATTTTGTTCATGTTTGTGCATGCACAGTTAAAAATTTAGTAAAGTGCTCATATTACTTTAGATATTTAATATTTTTATATTCTAAATGCAGTATGTTGTGTCTAATGTAGTATGTTAAGTTTCCCAAAAATGGCTTTGCACCAGCAAATTATAATCAAAAAAGGAATTTTTTTTTTCCCCAGTTTTACAAAAATGTTATATATCTGTGAATTTATGTGCTAGTCGAATACATATAATTAAAAGAAGCCCCATAATCACATTCTACAGCCAGAATGCATTTCAAGCATATTTTTGTTACAAAGCGATCCCAAACATTCTGTTTTATCTTTAATTTTTTACTGATTGCTTTCATTACTTTCATGGCAAAAATTTCGCTGAAATATATAAAGTATAAATGTTATTTACAGACATCTTGAAAAAACTTTTAAAATCATGAATATCTTTAAAGAGGGAGGTCATATGAAGATCAAAAGTAAAACATGCACAATTAGATATCATAACAGTCTGAAATATAAATTTAAATACTTTACTGCCAATGTTTTTCTACACTCCTGCACAAAAGTTTAGCAAGATTGGTAAACAATCAGTTTTTCTCAATTTAAAAGCTTATCTCTCGATGAAATGATTTCAAACATTGGGTATTTGAAGAACTGGGTATTAAACATATTTTTCAGTGAAGGTTGGTTTAAGGCAACATTTGGAGGGGGGGGCGGTAACAAATTGAACAAAATCAGTGGATGAATTAGTGTGACAATAGCATGTTAAATAATAGATATATAAGCATTTATTTTAAAACTAAAAAAAAAAAAATCATGTTTTTTATTTATAACATAGTTTTAAAACAAAATTATTCCCACTTTCAGGTAATTTGAAAAAGCACTTTTGAAACAATATACTGCAATCAGAATACAAATATTTTAAAATATCTCCTGAAATATGAGCATTTTTATGAAAAACGTTTTCATTGTGCATGTGTGATAGATTGAAAAAAATTTATTACATAGGTTGGAAGCTAGATATATTGGGCAACTTTTGTCAAAACTTCATTTGAATAGATTAAAAATTAAGCATATTGTCAGCAAAAGAACGAGCTAAATTTTAGGAATTTTTCCAGAGTTAAAATTTCATAAGGGGTTTTTCGCATGCTGCGTAATTAAGATCCAATTATTTCAACCGTTTTGCAAAAGTCCTTTTTTGTGAAAAAATCCTTATTATCTCACAAATCTTAGTAAACAAACAAAATTATGTTAGAGTTACAAGCCTATAAGGGTTTTTTCACAAAAAAGTACTTTTGGAGGGTGGTTAAAATAATTGGATCTTCAAATTAATTACACGGCATGTGAAAAACCCCTTATGAAATTTTAACTCTGGAAAATAACCTAAAATCTAGCTCATTCTTTCGCAGACAATTTGCTTATCTTTTACTCCATTCAAATGAACTTTTGACAGAAATTACTCAATATATCTAGCTTTCAACCTATGTAATAAACATTTTTCTATCTTTTGTGCATGCACAGTGAAAACATTTTTCATAAAAAAGCTCCTACTTCATGAAATATTTGAGATATTTGTATTCCGATTGCAGTATATTGTTTTAAAAGTGTTTTTTTTAATTATCTGAAAGCGAGACTAATTTTCGTTGAAAACTCTGCATATTATAAATAAAAAACACGCAGATATTTTTTTTTTTTAGTTTTAAAATAAATGCTTATATCTCCGTTATTTAACAAGCTATCATCACACAAATTCAACCACAAACTCTACTAGGTCTATATTAACATATCCTAAAGTTACATATCATTTCTTCCATTTAATGAAACAGGGTGATTCCGAACATTATTGATTTTGCTCAATTTGTTACCAACCCCCAAAATGTTGTCTTGAACCAATTTTCACTGAAAAACATGAGGACCCAGTTTTTTAAATACCCAATGTTTGAAAGCATTTCATCAAGAGAGAAGTTTCTAAATTGAAAAAAAACTGATCGTTTGAAATCTTGCTAAACTTTAGAGCAGGAGTGTATTATGTGAGTTACAATATCAATTTCATTAATAATTTCATAATACTTCCTTATAGTTTTTTTTTTAAACTTCTTGATGAAAAACTTTAACTGTGTGTCATAGTTCAAGTATTTATTTCTAATATATATTGTAGTTTTTGTTTTTTTTTTAGGTAGAAATGTTAAAAGAAATTTTTAAAAAGAAATGAAACATCATAAAAATAATTTATTTATAACATGAAAGATTTAGCAATAATATGTATAGCCACAATACGTCTTTTTAGTCCATATAAGGAAGTAAAATATCTTGATGAAAAGCTTTATGTGTCATAGTTCAAGTATTTATTTCAAATGTATGTTGTAGTTGTTTTTATTCTAGATAAAAATGTTAAAAGAAATGAAACATCACAAAAATAATTTATTAATAACATGAACAATTTAGCATTAATGTGCATAGTCACAGATCAAAAACTGATATATTTCTAATTCTGCCATAAATAATTTTAGAAAACTGAAACAAACAAGAATCAATTTGGAATAATTTCTACCTATAATTAAATTTCTCAATATTAAACCTGTTATATAAGTGTTATAAGAATTTCTTTAAAATATTTTATTTAAAATTTTACAGTTCTACTTTTAAAAATTTATTCTTTAAAATTATAGGAATCAAAATATCACTTGCAATTTTCAGTAATTTTTTCCATATGGAAATTCAATATAATTCCTTCACATAATAAAAGAAGATTGTTTGTGTACGTATGTCACTTTGCAGGCAATTTTCTGATCACAGGGCTACATATATTTGCATGAAGGTTCGTATTGACCTCTGCTGATGCACCTCAAAGATTGATTTCCAAAATTTTAATTATTTTTAAAAAATTAATTAAAATATTTAAATTTCTGAAAAGATGGGCTCTAGAGATAGAAACATAAAAGAGAAAAGAGTCACTATGACCCATTGGTTCGGTAGGTTAGAACATCATGCTAATAATGCAAAGGTCGTGAGTTCAATTCTCCAAAGACCAATGCATTACTTTTTTGCAGATGGTTAATAGAAAAAAATGGCAGTTATAAAAGAAAATTTTTCAGTATCTTCACAGTATCCTAAATTGTAAGGAAGATAAGAAAGTAACAAAAAACAAAGTTAAACTTAGAGGCGTTTTGGTCACTTTTTAGGCAAACGAGGGATCATAGAACTACAAAATTTACCATGGAAGCCTGTTTTGCCCTCTCCTATGCATCTTGAACACCGATTTTCAAATTTTGATTATTTATTTTTAATTAAATAAATTTTTTCAGCTGGGTAGATTGTTTGGTGATGCCACCTGTTGTCATACAGTGAAAATGATAATCTGTCCGAAAAATGTAATTCTTGAATAATAACACTGCTACTTATCGTTCAATTCGCACCTAAATTGAAATGCCTGGTTCAGGTACAAATGCAAGTAGTGGGGATGCTGTTGTTTAAACTGAAAACATGACTTCAATACAAAAAAGACACAGCGTGTCATGTGGTTATTAGCTGAAACAAAATCTCCAAAAACGTTACAATGAAAGTTATGAACTCACTATGGCTAATAACCAACAAAAGTTCACATTCTAAAAAATTTCCCATGTTTGTATCTTTGAAATTTTAAAAACTTTTTGTATTTTTGTGTCTAAAAAGTTTTTAGCCTAAATTTTATTAACTTCACCAGCATCATTCACTTTATAATCCTTTAATGATGCCCCTACATGCTAATTTTGGTAAACATAAAAACTTTGATTAGTACAGCATACCTCCAAAAGAAAATCAAAATCAGTGAAATCTTTAAACACTAAGATAGAGTTTTGTTAAATCTGGGTAATTATTTGTGTTTATCCTATATTTTGAAGACTCTCAAATGTATGCTCCCAAAGTAGATGATTGATTGATGATTTGTTGCAGAATTAGAGAAAAAGTATATATATATATATATTTTTTTTTAACTTCAAAACTTCTTCACACACCGTAAAATTTAAGTCAGCACAACTGGTTTCGAAAGGACGATGCCTTTCTTCTTCAGGTGCAAAAACACGTGCTACTGCCTTGGAGGCAAAAGCATGTGAAGAAGTTTAAATATTGATTGTACACCAGTTTTGAATTTAGTTTTGTGACTTCATTTTTATTCTGTGACTGTATTTATAATTACAAGACGAAGCAGGACACTTTGGTCCCGAGACATTTCAGTCCTACTATTTTTTCCCGATCTTTTAAGTATATATCAGTTTTTTAATTTGATTGCATATTTGTTGATATGGGAGAAATGAAGTGCTCTTAGAATATCTTTAATTAAGGAATGCCAAGTAGGTAAATATGAAACTTCTACATTATAATTGCTCCTTGGCCATTTAGATATGGAGAATTCTGGTCTCGTTGATTTTTTATGGATATTTAAGTTTTCACTTTTTAAATGTAATTGCAGAATTTTCTCATAAAATAGAAAAAAGTCTTTTTTTTTTCAGATTTTTAATTACTACTTTTGTTTTCAGTATGTATTAATTGATTAACTTTATCATCTGTGTTTGTATTGTGTATTGATGTAATTATGAATACATGTAATATGCCATTGTAAAATTTGTGAAATAAGTAAAAACATAAAAGGATTGGCATGTTAATTCTCTCCATGTAGGGCAATCGAAAACTCTTTTCAAGCATTTTCTTCTTTTAAAAAATGTCTAGATGAGGCTAAAAGTTAGCAATATTGAAAAAAAAAGTAGAAAAAAGAAATTATGGAAAACATATGCATTGCAATAATGCTATGCAACAATAAGAAATTAAAAGGTTAAATAGTTTCTTTTACACTTGAATTGTAACAACATAAAATTATGGAAAGTTCTGCAAATTCAAAAAGAGAGAAAAAAAAAATCAGGTATTAATTGCTGAACTTTGAATGGTATAAAGTATTCTTAATAAGGAGAGGCATTTTATCTAAGACTATCAAAATTTTAACAGAAAATAAAATACAACAGTATAAAATTGCAACCGATACAACTCATCCTGTAATTCTTATAATGCGATTTTATAGCATGAGTCATTCGCTTAGGAATCCCGCACCTGTATTTATATCCAAACTTAATAAACTCAATGTTAAATAAATTCACATATCCTACAAACGTTAATCCAGAAATAGTTGAAATGATTTCAAAACACTGCATCTTTAGCATGTCATCGGATACAATAAAAGCCATAAAAATGAACATAAATGGCTGTATAGAATTAACAAGACAGAAATCTTTTTAATCTCGCTGCTTTTCAGGTCCTTTCCTTAAGCATGACTATTACTTGACATATTTTCCTTTTAATTTGTAGAACTTTGCATATTTTTTGCACTAAATGCAATGAGGGCTTATAGTAAAAACACTGAATATATCAACAAATTCGTATGAAATATTTACTCGCTCAAGTTTAGCAGATCTGTAAAAATTAAATCCCAAGATCATTATTTAGATTTCTCGCATCATCTTTTCTTTTATAATTAAACTCTAACATTTAAAGGGATGCTTGGATAAAGTATTGATTTCAGGCAAATTTTGCATTACAATGTTTTATATTAGAAGCCTTTTATTTTATTTAAACTGAAATTTAGGAGGCTTAGATTAATTAACAATGTTTATATCTTCGCTTATAACTAATATCCTTTGTCATTCTAATTCAAACCAAGATTATAAATTTTTAGTTCCATGCATTTTTTTAGTTCCATCACTTTTAACAAAGGTTGTAGGTATTTAACCCTCCAGTAATAAATATTTGTCTAAGTTCTCTTTTGCCTGAATTTTCCGTATGTATTTGCCGCCTCCATCGTATCTGCACCCTTCATGGTACAAAGAAAAATATCTAAATTTTTAAATTTTAAACATTTTTTCAGTTTTATTTGTTACATGAACTTTCTGTTGCAAAATAATAATTTTAACTTTCCCTACACACATCTCTGCAAGTTAAGTCACATGAATTCGAAATATGAAAGATTTTTTTTTTTTCCTGTAATACTTTAATTGCCTCTGATATCGGAATAAAAATGTGGGACCAAAATGACGGGATTAAAACGGCGGGACCAAAACGTCAGGACCAGTCATGCACCCTTACAAGATGATTGAAAAGTTCTAAATAATAAAATCAAATTCTCTACAGTCAATAAGGTTTACATAAACTTCGGCAAGCACTGATCTACCTGGATCAGTTTATGTATCAAACTTTGGGGAAAATGATTTTAAATTTTGATTATATAGTCGAACCTCGTTAACGTGAACCTCAAGGGGAATAAAAAATTTGTTCATGCTATCAGTAACTAATCTTCATATAACTAAACTAATCTCGATTGTGATGAGGATTGTGGAAACAGTTCATGTTAACAGTGTTCACATTTACGAGGTTAAACTGTATTCCTTCAACTTTTGTTTTATATTGAATATACGGAGTAAAGCAGTTGGGTCTGAAGGGAATCCTCTGACCCATAGTGAAGTCGTAGTAGCGGAGTACGAGTGCGACCGTCTCTACACCTTCGACTATCTGCTGGGGTGAGATATTTAAGATAATTAAATTGTTGATTTATATATTTTGATTTAGTAATACGCTGACTGAGCTAAGTTTTATTACCAGGCCGCCCTCCCATTAATCTGGTTCAAATAAACTCTTATTGTTTGTTCAATTCAAGTCTCTGGTTTTCTTAGTAATCTAAATAAGTATTTAAGTTAAGATGGAGTTTGCAGGAACGCAATCTCCACAAAGCGACCAGAGTTCTTCCTGAAAATCATGTTGCTGTTGAACGAAATGTAATCTTTGTTCTTGTGCCATTATGAAATTCTTGCTGAAATAAGTTACATTATTTTTTGTAATTCTCAATCTCATTTGAGATTTTAAAAAGTCAGTATTATTCAATGCTGCCAATTGTTACGATTTTTGGATACCGATATATATATATATATATATATTTAATAAATAGAAAGTTTCACCTTGTTTAATCATAGAAAATTGCAAAAAGCTTATAAAAATTTTCTATATATATATATTAAAAAAAAAAAAAAAAAAAAAAAAAACTCTTATCCAAAGATTGAAACATTAGCAGCTATAGAATTTGGGATGAAAAAAGTAATGAGAATTGGTAATTTCGTTCAACATTTGTTCCTAAAAACAATTGTCTATTAAAGTCGTAGACAATATTATTATTAGCTATCTCAAACCTGTTTTTTAAATGCTCAAATACTTTTGCAAAGGTAACAAGAAGTTGGTGCTTTCTTTAAAATCTTTAAATAGCTATGCAGACTCGAAATAACATAATCACCAAACTTGTAGTCCATTCAATTCTCTTTCACATTTCTGAATATATGATAACCGAGTCTTTATGTACAATATCAATCACCATTTGTGCAAGTCAACTACAAATATTTAGGTAAACCTAAGCCAATTCTGAAAATATTTTATCTGCTGAACAATGGTCTCCATACTGGAATGTCTTTGGGCCATTTCCCTTCAGTTAGTTCTTGAACACGTTTTTTACTGTAAAGTATTCTCATGACACTGAAAAAAAAAGATAATAATTAATTGTGAACAACGAGCAGTTTAATACTTATTCTTCAATATTTAAATCATGAATATGACAGCTTACTATTTATAGAGATCTGGAAAATATTGAGAACTCCACATCTGGAATAACATTGGCTGATAGGCTACCCAAGATTCAAACAGCTTGTTAATAGCAGCTACTAATGTTAAATGGGCACATCTTTCTGAGGACATATTAGCACATTCATAATGGTCATAATCCTTTTGTAATATCTGTAATAAACATAATAGCAGATTTTGATATAATTAAGTATCTTAATTGTGTATTGCAGTAAAGCAAACACAACAGGGTGAGTTGAGCCAGCTGAGAGAAACAATGCATTTAAGTGCAGAAAAACGATCTTATTTAAAATTTAAAAAGAAGTGATGTTTTTAACATCACATTTGCAGAATTTCTGCATACGCCTGTAGGGGGGCCCCTTCCAGAAGGGGGGCCCAGGGCATTTGCCCCGTATGCCCTGCCGTTAGTCAGGGCCTGCCTTAATATAAAATAAACTTGTTAGACTGAATAAATTTCTTTAGTATTTTTCTGCGAGCGTAGAACGAACGTTAACATTTCAAAGTTAGCCATCTCTTCTTTTCCTTCTTTTTAATATTTATATCATTCAAATCATTGTGTAAATTTTGAAATTATACATTGATATAATTTTTTATCTCTAGTAATTATTATTTATATTATATAAATTGCAAAATCAAAAATGTGATAATTGTTTCTGGGCTAACGGGAATCTATCATTTTTCGCTTTGTCAGTATTCATAGAAGAAAGCATTGGGTTCGTAGTGATGCCAGATGGTCGAAAATTATTTCCCCAAACAGGTCTTAAAATCAGGGGTTTCTTTCGAAAAAATCCCCAACTTGATTTCTACTAAAAAGGGAAAATAAAAAAAATTTCAAAAAAAAATATCAAGCAGATTTTTTTTATTTGAGCTCAGATTTTTCCCCAAATGAAGGCAATTTTTGAAAAAAAATTCCCAAATAATAATAAAGCTATTGAAAGTTTCTAGTCGTAGGGATAAATTATTACGTTGCCAACATTGACAGAAAGTTGAAGAACTCCCCAGATTTGTCCCCAAAAATTTTAGAATTCCCCCAAAAAGTCCCCACAAACATTTGGTCCCCAAAATTGTCCCCAGAAGCCTCAAAAATCCGCAAAATGGGGACAAAATCCCCAATCTGGCATCACTGATTCGTAAACATTTTTTACTTCCTGGTTTTGATGGATTTAAACATTTCGATATGTTTTGAGCCTGATTTTATCAGTTTTAGAAAATATCAGTCTATCTGTGCATTACAAATCTTTTTGTGTCAACTCTAGTTTATGAATTAATGCAAATGATGTCATCTATTGTATGCAAGCAATCTATAGTTTTTTTTTTTTTTTACTAAAGCCATAAAGATATTTTTTAGAAGGTTTCCTTTCAGCTTAAAAAATAAATTATATTTTAAGGTGCCATTACAGATTTTAAATACATTTAAAGTTTAAACGGTGTAACTGGTAAATGCAGTTGGAAAGTGTTTATAATCATTGCAAACCATATAATTTTTCTTTCTTCTTTTCTTTTAAAAAGAATTGTTGCTTTAATGGAAATGAATTAACCAATGTAGTTTTCCACGAGAAAATTTTTCATTATTAATTCCACTGTAGGTAATTAATTACACAGGTCTATATCTAAAATTTTGATTTTATAATTTTGGCTGATCTTTGTTTTTAGGTGAGCTGAAACGAAACTGAAGCCAGTTTTTCTCTTATCACATATAGATTTTTGCTAATAAAGGGTGTCTACTGACATAACACAATTTCTTCCAAGGCTCTTCCTCCAGTATAATTATATGGTATTTTTTACAATATATTTTCATGATTAATTATTTATAATTAATCATAAATTAATTATGAAATAATCATATAATTAATCATGATTTTTTTCAATGATTAATTATATTTAATCATGGAAACAATCTAGAAACTACCGAAAAGGAAGAAATTATGTTAGTAGACACCCTGTATATTAGGATGTTATTATTTTCATATTTTAATTAATTATAAGAAAATGAATCAAAAATTCGAAAATCGAACTTCGAAGTATTGTGTTGTCATCGGGTTGTGAGTTATTGTAAAAGTTACAAATGTCTAGCTAATAGGGAAGTTAGTTAACAACAGATTGCAAGATTTGAACAAAATAGGGAGATAGGGAGAATGTGAACTAATAGTAGGAATTGAAAAATACAATGGTGTGTGCAAATTATTAGATCCAATGCAGAAATTATTCCTTTTACCTCTTGCCTTTATTTTTCACTATTTCAAATTATGAAGAACGTATTTTACCTCATATATTTCAATGAAATTTTTGTCCCAGTTATAAATTAAACAAAAAAAAAAAAAAAAAAAAAAAAAAAAAACAGAATTTTTGGGAACGGCCTTTAAAAAACTAGTATGTTGTGGCCACCACATGACTTTCTTCTATATTTTCCTATACAAATTCCCTCAGTAAAAATAATTTATTAAAATTATTATTTAAAATAAATTACCTTGCATGATAATGCAGACTATTTCTATATTAGGGAAGTAATATAATACTAAATATCCAAAAAAAAAAAAAAAAAAAAAAAAAAAAAGTCAATTCTGTCAATATTTTTTTTTTTTTTTTGGTTAAAAATGAAAAAAATCGATAACTTCATTAAAAAGTATCGCAGATCTATGGTTCAACCATTCGTTTTAAAGATACTGGCGAGCTCTTTTGAAAGATACCCATCATGAAAATTTACTCCCCTCGAGGGGGGACTCCCCCCCCAGGGGGGAGGCGAGGCTCCTACACATACAAAAAAATTTTCCCAGTTGACTATCTCTATTATAAATAATTCTGATAAATTTCATAATGATTATTAAAAAATAATTCTCTTTATGCACATTTATACAAAATTTTGTCCTATACCACCATGTTAAAAATTTAGAAAAAGCGGGATGGCAACGCAACCTGTGAGACAATTTTTACCAAAAGTTGATAGGCACTAATTTATGTCAAGTTGCAACTACATACCAATTTGTATGAAATTCTGTGCAGTAGTTCCTGAGATACAGTTGCCACAAAATTTTGCCATACACACACACACAGACAGACGGACAGACAGACATTTTCTAAAAATGGTCAAATCGCGTTCTACAGGTTTCAAAACGTGTAAATCCATCAAAAACCCGAGGTCGAAAATTTTTACGAATCCAATACTTTCTTCTATCCGCGATTGTAATGAAATGCTCGCCCTCTGGTGGGCTAAGGTGAAATTATCACACCACTGCATATCCTCATATTATGCAATCGACTTTCCATGATGAAATGGCGGAGAAAGAATAATAATTACACGTGGCTGTTATATTTACTAACAACTGCAGTGTTCAGAGAGCGCCATCTATCGATCATTACAAACGCGGATTGAATATAGAAGAAAGTAATAATGCTTGAAATTCGTTGTTGCTATAATTATGAGGCTTATTTAATTATCTGTGTTCCTTTGCGTTAATTATATATGTTTATGGAAATACAAAAGTTTCATTAAAAAATGGAAAAAAATGCTCCTCCAACAAAGTTGAGAAGTGTTTACGACTTCGGATTGTCTGTCTGCGTTCTAACTCTCGTTAATATTTGTGAAATTCCTTGAAACTGATTATATGTTATTCAAGTTCAGTATGGGACTTTCTATGAGAGGCATTTCTCATAATTTAATATCTTTATTTTGCATAAATCTTAATAAAATTGAAATATGTTATTCGTATGCACAAATAAATGTTTTCTATATAGAATATAATATCATTGCATTAATATTTACAGGAACATACAAAAATATTCAAATACATTAAAAGTTATAATTGGAAATTTTTGAAATTGCATTTTCTTTTTTATTATGTGTTTGTATACCACTTTTAATTATGTTTAAGAGTGACTATGATTTGAATTTGTCTGTTTTTCCGGCTGCCTGTATTCGTAAATATTTTCAGAATTTCTTCAAAACGATATATGCTATTCAAGTTCACTATGACACGTTTTCTATTTAAAATGGCATAAACAGTACAACTGGCTTGTGTATAGGGACTAAAAAAAAAAAAAAAAAAAAAAATGTCAGTGCATTGATTTTTATGAGAGACATTTTAATAAATCATATTTAAATGTGTTTTACTGCACAAATCATTATGAAATTGTCAAATTGTCACTTTCTAGAGAGAAATTTTTCTATAGAATATGGTATGTTTGACGTTTAAGTTTACTGGATTACACTAAAATATTCAGATATATTAAGAACTACAATTGGAAATAGCTGGAATTGCATTTTCATCTGTATTAACCCATTAGGCGCCAAAGCTCCCGCTGCAGGAATATTAGGATTTTTTTCTCTACAAGTAATTAAGATAAATATACTTTTTATTTTTTACATTAAATATTGCAGCGTCTAGCTTCGTTGGTAATTTTTCTCAAAAAGTTTGTAATGTAACTTCTGTTTTTTATTTATTTATTTTTTTGTTCAATTATTCAAACAAAGATGTTTGTTTTTCTGCAAAACAACAGTAAAAAAGAAACAGCAAAAATAACTCATTCAAGTGCAGGGATTTAAAGCAATGGATATGAAATAAAACAGTTCTTTTCTTAAATTATAACAAACAGGTATCAAGAAAACTAATTTAAAAGGGTTTTGCAGTTTTTTAACATCTGTTCTACCCCAATTAGGTGTCAAATCTCCCACTTTAGAAACATATCACATCTTCTAATTTTTTTTTAAAATTATTTAAACTATATATGATTAGAAATGCACATTGAAACTCAAAATATACAAAAAAATTTTCAATGAGATTCATCTAGCGACATTTAATGGATTAAGCATTTTTAACACTTTTGAACACAGCTTAAGAGTGATTATGATTTCATTTAGTCTATTTTTCTGTCCTTCTGTCTGTGCATTGTGTGATCACGTGGGCAAAGTACACTGAAGATTTAACGAACGATGGCATGAGTATTTACAGTTGAAAATGTTTATAATCCATGTGATCTGCATGATTTTCGTTCTTCTTTTTATGATAACATACAGAACATTAAACTCAATACAAAGCCATTTTCAGTAATTTCACATACTACATTAGATATAACATATCGTAATAATTTTCTGAGAAAGATATCTTCGATAGAATGAATTGAATTTTAGTTTTTTACAAATAGAATCAAATTTATAAGGAGTTTTATCAACATTTTTATTTTGAATCAACGTACTCTATATTACTGTTAATTAGCTCGAAATAAAAGTGTGGATAAAACCTTTTATGCCGAATTATGCTTTGTCAAAGCTGAACAAATGAAAATTTTAATGCAAAAAAGAAAAGAAATAAACATACCAAATCTTTTTTCGTAGTCATTGTAACGTTCATTATATTTGAACTGAATATTCCAGGACAAACTACTGTTACGTTTATTTTATCCATGTGATGTTCTGATCTCAAAGCGTCAAAATATCCCTGAAATAAGTTAATTAAAAAGAAATTAAAACTTTCATTTACCAATTAAATTTCATAAGTACGATTAGTTAAATTTCATAACGTAAGTTAAATTTCACAAAACTCATACAGAGAAATTATTCTTTGCCATGAAAATTCTTTATCTGGCATTTAACTTCTTTATCTTAATAACTTATTCTTTTTTAATCCAAAACACCTTCAGATATTATCTTTATCTACTTAATCATTATTTAATTTGACGTATTTTCATAAACAGATTATAACATTGAAATTTTTAATAAGTGTTTTTAAAGTAAGTGATTTATTTTTGCAATTGGGAATTAGTAATTGTGTTTTCGTTATTTTTTTAAAAACGTTTAGGTACTTTTTCTGTTATATTCTTTTCATAGTACTTATATTTATAGCGGCTTAGTTTTATATCTTTTCATAGTTCTTTTGCATATTTTTTTTTATGGCATATATATTTTTTCCATATAGAGGTCGCTATAAAAGAAAAGTACCAACATTTACATATAGGATTATTTATCACCTTATTTGCACGTAATCTGAAGCATTTACACCACTACTCGGTAAATAATTCTGACAGTCTTGACTTAAAAATTGAGATTGTATTCGAAATTATAATTTATATATATATATAAGTGTGTAACAACCATACGACTTCCATTATCCACTATTACACTTATTATATGCACTTTTCGGAGATAATGTGGCCAGGAAACATAAAATAGACCTAACAATTTTCCAAAAAGAAAACTGATACATGTTTAAAGACATATAAAACAAAGTTTACTTAGCGAGTAAAGGAAAAAAAAAAAAGTCGGTACAGCCATTTTTTTTAAACACCTATTTCCGAGGTCTAAAACTGACCTATGTAATCAAGATGACTGTTAATTTTCCTGTAATAACCATGTAATACATGCGAAAATATATCTAAAAAGGGGTTTATGTAGCAATTTTCAAGAAAATCGTTTGAGCTGTTTTTGAGATACCGACTTTCACCAATTGGCAAACTCAGTTGCTGACCAGAAAGCGACAATTACATACACATACCTGCCAATATTTTAATTTATTCCGGAGTACTTTTAGCCACGCCTTTATTTCGCACCACTTATTTTTTAAGAGAATTTTTTTCTTATTTTATCGGTGTTATATATTAGAGAATAAATTTTTATGAATAAAGTGGTGCGAAATAGAGGCGGGGCTAAAAGTACTCCGGAATAAATTAAAATATTGGCAGCTATGCATACAAAAGGGCATCTAAAACGGAGTTATTATGGCGAGTTTGAAAAAAAATCTGTACAGCTGTTTTTAAAGGAATGCACATGGGACCTTGGGAGATCTCAAATTGACCTACTTATACAGAGCGCCTATCAATCTTCTTGAACTAACCGACTAATACATACGAAAGGACATCTAATAGGGTGCTTATATACCAACTGAAGTTGCGTCGTTATATCTTTATTAGTTTCGGAAAAATGATAGTTTAAAGTTTCCTCACACATATGCACAAACATTGCCGTGTTGCCGAGAACAACTTTTTTTTTTTTTTTACTCAAGAGACTTTAAAATATGCAAATAAGGTAAAAACACGATATCGAATTTTTTGACCGAATACAATACATTCACCTACGATAGTCGGGTAATGGAAGTAAAAAATTGTCGAATGACATATATGTATGTAGTATATATATATATATGTATATTTGCTTCGGAAGCATGTTTTTTTTTTTTTTTTTTTTTTTTTTTGTAAATTAATGATAAACATTGATTATGAAATAAAATTAATCAATTCAGATAATAAACTAGGATATTAGAAATTCTTATATTGTATTTAAATTTCTATAACATATAACTCACCATTAAAGCATGCTTTGATCCTGAATAAGCAGCAGTTGATGGGACACCTATAGTAGATAGATTGGCAGATTGATCAATAGGAAGGAAAAACTATTGTCTATAAATATGTGACCAATGATAATAATAATAATTATGATTATGCATAAAGAACAACTGATTTATTTTGGATATTCTTTTAAATAATATAGTATTTATTTATAGCTTTTCAGCATTTATTGCTTTATACATAAAAAGAAAAAATCTGGAGTGACTCCACTCGACTTTCCGAACATTGAGTAACTAACAGTTTTGTAGATAAAATAAAGAATGAGGAATTGCTAAACAAACAAAAGAGAGAAAACCATAATAGAGTGTTTTTTTCTCCATATATCACACGAGGTTTTATTTAACGCTACTGAACTTTGAGCCCTTAGATCATAATGATAAAGAATTTTTCGTTTTGTCCCTGTAAAAATCTATAGATGCTAGATTCACCAAAATGCTTATAGTTAGTGCAACAGTGATTTATAATATTCATACAAATTTTCAGCTCAATTGAATAAGGCGTTTAGATGCTATCGCACTTTTAAAAATTTGGTCTCATAGGCCATAATGATAAAGAATTTTTCTTTGTGTCCCTGTAAAAAAACTGTAGTGCTAGATTCACCAAAATCTATACAGTTGGTGCAAATGCGACCTATAACATGTGTACAATTTTTTTGCTCAGATTAATAAGGCGTTTAGACGCTATCACACTTTTAAAAATTTGGCCCCATTGGCCTTAATGATAAAGAATTTTTCTTTGTGTCCCTGTAAAAAAACTATAAGTGCTAGATTCTCCAAAATCTATACAGATTGAGTATCTGTGACCTATAATATGGGTATAAAATTTTTGCTCAATTGAATAAGGCGTTTAGATGCTATCGCACTTTTAAGATTTTGGTCCCATAGGCCATAATGATAAAGAATTTTTCTTTGTGTCCCTGTAAAAAAACTATAAGTGCTAGATTCACCAAAATCTATAGGGTTCGTACTATGGTGACTTACAATATACGTACCAACTTTCAGGTTAATCGAACAAAGCCTTTAGACGCTAGCGTGTTCACAAACATACACACATACACACATACACACACACATACATATATCATCGTAAAAATAGTGAAAACGGACTCAGGGGACCTCAAAACGTATAGAAACATCAAAATCTCGAATTCGGATTTTTGACATGATTACAATACTTTCCTCACTATAGTGTTCGGAAAGTAAAAAAGAAAAAAAAAAAAAAAATAATAATAAAATTTTAGATGAAAATGTAGAACATTTACATTTCCATATTTTTTTATCTAAATAATTTTTCATCAGATAAATGTGCAACAGAGAAAAATAACTATAAATTTTATAATGTAGTGCTTTTACATTCATTTTAGCAGGAGGAAGTATCGCACAAAGTTCAAATTATTGCTTGAGGAATAACCTACACATATCGATGAAATTTATTCTTTATATTAATTGACTGTTATATAATTCATGTTGTAAATTACAACTAATAATGTTGATTTATTTAGTTTGAAGAAGATGTAGATTGAAGTAACCTGCAAAATTTTTTTTAAATTCCTTCTGCAGAATAATTTATCTTTATGCACATAATATTGCAAATCACAGCTATTAATGTTGATTAGAGGTTTGGTTTTAAGAAGCCGTAGATTGAAATAACCCGTAAAACCTGGGGCTGATTAACATTTCACCTGAGAAGAAGCAACAACCCATTCACCCCTCCTTCTCCCCACTGATCGCTTGGTCTAAAAACACATACAAACACTTCTAAAAATTTACAAAATTTTATTTAAACACAAGTCGCAATTAACTGAAATGGGGTAAAATGTACACATGTAAATTCATTTAGTATTGGCGTTAAAATGCTAACTGGGGCAAGTCTGTATCCTCTATGATAAGCGAAATTATCCCATTGTGTACATGCTTCATTAACACCCATTGTATACATGCTTCATTGTGTACATGCCTATAATCTAGAAATGGTAGTTGTGTAATCAGGTTTACTGTGACTTTTTATAATCAAGTAATAGGCAACCGGTTTTACAATTTGGGGCTCCTATTTTACTTAAGATGGGCCTTTTCAAAAATTTTGAAGAGAAGAACTTGCTTTTCTAGTCCATATGGAAATCATGGCCTGCTAAAACCTCTTTAATTTTTTTTATACAAAAAGGCACAAAGTAGCATAAAGTTTTAAATATTACTAACAAGGAAACATTCAAAAGGTGTCATCTTCAAAAAGTATTGAAAAAAAATATATATGTGATTCTACTCTTCCTAAAACACCAGAAAATGAAAAAATTATCGGCTGAAATTAATTACAGCGACCACAAAAAATTATCAAAATTAAGCATATTTGGCGATTTAGCGCTGTTAGGCGATACGTTTGCTAGCACCGAGATTGCCGTGTACGAACAGAACCGTGTTTTGCTTTTCCAACAAGTACTCAAAATCAATCGCCTAGCAGTGTGAAATCGCCAAATATGCTTAATTTTGATATTTTTTTGTGGTCGCTGTAATTAATTTCAGCCGATAATTTTTTCATTTTCTGGAGTTTTATGAGGAGTTGAATCATACATATATATATATATATTTTTTTTTTCAATACTTTTTGAAAATGACACCTTTTGAATGTTTCCTTGTAAGTAACCATGTGATCAGCATAATATTTATTCCGCACATTAATTGGTCCTCATGAATTTAATGACGTAGAATACAGTTATTAATGTTGATTATTTGGTTTTAGAAATCCTTAGAATAAAGTAATATCGTTTTAGACGCAACTGGCAGACGGCCTATGAAATAATTCTAATGCTACAATAATAATGCTGTTCTACAACTACAATATTAATGCTAATAGTAAATAATATTACAATGTTGGGCTACGAAAGGTCAAGAAAAGCTGGGAGAGATGCTTAACTCTGAACAGTGACTAAGTACAGCAAGCTTAAGGATAATGTATTAAAATTAAATTTATACCTTAACTATTATTTAGTATTACTTCTATATTGATTATTATTTAGTTGCTAAAAGAAGTTATGGGGCATTGTAAGATTTATTGCAAAAAGATTCTAAAAATTATTGGAATTTGCATGAGTAAATCAACAATTTTAGATAAATTATCGCAGTGTTCCAGAAAAATGCACAAATGAAATACAGGTGTCCAGTGATGGTGAATGAAAACTTGGTAAATAAACTTCGTAAATTGCAAAATACGCAACAATAATTTTCAATTGAAGTAATTAAACTTGCCTTTTTGTGAAATGAAAGATAGTAAGTACTACTGCAGTATGAAAACTCGTGCCTGTTTTTTACTTCCCTGTACAAAGTATAAAGAAGTAGTATGAAACCGATTTATGAAACGGATTTTGTATCTGGCATAGTTCAAAAAAGGTTGGTCGTATTAGAAATACTGCAAATTTATACTTGTGATTGTGACTTTCATAACATCTAGCTCTGTACACCTCCAGTTTTGGTGTTCGCCCCCAGGGACGTATCCAGAGGGGGGGCTCTGGGGGCTCGAGCCCCCCCCCCCCCCCCGAAATTGTCTGAGACAATTTTTTTCATGTTCTACTGACCAGAAAAAAAAAATTGTAAAATAAATGAATTTTTTCTCCACAATATCTTTTTTTTGTTGTTGTTAGTTTGTTTGCTTGTGAAACCTTATTTATTAGCAATTTTCTGTCTTCTAAAGTCCAAATTACTGAAATGAATAATACTCTTTGCAAAAACCACTAAAAAGAGATCTTTATGGTACTTATTGTTGAACACTGTAATGTGTCTCCTTTTTTTTTAAACACTTCTCTTGCCAGAAATAGCATTTTAATTCCATGTGAGACAAAAGATTCGTCATTAACAAAGATCACAGTTGCATATGGAACTTCTAGTTTTGTTAGTCATGCACGTAGTATACCTTCCATAGAGTATAAATTCTAACCAAAAAAAAAAAAAAAAAAAAAAAAACAGCCAATATAAAGTCTACTTTACAGAAAGACATGTGATGAAAGATGGCACTATCTAATCCTACTTCAAGCAAAAATGCCGCTAATCACATCATAGAGTATAGCATTCAGTATTCATATTTGCAGCGAGGCAGATTTTAAACAAATGTCAAGATTCCCAAACCAGACTGAGCTTTGACTGGACCAGACTCTAGTGGGTACATGCAGTCCACAGGTTCTGTCACAGAAATTCCGTATCAATTTTCCTTGTTTTTCAAAAGGAAACCGAAGTGTTAAACCCACTTGCGGAAAAAGCCACCATATGTGGCTATGCGTCATCAGCATCGTTCAAGCTATTACACTACTACCGTCATCCGTCGCCATGCACCTATAACTAAATAACATTCGCATAAGGAATCATAAGGATTACCATAATGAATCTCTCAGGGAGAAAAATCAATCGCATGCGATTGTATAATCTCAAGCATTACAACAATTATTGGTCAACACAAAGTCAGAAAAGTATTGTAGCTCCCTGCGCTCGAAAGAAGAAGTAAATGATTGTACCTACATTGGTATGAATCACAGCTGACACCATAGGCAGAGTGAAAGGGAAGGGGGAAAACTTAAATATATATATATATATAACGAAAGTAGGTGTGAGCTGCGATGCCGGTAGAATAAGTGGCTCTGCTATATACTGCCCTGACAGGCCTCAAAAAACCAACACATTATGTAAATATCTTCGTTACTATCGTCACAAAGCAGACATATCTGAGTCTGATGTAGAACGCGATGATGGGCCACAGCTTCACAGTTGAATTTCCAAACGATAATCACTAATGACGTGCATCCACAGTTGAAGATACTCTGTGTCATATGAGACACCTGGTTGAAACACACCCTGGTTGCATATATAAACGCTAGATAGTTCGATACGTACGCCACTCAGAAGATTTTCAGCAACTACAATGCGTATAAGCATGGCCCCAGGGTCTGCAGAAGACACGTCTACCCACGCTAAACAGTAAGCCATATGAGAAGACCTCAATGTGTTCACTAAACCTAGACATGTAATATGTCTAGATTTAGTGGACGCCAGCACACAGGTCCTTATGTTTCTGGTAATATGATCTAAAGCAAGCATTATTATCTAATTAGAAAACCACATATATATATATTATTTTCTTCTACACACATAACAAGAGAAAAAAGTATTGGATTCGGATACATTTAGACTTCCAGTTTTCAATGTATTTACATGTTTTTAGATGCATTGATCACCATTAGACTATTTTTGGAAACTTAGATATATATATATATATATATGTATATATTATTAGATTTTTGTGTATATCGCCCAGCAGGTAGAGTAGCTGCACTAGATTTCCCTTTTATGGGAAGGATATATCTCGGCTGTATAAAAAAGAAGCTATATCTAAAAAAAAACAAAAAGTATTTGAAACATGGTTGTTTCGAAAATAAATCATACGCCATACCATTGAATTAGGACGTCAGCCAGTTTTTGGTATGTTGAATTTGAATGGACTTAACATTGCACTAAAGCTAGACAGACAGCATATTAACGGTCTAGAATTCATTTCTAGAGTAATCGTACCATCACAATTTAATTTTTTGGAGATGATTTCCCAACTTCAGTATATCTGAGCTATTACATTTACAAAACATGGAGGACACAACGGATTTTACGTGCACCAGATACCATTAATCTACATGACAGTCTTTGGATGGCTCCAGCATCGATCGCTCAATCCTTCAATTATGAGCTCGAGACTCCTTATTAACCAGACTACCGTGAGTCCAGTTTTTGGGGATTTTCTCCGTTTGTCAGCTGTTTATAACATCACAGATTAAAGAACTCTGTGGCAGAGACTTGTGCATTTTAAAGGACTAGTTCCATCAGTTTTAGGCCCAAGGCACTTTTTAGAATTATTATTATTATTAAATCTTTTCTTGCCATTTCAGATTTTAGGAATATTAATTCCATTGTTTGCCGCCATGCGGCGTTGTAACCGATCTTATTTATAGCGCATAACCATTTTACTATGCCTAGATACAAATTTTAAGGCAATAACATATTGTTTTAAAGTTAAGGTGATTGGGGGGGGGGGACAAACTTTAATGCACACGCTCTTGGTATACATATGTGCGGGTACACGACCAACATCTGAGTGAAAGTTGGGCCCCCTCCGAAATTTTTTTCTGGATACGGCCTTGTTCGCCCCACAAACAAATTTTATATTCGCCAACATTAAAACAATGGCGAATTTTTTGCTAGCCAACGGTTATGAATGGCCGTTGGCTAGATTGATGGTCCAATCGTTGGAAAACCGTTGGTCCATATATAGTATTTTACTTTGACAATACATTTTATTACATTATATTTTTTGCCATTTTTATAATAGTCAATATCCTTGACAATATTTTAATGCGCGTAATAAAATTACATATTTTCTTTGAAGCTATGCATTGGTTAGAAAGGAGCCGTTATATGCAAATTTAACATTTCAATTATTATTGGACTCATAACGTTATTCATTACGGTAAGGCAACCATACCTGCTCCAAATAAAAGGCCAGCGATGGGGACAAAGAAAAGACGTTGGGCCAACTTCAACTATCCCAACTATGTTCAGTAGTTACTGTCTCTTACCAGCACCCTTTGTCGCAGAGGAGTTTACTTCTGGCGCCTCTATAAACATTTCAATTATACCTATGCCGCCCTTTGTCGTGAGGATGTTACCACCGACGTCTAATGTAATTTTTTTTAATAAACCAGGGGAGAAGGCTCCAAACTGCTATAGAGTGGGGAGCAACCTCCTTCCGTCAAACAAAATCTAACAAGTGACAACCGCGCGGACCATTTTCTACTGATGGGTCAACGACTCATGTTTGTAGGAATATGATCTCACACTATAGATATATTCACGATTTTACAATATTTTTCGCGATATTTGTATATGTACATGTAAGTGTGTATCTCGCATAACTCAAAAACGGTTGAGGTTGAACATTTCAAATTTATTTGTAGGTTTGTAATAACATCTACTTGTGAACCTACTTTTATGGTCTTCATATGTCTTTCCATTTTTAAGATATACATGAAAATTCACACTTTTGGTGACTTTTTCATTGCATGACTTATCGTCTTAGAGATTTCAAATTGTTATAAAGGACAAAACTCCATTCTTTTATTAGAATTTTTCTGGTCGAAAATAAGCAAGAAATGATTAATATAATATCATTTTATTGGCTTCAACAAAAATCTGTTTTAGTGACGAACTTTGCGAGATTTGCGACCAGTTTTGACGGGAAAATAGCAGTTTAGGTTTGCCAGAAACTGGAAGCCCTTTCTGAATTTGAAACGAAGTTAACTAACTTTGGTATACAATACAGTTTCTCGTTATTACTTTTCACCAAAGAATTTAAAAGAAGGCCATCTACATTCGAGTGAATTCCATTGAACTCTGAGCTATGTGTTTATCAGTGAGAGATTTTGTTAGAAGTCGTTAATTGCTGTTCCTGAAGAAACAATATTCATGCTCTGAGGTATAGATAACATTATTATTGTTAATTTTTGGTGTGAATAATATTTTTTTTGCCTTGTTTCGGGAACATCTGCCGAGTAAAGTGAATTTACCGGCTGGATCCTTGCTGTTTGTTTATGAACCACTTACCACACATAAAATTGTCAATGTTTTTGCAACAACATGCATAGTTAAATGAGAATATAAGAAAGTCATACAATTTTCACATGATTTTTTTTATTTTTTTATTTATTATTATTTTTTTTAATTGCTGAAGGGTCGAGCTGAATTATTTTGACCTGAAACAACTGTTGTGTAGATTTTTTTTTTTTTTAATAGTCCTTGTTTGCAATATTTTTAATCATTATCAAAGCGTTCTTCACCAGAAATTATACTAAAGAATGTTATAAATATGACTCTGATAATCTTTTGAACGCACAGTCAACAAACAGTTACAACTAAAATTCAATTAACTGCATTGAGTTGATCGCATATTTATACCGTTAGCCCATCCATTTCTAGAAGCAAAGCTGATTCTAGAATTTTTAATAGGGGATAACATCTACTTTGCAAATCAAGTAATTGGGCCGATTGATATTTTTCATATTGATATATTGGTTAAGGGGTTAGGGGTAGTCAGGATTTTCAAAAAATCAATTTTTTTTTTTTTTTTGCATTTTCTTAAAGTGTAATATCTTATAAATATTCTCTGAAAATTTGAAGTTGATCCGATAATTACTTTTCGAGTGGGTCTAATTCCCATCAGTATGCAAAAAAAAGGATGCTGCACGTGTGAAAGTGGCAGATCAGCGCGCCAACGACAACACTCGGGAAGGCAGAATGCTTCGTAGGCAACGGCAAATTGATGTTTTGGAAACTTCCACAATGGCTGAAGAACTATTATATGGCCCAGGAATAGATGACTCAGTGTAAGTGATTAAATAATTCGTATTTCTGTACGTAAATCTAGTGCGAAACTTTAAATGCGTTTTTCTCAAAACTATGTTTTTTGAACTGGTGACAACTGTAACTTGAAAACCGCTCAGTAGATTTTAATGAAATTTATACAGCTTTTAGAATACATAATAAACTCGGGCCTGATCGAAGGATTTTTTTTTTTTTTTTCAAAAATTTCGATTTTTTAAGACCAATTAACTGTTGACTTTTTCCCAAAAATTTAGAAAAAAATTTCCTGAGTCCGCCATTTTTTTAATTTTTGAAAAAAAAAAAAAAAAAAAAAAAAGCTTCGATCAGGCCCAGGATTATCTATTTATAAAACTATTTTTTCTTATCCGATTGATTTTAGATGAATCTCCAAGGACTTATCATTGTCACCGCAAGGACCTTTTTTTTGGACTGGGTCAACAGAAACAGCTATAACTTTGGAAATTATAATTTTTTTTTTTCAAATTTTCGTGACTTCAAGTCAAAACATTGTATAATAATGCCATATTATTACTTTTGTAAAATAAAATGATTTAATAGCGAAAAAAAATTACTGAAAATTATCATTTTTTCGTGTCTCTGACTACCCCTAACCCCTTAAAGTATTTCAACACGCTCAAAGACACCTAAAAAAAAAAAAAAAAATTCATTAATTTTAATTCAGTTTTTGGATACATTTGCAAGTTAGATTTATCTATAAATATTTAAAATAAACTAATCAAATTTTATGAAAATCAAGAAAATGTATGAAATTTTAAAGAAAAGCAATATTTTAACCAAAAAAAAAAAAAAAAAAAAAAAAAAAAAAAGATAATTTAACATAGTTAAGAAATTTCTTTGCTAATTTAATTTACTGGATATTTTTTACTTCATGAATTAGAATCTGAGGGGTGTATTTGTTAATAAAATTTTTAAAAGCAATCGAAGAATTATATAGATAGTTTTATTAAAAAAAAAAAAAAAAAATGCGTATGTAAGCATTTAAATATGAAGCCATAATTCAGAATTTATTTAAAGTGTCATATCCTATCTTAGAACATGCATTAGAAAGTAATACAAAAACAAAGAACTCTTAGTTTCAAAAGCACATATCAATAAGATTTTGAAAGTTAAAAAAGAGAGAGAGAAAAGATTGCACGTTTGGTTTATGTTTACATATTTTTACTAAAAGTATATATACATAATCTAAAATTCACGGTTTTCTAAAATATTTATAACTGAATTACGCGTCTAATTATCATGAAAATAAAATAAAACTTTTTTTTTAGGAAGCTCAAAGTATGTTCCATCCAATGATTAAAAAAAAACATAAAATAAATTAGTAGATTTTGACCGAACTTGGCTATTTTAAAATCCTAAGATACTTTGATAACCCTGAGAGAGGAATATTTAGCAAATATCTTTTACAAAGCATAAGTTATCCTTACCGTATTTTCCTGTTATACTGGATACCACCACTATGTGTCCTTTTCCTTGTTCCAAGAACTGCTTAAGGACAAGTTTCGTGAGATTGATAGGTCCAAAATAATTAACCTCAAATACTGTTTTATCAACTTCCATATCTGTTTCAATAATTCTCCCCACCTGGTACCGGGCAGCATTGTTTATTAAATAATCAATCTGAAAAAAAAAAAAAAAATAATAATAATAAATACATATTTGATTTAAATTTAAATAATGTGTAATAAATATTATTTAATACTTGCATAAATGAGAATACATACATATATTTAAAAACTTTATTTATGCATATATATGCCTGCATGTATCTTAGACAAAACTGACTTGATAAATAATAAAAAGAAATGATAAGAATAAATATTAAAATAAATTATTAAGATCTTATTTAATATTTTAGTTCTAAGAATTTTAGCAGTTCTTAAAAATTTCATTAACCAGTCTTTCTTTTGGCATTATTAATATTAATATTATTACTTTTTTTTTAATGACCTTTATGACAATACCTTGCCAACTTACAAGATTAATTGATTACAAGACCAATTGATAATAACTTAAAAACTTGATTGGAATAATAGTATTTGACGTCATACAAATTATTAAAATATTTTCTGAAAATATAAGATGAGAACTTCCAAGTTCCATCTCTGCAACAACTGTGTTATCCTCCCCCTCCCATTTCTCTCTCTCTCTCTTATTTTTAGAGAACGATCTCATATTTTAGAGAAACTCGCTTATTTATTTATTTATTTTTCAAGTTTAGAAATAAACAAGCTAAACTTCATTCTGCAGTTACCTGTTTTTCTGTTTTATATTTTTGAAGGATAAAACACTTTCCCATATTAGTTATAGTTGTACATATACATATGCACTCACGCTCACACACGAACGCATAGGCGTGCGCGAGTACCCATAATCACATATATGCATTCGCACTTACATTGCTTGAGGAAATTTATATTGCATAAAACTTATATTGTACAAAATAATTATCTTTATATATTAAAAAAAAGTAACTGTCGCTGGCGTCAATTTTTTTTTGTCTGCGACAGCATCTTCTCGCGGAGGGCAAAGTGCTCTGCATCATGAGCGGTATCAGTGTATACCGACTGCTTCAAGGAAGGCATTTCAGCTGCTTAGAAATTTCTATCCTTTTAATTAACGAAGTTATTAAGAAAAACGTCGGGTTTATGAAGGTACTCTACTTGCCACCGGAGGGAAAAGTTTCTCTTATGACGTTTTTTTCTGTGTCTCTTACGTCACTTTCCTCGGGAAAATTAAAATGTGATCAATGGTGTAAATAAGAAAATTGAAATATTAGCATCTTTGAGATGCTCGAGAGAAGAAAAAAATTAATTAGAATAGCAAAACATGAAAATAACCGATATTTTAAAAACATTAAGTAAAAATTTAATAAAAATGAAATGAAAATTGGTTTATATTTTTATTTTATTTTATATTATATTATTAGTTAAGTTTATACTATTAGTTTAGTTTTTATTATTAGTTTTTATTTTAACGTTAGGCGAAAAAGATTTAGTAATGAATATAATAATTATGTTAAACAACGATTGGTATAAATTTAGAAGTTAAGCCCAGAATTTTTTTAAATGAAATTTACGAGACAACAACATAGATTACTTTATATAAAGATTTAGTTTTTTCACTCAAAATATATTTAAAATGATGGATCTTTACTATGACCAATTTAGCTATTTTTAAAATTTAGAAATGAAGAAACTCGTACGTTTGTCGCCAAGGAATTCATTTACGCAACCACAATAGCCATTTTAACTCTAGCCATGCCTTAAATACAGACAAAAAGGTACTTACGTATTAACGCCACCGCAGCTAGGTACAACTATAGTATCTCCCCACAACTGAATTTGGCGATTTTTCTTTGGCGCCGTTTTGAACGATAACGATGTCGTTCTGGACTCTTTGAGATATAATATGGCAGCCCGCATGCTGCTTATTTTGGATTTATTATTATATGATTTAGCTTATGATTTACGATTTAGCTTATGATTTTATCATTTATGATTTTTAGATTTATGATTTAGTCATAATCGCCAAATTCAGTTGTGGGGAGATACTATAGATGTTCACTCTGATAAATAAGATTTCAAAAGATGTCTCGCTGTCCCCCTATGTCTCTTGTGTGCGAACAACATAATTACTCTTTATTGGCGCATTAGCGCAACTTCTGCTGCGGTGGCGTTAATACATAAGTACCGAGAAAAATTATAAAATAGTGCAATAATAATAATAATAATAATAATAAAATTCACAACCTATTTTTGTGTTTTAAGCATTGATGTAAAACTTTGCAGAAAACAGAATTTAATTCAGTACAACAGGACTTTTTTTTTTTTCTTTGTCTATTTTTCCATGTAATGGAATGAAGTAACTGCATTGCTAAAATATTTTAGTTACGCCTAATACAGGACCTCACTGCCAGATTTTAAATTTTTCATTCATTTTGACGATGACTTAAATTATCTATCTCAGTTATGCATGTCAAGATTTTTGCGAGAAAAGTCTAAGCTACTTCGGTGCCAAATTTAAAATTTCGCCAAGAGGTTAAACTGTTCCATTGCTTTAGCACATTTTTTTTTTTTTTTTTTTTTTTTTTCAGTTTCATTTTAAATATTTTTTAACTTAATTCAAGAGAGAAAAAAAGAAGGACATTTTTTATTTGAGCTAAATATACTAAATATCTCCAGGTAAAATATTATCCGTACTATTACAAAGAAAATGGCTAAAGTAGTTTTTCCTGTACCTTTGATGTCTCTATAAATTAAATTAAATTATATTATCCAATGTCATTATATTTCATTCTCCACACGCATTTTTTATTTTCTAAATTCAATATTATATAATATATATGTAAAAAAATCAAGGTGTAACCAGTACACATCCAGAAGTTGTAGCCAATAAATATTTAGAAGCCAATCATTAACACAAGTTCAGGAGATATCGCCAACAACTATTAAGATGTCATGTTCAATATATACCAGTAGATATCGCCAACAATAATAATTATTCAGAATATATCGCCATAAGTATTCAAGAGCCATCATGAATATTCAGAAAATATTGTCAACAAACATTCAAAAGCCATCCAATTTATGAATGGTGATGGTCTATGTTGAATACTCCAAATCGGCAATTCGTTTTTACAATATAATCAAGGATGAATTTTTCGCTAATCAGTAGGTTTCGAAAAGTGTGATCCCCCCCCCCCCCCCCCCGATTTTACTTAGTATTTAATATAGTTTAAGAAATGGTAAAATCAGATATTGACGGGCATCTTGGCACATTCATGGCGACAATGCAAAATCGCTATCTGAAAGAAATTGTTCTGTCGTACTACTACTAATGAAATGTTTAAAATAATTGCTATAATCACATAAGATATTTAATTTCAATAGATCTGACTAAATCATATTCTAGGAAAAATGCACTTTAAAAAGTTGCATGTTTACTGTTGTAAGCACCATTTTAAACCTTGTTGTACATTAGAAATAAATGCAGAGTGTTACATATTGCCCTAAATTAACTAAAAAAAATTCAATAGTAAAAAATATAGGCATTAGAAAAAATAAGTTCATAATTTCTTTAATCAAGCAATAATACCCGAAAAATTCATCGTCCAACAGTGACAAAAATTTAACAAGTGGATCGTATACCAAAGCTGTAGCGTTAAATCGTTTAGATAAGAATTTCTCTCTGTTCTAAACAGTTAGTGCTATCGTTGTTTATTTTGTGTGTCTAGCTGTTTAACATATGTTTTCTCTCAAAATAATGGCAAATTGTTATTAAACTGTCGAACGTTAAGACAGATTTTTCACATATTTTAAACGATATAATATTAAATATTGTGTATTTCAATGTGATACCATATATGGTGGATTTCTATAATATTGTTCAACTTTTCTCTTGTGTTATATATTATTAATATTCCAATTCAATGAAAAGCAAAGTTGCGAATAGTCGGGCAAAATCCAGCAGGGCTTAATGAGCGAAGCAAGTCGGGGTGAGGGAAAGCCTTCCTCGGGGGTTGGTGAGCGGAGCGAGCAGGGGGCAGAGCCCCCTAGTAAGATAAAAAAAAAAAAAAAAAAACTTTTTATATACCATGTTTTTAAATTTTCTGATGAATCATTAATAAAATACTCGAGGATAAAACATAATATTTAAGAGCCATTTTTTTAAAGCTGGACAAAGTGTATGGAGGTGTGATAGTTGACATTTTCAATTTTCCCGAAACTTTCAGGATATGTTAGTAGTACTGTGATAGGAAAAAGTGAAATTTAATGTTTTCTGAATTTCATTTGTTTGACCTAGAGAGGGGGTCAAAGTTTGAGGCCGTAAATAAATGGTGCCATTTTAATATCATTTTACTCCTAAAGCCATGAGTGACCCATGTCAATTTTTTTAAATACGGATACTACTTGATACTAAGTACATTTTAGCATAAACAGTTTGGTGGGTCACTCATGGTTTTAAAGGCCAGGGTCATTCAAAAAGGCAGTTTTCATTGATTGTTTCCCTTTTTTCAGTCTGAATATCTGCTAAGGCATAATTATGGGGTATATTACACACCTTAGTATAGAACTTAAAAATATTTAAAATAGCATGGGTTACTCTTGGCTTTAATAGTTAAAGGGTCTCGAAGTTGAAAATTTTCAAAAAAAGGTCAAATTTGATGGTAAATTACTCTATAAGCCATGAGTCAATAACTATGAGACACAGTTTTAATTATACCCTAGATGGTCTAGTTTTAGACCCAGGTTACAAAACTATGGGGCTTACAAGATTTATTTAGATACAGTCTGTTTTATATCGCCAATGTGTACCTGTTCTATGTAGTACAAAACGCTTGAGACCCAATTTTGTAATACATTAATGCTTGTTTAAAACTTCCCATTTTACATTACAGAGGCCAGCATCAAAATAAATATAAAATAAATATAAAATTAAAAAGTCTGGAGTGACTCCACTCGACTTTCCGAAAATTGAGTAATTAACAATTTTGTAGGTAAAACCTATAAATGCTAGGATTCACTAAAATGCTTATAGTTAGTTCAACAGTGATTTATAATATTCCTATACATTTTCAGCTCAATTGAATAAGGCGTTTAGATGCTATCGCACTTTTAAAAAATTGGTCCCATAGGCCATAATGATAAAGAATTTTTCTTTGTGTCCCTGTAAAAAAAACTATAAGGGCTAGATTCATCAAAATCAATAGGTTTCGTGCTACGGTGACTTGCAACATGCGTACCAACTTACAGTTCATTCGAGCAAAGCGTTTAGACGCTAGCGTGTTCACTCACACACATACACACACACACACACACACACACACACACACACACACATACATCCTCGCAAAAATAGTGAAAAAGGACTCAGGAGACCTCGAAACGTGTAGAAACATCAAAATCTCAAATTCGTATTTTTGACATGACTACAATACTTTCCTCACTATAGTGTTCGGAAAGTAAAAATTACATAGGGGAGACCGGGGCAAGTTGAAGTACGGGGTAAGTTGAAACATGGAAATAAAAAATACAATTTTTAAGTTCTTATTGCCAATAAAATGAAGTACAGACACACAAAACCTACTTTACAATGTAAAAAATACGTGTATGTAAACATCTGTCGATTTTATGACGATAAAACAGTTTCCGAGTACTGTTTTTTACTATGAGTAAAAATTCAAATTTTTAAATGATGTCGCATTTTATCTAGCATACATTAGTGAATGTTTCTGATTGATTCAGCATTCATAGTGTATAGTTGCAGCTTGCTAATCATATGATTTGGAACGTCCACGAGCATAAGTACTGGTAGCTTAACATCTCGTGTAGTATTAATTGATCAAAAAAATTATACACATATTATAGGTCACAGATACTCAATCTGTATAGATTTTGGAGAATCTAGCACTTATAGTTTTTTTAGAGGGACACAAAGAAAAATTCTTTATAATTATGGCCTATGGGACCAAATTTTTAAAAGTGCGATAGCATCTAAACGCCTTATTCAGTTGAGCTGAAAATTTATAGGAAAATTTAAAATCACTGTTGCACTAACTATAAGCATTTTATTGAATCTAGCATTTATAGGTTTTACCTACAAAATTGTTAATTACTCAATGTTCGGAAAGTCGAGTGTAGTCACTCCAGATTTTTTAATTTTATATTTATTTTATATTTATCTTGATGCTGGCCTCTGTAATGTAAAATGGGAAGTTTAAAACAAGCATTAATATATTACAAAATTGGGTCTCAAACGTTTTATACTACATAGAACAGGTACACATTGGCGATATAAAATAGACTGTATCTAAATAAATCTTGCAAGCCCCATAGGTTTGTAACCTGGGTCTAAAACTAGACCATCTAGGGTATAATTATAACTGTGTCTCATAGTTATTGACTCATGGCTTATAGAGTAATTTACCATCAAATTTGACCTTTTTTTTGAAAACTTTCAACTTTGAGACCCTTTAACTACTAAAGCCAAGAGTAACTCATGCTATTTTAAATATTTTTAAGTTCTATACTAAGGAGGGTAATTAACCCCATAATTATTTCTATGGGGCACTCATGGCCTTAGCAGATATTCAGACTGAAAACAGGGGAAAAATCAACGAAAACTGCATTTTTGAATGACCCTGGCCTTTAAAGCCATGAGTGACCCACCGAACTGTTTATGCTAAAATGTACTTAGTATCAAATAGTATCCGTGTTTAAAAAAATTGACATGGGTCACTCATGGCTTTAGGAGTAAAATGATATTAAAATGGCACCATTTATTTACGGCCTCAAACTTTGACCCCTCTCTAGGTCAAACAAATGAAATTCAGAAAAAATTAAATTTCACTTTTTCTTATCACAGTACTACTAACATATCCTGAAAGTTTTGGGAAAATTGAAGATGTCAACTATCAAAAGTGTCTAACTTTAAAAAAAAATGACTCTTAAGCAATATTTAAAATAATAATAGTGAAAAATAAATAAATAAATAAATAAAATTAGTTTTAAAAATAAAATATTACTTCTTTTAGAAAAACGTATATTAGCATCGTGAACTACATTAGCACTTATCAATGTGTATAATATATTTAAAGTGATAATGAAGTCAATTTTTGTGAGATACATAATTTAATTTTTTTAATTTTTTAACGTTCACGTTGAATTAAATGTATTTTTTTTTATGTTAAAAGAAAATGAATTCGTAATTTTTTTTGGCAACAATTAAACTATAGCTAATATTTTAATGGCTATTTTATTGCTATTAAGAGCTTATTATTTTCATATTTTAATTAATTAAATGAAAACTATTCGAAAATTCGAAAATCTTACTTCGAAGTATTGTGTTATCACCGGGTTCTGAGCTTCTGTGAAAGTTTCAAATGTCTAGCTAGTAGGGAAGTTAGTTAAAAATAGATTGCAAGATTTGTACCGGACAAACAAACAAACAAGTTAAAAATACATGGTAAAATCTTGGCTGTTTTTAGCTGTTTCATTGCTTTAGCGATAAGTTACTTTCTAAGCAGCTCATAACCCTAAACTTCAAGTTTTACAGATTCACACACACACACACACACACACACACACACACACACACACACACATATATATATATTACTGTTTTACAAAAGGTACAGAAAATAAATGAATGAATGAATTTTGGGCATTTTGTATTAAAAATGTCTATAAATTATTTTTTCCAAAAATGGTAAACTCAGAAGAAAATGCATAATTCATCTATCATTATATCTTTTCTGCTGAAATCAGTTTCATTGACAGTAAGTTTTCATGACCATTATTTTCGGAGAATATATCATTATTTTGATGTAATATAATGATAGTAGATAAAACTATTCAATTTTATTCAAGCTATCCAACTAATTACTATTTACCAATTGGTAAAATGGCAGTTTATTTTGTTGGGGGTAGTCAAATTAATTTTTTATTAATTATATCATGGTGAATAAAGTATAGAAGTTATATTAATAAATTTTCCGCAAGAAAAATTTTATAACACACTGCAAAATTTATTTAATGTATTATGTTATAAAAATTCTCAGAGTTAAAGGTTTTTATGTGCGAAGGAAATATATATGATATAATCATAAATATATTATATTAAATTATTATATTAAATGAGTTACTAATAAAAAGTATAAAATTATTATTAATAATTACTAGTATGTATGTATATAATTTAATATAATGTATAAAATGTATTTAATCAAAATGCAATTTTATATTTCTTATTGCTAAATATAGGTTGTTGCTGCATAAAAAGAAAGGGAAATCCAAATAATTTATTAAGTAACTAAGATACTGACACCAGCTGTGAGATGGAAAGCAAATTAAAATTTTGCACATTCTTTAAGGAATGAAAGGACGTTGAAATTAATTATTTTTGTGTTACATTCTATTGCTTCTCAAATCAAGTACTGGCATGAAATCGATTTTTACTTTCCGAACATACTACGTAAGAAAAGTATGCAAAAGTATGCAAGAAAGGTATTCAATCATGACAAAAACTCGACTTTGAAATTTTGATCTATACAATTTAACGTTCCCTGAGTTCATTTTTGCTAATTTTACGGGGATGTATGTGTGTGAGTAAACACGATAGAGTGTAATTGCTTTGTTCGAATGAGCTGAAAGTTCATACGTATGTTATAAGTCACCGTAGTACGAAAGCTATTGATTTTGGTGAATCTTGCACTTAAAGTTACTTTCCGAACACTATAGTGAGGAAAGTATTGTAATCATGTCAAAAATCCGAATTTGAGATTTTGATGTTTCTATACGTTTCGAGATTCCCTGAGTCCGTTTTCCCTATTTTTACGATGATGTATGTGTGTGTGTGTGTATGTATGTGTGTGAGTGAACACGCTAGCGTCTAAACGCTTTGCTCGAATGAGCTGTAAGTTGGTAAGCATGTTGCAAGTCACCGTAGCATGAACCCTATTGATTTTGATGAATCTAGCACTTATAGTATTTTTACAGGGACACAAAGAAAAATTCTTTATCATTATGACCTAAGGGACCAAAATCTTAAAAGTGCAATAGCATCTAAACGCCTTATTCAATTGAGCAAAAAAATTATACACATATTATAATAGGCCACAGATACTCAATCTATAGATTTTGGAGAATCTACCACTTATAGTTTCTTTACAGAGACACAAAGAAAAATTATTTATCATTATGGCCTATTGGACCAAATTTTTAAAAGTGCGATTGCATCTAAATGCCTTATTCAATTGAGCTGAAAATTTATATGAATATTATAAATCGCTGTTGCACTAACTATAAACATTTTGGATGATCTAGCATTTATAGGTTTTTACAGGGATACAACGAAAAATTCTTTATCATTATGATCTATGGGCTCAAAGTTCAGTAGCGTTAACTAAAACATCGTGTAATATATGGAGAAAAATACTCAAACACTCTATTATGGTTTTCTCTCTTGTTTTTTTAACAACTCCTCTTTCTTTACTTTATCTACAAAACTGTTAATTACTCAATGTTCGGAAAGTTGAGTGGAGTCACTCCAGATTTTTTATTATTTATTATTTTTTTTACAGGGACCCAAAGAAAAAAATTCTTTATCATTATGGTCTACGGGCTCAAATTATTTAAAGTGCGATAGCGTCTAAGTGCCTTATTCGAATGAACTAAAAAAATATATACACAGTCACATGAAATATATGAATTTTGGAGAATCTAGTGCTTATAATTTTTTTTACAGGGACACAACGAAAAATTCTGTATTATTAGAGTCTATGGGCTTAAATTATTTAAATTGTGGTAGCGTATAAATGCCTTTTCTGATTGAGATGAAAATTTATATACATGTTATAGGTCAGAATCTCACGAGCTGTATAGATTTTGGTTAATCTAGTCCTTATAGATTTAGTTTATTTATACAAGCGTTAATTACTTAGTATTCGTAAAGTCGAGTGGAGACTTTCAAGATTTTTATGTATATAGCGTATTTTAAATGATAAAAAATAATTTTTGATATGAAAAGGCTACTTATGAGAACAATAATACAAAATAATGCCCAATTTTGAAGATGTTCCATACTAATTCTAAGTTATTTCAAAGTTCAAATTTTTTTACTGTATGCTTTTGTATGTAACAGTGCATTAAATTTTTTATATCCGAATTACAGCATTAGTTTGAGGGGGGAAAAAAATCTGGTGTGAAACAACCACACGACTTCCATTCCCACTATTGCACGTATTATACGCACTTTTTTTTTTTTTTAAGATATTATGATCAGAAGACATAAAACTAACCTAACAAAGTAGAAACCTAAAATTTTTCCGGTTTGAGAAACTTAATACACGAGTAAAGACATATAAAACAAAGTTTACATGGCAAGTTAGAAAATAACAGAAAAAATACCGAGTTACCTTTTGAAACACCAACTTCCGAGATCTAAAATTAACCTACCTAAGCAAGATGGCTGTTAATTTTCCTGTAATAACCATGTAATACATTAGAAAGGATAACTAAAATTGATATATGTAACAATTTTCAAGAAAATCGTTAGAGCCGTTTTTGAGATACAGGCTTTCACCAAAACTTGACAAACTCAATTGTTGACCGGAAAACAACAATTACAAATGAAGGATATCTAAAAAGAGTTATTATGCCGAGTTTGAAAAAAAATCGTGCTGTCGTTTTTAATGGACTGCGAGTGAAAAGTCTGGACCACTTGCGAGACCTGAAATTGAGCTATTTATACAAGACACCTATCAATTTTCTTGAACTAACCAACTATATCATTCTAAAGGACATCTAATAGAGTGTTTATATAGCAATTTTGAAGAAAATCGTAGAGTGAGCCGTTTTTGAGATACGGACTTACGATCCCACTTCCGCTTTCGGATGTCCCACTTCCGCTTTTCCAGTTTTCACCAAAATTTGGAACATTCATCTTTACACCAGACTTGTGTCAATTCTGAAGTTTCGTCGTTCTATCTATGTTAGTTTCGGAGATATGATAGTCAGAAGACTCCGCAAATACATACACACACACACACACACACACACACACTCAAAGTGACCAATTGCCAAAAACCAAATCTTTGGACTCATGGGACTTTAAAACCTGTAAAACAGGTGAAAACTCGATATCGAATTTTTGGACTGAATACAATACTTCGATTACCTACGGTAGTAGGTTAATGGAAGTAAAAATGTAAAACTTGAAATCTTCATGATTTTTTGCCATGAAACTGAATTTAAGAGTTCGTAATAAATGTAATAATTTCTTGATTTCAAAATGAATGCCGTTTTGTGACAAATACATTGATTAATATTCGCACAAATTTTTAGAGGATTAACGAAAACAAATTAGCAAGGAGGATTATAAGATACTAATTATTCCTAAATTTGAAACCTAAGGAAAACTAGTATGCTGTGGCCACCACAAGACTTTCTTCTATATTTTCCTATACAAATTCACGCAGTAACAATATTTAAAAAAAAAAAAAAAAAAAAAAAAAAACGTTTTTTTTTTTTTTTTTTTTAAGTTTTTTTTCGTTAAAAAAAAAAAAAAAAATCGATAACTTTGTTTTAAATTATCACATATTTATAGTTCAACCATTCGTTTTAAAGATATTGACGAGACCTTTCGAAAGATACCCATCTTGAAAATTTACCCCCCCCCCGGGGGGGTACTTTCCCCAGGGGGGGGGAAGCGATGACCGAGATTTTTTCCTAATTAACTACTACTATTATCAATAATTCATATTAATTTCACAATCACAGGTTAAGAATAACTCCCATTATGTACATTTATACGAAATTTTGTCCAATACTGCCATGTTAAAAATTTAGAAAAAAGACGATCACAGTACCACCTGTTGAGTGATTGATCCCCAAATCTAATCAGCCCCAGTTTTTGTCAGGGGCCAACTAAATACCAAGTCTAGTTAAATTTCGTTAAAAAAAAAAAAAAAAAAAACGATTTTTTTTCAAAGTTACTTTTTGTTAAAAGTAAAAAAAATCGATAACTTTCTTTTAAATTATCACAAATTTATAGTTCAACCATTCGTTTTAAAGGTATTGACGAGACCTTTCGAAAGATACCCATCTTGAAAATTTACTCCCCTCGAGGGGGGACTTCCCCCCCAGGGGGGTTCACGAGGCTCCTACGCATACAAATTTTTTTCCACAGTTGACTACCTCTATTATAAATAATTCTTGTAAATTTCATAATGATTACTAAAAAATAATTCTCTTTATGCACATTTATACAAAATTTTGTCCTATATCACCATGTTAAAAATTTAGAAAAAGCGGGATGGCAACGCAACCTGTAAGACAATTTTTACCAAAAGTTGATAGGCACTAATTTATGTCAAGGTGCAACTACATACTAATTTGTATGAAATTCTGTGCAGTAGTTCCTGAGATACAGTTGCCACAAAATTTTGTCACACACACACACACAGACAGACAGACAGACAGACATTTTCTAAAAAGGGTCAAATCGTGTTCTACAGCTCTCAAAACGTGTAAATCCATCAAAAACCCGAGGTCGAAAATTTTTACGAATCCAATACTTTCTCTATATTACATATAGAAGAAAGTAAAAATCTGGTGTGAAACAACCCCACGACTTCCATTACCCACCATTACACGTATTATATGTTTTTGTTTTTGTTTTTTGGAGGGGGGCGAGGGGGTGGGGGAAGATAACATAATCAGAAGACATAAAATTGACCTAACGAAGTAGAAACTTAAAATTTTTCCAGTTAGAGAAACTTAATACACGTGTAAAGACATATAAAACAAAGTTTACATGGCAAGTTAAAAAATAAGAAAGGAAAAAAAAAATGGTCGAGTTTTTTTTTTTTTGAAACACCAGTTTCCGAGATCTAAAATTAACCTACCTAAGCAGGATGACTGTTAATTTTTCTGAAAAAACCACGGAATACATCAGAAAGGATATCTAAAATGGATTTAGGCAACAATTTTCAAGAAAATCGTTAGAGCCGTTTTTGAGATACTAACTTTTACCCAAATTTGGCATACTCAATTATTGACCGGAAAACAATAATACATACAAAAGGATATTTAAAAGGGAGTTAATACGACGAGTTTGAAAAAAATCCGTACAGCCATTTTTAAGGAACGCACTTGCGAGACCTGAAATTATTTATTCAGGGCGTCTATCAATTTTCCTGAACTAACCAACTATACCATTCGAAAGGACATTTAACGAAGTGTTTTTTATAGCAAATTTGAAGAAAATCGTTAGAGCTGTTTGAGATACGGACTTACGGTCCCATTTCCGGTTTCCGATGACGCACTTCTGTTTTTCCAATTTCCCCCAAAATTTAGAAAATTCATCTGTACGCCAGACTTGTATCAATTCTGAAGTTTCGTAGTTCTATCTTTATTAGTTTCGGATATATGATAGCCAGAAGATTCCGCACATACATACACACACACACACACACACACACACACACACACACACACACACTCTGACCAATTGCCAAAAACTACTATTTTTTTTACTCAAGAGACCTTAAAACGGGTAAATCAGGTGAAAACTCGATATCGAATACTTCCATTATTACGGTAGTAGGGTAATTGAAGTAATAAATTTAAGGTTTTTTTTTTTTTAAAAAAAAAAAGCTAGATAATGTTTGAGGCGTTGTAGTATGATATTATTTTAAAAGAATTACATAGCTTAGTACATTCTATAATAACTATCTAGATATTTTTTATTGCATCGATTTTGATAATTTTATCATCCCTTGTTTCCTTAATATTAATCCTTTCAATTTTTGTAAGGATAATCAAAATTAATGTGTCTGAAAAAAATAGTAAAATTAATTTATTGAAAAATTACAAGATAAAAATAATATTGTAAAATTATGGCCATTATACGGTCAGATGTCCTTTAAAAAGAAACATAACTTACTCTGCCAAAATGATTTATCACATTTTCTACTTTTTCTTTGTGGCAAGAAAAATTAGCTAGATCAAAAGCTACGACTAGAATATCCTTTTTCTCAAGTTTTCCTCGTGATAATTCTGAAACATAAATGAATAAAAATGAATAAATAAAAATAAACATTTTACTAGCATATTTAAACAATCTGTTAAAGTGTCAGTATTATTTAAATAAATTTTAAAATAACAGAATGAAACATTATCAGGGTGGCTTATATTAGAACTTTTCCAAATTTCCTGACTTTTCCATGACTATTTTTCATAATTTTCACCAAAATGCTTATAGTTAGTACAACGGTGACTTATATTATTTATATAAATTTTCAGCTCCATCGGCATTTAGACGCTATTGCACTTTAATTGCACTTTTTTTCCATATGTCACAATGATAAAGAAATTTGCATTGTGTCCTTGTAAAAAGAACCATAAGTGCTAGATTCTCTAAAGTTCATAAAGTTCGTGTGACGGTGACGTATAACATGTATATAAATTTTCAGTTCATTTAAATAAGGCGTTTAATCGCTGTCGCACTTTAAAAATTTGAGCATATAGGTCTTAATGATGAACAATTTTTATTTATGTCCCTGTAAAACACGTTAAGTGCTAGAGTCACCAAAACAGTTTGTGTGATGGGGACCTATAACTCGTATATAAATTTTCCACTCAAGCGGATAAGGCATTTAGATGCTATCGCACTTTAAATAATTTCACCCCATAGGCCATAATGATACAGAATTATTTGTTGTATCCCTGTAAAAAAACTAGAAGTGTTAGATTCACCAAAACCTATACAGATCGTAAAACTGTGACCTATAATGTGTGTATATATATATATATATATATTTTTTTTTTTTTTTTTTTTGTTCAATTCAATAAGGCGTTTAGACGCTATCGCACTTTTTAAAATTTGGTCCCATAGGCCATAATGATAAAGAATATTTCTTTGTGTCCATGTAAAAAACCTATAAGTGCCAGATTCACCAAAATCAATAAAGTTCGTGCTACGGTGACTTGCAACATGCGTACCAACTTACAGCTCATTCGAGCAAAACATTTAGAGGCTAGCGTGTTCACACACACACACATACATACATCATCGTAAAAATAGTGAAAACGGACTCAGAGCACCTCAAAACGTATAGAAACACCAAAATCTCGAAATCGGATTTTTGACATGATTACAATACTTTCCTTACATGTGTACAAGTAGTTTCGTATGTTCGGAAAGTAAAAGTAAATTAAAAAAAAAAAAAAAAAAAAAATTCTGGTGGAAAACAACCACACAACTTCCATTACTTACTATTACATGTATTATATACATTTTTTAGAGATAATGCGATCAGAAGACATAAAATTGGCCTAACAAATTAGACACATAAAAATTTTTTGGTAAGAGAAAGCTTATACACATATAAAGATATATAAAATAGATTTACATAGTGAATTTAAAAATAGTAAGAAAAAAAAAATCGGTTTAGCCATTTTTCGAAACATTAATTTCTGACATCTAAAACTGATCTACTTAATCAGGATGACTTAATTTTTCTTTAATAACCACGTAATTCATAAGAAAGGATAGCTAAAATGGATTTATGTAACAATTTTCAAGAAAATCATTAGAGCCGTTTTTGCGATACCGACTTTTGCCAAAACTTGGTATACTCAATTATTGACCGGAAAATAATAATTACGTAATAAAGGATATTTAAAATGCAGTGAATATGGCAAGTTTGAAAAAAATCCGTGCAGCCGTTTTTAAAGAAACGCACTTACGAGGCCTGAAATTGAGCTATTTATACAAGACGCGTATCAATTTTCCTGAACTAACCAACTATACCATTCAAAAGGACATCTAATAGAATGTTTATATAGCATCTTAGAAGAAAATCGTTAGAGCCGTTTTTGAGATACGGACTTACGGTACCACTTCGGTTTTCAAATTTTCACCAAAAGTTGGAAAATTCATTTGTACACCAGTTCTGAAGTTTCGTAGCTGAATCTTTATTAGTTTCGGAGATATGATAGTCAGAAGATTCCCCACACACATACATACACACACACTGACCAATTGCCAAAAAGTCCTTTTTTGGACTCAGGAGGCCTTAAAACGTGTAAATCAGGTGAAAACAATTTTCATACCGAATCCAATACTTCCATTACCTACGGTAGTCGGGTAATGGAAGTAAAACTTGTAAGCATTCTTTTTATTGACACCAACTTGAAATTACTACACAAAGAAAAATGTTGGGGGAAAAAGGCAAAAATTCGCATAAAACTTAATTAAAAAAAAAAAAAAAAAAAAAAAAATCTAACAAGAATATGGAAAACCTAAAGATATGTTGCAAAACTATTCGCTTTTCTGTATCTAGAAAAAAGAAATTCAGAACTGTACATGCCATAGTTTTTTCTATAAGTCATATATAAGAACATTTTGTACTTGTTTTTCGGGATATTGTCAATATATCTCGAATTTTAACTTTTTTTCCCCAAGAATTTTTTTAAAGTAGTCTTGTTATTTTTTATGAAATCTTACTTGTTAACAAAGTTTAGTTTTAATTCCGAATGAAATCCAGATCATTCGCCAGGCAATTTGCAAATTGTTTAAATACACTGCTCGACATTGAAAATGCAACACCAAGAAGGAATGATAATAACGGAATGAAATTTGTTGGACACATGCTATATAGTAGGAAGAACAATTGATTAAAATTTCAGAAAATTTGGAGTAATATGTACTGAGAAAACAGTACATTAAGCAGCGACCACTGTGAGCAATAACAGCACATATCTGCCTAGGCATTGAATCGAACAGCGATTGGATGACATTTACGGGTAGAGCCCTTCATGAAGTTTTAACACGATGCCACAATTCATCGATCGAAGTTACTGGTGAGTGGTGGGGGGTCAGTCGCTTTTTAACGATTAAACAGTCATTTTCATTGGTGCGAGATCAGGAGAACGCGCTGGCCAGAGCAACAGTCGAACACATTCGGCATCAATGAAGGTCCAAACAATATGGAAAACTTGCGGTCGTGCATTTTGCTGCTTAAATGTTGCGCTTCGAAGGCCTTGAACGTAGGGCAGAGCCATGGGCCTTAACTCGTCAGAAATGTAATGGCTGGTATTCAGAGTGGCAGGAATGAAAACAAGAGGTGACCGGGACATGTATCCAATGGTACAACATATCATCAATCCAGGTGGTGAGTCAGTATGCGGGTACCAAAATTCTGATTACTCTCAAAACTGCATCACTGATATGGGCGCCAATAATGTGTGATCAACGATGAACCTGGAAGCAGGAATGGCGTGAAGTCACTTTTCAGACAAATCACAATCCTGTTTACAGCATCAAGATTGACTTATCCGTATTTAATGGCATTATGAATAATGCACATTGCCAGCTGGGATTCGACATCATCATACTGTCCATCATTTGCAATGATGTTATGGGTTCCCATTGGATACACGTCTCGATTACTTCATATTCGTATTCCTGGCACTCTGAACAGCGGCCATTAAATTTCTGATGAGTTAAGGCTCGCCCCTCTGCCTGTACTCGAGGCCTCCGTAGCGCAAAATTTAAGCAAGATAATGCACGACCGCAAGTTGTTTATATTGTCCGGACCTTCTTTGATACAGAATGTGTTCGACTGTTGCTCTGGCCAGCGCGTTCTCCTGATCTCACACCAATGAAAATGACTGTTTAAGCATTGAAAAGCGACTGCCCCCCCCACTCACCAGTAATTTTGATCGATGAATTGTGGCATCGTGTTGAAGCTTCATGATGTGCTCTACGCGTACATGTCATCCAATCGCTGTTCGATACAATACCTAGGCAGATATGTGCTGTTATTGCTCACAGAGCTCGCTGCTTTATATACAGTTTTCTCAGTACATATTACTCCAAATTTCCTGAAATTTTAATCAATTGTTCTTCCTACTATAATGTATGTGTCCAACAAATTTCATTCCGTTATCATCATTCCTTCTTGGTGTTGCATTTTCTATGTCGAGCAGTGTACTTCCAGTAACGTTTTGAATAAATTCAATAAAAAGTGCTAATCCTGAAATATAAGAACTTCGTAAAGGTACAATTGTTACTTTTTTGTTACTTTTATAATGTTTACAAAGTTTTTACTCTTCATTATTTAACAGCAACTATTTGGGGTGTTGCTCTGCAGTCATTTTTTTGCACATTAAAGCCCATTAGACTACGATCTACGACTTAAAGTGGATTCCAAACCAGTACGAACATCTATACCTAAAACAAGTTTTGAATCCAGCGCCTTGCAACTGAAGGCCAGTAAACTAACCTATTTGGCTGTTAAATAGGCCAAAAGTTGTTTTGGTTGGATTGAACTGACGTTGTCGGATCTACGGTAATTTTTTGCACATTAGGGCTCATTAGATCCAGACTTACAGAATAAAGTGAATTCCGAAACACTACAAGCATTTATGTCTGAACCCGGATTCGAACCCGACATCTAGAAATTGAAACAAGAGCACTATCCATTGCGCCACCAGTTGGTTAGCATTAATTTAGTGTTTTTTATGAATGTAAATTTTATTTTCACTAACATGAGATCTTTGTTGAAAATGATGCATGCTATATATTATTTTCTTTACTTTGATTTCTCATAAAGGAATAACGGCATTTTGAGTTTGTGACCATCAAAGTTCGATGTGGCTATTGACCAACTTTTCTCTGTTTTGAGAACTTAATGCTGTATCAAAGTAAACCATTTTTTCATAAAACTACTTCCATTTTAAAACTCAAAGTCTAAAGCATTTTATTTACTTCCAGAACTTTTAAAACCAGAGAAATGTTATGTTTCTAAAGCCACTGTAAATGATAATAATTTAACACTTAAAGAATTTGCAGGTTTTAAGACATTTGCAATTTTTATTAAATATCATTTTTACGTTCAGAAAATGAGGTGAACAAACAGAGAAAGTTTTGTAACCAGTTTGGGTATAGGCAAACTTACCATATTACGGCTTCCATCCATTTCCCCAGCAAAAGTCACGTTCGTCATATCTTAGTTTTTTCTGATTCTTTTTACTTTCTCTTACCCATAAGGTAGAGAAAGTATTGTTTTAGGGTCAAATTTTCGAACGTGAGTTTTTGTTATATTTACATGTTCTGAGGTCCCCTGAATACGAAAATCAGGTTTTTAGTGAATGGTCTGTGTGTGTGTGTGTGTGTTATCAGCATATCTCAAGAACAAATAGTATCAGAAATTCCAAACTCAGTATTCTAAATGTGTTTCATATAGGGATGCTACACTAAGCTTTTCGTTGAGATGAAGCAGATGGTTCGTGTACAGGGACACTCAAAAGTATTAAAATACATTACGTCTATGGGGGAAATTGCAGGTAAGTAGAGTTTAACATCTATAGACTGCACTAAACCAAATGGAACGATAATATATATTTTTTATATGCATAAAAACATGTTTCATGTAGAATAGGGTAGGGAAAACATTGACTGTTCGTTTACAGGGCTACACAAAAGAACTAGATAAAAGTGCGACAATCGTTGCAAATTGATGGAAGTATAATTCAGGCTGGGTCATGTATGATTACTATAGGATTATACTTAGCTGCACCATGTGGTCTGTATATAATCTTCGAAAGATATACAGGGTTGCAAATATTTAAGCGATAACATTTTTATTTATTTACTAGCAGGCTTTGCCCGCTTCGCTGGACACAATACTGAAATGAGTTGTCAAAATCCCATATTATTATTAATTAACCGGAATTAAAGTTCCCGCTGTGCTCGGTAGAGATTTTTCTCGCTCGCACCGTGAGGAGTCCGTGTCCCACTTCCCACAGCCTTCAGCAGCAATTTACCCGATTCTTACTCCCCCTTCCCCAGTGGTTAAGTTAGAAGCTTTGCGAAATCTCGACAAAGTACATAATGCGTACACCTAATCAACATCCACACACCAAAGTTCGCGAATCTAAGATAATTTAAGGCGAATTCAAACGGGGAAACGTGTTTTTACACGTGTTTATAGCCCTCTCGACACCAAGGGGGTAAAGGGGGATTTCATAAAATCCCGTTTCAATAAGGGTCGGATTCATATAAACAATTTAGGCACCAAATTTTGTGGCTGCAGATTCTATAGACTTCTCAGGACACATTAAGCGCTAAAAACTGTGTCTGAAGTTTGCCCCCTCGTAATCCCCCCCCCCCCCCAAAAAAAAAGTGTTTTTGGAAATAGACTAAGGAAGTCGCATAGCCTTTTTTCAATATATTTGTTCCATGTTTGGTACAGGTTTACTCAAAAGTCAGGAATTTTCAATATTTTCCCCCTCCCTTCCCTTAAAAATCGAAAATTCCTAAACGCAGGTGATGCATTATTTGTACTCATGTCTAGTCACCCATGTGCAATTTCTTCACTGTGAAGTAATTAAGAGCCGAGTTATGCTTACAAACGTGTTTTTGGCTTTTACTTCCCCTAGAGGGGAAAGGGGAGTAATTTCGGAAAAGGTGATAAATATAATTTTAAGTTGGGTAAAGACCTAAATTCTTGCGAAGCGCCGTTGAATTCCGTCCAGCCGTTCTCAATTGATACCCGGACAAACGTGTTTTTGTATTTTATCCCCCAGGGGGGAACCTGGGGGAATTTCTGAAAAGTTGTTAGATATAATTTTAAGTTGGGTAAAGACCTAAATTCCTGCCAAGCGCAGTTGAATTCCGACTGTCCGTTCTCAAGTGATACCCGGACAAACGTGTTTTTGTCTTTTGCCCCCCAGGGGGGGGGACGTGGGGAATTTCTGAAAAGTTGATAGATATAATTTTAAGTTCGGTAAAGACTTAAATTCCTGCGAAGCACCGTTGAATTCTGTCCAGCCGTTCTCAAGTGATACCTGGACAAACGTGTTTTTGTCTTTTGCCCCTCAGGGGGGTGGACGTGGATGAATTTATAAAAAGCTGATAGATATAGTTTTAAGTTGAGTAAAGACCTAAATTCCTGCGAAGCGCCGTTGAATTCTGTCCAGCCGTTCTCAAGTGATGCCCGGACAAACGTGTTTTTGTCTTTTGACCCCCAGGAAGGGGGGGGGGACGTGGGGGAATTTCTTAAAGATTGATAGATATAGTTTTAAGTTAGGTAAAGATCTAAATTTCTGCCAAGCACCGTTGAATTCTGTCCAGCCGTTCTCAAGTGATGCCCGGACAAACGTGTTTTTGTCTTTTGACCCCCAGGAAGGGGGGGGGGGACGTGGGGGAATTTCTGAAAAGTTGATAGATATAATTTTAAGTTAGGTAAAGATCTAAGTTTCTGCCAAGCGCCGTTGAATTCCGTCCAGCCGTTCTCAAGTGATGCCCGGACAAAAAAAGCGACTTACAGACACGATGACGCACACACACACACACAGGCAAAATTTTCTAAAGTCATTTTCGGCTTTCATGGTGTGTGAAACGTGAAGATATAGCAAAATTTTTTGATTCCGACAAATTTACAGACAAAAGTCTGATTTTTTTAATATGGATTTTGTTTATTTTTTATTGTTAGTGGAAGTGCTTTACTATAATATTTTCCATGTCCATAGAAAGCTGCTCAGGAATGGAAATGAATTCTTCATAGACATATGATAAATAATGTACGTTTTTAAGGGCCCTCTTCACTCACTGCCGCCGGAAGCCGAAACTAATGTTATTCAATGGGAAATTTTTCTTTACATATAACTTATTAACTAATACATATTTTTAAATTCTGTTTTCACATTCTGAAAGTTCCCAGCTGTTAAATTGACGCACCTTTTCTAAAATATTATTTTTTTAATTTTTTATATTTTATTTTGAAGCTGCAAAATACGAATTTTCAATATGTGAAATTTTTTCATTTTGCAATTTCGAAATAAAATATTAAAAATTGAAAAATTACATTTTTAAAAAAGGTCCGTCAATTTAACAGTTGGGAATTTTCTGAATGTGAAAACAGAATTAAAAAATATGTATTAGTTAATAAGTTATTCGTAAAGAAAATTTCCCCATTGAATAACATTGGCTCGGACTTCCGGCGACGGTGAGTGAAGAGGGCCGTTAAGCTAAATGTTCATCGCTTGTTTTTTGTGTTTTTACACGTTTTGAGGTTTCCTAATTACCAAAGTCAGGTTTTTTAAAGTTTCATTATTGTCTGTGTCTCTTAGAGTAACTTAAAAATGATTAATTTCAAGAGATCCAAAAGCTATAATTTCAAATTAATATAAATTTGTTGCTGGAAAAGTTTGATCAAGATTGATAAGTTTCAAGGAATGTTGCGTATGAAAATTGTCTGTATAATTTTGAGTAAACTTTTAATTTTAATAACAGAATTAAATTCTATATAAATGTAGGTGCATTATTGAAACTTGGGGTTGAGGGTGTGGTAGCCCCCTCACACAGAACTAGTTATCATATAAAACTCTTCCGAAGCCTAATTTGAATTGTTTAACTTAGGTTTACACAACAGTACTCGTTATCTTACCTCTTAATCTCCAACCTGTAATTATAGTATTAAATTTCAGGGAAAGAGAAAGTCGTGTGAGTGACACACCAGATTATTTCTTTTTTTATTGTTTTATTTTTACTTCCTTATATGAAGTATAAGAAGTATAGTAATTCCGATTTGCGAAAAGGATTTTTTATTTCGCATAGCTCAAAACGAATTAGCGTAGAATGTTGTAAGTGCATATGTGTGACTGCCATGATGTCTAGTTGTACACCTGCAACTTTGGTTTTAATACGAGCTCCCGTTTCAGAGATATAATCGATTTTACACGATTTTTCGTGACGTTTGTATGTAAGTGTCTCGCTCTCTCTCTGTGTGTGTGTATCCCGCATAACTCATAAACGATTGGAAGTAGAACGTTGCAAATTGGTATAAAGGTTTGTAATAACATCTAGTTTTGCACCTCCCTTTTTGGTCTTTCTGTGATATTCCGTTTTGAAAATGTTTAAGATTGAAGACTTAAATATTTATTCATAAGAGAAGATTTATTCATAATGACCAAAAATACAAAAATTTTGGCCGTTATACAGGGTGATTATAATTAAAGTTACGATTTCAAAATGCTATAATTTTAAAACTACCATGAAATTTTGTTTGGGGAAGGAAAAAAAGTAGTTCCAACATGTTCCTATGGATGGCGCTGTCAGGGTAATGTCAGGGGAAACACCTAAATGAACTCATTATACTCAGGAACGTTGTTAGCAACACAATGGAATAGCAGGAAACAATAGACTTAAATGGTTTACTACAATCTTTTTAGCAAAACGACAAGAATACGCGTTTACAGCGGAAACAGTCGTAGTGAAAAGAGAAATAGAGGAGCTTCATTAAACAAATACTTTACGGATAATTAACGGCACATTTTGGAATTTTTTTTTTCTTTTGCCAAACAAAATTTCATTGCCTCTCGATAACTCTGGTAAAATACCAAATCGCTCTGATGGGTTGTCTTAAAATTATAGCGCTTTGAAATCGTAACTTTAATTATAATCACCCTATGGCCTATATATGATCTACCATCATGGAGATTTCAAAAGAAGCTAATGATAGAGTCGGTAATGATATTGTTATGAAAGTTGAAGACATTTTTGCTTGTAGAAAGTTATGCTTAAAGACATAAGCAGGTTCTAGTCGACGAATGCATTTTATTTTATAAATATTCATCCCGCAGATAGAGTCCGTAATAATAGTGTTATGAAACTTGTCGACATTTTTACGTATAGAAAAAAATTTCTTAAAGGCATTAGCAGGTTCTTGTTGACGAATGCATTTCATTTAATGAATATTCAGCTCGTAGATAGAGCCCGTAATGTTATTGTTATGAAAGTTGTCGACATTTTAGCGTGAAGAAATTGATTCTTTAAGGGTACAACAGACATTCAAACTGGCGAAAATCAATCAAATAACAACACAAAGGAAAATCAGTTTAAAACTTGTAAATAATATGGTATCCCTTAATTATAGCAATAATTCCATTTATCAAGTGTGGTTGAGGACTTATAATCCTCATGCACATAAAAACCATCATATAAGGGAATTTAAATTTTTGTTGCTTCAATAACTTTAAAATGTTCCCTGCGCAATATATTTTCCCCAATTGCAGTGAAAATTTGCACAAATATTCTCTATAGATGTATAAATATGCTAGTGAATGTTTTTTTTTTTTTTTTTTAAGGGTAGGGAAAATAGTAAAAACAAGAGAATATAAACATTTCAGTCAATTTTTAAAGAAAAAATTGAAGAATTCAACATAAATAATTTTTTAATTTAAAAAAATAAAGAAATATGAAAAAAAAAAAAACCCTTACTAAGTTTTATTTTTATGTATAAAATGAACATTATGAGAGAAAATTCCAGTCTAAACTAAATCCGGTTGTGTATGGAGCATTTTAAAATGTATTAATTATTCGGTAGAATTAAAATAAAAAAAATGAATATCTCAGAAACCATTTAAAGATACTAGTTTTACTAAATTTTGTTCATATATATCTGTTAACATATTACACATTTCCTGCAAATTTGAAAAAAAATCATTGGTAATTAAAAAAGAAATTGATTTTGAAAGTCCACTGCACCCTTAAAACAGAAGGGGATTCTAGTCAACGAATGCACTTCATTCAATGAATACTCAGCCAGTAGATAGAGCTTGTAATGTTATTGATAAAAAAGAAAAAAAGTTGTCGACATGTTAGTGTGTAGAAAGTAATTTTTAAAGACACAAGCAGGTTCTACCCTACTAAAAATGATCCGTAGAGATCAATAAAAAAAATTTGTACGTGGAAATGGCCAACGGATATCAATTGATATCCATAGAAATTAATATCCGTAGAGATCAATAAAAAAAAATTTATACGTGGAATTGGCCAACGGATATCAATTGACATCCATAGAAATCAATATCCGTAGAGATCAATAAAAATAAATTTGTACGTGGAATTGGCCAACGGATATCAATTGACATCCATAGAAATCAATATCCGTAGAGATCAATAAAAATAAATTTGTACGTGGAAATGGCCAACGGATATCAATTGACATCCATAGAGATCAATATCCATAGAAATCAATAAAAAATTTTTTTACGTGGAAATGGGCAACGGATATCAATTGATATCCACAAAGATCAATATCCGTAGAGATCTATTGCTATCAGCAGTTCACATCAATAGATAAAGCAAAAAATCTATAGATTATTAAATGAAGATCCACAGCATATTGCTCAATTAATCTTTACAGACATCCATCAACCTACTAATATAAGCACACGTATAGGTCAATACATAACAAATTTGAGATAATAAATTTAAAATATAGAGAAACAAACTTTAATTTATAAGAAGTACACACTCATGTTTGTGAAAATTGCAACACCATAAAAGAATTGTCAGAAATTAATGAAATTTATTCCACATATTACTGATAGTAGTACAAATAAACAATCACATGTACAAAACAAAAAAAAGGCTGAAATCAGTACTGTGTGTGTCCACTACGCCGAGCAATGAGAGCCTGTACACGTCGTGGCATTGAATCATACAGGTTATGAACGAAATCCTGGATAATAGCATTCCAGATGACTTTGACTTGATGCTAACTTCAATCTTACTGTGTGCCCCCCACCAGTTGTTTGAGCAAGTCACCGACCAATGAAATCAGAGACATGCTCGATGAGTGACATATCCAGGGAATAAGCAGGCTATGGAAGAAGCTAACCCTGTTGTGCACTGAAGAAGGCTTGTGCAGTATGAGAAACATGCGCACGGGCATTATCCTGCTGAAATACAGCATCAGAAATGCGTCGAAGAAGGGGAAGGACCTCTGGCTTTGAAACTTCCCTTACGTGTAGCAATCACTGTTGAGGTGCATACAATGTGCACTAGATGGGATTGACAATTATATCCAATAGCTCACCACACCATGATGCTAGGCATTTGTGCAGCATGATGCTGGAACTAGATAGTAGACGAATGCACTTTATTTAATTGATATTCAGCGCTTAGATAGAGCCCGTAATGATATTGATATGAAAGTTGGTGACATTTTTGTGTGCAGAAAACACTTAAAGACATAAGCAGGTTCTAGTTGACGAATGCACTTCATTTAATCAATATTCAGCCCGTAGATAGAGCCTGTAATGATATCGATAAAAAACGTTGTCGGCATTTTAGCGTATAGAAAGTCTTAAAGAAATAAGCAGGTTCTAGTCGACGAAAGCACTTGATTTAATTAATATTCAGTAAACAGTTGAATAAATATCTTTTTTGTGGTACAAAAATTAATATTCTGGAAACAACTTAATAAAATGGTCATTTTTACAATAAAAATCAAATAAACATTATTAAATACACTACAGAGTATAAATTTCGCTAAATCAAAAACAACCGAATATTTCGAAGACTGAAGGGAATTTGAATTCATCGTGAGTATTGTTACTGGTTTATGGAATTTTCAAGGTAGTTCTGTGCGGGAAACCAATGCATCATTACAAAATTTCCGGAACTAGACTCCTATTGAGGTTAGAGTTTCCAAATTTTGTGAATCTCTTACTACCATTTTTCGCCACATTTGAATGTCTAATTTGACGCTAAGTCAAAACCCACCTTCGTGGAAAAGAAAAAACTTTCATCTGTTTTCTCTTTTACTGTAATACCGTATAGAAAGTAACACGTAAAGATACAAAGAACTTCTGGTTTACAATCATCAACAATCACTCTTCTTTTTTTTTTTTTTTTTTTTTTTTTTTTTTATAGTCTTGTGAGTCATTTACAGAACTTTTGAAGAATTTAGTTCTACGTTATAAATCAATTAATTTTTCCAGAATATTCCAGAACTCTGTTCTTATTGAAGTTAGAGCTTCCAAACTTTGGTAACCGTAAACTACAAATTATCGCCAAATTCGGTCGCCAAATCGCCACATTCAATGTCAATACCAAAAATTTACTCTGGCTACTAATTTGCGGCTTGGTGAGATTAGCGATAAAATTTTGCGGCTGTTTCCGCGGATAGCCAGAAACCCTTTCTTAATTTTAACCGAGTTAATTATTTTGGTAAAATTTATCGTTTCTCGCCACTAATTTTTGCCAAAGAAAACAAAACTGGGCCATCTATACTCGAATGATTTTCATTGTACTCTAAGCTGTACATTTGCCAATGAGAGATTTTGCAATGAGCCGTGGAGTACTATTCCTGAAAAAACTACTACATTTTTCTCGGCAGTATATATAATCGTATTATCGTGACATTTTTGGTTGGAGTAGGAATCGTTTTAAGGAATGTTCGTGGACTGGAACCTGCCTGTTTATTTACGAATCGGTTACCTACCTATACAAAACTGTCAATGTTTTTATAACAATATGTATATTCCTATGGTTGTATAAGAAAGCCATGTAGTGTCCACATATTTTTACTTCAGTACAATGTGTGGTTCGTAATATTCTTTCAATTTTTACTTTCTTCTAGAAGAAAGTATTGGATTCGTAATTTTTTTTTTTTTTTGTTTGTTTGTTTGTTTGTTGTGCTTTTATGTTCTATATATATATACAAAATAAGTTAGTCGCTTAAAAGAGGATGTTTTAAAATTAGCATCAGCTATCGCTATCGTAAAAACTAAACTTCGAAGGTTTTCAAAAGTTGCCGAATAAAAAAGGCATCTATATTTTTAAATAAAATTAAAATGTAGCTTATGATAACTCAGTACCGAAGGCAAACAATGAAGAAAATGTTGTAATTCATAATTCATAATGATTTTACGTTTCTGTAAAATTAAGTTTCTGCCAAAAGAGACATTGCCTACATATCAAAGTTTTGAGTCAAACGCTATTATCGATTGTTTGTAATTATTATTATTAATATTTTTAACTTTAAATACAATTTTCCTATCAGTAATAACATTAAATCGTAATACAAGAGTAATTTGAAGGATACTATAGTCACAAAAAAAAAAAAAAAAAAAAAAAAAAGGGTAAAGTACTAAGTTTTTTTTATTTTCTAAATCCCCCCCCCCCCCCAAAAGAAAAAAAAAAAAAAAAAAATGCTTAAATAATAATAATAATAATAATAATAATTTTTAAAAAGTATTGACAATATGACGACAAAAATTTAAAAGTCGCCATGGGTATCTTATAACTGCTTGGCGCGAAGTGTGAAAACTGGATAGACACAAACATAATTTTATTTTGAAACCTATCTTTGGATGGTTTTGACTTAACATCATTAGAGTTTCATCGCACAATATTAATTTGATTTTCACAATAACTTGGCTTCTGATGAATTAAAATTAAAATTGTGTGGAGAAATTGGTTTAATATATATCTATCAGATTCAAATTTTAAAAGTACATAAGAAAAGAAATAAAGTGCGAAAATTTCGCACGAATTTGCTAGTTATACTATAATCACGAAGAATTATGATATTTGTAAGTTACCTATGCATTCTTCTTTCACTTTCTGTAATAAATCTTCACTTCTTGCTGTCAAGACAAGCTTTGCTCCGACTGATGCTAATTCATAAGCCATAGCTTCACCTAATCCTGTAGAAGCACCTGTCACCCACACAACTTTTCCGGCAAAATCGGCTAAAAATAGGAAAAAAGATGAGTCAATATGGAAAAATGAAAAGGTGCTTTTTAAACTTCTTATGCGCTTATTTTATTAACCGACTTCAAAAAAAGAAGGAAGGTTCTCAATTCAAACCGTATGTTTTTTTTATGTTTGTTAGCTCATAACCTCTGAACGAATGCTCCGATTTTGATACTTTTTGTTTTGTTGAAAAGGTCTTGGTCTGAAATAGGTCCCATTGTAATATCTTTACGATCTAAAGAAAATACAGGGAGACTAAAAAAATCAGTCCCAACTCTTTTAACTGCTAAACGGCTGCAGCTATAGTGATAAAAAAGGTATGTAAGTATAGCAAAGTGGCCATGCAGTACAAGGTTAAACCGCTTGCAGCGTCACCTGGCGGAAAATAGCGGAGTTAGTGTTCTATCTCGAAAACGGTTCTAGAAAAAATAGTGAACTACAATGTTGAAGAGTATCATCGATTTAGTACAAAAAGATAGTTTAGACATCCATGCTAGCGTTCCTATCTCGGAAACGGTTCAAGACAGGGGGGGAAAAGTGAATTACAAAATTGCAGAGCATCATCGATTTAGTACGAAAAGATAGTTTAGACATTGATGCTAAAAATACAATGCTAAAAACGTACATTTGTTTGTTCGCAATTTCTTACACTATGCACACTTGAGCTGCATTGCACACGTTGTAGCGTAGCTGGTGAGACATATGCTACATAGTTCAAAATACGGTTACTTGATACTTTTTGTTTTGCTGTAAAGATCTTGGTCTGAAGTAGGTCCCATTGTAATATCTTTACAATTTAAAGAAAATAAAACGCCATCTGATGAAAAACAGCGGAATTAGCGCTCCTATCTCAAAAACGGTTCAAGATGGGAGAAAAGTTAATTATGAAGTTGTAGAGCATCATCGATTTACTACGAAAAGACAGTTTTTAGACATTATTGCTAAAAATAGAACGCTTAAAACACGCAGTTGTTTGTTCGCAATTTCCTACACCGTGCACACTTGAACTACGTTGCACACTTTGCAGCGTAGCGGATGACACTTGTACTATGTAGTTCAAAGTATTGTTATTGTAAGCGGTCACATCGATTAGCGCAAAGTCGTTTTCAACCAACTTCAGAAAGGAGGGTGTTCTTAATTCGAGATATGTGTTGTTGGTGGTGTTTGTAAGCATACAACTTCGTAAGAGATGCTCTAATTAACCGACTTCAAAAAGGTGGAGGTTCTCAATTCAAACGTATGTTTTTTTACGTTTTTGTTTTGTTTTGTTAACTCAAAACTTCTGAACGGATGATCCGATTTTGATACTTTTTGTTTTATTGTAAAGGTCTTGGTCTGAAATAGGGCCCATTGTAATATCTTTACGATCAAAAGAAAATAAAGGGTGCCCCAAAAAGTCAGTCCCAACTCTTTTAACTGTTGAACAGCTGCAGCTATAGTCATAAAATCGGTATGTAGGTATAGTAAAGTGGACATGTGCTACGTGATTCAACCGCCTACAGCGCCATCTGATGGAAAACAGTGGAGTTAGCGTTCATATCTCGGAAAGAGTTCAGGACAGGGGAAAAAGTGAATTATAAAATTGCAGAGCATCATCGATTTAGTACGAAAAGATAGTTTAGACATTAATGCTAAAAACAGAACGCTTAAAACGTGCATTTGTTTGTTGACAATCTCCTATTTTGTGCACACTTGAACGACATTGCATATGTTGTAGCGTAGCGGGTGACATTTATGTGAAATTCAAAGTATTGTTATTGTAAGCGGTCACATCAATTAACGCATAGATGTTTTACACCGACTTCATAAAGGTAGAGGTATCAATACAAACCATGTTTCTCATTGTTGTTGTTGTTGAAATTTGTTAGCTTATAACTTCGTAAGAGATGATTTAATTTTAATACTTTTTTTTTGTTGTCGTAATGATCTTGGCCTGAAATAGGTTTCATTATGATTTCATTAATCAAATTACAGTATACTCAAAAAAGTCTTTTCTCATTCTAACTGCTGAACGCATGCAGCTACACTGGTAAAAACAGTATGTAAATATCGATGTTGTCCGTCAGCTGCAATGCATATTTTGCTCTTTGTTTGAACTTTACGCTGCGCAATTTCCAGCGCAGCGGGTGACACGTATTCACTGTAAAGTTCAATATATATGCATAACAGAATTTTTGGTTACGAATACAGCGTATCCTTTCTTTACATTTCTAAAGACTTTTTAACTTAACGTATGTTCATTCAATAGATAGTTTTTTCTCATATCCGATAAAGGCAAGAAAAGTGACACAACTTAAAAATGCAGCAATTGAGAAAAGTGAAATGAAAAATAACTTGACTAGAATAAAACTGGCACAACTGTCTCTCGAGTGGATAATTTTCTAGATGGAGATGTAACATTTTTGTTCACACTGGGTGCATTTCATGTATTTTTCAGTGACATAAACCATTTTTTGAGTCATGTCACTTTTCTTGGAAGTTGTGATTTCTGAAACTGCCGTCGAATGTCTTTTGATGTTGTGCTATATGAATAAGTTTTCACTGAAAAGAGAAAAATAAAATCTTTTTGTAAAAAAAAAGAACAGACTCCAAAAAGCAACTAATATTCAAACAACTTAAAAAAAAAAAAAAAAAAAAAAAAAAAAATCGATATGAAATGAAATTGTAAATTGCGCTTAAAAGTATAAAATAATTTCCTTCGCCAACAACCTATAACACTACAATTAATCATAACTTTTGAAGTCGGCGCAAAATCAAATAAAAATTGATACCTTTATTCAATACAAAAATCAAATCCTATTCAAAATACACATCTCACATTGTCACCTGCAAAACGCAGCCGAAAACTACTTTGATTCAAGAAAACTAATAAGATTTCGTAAACTGCAAAAGCTGGCGAAGATGCTGGTATCTGACGTCCTTGGTGAAAGAGAAATCGCAAAATTATCTGGCAAACATATTTAATTTCTTTGGGATATCATGATTACTTTGATAAGGTATATTAGGAGAGTAATCCAGAATATGAAACATTACTTCGTATTTATATTATAAAAATAAACATCTTGCGTGCATATTTTTGCATTACGTTTTGATCGCCAAATCCAAAAGCCACCAAGGATGATAGTTACCAAAGTTATACCAAATTTTTAAAGGAAACTCTAACTTCGTAGAAACATAAATACCGCATTGTGAAGAATGTTCACTGTTTCATGTAGATGTTACTAATGGACCAATTGTATACAGTGATAAAATAATAAAGGATACATGAAAATGGATCATTCGAGACAAAAGCATTTGTTGCTACCGATCTAAAAACAAACCTTTAGAAACTAATTAAATTTTATTTAATTTTTCGCCGACTTCAAAAGTTATGATTAATTGTAGTGTTATAGGTTGTTTGGCGAAGGAAATTATTTTATACTTTTAAGCGCAATTTACAATTTCATTTCATATCGATTTTTTTTTTTTTTTTTTTTTTTTTTTAAGTTGTTTGAATATTAGTTGCTTTTTGGAGTCGGTTCTATTTTTTTACAAAAAGATTTTATTATAACTACGCAAGAAAAACATCACATTTAGTTCATCTATATATATAATAAAATAAGATGTTTGTGTGTGTGTGTGTGTCATTGTGTACGTATTTCCGAGTTTTTTAGGAAAACGGCTAATGGTTGAGCTACAAAAATTTGCATGGAGGTTCGTAATGACCTCTCCTGATGCACCTCGAAGCCCGATTTTCGAAATTTTTATTAGTTTTCTTTTATTTAATTAAAATGTCAAAATAATAACATTCTAATTTCTGATAAATTAGCCATTTAAATTTTATCCATAATTTAATTGTTGCCAATTTTTTTTTCGACAGAATAAATAAATAAATAAATAAAAATGTACATTTATTTAAAATGAGGAAAGTAAATTAGAAAAATTAGAAAATAAATTAGAAATATCGGTTCTATCATAACAAATAAGGTACCAAATTAAAGAGGTAATTTTTGTGAATCCGACGGATTAAACAGCTTATCGATTGGACAATTAGATTTTTTAAAATTAACTAATGTATGAATTTTAGATGGCGACAGCAGGAGATTGTAAGGAAACCGTTTGGAAAAAAAAAAATTATATCTGCTACTCATTAAGTCGCATGTTTTTTGAGTGGGATTAAAAATTGCAGTTTGAAATTTTTTAAAGTTTTCTTTCACGAACACAAACATATAATATACAGCCTGTACAACACTAGACCAAATTGCAGTTCAAATTTCATCAATTTTAGTTAATAAACAAAAAATTATTATTATTATTATTTTTTTTTTTTTTTCAAATTAAATTTTATTCTAACTTCGAAAATATTTATGTGATACGATACATTACGAATTTAGGTTTTAAAAGTTTTTTTTAAATAGATTATTTAAACTCTATGATTCATATTTTTTTTTATCAGTTTCATTAACAGATCCTCCAGGGCGATTTTTAAAAATCTTGTTGTTGAAGTACACCGAATGTTTTTCGACAAGAAGTTTAATATAGCAACAGCCATTTTAAGCTAAGTAGCGCATAAAAAAAAAAAAGTATTACAAAAAGTATTACAAACAGAAAAAAAATTATAAAACCTATATAGTAGTCACATAAATGATTTATTTTTATCGAAAGTTTATAGAAAAATGCAGTTTTAAAGATAGCAAATTTATTTCAACAAGTATTATTTTAAACCTAAAAACCGTTAAAAATATAAACAGAATATGAAGGATTCTTATATGTAAACAAAAAGGTGTCTGATAAAATTATTAGCAAAATAGTCTTCCCTTTCTCATACAAAAAAAAAAAAAAAAAAATCCCTCGTTAATATGGCGACAAAAATTCAAAAGCCGCCAATGGAGCGTCATAATAAAGTTGTGTAGCAAGATAATGTTTACCTATTTTTTTTTTTTTATATATATACTAATCACTATGCTAATTTATCATAAAAGTAAATGAGCCTCTGAGTGTGAATGCACTTGCACGCTGTCGAACAGAAATATTTGATTAATTCAAATTAATATTTAAATAAATAAATAAAAATAAAAATAAAAATTTGTTTAATGGGAAATATATATAACCATAAAAAGATTGGTTGTTTAAAATATGGTAGAAATAGCGCTCATAGCATATTGTTACAAGGGATTAAATCTAAAATGGTGATAAAAATTCAAAAGTCGCCAAAGAGAACTATATTAAGGCTGTACTATGATCAGGTTTACAAACCATGAATTACATAGAACCACAAAAAAAATAATTGTCTCATGCGACAGACGTAGCTGGTCATAGAATATTATAATATTTGGCGTGAAATTGTTGTCATTTTTATGGTTGAGCGGATAAACAAAATCAACATAGGAAATAACGTAAAATCAAATATTATGTGCACCACGTATAGTGTTGTTCATATGTAACTAGGATTCAAATATAAAAGGGATACTTCAATTTTTCGATACTATCTATTTCGAAACTGTTATCTAATAAGGACTTAATGGAAGCCTATTGGTAAAACATTGTCTCAGGTACAGGGTGGTCCGAAAAACATGATAGAAAGTAAGCGATCATTGTGGAAAAAAGACAACATGCAAAAACATGAAACATATTTTATTGAATAAAGATATATGAATGACATTTAATATACAAGATGCTTAAAATGTCTACCGTCCCCGACTATAGTGTTATAAAGCCGGTTCCGAAACTCTGTCATAATGCGCTTCATTGTGTCGTAATCAAGTGCATCAATCTCACTTCTGATAGCCAATTTTAGGTCCTCCAGTGAAATCAGGGCTATTCCTATAGATTCTAACCTTGATGTAACCCCATATGAATAAGTCGCACGGATTTGGGTCGGGACTGTATGGGGTCCACTCTATCCCGTGCCCCGTGAATTTCTCTGCATCCAATGCAATCAAACGCTCACCAAACGTCGTTTCAAGCCACGTGAAGACGTCAGAAGTTTTTTGGGGACGAGCCCCATCTGGCTTGAACCAGTACCGGCATGTCCTGTTGAGATGGCTCGCATCAGGGCCAAAGTGACGCTCTAGCAACTCTCGATACTTCACTCCAGTGACCACACCATCAGTAAATATTGAACCAATTATCTGTTTCGACGATATGGCACACCACACCATGACCCTTTGTGGATGCAGTGAAGAGATGGCGCTGAGATGAGGATTTTCCGTACCTCAGTGGCGCCAGTTTTGTTTGTTCACGAAACCATTCAACTGAAAATGGGTCTCATCATTGAACCAGATCTTGTATTCACTGATGGAAACATTTTTAACTTCCTCGATTATGTGGTTTGCGAAATCTCTCCGCTGCACATTATCCCCCCCCCCCCCCTTTAGCGGCTGTCACATTTGGATCTTGTACGGACACAATCCTACTGCTTTCATTAGCCATTGTAATGATGTTTTGGATATGCTTAGTTGTTGGGTCGCCTGTCGAGTGGAAGTGGTTGGCTGATCCTCAAAGTATGCGCGTGCAGGCTCCCTAATTTCGTCAGTAACAACTGCTGATTTTCGTCCCGACGCCTTTCTTTTTGCATCCTAAACACTCCCTGTAGATTCATATCTGTCCATCAACCTGCAAACAATGAAAATCAGTGGGAGATTAGAACCATTACATCAGTCATCTGATGGCTTAAAAATCACTGCGACTTTAGAGTGCTTTAACTTACTGCGCGATTATCTCTTCACTAAGCGTCCTTTACTTTTTGAATTCTGAACGACATACCCGTCGAACGGGGACATTACATCGGTTATTCTCATAAAATTTTCTTACGATATATAATCGATCTTAAAAGGTTTGTGATTCTATATTGCTTATTCTTTATTTCCGGTAATTAAGCATTCAACTGAAATGTCACTATATGTGCTATTATAATATGGAAGAATTATATTTGCATCAATCCGCGATTATAATGAAATGCTCGCCCTCTGGTGAGCTAAGGTGAAATTATCACACCACTGCATATCATCATATTATGCAATCGATTTTCCATGATGTAATGGCGGAAAAAGAACAATAATAAATGCACGTGGCTATTATATTTACTAACAACTGCAGTTCAGAGAGCGCCATCTATCGATCATTACAAACGCGGATACATTTCAAATCCGAAACTTAAAATACTTTCTATCACGTTTTTCGGACCACCCTGTAATAGGGACAAGCGCCCGAGTTTTAGCGGATGACCAAATCGCTACCGGAGGCAGCAAGGATCCGAAGCGTGCTTTTGAGCAATTTTAGTATTTTATTTTATTTTTATAAAGCTATATAGAAAAGAGTTTCCTTTAAATTTAGTGACAAGCGAAGCGGGCAAAGCCTGCTAGTATAGAATATAATTAATGAATCTTTAGATCAGGAGTCTCAGTGCTTAATTTTCTTTACTTAGCAATGAGCAATTCATTTTTATTTATTCCATATTCTATCTATTATATATATATATATATATATATATATATATATATATATAATTAACTCGTTTCAAAGTGAGATATATTTCTATTGGGACCTGTGCACTGTTAAAAACGGTTTTTCAAAATGAGCAAAATTGTCTAAAAATAGCTCCGAAACAATATATACTTAAATAGGAAAACCAATGTACTCATTTTTGAGTATAATGACATACTCAAAAAGGGGGATATTGGGATTCTTAGTGGTCAATCCCATTTTTGAGCATGTCAATGTACTCAAAAATGATTAAATGGGATTTTCAAATTTAAGTATATATTGGTTCGGAGTTATTTTGAGACAATTTTGTTCATTTTTGAGAAACCCTTTTTAACAGTGTACTAATGAGGTACATTTACAAAAAAGGGGATACGAATCCCCCTAACTTTCGTATTTTTTTTTTTTTTTTTTTTTTTTTTTTTTCACACATACCCAAAATGACTATAACATACTGGAAACAAAATCACATTCAATTAATACCATAATATATAACTTATCGGAATCGTTTTGTGTAGCCTTGTAAACTAATTATTAATTCCACACAAACAATTTTCTAGAAAAACTTGGTTTTATTAAAATTATTTTGTGTGACCCTTACACGAAGCACAACATTTCATACATCAGAAAAACAATACAGCTAATTCCACCGTACTCGTAAATAGTTGTATCAAATATCAAATCAATCGGACGATTACATAACGCATAGAATTTTTTGTATAGCGCTGTAAACAAATTGCTAATTCTATGTTAAAAATTTTCTACAGAAACCATACTCGGTACCTTGGACTTGGTATCACTGAAGGTTTCATATAAAAGCTTATATTTTCATTTAATATTTATAAATTGAGCTATATTAGGCTTATTCAATAAAATATATATTCAGGTAAAAATTCTAACGGTCTTTCATATATATATTTACAGATTTGAAATCTCTAAATTGGGTTTCATCAGTTAGGATTTTTTCATGAATACATAGATCTTTAAAATGCTTAAACACCAGCAGATATTTATGAAAAGACTTTACATTTTTTTTCGGATGTTTATTAGAACCTACCTAAAAGAATTAGGGATCGATTTTGCAATATCTTTAAAAGAAAAAAAATATTAAAAATAAAAATATGATAAAAATCATTTTTTTTTTTTTTTTTTTTTTTTCAAATTTTGAGATAGACATGCCCTTTTTAATTTTTTTTCTCAAAAACTAATTAATAAATTTCAAAATCCACCCCTAATTATTTTAAGTATGTTCTATTAAACAGCCAGAAAAAATATTAATTCTTTTCTTAAATTTCTGTAGAAGTGTAAGCATTTTGAAAATCACGAATTTATGAAAAAAAAAAAAAAAAAAAAAAAAAAACAAAACTGAGAAAACTCACTTTAAAGATTTCATATCTGTAAAAAATGTATCAAAATCCATAAGAATTGTTGTCTATGTATATATTTTATTGAATAAACCTAATAGAGTTCAATTTATAAATATTGTATATGAAAATATAAGCTTTTATATGAAACCTTCTAAGAGGTTTCTTGAATTCCGTCTGTCTGTGTGTGGACGCACCGAGAACAACAGCTGTATTTTAACTAACTTCCCGAATAGCTAGACATTTGAAACTTTCAGAATAGCTCAGAACACAATGGCAATGCATTTTTTTTTAACTCGTTTAGCCAACTGTTTCGGTTCTCCGCTGCCTTCGGTAGCGTTTATATGATTCAACAGAAAATTTATTTAACTTTCCCGACTAGCTACACATTTGAAACTTTTAGAATAGCTCAAAACACGATAACAATGCATTTTTTAAAATACTTTTAGCCAATTGTTTCGGGTCCTCGCTGCCTTCGGTAGAGTTTATATGATTCAACAATCATCTAAGTTCTTGACAAGCTAGAAATTTGAAACTTTTAGAAAAGCTCAGAGTACGATGACAATGCATTTTTTAAATACTTTTAGCCAATGTTTCGGGTCCCTGCTGCCTTCGTTAGCGTTTATATGATTCAACAGAAAAATTATTTAACTTTCCCGACTAGCTAGACATTTGAAACTTTTAGAATAGCTCACAACACGATAACAATTCATTTTTTTATTACTTTTAGTCAATTGTTTCAGCCCTCGAGGCCTTCGGTAGCGTTTATATGATTCTACAGAAAATGTATTTAACTTTCTCGACTAGCTAGACATTTGAAACTTTTAGAATAGCTCAAAACACGATAACAATGTATTTTTTTTTAATACTTTTAGCCAATTGTTTCGGGTCCCCGCTGCTTTCGGTAGCGTTTATATGATTCAACAATCATATAACTTCCCGACTAACTAGAAATTGAAAGCTTTTAGAAAAGCTCAGAATATGATGACAATGCATATTTTAAATACTTTTAGCCAATTGTTTCGGGTTTCTGCTGCCTTCGGTAGTGTTTATATGATTCAACAATCGTATAACTTCCGGACTAGCTAGACATTTGAAACTTTTAGAATAAATCAGAACACGATGACAATGCATTTTTAAAATAATTTTAGCCAGTTGTTTCAGGTCCCCACTACTTTCGGTAACATTCATATGATTCAACAATCATATAAATGCCAATCGATACAAACGTATTCCTCTAAAGCTACGACTGACATCACTTTCTTCTTCATTTAAATGCATTTAGTTCTGGAAGTAATACTAAACTCGATTGCGCTGCCACACCACAACCAAACAATTGACTGAGAATTGAGGTGCGGTACCACACACCACAATGATCTCACGCCAAAACAAACAAGGACGTCTAATTAAGAAACGCGAAAATGTTTTCACCAAAAACGTTTTGTATAAGGAAATTTTCGGCTGTTTGGATAAATTTGGTTAAATAAAGTCTTTATTATTTCTTTGTACTACAAAAAATTGGTCTGAAATCTTCATTTATTTCTGTTCGGAGATCTTTTTAGTGATAAGATCTACACTACTTTCATTGATTTCATGAATTCGAAAATGGTTTCGTTAACAAACTTTGATCTATTGGCACACAAACAGCATCAGGCCGAGTTTTGTACATTTCGAGTTTGGTTTTCAAATTTTTCCCGCATTCGGAATTCCGTTCGTTAACGAACCGCGGCTTTTCTAGTTCTACGTAAATTGTAAATATTTGTACTAAATTTAATCAAACGGAGGATTTCATAAAGTATGGAATTATCTGTACAGCCCAGTAAAAATTGTTAATTCTACGCTCACCCTTTTCTACAGAAACCATAATTTTAAGTATCTTAATAATGTATGTTAATTTTATTATGTTAAATGAAACGTAACCATATTAAAATGTATTTAAAAGAAATTTCGTACACAAACTGTAATGATACGAGATCCTTTTGAGTGTCCCTGTACACGAAGAAAAAGAGTTTACACCAAAAATTATACGCTAATTCTATGCAATTCATAAATATTTGTACCAACTTTCAAATCAATCAGACGATTTTTGTAACCACTATCGCGTAATAGGCACACACAGAGAGAGACATTAAAACCGTTTTGGTTCACAATGAGGACACCCCCACTGACGTTTCGGAAATTAGCAAATCCTCCATGTTCCATTTATTCATTTTACAAGCATAAATACTCAATCGCTATTCTTTTTATCGTGTTTTTTTGCTGGAATTTGCACTTTAACGGGCTCTTCAAATTTTGATGATCCTTAAAACCTTATAAGAGATGACTACCCATTAAAAATACAAAGTAATACTATAAAATTAAAAATTATATGCAAATTTTAAAATTATTTGAATTATATTTTATAGAAATAATACATGATATTTTTATTTTTTCATACATTTAATGTATGCAGTTTCATTAAATTAATTTTCGAACTGTCTAACCTTTTTCATCACTTTCTTCGATATTCAAAAGAATAAAGTATTGGATTCGTAAAAACAGTTAACTTCTGTTTTATGATTGATTTACTCGATTTGACCATTTTCAGAAAATGTCTGTCTCTGTGTGTGTGTGAGACAAAATTTTGTGGCAACTGTATCTCAGGAATTACTGCTCAGAATTTCATAAAATTTGATATGTAGTTGCACCTTTAGATAAATTAGTGCCTATCAACTTTTGGTGAAAATCGTCTAACCGGTGTCGTTGCCAGCCCCAGAGCCCGACTAACAAATTTTTGTGCTCAGGGCACTTTAAAAATTTCCGTGCCCCCTTAGAAGAGCTAGACTTCTACCTCTGTCCCCTCTCCGCCATAAAAAACTATTATTAACATACGACAAATTTTAACAAGCGAAAAATGTAATTTGGTCAAAAAATTAATCTGCTTCTGTTTTGGGCTCTAAAGAAAAATAAAATTGCCTCCACTCAGCCTAGCGCCAGATTTTATTTTAAAATTTTATTCATGTAAGTGAAAGACAGTTGACAACCGAAAGACTGTTGGAAAACGAAAAAAAGGGAAGATTTATTTAGACAATACATTTTAAGCATTAGTCAAATTTTGTGCCCCTCAGAAATTTCGTGGCCAGGGCACGAGCCCCGGGTGTCCGAGCGATAGTCAGGCCTTGGCCATCCCGCTTTTTCTAAATTTTTAACATGGAGGTATAGGACAAAATTTTGTATAAATGTACATAAAGAGAATTATGATCATTTTTAATAATCATTATGAAATTAATAAGAATTATTTGTAATAGTCAACTGGGAAAAAAAAATTATGTATAGGATCATCGCTTCCCCCTAGGGGGAAGTGCCCCCCACCGCTCTCCGATAGGGGCAAATTTTCATTATGGGTATCTTTCAAATTAGCTCATCAATACCTTTAAAACGATTGATTGAACCATCGATCTGCGATGATTTAAAGCAAAGTTGTCGATTTTTTTTTTTTTTTTTTTTTTTTTCATTTTCAACAAAAGAGAAAAAAAAAAATTGAAGATAAGAACAAAACTGACCCTTTTTTTTTTTTTTTTTTTTTTTTTTTGTTTAAGATATTTAGTGTTATACTATTTCTCTAGAATGGAAATCGTCTGAATTCATCATGGAAGATAATTTTAATAAATAATAATTTTAATAAATTATTTTTACTGAGTGAATTTGTATAGGAAAATATAGAAGAAAGTCATGTGGTGACCACAACATACTAGTTAAAAAAAAAAAAAAAGTAGTTAAATATATAAAATTTGTTAATTAAACAGTAATTATTAAGTTATAATATCTATTGTGCATTATCTATAAAAAACTATAACAATATATAAATTAAAATTAAAAATTATGAAAATGACACTAAAAATTTTGACCATTATATGGCAAATCATATGTATAATAATGAGCTTTAAAATGAGGATGTAATAATGTTTATTTATTTAGTTCATTTTCAAGCAATAATGTTTTAAAGAAGAGTCATATAATAACGAATATTCATTTCAGCAATGGAACATAATTCAGTTTAACTGCAGAAAGAGAATAAAGATATATCTTTAATGGAGTAAATTTTAAACGATAAAGGTATACTTTTAAAGAAGTAAACTTTCTCCCGCGCCCGTAAAATTGTAATTACACCAATCTCCATCTGCTGCTGTAAGTGTTGTATGACCTGACCTCTTTCAAACATTAATGCCGGTACCGCTATTGATGGAAAAAGGCAGCAACTGTTAGTAGAAAATTGCGAACTGAATGCTGGTAATGAGGGAGGCAAAGAATTGTCTTACAGTGTTAACCACAGCGGCATTCACTTAGTTAATTATTGCAGCTTTTTTATTTTTCCAATTTAACTATACGGTGTTTTCTTCGTTTGCTATGCAGCCAATGATATGATTTCTAAGACACTTTTCTGTTGAATAACGCATATTTCATTTGATCACCCACTGATCAGATTTAATAAGCGTATTTCTTGATTTTAATAAGTATTTAAAAAATAACTTAATTCTGATTAACTGAAATCAAAATTGTTCTAATTAACAAAATAATTAATTAATTAATTAATAATAATAATAATAATAAACGATTCTTAATAAAAATTGCAAAATTACATTTATTCAACCCTTTTTAACGCTTGATGAAATCCAGAAATTCTCCAAAAATTAATATATCTGAAAATTAAACATTAAAAATTTATTTCTTGAAGATTCTTAAAACAAGATGCTCTTAGAATATAGCATTAATTACATTTCATCAACTACATTCAGTATTTGTAAATATTATATATAGTTATGGAATTTATAGTATACAGCCTATGCTAAAATGTCAGAATTTTGTCTATTTACTACCACGTATTACGATATATCGCAGAAATCTAAAATAACGAGCGGTCTTAATAATTTCCTATTCTTTATTTATTAGCTTTTGTGTGCACTGTTTATTTATGAAAGCAGATACAATGGAACATAAAGATCTGAAATTTTCAAATCCAGTATAACGAAAATATTTCCCTTTTTTTTTTTTTTTTTTTTTTTTCATCATTAAATAAAACCTCTATAATTCTTGTACAGTGAAATCCTTAGGGATGTACGTTTGATGAAGTCGATAACACTGCAGAAATTTACATTACATTTATAGCACAAGGCACAAGAATGACGATTTTGGAAAGATGTTACAAAGAAATAAAAATGACGGAAACGAAAAACTATCTATGAAACATTGATAGATAATGCTACGTTTAGAACAAAGAAAAAAATATTTATGTATGTTTGATGACGTTGATAACATTTCCGAAATCTACAGAGAGTTTAATGGAACAAAAATGACGATTTCGAGAACATGGCACAGACAAATAAAGATGGGGGGAACGAAAAACTATCTATGAAACATTCACTGAGAAAAAAAAAATATATCGCCTTCCTCTAGAATAAATAAGTGGCTATTTTCTAAATCCCTTAACTAGAAATATAGATTTCCGAACTATGCGCATAAGGCACGCCAATAAACTGAATAGACGAAATGGTCGAGAATTTCTTGTTTACACATTTCTAGATGGTGAAACAATATTCTGAATCTTTTGTATTGCGAGGAATTCTCGCTTGATTTTCTAGAACTGGGTCATACACCAAGATTATAGTTGCTGAAACCCGCCTCTTGTAGTCTCATTTATTTGCAGAGATTTTTAAATAACTTTGCCCTCGAGAATACAGGCAAACGCTCTAGGATTCTAATAGAGGCTTCTAGAACTTGCTTTTCAAGGGAACTAGAATTTATAAGGATGACATGGAACTATTTTTTCTAGAGCCACAATTTAGACTCTAGAATTTTTTCTCAGTGTTGACAGTTAACTATATTAGGCTTAGACAAATAAAAATTATTTTTGTACATTTTTGTGAGCTTTCTTTGTAAGCTCGAGTAGCTTTAATAATTTTGTTAATTTTGTGTGTGTATATATATATGCATGCAAACCTAATACTCTAAGGGTAAAAAAAAAAAAAAAAAATGTTGCACTAGGATAATTTTTATTTTTCCTTTGAAAGGCGTCCAATTTAATCATTGAGAAATACAGATGGAGCGGATAGTGATTTTGCTTGATATCGCATATCCGTATGTAGCAGACATTAATGTTTCAGATATTCGATATCCGGCAAAATTATTGTCTGTTATATCCCTACATTTAAATTTTAATAATTACAAGATAAAAAGATTTTTTTATGTATCACGTTTTTAAATTTTCTGTTGAATCATATAAACTTGACAATTTTTTGTGCTAATAAATACTTTAATATATATATATATATATCTGTATATATATATAAATTACGTGTCACGATGTTTGTCCGGGGTAAACTCCTAAACTGAGGAACCGATTTTAATGAAATTTTGCACACTGTGTGCAGTTTGGTCCAACTTGAGAGATAGGATAGTTTTTATCTCAATTTATTATCACAATATTGTTTTATTGCAATTATTTGTTAATTATAGACCTTTATTAAAGTTGCTCCAAAATATCTGTGAGTTCCATTAATTTAATTGTTGCCAAAAAAAAAAAAAAAAATACGAGTTCATTTTCTACGACATAAAAATAAATACATTTAATCAAACGTGAACGCTAAAAAATTATAAAAAGTTAAATTATGCATCTCATGAAAATTGACGTCATAATCAATTTAAAGATTTTATACACATTGATAAAGTGCTAATGTAGTTCTATCATAGATATAGTAATATATATAGATCTCTCATCCCCATGTTATCGTACAAAGATTTTTGATGCCGAAAAAAAATAAATAAATAAATAAATAAATAAAAGCTTTGGAAACAGCCATTAAGTGGTATTGAAAAAAAAAAAAAAAAGAAAAGAAAAGAAAGAAAGAAATATGAATTTGAAACTGTATCTGGAGTCTTCCACTCCCCTTTAGCAAATAAATTATTCATAAATTTTATTTGCTAAAATATTAGTATGTATTCCCGTGTGTATTCACTCGGGGAAAGACGGCCATATTTTGGTAAAAACGTCGGCTTTTCCCAAATGAAAAGGAATAACTTTTTTCTCCCCAATGATCACTCTATTCTATATATGCTATACTATATCTATGAGTTCTATACGCAAGCGAAGTGTGACTCACTGACCGTCTGTGCAGCCAAGAAAAAGATTTCCGATGTTAATTGCCCACTGGATTTTTTGTAAGAAATTATTAAAAATCGAGGAAATTTATTTCCCGATTTTAATCCTTATATTTGGGTATAGATATGTATTAGTTATCGCGGGTGTTAGATTGAATTATTTTGCTGTCAAATTGACAAAATTTTAATTTTAAATTTCAAAACTCTGTCGCCCTTGGCTTTTATTATTATTATTATTATTATTTGGCGATCAAAAGCGTAACACGAAAATATACATGCCAGATGTATGCATTGTACGAAATGTAATATGTATTATTCATTGTACATGTAATATGTATTGTACGAAATATTGTTTCATATTATTCATTACTCTTTTAATATAAGTTGTTAAAATAACCATGATGTTTGAAAGGAATTAAATATTTTCGCCAGATAATTTGGCGATATTCTTTTTTTTTCCGCCAAGGATGACAGAAATTTTATTTAGACATTTGAAAACAAATTTGACTTCAAACTATGATAGAATATTTATCATTTTCCTTTTAATTAGTATATTATTAGTATATTAAAATTTAAAAGCATGGCATATAAAAAGTTTTTTTTTTTTTTTTTATCTTATAATTATTCTTATCTTAATCCTCAATATTTCCCATCTTTATTAACTTGAATTTACTATTAAAATTTTAACATACTCAAAAACTTCTCATCACTTCGTTAAAATACACTAAACTTTTCCAAAATCTTTTTTCTATTTAAAATGATACATGTATTTACTTTAAATGTCCAATATTTCATAAGATTTCCAATTTTAAAGTTTTAAAATATTTATCAAATTTACTTATTTTTCTGGTTTAGCCTTATTGTTTTCCTTTTTATAACTACAGCTGTTGCCCTCTTTAAAATATTTAAAATGATGAGGTCATTTTATAGTAAAATTATCCATTATAGCATATATTATATTTCACTCCTCCATAAAAATTGATTTTAAAATCGTCTGTTTCTTTTATACTTTTATTTTAATAGAATTTTAATAGAATTTAATTTATATATTAGTCATTTTAGCAATTTTATCCAAAGTAGCATTAGAAATAATATATATCACTTCTACATTAAAATTTATAGGACCCTACAATAAAATTAATTTGTGCTTAATATCAACACTACGAAAATTTTTATCAATCGCTTCCAAATTTTGACCTAAGTTTCAAATCTCAACCCTGTGGGTTTTTACATCGGCTACAACGTTTTCGTCTTTGTTCGTAAATAATAATTTGACTGTACTAAATAGTTTACAGCCGTATAATTCAACGTATAACTCAGTCACAGCAACGCGTGGCCGGGTCTGCTAGTATATATATATATATACGAGGGTTGCTATTTATATTTCTGGCCTAATAATGAAAAAACAAATATGTAGGATCGAAATTGGTTTTATTGTTTTTCAAAATATTCTCCATGATGATCAATACACTTTTGCATGCGTTTGAACCAATTTTCAAAGCACTTTTTCCAGTCCGATTGAGGTAACTCCAAAACATGCGTTTTGAATGCATCAACCGCTTCTTCCGGGGTCGAAAATCGTTGTCCACGTAATTTATTTTTGATGTGTGGGAATAAGAAGAAGTCATTGGGTGCTAAATCTGGGCTGTACGGCGGATGACCCATCAGTTCGATCTTTCGCTCAGTCAGAAATGCATTTGTTTGAGTCGATGTGTGAGAGCTCGCATTGTCAGGATGAAGAATGATTCGCCTGTTCTTCTGCTTTTTTCGAATTTCTCCAATGACTTCTGGCAAACAAATGGTCGTGTACCATTCAGAATTGACCGTCCTGCAATGCTCTAACGCCACTGTTGCCACATGACCGTTAATGCCGAAGAAACAGGCAATCATTTGTTTCGATGTGCTTCTTCCTCGAACAACGTTTGTTGGTTTTGCCTCGCCTTGGAAGACCCATACAGTTGATTGCTGTTTTGTTTCCGGCTCATATGCATAGATCCATGATTCGTCACCTGTGTAGATGTTATACACAGCCTTTGATGTACCTTGAACGTATTTTTCCAACATTTCCTTGCACCAATCGACACAAGCCTTTTTTTGAGCGTTTGTCAGATTATGCGGGATCCAACGCGAACAAATTTTTTTTACGCTCAAATGTTCATGCAATATTTTATTGATGCTAGTCATACTAATGTCCAAAGACGCCTCAATCTCACGGTATGTCACATGACGATCTTGCTTTATCAGTTCACGCACAGCATCGATCTTTTCTGGCACAACAACGGATTTTGGACGACCTGCACGGGATTCGTCCTGGATCGAACATCGACCACGATTAAATTCGTTATACCAATTTTTTACAGTGCTGTAGGATGGCGCTTTATCGTTGTATAAAGAATTAAGTTCATCGAAGCACTCTTGTCTTGACAATCCACGTCGAAAGTTATGAAAAATAATCGCACGAAAATTTTCACGATTCAATTCCATTTTTTGAGAGAGAAGAACTTTTCAATTTACTGTCAACAACACAAATAAAGCTATAATGGTAAATCGTCTGCTGAATTTACGTTTAAAAATATCAAACTTTCGATTAAAATCGTCTGCGGTCGCCTAGCAACACTTACTGTTGCCAAGGCCAGAAATATAAATAGCAACCCTCGTATATATATATAGATGAATTATCCCATCAACTTGAAAGAAAATGATCAAATAAAGAGAGCAATTATAAGGAATTTTCAAACATTTTTTAACAGAATAAAATTATTAAAAAATGCATTGTCATTGTGTTAGTTAAAAATCGAATGCAAGATTTGTACTGGACAAACAAGAGACCGAGTTAATAAAAATAGGGTAAAATTGATGATTTTTCAAAAAAAAAAAAAAAAAAAAAAAAAAAGATAAAAATATCCAAGTGCGGCTTTTTTTTTTTTTTTTTTTTTTTCCTTGGTATAATTTATTATTGAAAATAAAACATATTATTTCAAAAATTGTAGAATGAATGTGTTTGTTATTTCGATTTTTTATTTGGTACACGCAGAAAAGATATTTGATTAAAATTATACATTTTCTTTTTCTTTCTTTTTTCTTCTTTTTCTAAATTTTTGTTACAAATCAGTTTTTTTACGACAGTATAAAAAATATTGTTTGCAAAATTTCTTCGTATTTGATTATATAAATAAAACAGTTTGTTTAACTTTAGTATAAGCATACCTGCCAAGGTCCTAATTAATATTCCGTAGTTAATTCTGCTTTTTCTACCTTCCTTCCTTTCTTTTCTTTTTTACACCAGCACTTTTGAAGAATATTTTTCATTTATTTAATCGTAAATACATATATATTTGGAGAATACTACATAGGTGCCAACTTGTACGGTTTTTTAACACCAGTATTTCTTTACAAAATGATTATCAAGTTTCATAACAGAAAAATGCTAAAAAACTTGGGGGGGGGGGAGTACAAGTTGGCAGCAATAACTTTCCAAAATTACTGGTGTGAAAAAAAAAAAAAAAAAAAAGCGGGAATAACAATATTATGGAATATTAATTAGGATATTGGCAGGTATGCTATAAGTTATATGTATGTTTCTCTTTAAAAGACAATTTTGGTAAAAAAAAATAAAAAAAATTTGTTAGAACTGCAAAACAAATCGTTAAACCTCTGACTAATCTAAACAAAATTTCGACTGGAAAACATATAAACAGAAATTTTTGTTGTGCAATTCAGATTTTTCTTAATTCAACAGAGCTTTTTTTTATTCTTCTTCTGAGTTTACTGTATTTATTTTAAATAGGTTTGAAACTCAAAATTAGCTCAAATATACCACGCATACTTACAGACAGGGCGTCCAAACGTCTCTGCTAATGATAAAGTCACATCTCTGTCTGATAAGAAAAAGTACCATACTACAAACAAAAGTATCGCAGCCCAGAATGCAGAAAAGAGATACCCTATCAATGGCACCATGCTAAGAACCTAGAAAATTAAAATAAAAATCATGCATGTGTAGTAACATATTTTAATATAAATAATTTTTACATAATTATTTTTAGCTTCAGGTCTACTCCTCCAAGGCAAATTCAGGTGCACACACTTGTGACGTGTGAAAATTATTTTGTTGGTACATAAATTCATTGGATATTGAATATATCGTGTAGAAAATCAAACAATGTCTACCTACATAATATTTTTATTTCATAATTTTGTGAATTAGGAGGTCTTATATCTTTTAAATGTCTTAGTACAAGTGAAAATAAGTCTGTTTCAATTGATTATTATTATTATTATTATTACATTTATTAAAATTTCGTAAAAATCTCTGATGTTTAAAAAAGTATAAATATTTTACTCTTAACTAATTACAATAAAAATACACGAATTTTTAATGCATAAATTTTTTTCAATATAATTTAACAATCCCTAAAATAACTGAATTTATAATTTAGATATTAACACATAATTTGCATTAACATGTTCCAAAAATTGCATTATATATAATGAATTAATTATATTGAAGCCTCTTAAAATAAAATATTTAAAAGTTTAGCACGCGAATTTTTAATTAATCATTGAAAATAATGAAAATATTTAATTCTCTTAAAGGTATTAATAAATTCTCTAGAATATAGTTTTGTAACATTTTAATGCTGATTGTATGTTAATATGTTATTTCTAAAATGAGTTATGTTATGAATCATGAAATGACATTGAAAATATTTTTTACCTAAATAACTGCGCAATATTTTTTATTGCAATTGATTAAAAACATTTATTTTATACTTTTCCAAAGCTGAAACAAGCCACAAACATCATACAAATTTTTGTGTACTTTTAATTAGAATTTAAATAATTGTGACCAATTGAAACAGAATCATTTTTCATTTGTACTAATACATTTTAAATAGCTAAATAATAATAATAATAAAATTCAATGGATAAGGAATTATTTTTTAATGAATGAACTTCTTTTAAAATAGTGAGAGAAGAGGATCAAATTTTCAACATCAAATTTATAGATTTTTTAATCGACCGTATTTGCAAAAACCTAACAAATTTCTTAGTAAATTTTAAACTGCCTATAAATTTTCCAGCTTTCCGAAAGATAATTTCTTTGAAAACATTTGAATTCAAATAGTAGAAAACCCAATCCCTATTTCGATAAAGGTAAATTAGTATTGGAAAGCCATATCGAAAATATAATTTGCAATTGGTTTTCAATCAAAACTTCCCATATTTTGATGTTATTTTGAGACTCCTACTTCTTATTTTTTTCGTTGAAAACTCGTGAAATTTGCTGGATTTTTTTTGTCAAATTTCAGAAATAGCATTGCTTTCTTTTTTTCTCCGTTTTTTCTTTTTCTTTCTTTCTTTTTCTTTTAAAGGCGTGCCAAAGGGAGAATTTTATGTCAATTTTCAAGAAAATCAAGGAAGGTAAAAGCCGCTGTTTCCGAACTCCCATTATGTTTCTTATCAATTGAAACAGCAATGTGGTTATGCTGTGTGATATTAGATATGCTTATATTTAGAGAAAAAGTTAAAATGATCTATTTAAAACGTTTTTAATTGAAAGCCACAAAGCCTGATCAAACCAAACCTGGAACCTCTACCCATGTTTACCATGCCAATAGTAAAAAAATAAATAAAACATTTTTGGCACATTAAAATGCGTTACATGAGCATGTAAGCAAATATTGATTAGACGATCTTTGATACTTGAAAAAAAAAAAAAAAAAAAAAAAAAAAAAAAAAATCCCCCCCTTTTTTTTTCTTCTTTCTTTTTTTTTTTCCATCCTTTGAAAAAAAGAATTAAAAATTTTCTACTATTTTTAACCCAAAATGCAAACCAAATAGTGAGGAAAATATTAGAGTAAAATATTTTCCTTGTAAAATTATTCATTTCGCCTTTAGCAATAAAAATTTTATGATGCGTTATTTTCATAAACATTTTTCATCTATCAATACATATATGTATATATATATATTACTGAGATAAAAATTTGGAGCGGACGGGGACGAACGGCAGGGCCAAGCACCAGTTAGGGCCTCTTGGACCACGGGTGGGTCACAGTGCAGTTAGTTCGTGCGTCAATGAAATCTTAGTAAAACATGTAGATTTCACACATTTCTCTTTAAATTATTAACAATAACTTCGCACCATTGTCACAAAGAGTCACATGACTTAAAGCCCCCCCCCCCACCCCCAAGTAATAATAATAATAATAATAATTTCTTTCGATCGACTTTTTCATTTTTTTTTCCCCTCAGAATAATTAAAAATATCAAATTATGCTTTTTAAATTGACTCTTTCAGAGATTCTGAAAATGTTTTTAGCGAATGACCTTATTTATCTTAAAACTTACAAGTGTGTTTTATGGTATGCATAAAACTTTTATTTTTTTAACTTTCCTATTTTTTCCTGCTATTTTAATTCTATTTCATTCCTTTTGTTTAAGTTAACAAATCGCCAACTAATAAATATCTTTTATTATTATTATTATTATTATTATTGCTCTACTTCAGAAAGTGGTGTTTTTTCCCTTAACCTGAAGAAAGGACGTTTGACAAGGAAGAAGTCATGGGCGAGGACAACGGTCATGGACAAAACACTCTTACATCTTCGGGCAGGTCATCAACTGAAGGCCAACTGCTGGATTATTTAGAACAGCATTTTAAATGGGATGATTGAAAGAACAATATATTGCAACAGAACCTGCTCTGTTCAGGGTTAATTAAAATTCTGCTTCCATCACTATAAATCACAGGTACATCGTGATTGAATTGGGCTATGAATAGTAATAACAATGATAATAATGAAAGAATAATCAATATAATATTTCTCTAACATGGACCAATTCCAATTAAATTTTGTAGAAACGATACGATAGTGAATTAGTAAAATTCGAGAAGAAGAAAAATAATACATAAACATTATTTAAGCGCTCGAATTTAGAAAAATTTATTTTTATAAGTTACATCATTACAATCTTTGCAAGCATCATTTAAACTAGCAATACTTTAAAAATATAAACAAAATATGAAGTTTCGTCATAAACTAACTAAAAAACGCAATAATAAAAAAGATAATTAGAATAGGTACTAGTTTTTTTTTTTTTTTTTTTTTTTTTTTTGACAAAATTTATGCCAAAATGAATATGTAAAAAATAAAATAAATGTATAAATAAATAAAAGGCATCGCCAATATGACGGCAGAAATTTAAAAATCGCCATGAAGGTCTTATTCTAAAGTGTTTCATCCCATAAAAACTAATAATAATTTGGCTTCTGATGAATTAAAATTTAAATTGGGTGGGGAATTGGTATAAGACAGTAGTCGGAAACCTCATTTTTGAACAAAGCCAAGTGTCAACAATACAACGATTAAAATATCTTTTGGGAGCCAAAAATTTTTAACCTAATTTATATTGGCTCATTCATTCTTATTAACATAATTAGAGTATTCCTAAGTCGACATTTGCTAAAATCACAAGGGGTGGAAAATCTGCGTGTGGCTCTGGAGCGGCAGGTTGCCTACCACTGGTATAAGACTTACAATTTTAAAATTTTAAAAAGAAATAAAACGCGAAAATTTCGCACAGGTTTGGTAGTATTTAACATATTTCTTTACGTGCCTATTGTAATCATGCATTAAAGACTTCAATAAAAAAATACATAAAAAGCATATATAATGTAAACTTATTTATAAAAAATTAAAAAATCTGGAGTGACTCCACTCGACTTTCCGAACATTGAGTAATTAACAGTTTTGTAGATAAAGTAAAGAAAGAGGAGTTGTTAAACAAACAAAAGAGAGAAAACCATAATAGAGTGTTTGAGTATTTTACTCCATCTATTACACGATGTTTTATTTAACGCTACTGAACTTGGAGCCCATAGATCATAATGATAAAGAATTTTTCGTTGTGTCCCTGTAAAAACCTATAAATGCTAGATTCACCAAAATGCTTTTAGTTAGTGCAATAGTGATTTATAATACTCATATAAATTTTCAGCTCAATTCAATAAGGCGTTCAGATGCTATCGTACTTTTAAAAATTTAGTCCCATAGGCCATAATGATAAAGAATTTTTCTTTGTGTCCCTGTAAAAAACCTGTAAGTGCTAGATTCACCAAAATCTATACAGTTAGTTCAACTGTGATCTATAACATGTGTACAAATATTTTGCTCAGATTAATAAGGCGTTTAGACGCTATCACACTTTTAAAAATTTGGCCCCATAGGCATAATGATAAAGAATTTTTCTTTGTGTCCCTGTAAAAAAACTATAAGTGCTAGATTCTCCAAAATCTATACAAATTGAGTATTTGTGACCTATAATATGTGTATAAATTTTTTGCTCAATTGAATAAGGCGTTTAGATGCTATCGCACTTTTAAGATTTTGCTCCCATAGGCCATAATGATAAAGAATTTTTCTTTGTGTCCCTGTAAAAAAACTATAAGTGCTAGATTCACCAAAATCTATAGGGTTCGTACTATGGTGACTTACAATATGCGTACCAACTTTCAGGTTAATCGAACAAAGCGTTTAGACGCTAGCGTGTTCACTCACAGACATACACACATACATACACACATACACACATACACACACACATACATACATCATCGTAAAAATAGTGAAAACGGACTCAAGGGACCTCAAAACGTATAGAAACATCAAAATCTCGAATTCGGATTTTTGACATGATTACAATACTTTCCTCACTATAGTGTTCGGAAAGTAAAAATGAATAGATGGAAAAAAAATCAAAAGAAGGTGAAATCGTTAATGGAAGATAACAGATTCGTAACGTCTTCTAGGGCATCATACGAGTTATGCGAGCAAATGTCGTGTTTTTTCTTTTTCCTTTTTTTTTTTTTTTTTTTAAGTTATGGTTATAATGCTAATGAATTCCTAACTTTTAATGTCCGAGTCACAAAAATAAAAGCAAAATTATGTGAGAATAAGGGAATATATGTATAATTTGGGAGAAAAAATATCAAAAGTTGGAAAATCAAAAATTAATAAAATAAGCAATATTAAAACAGAATTTACGCACTTAATGTGAAATAAAATGCAGCAATTAGAAGATATGTAAACCTAAAAGTAAATAACTATACACAAAAATAACTATAAACAGAGAAAGAACAACAAAACAAAAAGAAATTTAACCCAAAAAGCATCGAGGCTATCACCAGGGAGACCCTTCAAATGCAGGGTGCAGAAAAAGCAGTAAGATGCAAAAGCTAAAAGTATCTTGACCACCACCATCTTACCAAGAGAAAAAAGTTCTTATCAACAGTAGCTCGGAATTAAGAATGAAAAATTAGTTAAAAACAGAGAAAAAATAAACAAAATTATACATCAATATATACAAATGAAAATGTAAAAACTTATAAAATGATGGTAAAAACACCAAAAAATAAATAGAAAAATAAATAAAAAATAAATAAAAAATAAATGATAAATAAACATCAAGACTTCTAATATGAAAAAATTTACGTAATTTTAACAATTACTGATAGCAATGAAAATATAAGAAGGATAACCATTCGATCCCGCGGTTTCGGATAAATTGTGTAATGAAACTCCGAGACTATAACAATTGTTGTAAATTCTTTTAACTCTAACAATTTGCGAAAACAAATTTTTTTTTCAAAACTTATACACAAATACATAATAACCAATTAGTTAAGCCTATAATTTTAAAATCGAAATCTAACCTTTTATTATAAAGACAAATAATACATAATAAGTACAAAACTTTGAAGAAACAGCATAAAATCCTTATGCTAGAACTCGCAACAATAGTTTTTAGTAGAAAGAAGACTTTATCCTTCGTCAGGCGAATATCTCGAAGTTGCATTACTCAACTTATCCGAAACTACGAGATGAAATGGCTATCCTTGTTATATTTTTATTGCTATCAGTACTCTGTTAAAAATGGTTTCTTAAAAATGAGCTAAATTTTCTCAAAATAGCTCCGAAACAATATATACTTAAATTTGAGAAACCATGTACTTATTTCCGAGTACACTGACTAGCTCAAAAATGGGGTTGACAAATAAGAATCCCAATATCCTCATGTTTCACATGTCAATATGCACAAAAATGAGTACATGGGTTTTCAAATTTAAGTTTATATTGTTTCGGAGCTATTTCGAGACAATTTAGCTCATTTTAAGAAACCATTTTTAACAGTGTAACTGTTAAAATGACGTGAACGTTTTTCCTATTAGATGTCTTGGTGTTTATTTATCATTTAATTTTTTCGTTTTTGGTAAGTATTTTTTAACACAATTTTATAAGTTTTTACATTTATATTTGTATATATTGATGTATAATTTTGTTTATTTTTCCTTTGTATTTAATTAATTCTTCATTCCTAATTTCGAGCTACAGTTGATAAGGATCTTTTTCTCTTGGTAAGATGTTGGTGGTCAAGTTACTTTTAGTTTTTGCATCTTACTGCTTTTTCTCCGCCCTGCACTTGATGACTCCCTGATGATAGCCTCAATGCTTTTTGAGTAAATTATCTTTTTGTTTTATTGTTCTTTATCTGTTTATAATTACTTTTCTGTGTATAGTTACTTACTTTTTATTTAGGTTTACATATCTTCTAATTGCTGCATTTTATTGCCCATTAGGTGTGCAAATTTTGTTTTAATATTGCTTATTTTATTAATATTTAGTTTTCTAATCTTTTGATATCTTTTTGAGAGTTCTATCCTTTTGTGGTGCTTTTTCAAAGTTTTGTACTTATTACTTTTAAACGACAGTTCTATGGTGCTTTTTAAAACTAATAATACCTATATATAACGACGCAAGACTTTCTTATCAGCTAAATGCATGTATCACGAGAATACAAATATATATATATATATATATATATATATATATATATATATATATATATATATAAATATACATATGAATACAATTATTGTGACCGGATTGACATTTATTAATTTATTTTTCAATTATCTTTTTGACTTTTTAAATATTTACAAATGGTAAAAAAAATCGTTTTCGAGTTCAATTGTTTCTTCTCGGTTATCGCTATGTTAAGATTGACTTACTGAAATCAAATAGCAGTCAGAGGACATATCAGTTACTGATAATAAGTATTTCAAGAAATCTCTCTATGTGTATTTGGAAATAAACACGAAAAGCATATCATAAACGAACGTTTTATTAGGTTGTAATTGATTTCTGAAGACATCGAAACTTTAAATTTTCAAAGTATAACAACTTTCCTAATATAATTATTGTGATGTTTTCAGTCTACAATTTTATAAAGTATAAACTATAATTTAATAGTTGGATAGTTAGAAGTAAATTATTAAAAACGATACTTTTATTTTCTAAAGGTTCCTTGAAAGATTTTTGGGGGAGGGAATCCAAGTGTTAATTCCGCTACTGATTATGCATATACATAAACTTTTATAAATCCACCCATCTTAGATATTTAAATGCATCGTAAAATACGCACAACATACTTTCACATTCACGTTACAAAGAGAAGTTTCTGATATATGCGACTTGCATTGTATATACATATATATTTGGTTGGTGTCGTGTCCAATTGAAGTCAAATCAAATCATTCCATGTGCCAAAATCATGGCCTTGGCCTATTCCATATATATTTATATACATTATATGAAATATATACATAGTAAAACATAATTACCATACAATACGTGAAACTTGCAAGATACATTCATGTATACAATACACAAGATAGAATTTTGATTGATCTGAGAAAGAAATAGTAAATAGCTTTTAGAAAAAAATGAAAAATATACATACATCCTGTAGAATCTTTCACAATTGGAACGTGCCATATTTTATATTGATGATTTATAAAAAAAAAAAACGAAATTAATGAATTCTCTATCATTAATAACTAATTTTAATATTTTTATTGAAAAAAGCGAAGTTTGTACAAAAAAAAGGGAAATGTAAAAAAAAAAAAAAAAAAAAAAAGAGCAAGCAAAGTGGTTTTGCGATCTTAATAACAAAGTATTAGCTTTTTTTTCTCTTTTTCCTTTTTTTTCTTTGTATATCTATCTATCTATCTATATATATATTTTTTTTAAAGAAATTTTCGAGATTTTTTATATCCATATTTATAGAAGATGAATAATAATTTCTGCAAGTAGATACACTATTAAAAATTTCAATTCAAACTTGAATCACTATACGGACTAAAGTTATAAGCAATTCCATGTATGGTTGAACCTCACTTTTAAGTCTTGTACTTCTTGCGATTGAATTTAAGTTGCACCAAGACTTGGAGCTACCGTACATCCATTCACAAGGGAAATGTTTCGGCGTACATGCTATTGTAATTCCATTTATATTCAGGAGGTGGTGCCACTAACGCACTGAAAATCACCAGCTGTAAGCCGGAGAGTGAAAATAAAATCTGTGAAGTAAGATCACGTGTGATTATGTCATTCAAAACCAACATTCGTTACAAGAAAAAAAAAAAGAGTTCTTTATTTAATTGATCACTAACCAGGTGTTACTATAGAAAAGTTTATCCTTTTAAGAAGAGATAAATATTTATTATACAGTCCAGGAAGTATGATTCAGTAAAATTCTTTTTGAAACCAAACCAAGCTTAAATTAAAGAACGTGGTCGAAAACATAGAATAAAGGACAAATTTTAGGCAACAACTCACTTGTGGTTGTGGGTCAAGATAAGACCCTAGAAAATTTATCCCATTTTATCAAAATCAATAAACAGAATTAGCGGGCAAGAACGAGTGGCACAGTGCCAGAGTGTTAGGCTTGAGACAAGAGGGTCTTCAATTCGATCACCGCCACGGTCGAGTGTTTTTTTTTTTTTCAATTTTTATAATTATTATTTTTTGAATATAACATCAATATTTGGTTCAACACAAAATTACCAAATCATGATAAAAGGTTAAACCATTGGGTGGTTGCAGCTACTTGTTCAAATTAACACCAAATTTTTAACAGACAAGAATATATGTTTAATTAAAAAAAAAAAAAAAAGAAAAAAAAAAGAGAGCTATATTTTTGACACTGTTTATTAAAACATGGAAGCAGAAAAAAAGTTTATATCCAGTAGTGCAATGAAGATTTTTCAGAGCATTTAGTAAGTGATAAAACAAATGCAAAACCTTTTGTATTAAAATGAATACCAGATATTAAAAAAAAAAAATCACCATAAAATGGACGAAGATGAAAAGTGTAAATCAGTCAAAGACATTAGACATGCAATCATTAAAAAAAAAATATATATATGGTAGCCCATTTTTAAGTACAAAATAAATGCAAAAATGTGGAACTAGAATCAATACCATCAAAATACGTATGCTATTTCGATTACATGTTTCTTCTTTATCACCATTATAATTATTTTGCAATGAATAATGTAAAGAAAGGTGCAAGATTCCTTTTATAAAGCATTAAAACAGGTGGATTCTAAATTTGTATTATTTTATTTTATTTTTCATTATGCCGATTCTTGTAAGTCTGATTTTTTATTATTTCAAAATTACTTTATGAACATCTAAAATAAATTTGTTCATATTAGGGTTAATAAAAATTTAAAATTATTTCCAAACCATCGCCACTGTCTTTATGAAAATAGTTTATAATTCCATCACTTAGGTCAGTAGTTTTCAGGAGTTATTTAATTTTTTGAAACGCATGAATGAAAAAATTTTATTATTGTGTATCAGTTATTGAATAAGATATAGTCACTAACCTCTTTCTTGAATAAAAACACGGATATTGGATAATAGTTTTGGATATGCGACATTTTCGTAGAAAAGTCACGACAATATGGAAATACCCGGAAGTTGTGGCCAGTTGTAATGTTTGTTGGCTCTCGGGATGGAACTATGAGAATTGAATAACGAACCTTCTTAATTTATTGTTTACGGGAAAAAATGTCTCTGTTATGATAGATATGACATTACTTTTATTGTTGTGTGGTATAATAGCAATTGCTCGAACTGATGTTATTCACGAAATATGATGTAAGAGTTTTAGTTATACTAGGCGAGTCGTATTAATCCTGGACGATAGGACCCATGCCCCAGCCCGCCCGGTTCCCGCTGTTCAATGTATTTTTCTAGTCAACTTTGTCCCCCTATTACTTCCGGTGTGAATTTTTTTTTTTTTTTTTTTTTTTTTTTTTAACACACTTGACATTGTGAGTTTTTTCGCTTTTCTTCCCATGCTATTCCTATGGGGTTTTTAGCCTTTTTTTTCCCTCTTTTTGTACATTCTAAAGTGGCGGTGGTTCCCGCCCACCACCGCCAAGAGTTATACTAGGCGAGTCGTATTAATCCTGGACGATAGGACCCATGCCCCAGCCCGCCCGGTTCCCGCTGTTCAATGTATTTTTCTAGTCAACTTTGTCCCCCTATTACTTCCGGTGTGAATTTTTTTTTTTTTTTTTTTTTTTTTTTTTTTTAAACACACTTGACATTGTGAGTTTTTTCGCTTTTCTTCCCATGCTATTCCTATGGGGTTTTTAGCCTTTTTTTCCCTCTTTTTGTACATTCTAAAGTGGCGGTGGTTCCCGCCCACCACCGCCAAGAGTTATACTAGGCGAGTCGTATTAATCCTGGACGATAGGACCCATGCCCCAGCCCGCCCGGTTCCCGCTGTTCAATGTATTTTTCTAGTCAACTTTGTCCCCCTATTACTTCCGGTGTGAATTTTTTTTTTTTTTTTTTTTTTAAACACACTTGACATTGTGAGTTTTTTCGCTTTTCTTCCCATGCTATTCCTATGGGGTTTTTAGCCTTTTTTTTCCCTCTTTTTGTACATTCTAAAGTGGCGGTGGTTCCCGCCCACCACCGCCAAGAGTTATACTAGGCGAGTCGTATTAATCCTGGACGATAGGACCCATGCCCCAGCCCGCCCGGTTCCCGCTGTTCAATGTATTTTTCTAGTCAACTTTGTCCCCCTATTACTTCCGGTGTGAATTTTTTTTTTTTTTTTTTTTTTAAACACACTTGACATTGTGAGTTTTTTCGCTTTTCTTCCCATGCTATTCCTATGGGGTTTTTAGCCTTTTTTTTCCCTCTTTTTGTACATTCTAAAGTGGCGGTGGTTAGTGTCATTCTAGTTTATCCAAATCATTTTTTTTTTCTTTTTGAGTTAAATAGCAGAATATAATTTTTGGAGGTTTTTTGTATTTAATGCCTGTTTCAATATATTGAAGCTTGTTTCAAATTCATTTCATGTCACACGATTAAGAAAGTTTATTTTAAGTTGGAAGGTCAATCATACAGTCTTTCTGCAAATTTGACTTTGTGTAAATCTAATACTAAAACTAGTTGGAAAAAGTCAGCTGATATCTATAGTTACTTATTAATGAACTATTATCTAGTAAAATTGCAGCTGAAAAATATTTTTAATACTTTGTCGGGTCTCTTTTATGACTGTTTCCATCATTATTAAGCTGTTACGCTAAAATCTTTATAATTCTAGTTGAGTTATACTAATTTCTAACAAGGTTGACGTTTTCCCCAGCCCCTCGTCTTTTGTAAATGTGATTATTTCGATTGTAATCTTTTGTATATAATTCAATTTTATATTCATAATTGATTAGTTTATATATATATATATATGTATATGTACCCCGGAGGCAACGGATATCATAATCATATTCAAAAAATAAAACTTTTCAGAGTGCAACTTTTTTTTTTTACCATGTTTTTATTAACTTCGATTCTTGTTTGTTTGTTTGTTTGTCCGGTACAAATCTTGCAATCTATTTTTAACTAATTTCATTACTAGCTAGACATTTGAAACTTTAACAGTAGCTCAGAACCCGGTGACAACACAATACTTCGAAGTCAGATTTTCGAATTTTCGAATAGTTTTCTTTTAATTAATTAATATATGAAAATAATAAGTTCTTAATAGCAATAAAATAGCCATTAAAATATTAGCTATAATTTAATTGTTGCTTAAAAAAAAAAAAAAAAAAAAAAGAGTTCGTTTTCTTTCGACATAAAAATAAATACATTTAATTCAACGTGAACGTTAAAAAAATATAAAAAGTAAAAATATGCATCTCACAAAAATTGACGTCATTATCACTTTAAAAATTTTATACACATTGATAAGTGCTAATGTAGTTCACGATGCTAATATACGTTGTTCTAAAAGGAGTAATATTTTATTTTTAAAACCAACTTTTTTTTTTTTTTTTCACTATTATAATTATTTTATTGAACTAATTTCGCATGCTTAAATATTGCTTAAATATTATTTTTTATCCTCGCGTATTTCATTAATAATTCATCAGAAAATTTAAAAACATAGTATATAAAAAGTTTTTTTTTAATCTTATAATTATTTCAATATTAAATGCATGTTTAAATGAATTTCTTTGTAGCAGTAATCACTTAATGATACTTTAACACATTATTAATGACATAATATACTAATATAAAAAATAAAAAATGCATTTCAAGGATATTGTGAATTGCATTTCAAGGGCTCTCTCTATTTGTGCATTTCAAGGACTCTTAAAAAAATAAATAAATAAATAAATAAAAAGTGGTGGCTTTTACATCAGGGGTACAGCTTTTACATCACGACAATGCGTAAAAGCCAGGATACAAATCATGATAAAGATTATCAAGAAATAAATATACAACCAATTATACTGAAATTTAGATATTGAAAAAAGCATAATTTAACTAAAAGATTAGGATAAAAAGGAAAAACTCTCACTGTGAAAATACTGAAAAAAGCAGTTATAACGTCCTCAGCGGAAGGATTGTAAGAGGATAAAAACTTTATTGTTTATATAATGGTGAGAGCTTTTTGCAAAAATTGATTAATAATACTAAAAAATGTTATGAAATAAACATTAAGGATGTACTATACGAGAAAAAATGAATTATTAAATTAATAAATTGTCACATTGATGGAACTAATACTATTAGAAAACAATTTTATAGAGACAAAAATAATTAAACAAAAAAAAAATTATATATTGTATGTTGTAAGTAAAGAAAGCTGAGTTATGCAAACTGCACCTACTTTTTGAATCGCTAAATTAATATTTTTTTTGAGTAATTTTTGAAAAGGTACAAAGCAAAATGAAAGATTATTAAGCGACAACTAAAACAAATTGCCTGAAAATATCTGTTACAGAATATACTTATATTCAGTTGAGATCTTAAGCATTTTCTGTGTTCAACAGAATCTCTAACCATTGTTTCGGTGTACATTAATAATCGTAAAATTTTTTGCTGGTATTAAACAAAAATTTAAAAGAACAAATACTTTTTAAAAGGATGTGCATAACACAAGTTCACTCAACAGCGCAAACTATACTGACAAGAAAACATATGCATTTTAACCAAACGGCTTTTGGAAATTTTTGAATATTCAGTAGCATAAAAGTTTTTTAATTTAAATACAGTGATAAATTATGCTAAATTCTTTGTTAATAGGGCAAGATGATACTACCAAGTCACTAATAAAGCATGTCAGAGTACAATATTTTCGTCATCTTCTTAGTAAAAAAAAAAAAAAAAAAAAAAAAAAATTAAGTTTTTCGGAGATAACACTATAGACATGGATCTAAAGGACGCTGTAACTACAAAAATGTAGTGATATAAAATAAATTTTTAACCTTGGTTTTCAGAAATGAATAAAATAATGGTAGAAGAATGATATAACATAAAAAGAAAAAGAAAAGAAAAGAAAAAGGAACTACAATAGCAACAATATACTGGAAAAAAAATAATTTTACTGTGATTTGAAACAAATAAAATAAAGGATAAAAGATAATTTAAAGGAATAGGTATTTTAAATAAGTTGATTTGGTGATTGTCTTTCTCGATCAGCCTGTAAACCACCAAATTATCATCAAAACATTTAGCTAAATTAGAGGAAAATTTAAAAATATTGTTAAAACGATTGTAATAATTAATAAAATATTGAATAATATTAATAATGTAAAAATAACATAAATGATAATAAATTCAAACCGAAAAAAAATTATAGTACTTTTTCTGTTATCGGGATCAGATTCTAGGTGCAGTAAAGGAAAAGTGAAAATTTGGGGTATTTAGGTATTAATCCTTCGACAAATAAACTAGCGACGGTTTTAATGAATTTGAGTTGAAATTAATTTTCATAGGTAATTAAATTAGAATTGCATTTCTTTATTCGAATTTTATTTTTATCATCAACAAACACAATTACATTTTAAATAATCGTAATTTCATTATTGACTATTTATTACGACATTTTGCTACAGTTTTTGACTTGGCGCATATGTCAAATTTTAAAATAGGTTCATTTGGAAATATCGACCGCTAGACGGGTGAACAGGAACACCGACTAGAATACTAATCCTTATACATAAAATAATTATAATGACGAGTAAGTAAATAGAAACGCATTATGTTGCAGATAGTTCGACTATTTATTATTTCAGAAAATATTAGCTATGCAAAAATTATGAACACGTGTGGATCCTTGCAAAGAAAGGACAAAAACAAAGCTGTTTCTTCCAGACAATGCAGTCGGTGAAAAGTCATTAAGGCATGTAATATCAACATTGAAACAATAATGGTTTAATGTAAATAAATTGGTAGAGTTGCTCATCCGTCAAATCAGCTTTAAACCAGGGATACTTGCGAAATTTCTTTAAAGTGGGAGAGCAAATTGTCTACGTCCAAGTTTTGTTTAACCCGTTAGTAGTCGCTATAAACAGCGCCACCTATTACAGATTGCGCACTTTTTATTTAACTGTCACCAATAATTTTAAGAAGTTATGTGATCGACGTTTCTTCGATTTTTTTCGCGTTTTATGTGTACCAAATGCCACTTCTAAAAATTTTTGGTGGCTATTTAATAAAAAAAATCATGAAAAACTGAAGGATGGGCGGCAAATCGACCAACTAGCGACTACTAACGGGCTATTGATGATGTTTCTCATTGGAACATTTCGGTCCCTACTTTAATGACAAACACTTTATCAGGTTATACCACCACATTTATACTAAGGAAGGTCTTACGTATTAGATAAAGTGGAGAGAAAAGTTGATTTTTATACCAACTCCGTGAAAAATGCCAGAGCCGGGAATCGAACGCAGGCTCTCCGCTTAACTGTCTTACGTATTGATTACTCAAGAATTTCCCAAATCCATTTAGGTCCTTATAATTATAAATGTAAAATGAATGTGAAAACTTTCAGCAGAAAAAAAAATACACTAGCATATTTCCGCTCATCTTTTAATCACAAACATTTAATATTTTTCCTATTTCCTGAATATTTCACAAATAAACAAAAATTACCGACATTATAATTATAATTTGTAGTATTTAGAGCAACTAAGTAAATAAACCGTTCAAATGATTTATTAGGAATTATATTAATTAATTATTAGTTGCAGAATAGTAATTATTATTATTATTATTATTATTATTATTTCATTTCACGAGAACATATTTGTAGCGAAAATTGCAGAACACGTCAGTTCCAATTTCTGTCCTTTTCTAATTTACTTTCTTGGTCTGTTTACTTTAGTTTATTCTCTCGAGGGTTTTCAAATGCTTTTACGTCATCCTCTACTGATCGCGTATTTGAATCTATCCAATTTTTAAGTTTTTATCTTCTCATTTGTATATAATAAAAAAGTATTGGATTCGTGAAAATTTTCATTTTCCACTTTTTGACGAATTTACGCCTTTTGAGATGTCCTGAACACAATGCAACCATTTTATAAAACGGCTGTCTGTATGTCTATTCACAAAATTTTGTGCACGCTGTGGCTCATGAGCAAATACACGAAATTTAACCAAGCTGGATATTTGGTTGGATCTTGACTTAAATATAGGAATACAGGAAGAAAAATCCACGTTTAATTTAACACTCAGAGGAACGTGGATATACACCTATCTGCAACACATTTTTAGTTTTTTTTTCTAATATCGTTTAATTTTTTTCTCAAAGCTTATTTTTAGGAAAAAATAACTTAAAAGCAGTTTAAAAATTACTACTTTTGTTAAAATTACGCAAAATTCGATTAATGGCTGTATAATGAAATTTGCCATCGAAATTTTTCGTTAGTATGTTTAAAAATTATACGCAAAAGAAGAAAATAAGGAAACAGACTGTTGTTTTAATTTTTCACGAGAGTGTACAGCAATTTTTCGACATTATAATGTCCAAAACTTGAAAGCAAAACCAAAATAATAAATATTAGAAATTTAAAAAACAACATAAACAACTGAAGATTACATATATAAAAAGCATAATAAAACTAAGATATGATGAAAAAATGAGAAATAATGAAATAACTGTGAAAATTTCCCAAAAATAACTATAACGCCTCAGAGACACTGTAGAGAAAATGTATGTATATAAATTTTTTGTGTATGTATATAAATTTCAATAAAAAATATTCCTATATTCCTAATAAATAAAACATATTAAACATTTTTTTTTTTTTTTTTTTTTTTTTTTTTTTTTTTAATTCACAACTGTATGCATAAATTCGTAAAAATACGCATTGTTGGAGTTTCTGTATAAAATTCTCGCGGAATAAATATATATTTAAACTGAATAATCTGAATGTTCTATATTTTTTGATAACATAATTTCTGGAGAAACGGTAACAATAGATATTGCATCGATGATGATAGTATGTTGTAGTAGTAGTAGTAATAACAATAATGATAATAATTACCGCGGCAATAGACTTACTTACCAGAAAAAAAAAAAAATTGATAGACCAATCAGAACTGCAACTCTCACTTTTCTTCTACAGAAAACGAATATGAGACTCTACCAACAGAAAAAACGTCTTAACTTTGCTTAAAATCTATTCATTGTCAAACAATTATTGCTCCATTTTCTTTCCTCTATTACTACAGTCAGGAAATTTGGGAGGGTACTTGTAAAGTTGTTATATTTGAGAGGGACGTGAGATAAACAAAGCAGTATTTGAAAAACTTCGTCTGTGATTATATCTTAAAAACAAGACTAGAATAATAAAGCTTTTCTCTAATGGCATCATAATGAATAGGGTGATCTGTTCAAAAGGACACTTATACAGTGTCAGGGATTTACTTTCTCGTCTAAGAAAGACGCAAATTCACGACCATTGTCTGTAAAATTGACAGATAATTTACCTTGAAAATTTGCTTTGTAAACTGCTTATTGTTTCATTAAAATAATTTACTTATTTCTTTTATTATTATTATTATTATTTAAGTATAATTCTGCTCATTGTACTTGAATACTTTAAAAGATTTTTTAAGTATACTTATATGAATGTAATTAAAGATACATGAAGCAATGATAAGATCAAAGATCGAAAACTAAGCAGACCAGGTTTCGACAGCGTTAATAAGCATGTCACATTGTCAGCAGTGTCTCTTTCAACTAATAAATTAACGACGGCTTGTTTATTAACATTGACGGGGTTATCTGCCCAGCTTTAAAGTTTATAGGAATAGTTTTTTTTTTTTTTTTTTTTTTTTTTTCTATATTTAATAAAAGAAAATATTGAATTCGTAAAAAAATTCGACTTTTTTTATTTCAATGGATTTACATGTTTTGAGAGTTCTTAAACACGATTTGACAGTTTTTATAGAAAATGTCCGCCTGTCTGTATGTGTGTGACAAAAATTTTGTGGCAGCTCTAAATAAAGAACTAGTCAACAAAATTTCATGAAAAATTAAAGATAGTTGCACCATAAATTGATGTCTATCAACTTTTAGTGCATATCGCCCAGCAGTTGGACTATCGTTCGGTTTTTTTCATAGCTTTTAATGTGGTAGTACAGGACAAAATTTCGTATAAATTCACGCAACGAAGATTAACCCGTTAACGCCCGAATTAATTTTGCAAAATATTTTTAGCTGATTATTTCACTTCTAAATTAATATAGACAACTAACAGTAAAATATATTAACTTAAACAATTCTTCTGATAGCTTTAAATTTAAAGCCTATCCTCATTTATTTATGTTTAGTATTGAGTATTCTACCGAGAAAACTTTGAGATAGAAAAATTTGAGATAACAGATTAATTTCCTATTATATGTTTACAACGATCTCGAAAGTAAAGTATTATAATATATATTATTATTTAACTTGATTTAAGTTAGTATACCTGCGCAAAAAGCAAAGATATGTGCGACGAATGAAAAATCATAAAATGACTATCCAAATTATGAAATAATAATTAATAGTAAGCACATAAAACTTTCAGGGATCATTTAGAGTGACGCTATAAACTGTCACTAAAAAGCAGAAATCGTTCCAAAAAAAACCACAAAATATATACGGGCCATTTTATTAGCTGTCCTCAAATGAGAACACTGGGCGCTAACGGGTTTAATTTTTAACTAATCATAAGGAATTGAAAATTTTTGTTTATAATAGTACTAGTCAGCCAGAATAAACTTTTGTGTGTGTAGGAGAGCATTATTTCCCTCCCGGAGGTAAAAATTATCAATATTTTTCAAAAGAACTCGTTGATACCTTTAAAATGAATGGTTAAATCATATGCATCTGTGATAATTTGAAACACAGTTATCGACTTTTTTCATAATTAAAGAGAAAAAAAAAGCTATTTTAAACATTTTTCTTTCTCTCGTTTTCAAGATGCAAAAATACACTTGTGACTGTTTTGGCCTAAATTACCCGAATTTGCTTAGAATAAAGTTTTGTTATGCCTACAACATACTAATTAACACTGAATTTAACTTTTTATTTAATATGTATCTGAAACATTCTGGTGAGATATTTTTATTAGTGAATTATTTTGGTGTCTTTAATGAAGCATTTATTTCTTTTTCTTTCTTGCCTTTTTTTTCTCTCTTTCTTTCTCTCTCTAAAAAATATGTTTTTGCCCTTACAAATGACTATGTTAAGTGATTCCCAAGGAACAACTTATGATGTGCTATATATTTATTTTCTTCTATGATTACTTTCTTCATAAGAAGAAAATATTTCATTCGTAAAAGTCTTGGTTTTCAAAGATTTAGATATTTTGAGATGCCTTGAACACTATTTGACCACTTTTGGAAAATATCTGTCTCTCTGTGCGTAACAAAATTTTTTTGGTGAGTATTGATCAAGCACAGAATTTCACGAAACTTTATAATTAGTTGCAACTTGACTTATATTAGTGTCTATCGACTTTTGATGCATATTAGCCGATCAGTGGCGCAGCTATGCTGAAATTTTCTTTATTTATGTATCTCAAATTGTACAGTGTATAAATGCATGAAAATTGCTATGTAAGATGGCTATTATGTAAAACTACACTGACTCAATTTGGGTGTATAACGGCCGAAAGCCTGAAATTTTCCCCATTAACGGAAAGACTATATCTCAGCTTCTGTAGTGTATAAGTGTACTAAATATATGTGATGTGAGACAGCTATTATGAAAAAATATGCTGAGTGAAAAATTGCATATCGGTCGAAAGGGGGTGCTGCTATCTGTCTTATTTTCCATTTAAATGTCGGTTGTAATTCAGCTTATATATTATATAAGTGTATAGAATTTCATGTGTGAAATAACGGTAGATATCGGCCGATATGTGGCATTTTTATTTTTATTTTTATTTTTATTTATTTATTTAGTTTTTTCATCAACTAATATATTAGAATGATGTATAAGAGAGTTTTGTAATTTTCACAGCAAAGAAGTGTAATATGTGCAAGCTTTATTTATTGTTTGGAAGATTGTCTTTCTAGTGCAAAAAAGGTGGATTGTGTTAATGAAAATATTTCTTCTGTGTTTTACAAATTATTCAATACAAGTTGCGTATTCAATAATTTGTAATGTATATTCAATAACTTATAATTTTTAGCAAAAAAGTGTATTACAAATTATTTACAACGGATTTCTTCTATTAAATTAAATTAAAGAATAATACATTAAATTACTCTCAAATAATTATTGCTGTTGTTGTTAAGGGTATACTTAGTAATACTGTTTGAGAAAATTTTAACTACAAATATCATTCGATGAAAAGACATTTTTGTGTATATAAATTTAAATATATGTATGAAATTAAACTTTTTAAATGTAAATTATTTATTTTTAATTATTAAAAGAAGAAAAACGTTCATAATACTGGTTATTTAAGCTATATAATACATAAAATACATACACAGATAGATCAAAATAAATCGGTGCTTCTTTAAGAATGCGTGGCAAAGTACATGTACAAACAAAGTATATTATTTTGTATTTTGTGAGTTTTTTCTCCGTTTGTTTTTGTTTTACAATTTTACACTTTATGATAAAAGTTTTTCCTTTATATTAAATAGAAAAAGTATTAAATATATAAAAATTTTCGACTTTCAGCTTTCCATGGTTTTATACGTTTTAAGAGGTCCGCTTTGACATGTTTTTTTTTTTTTTTTTTTTTTTTTTTTTAATGTGTCTAAGTGTGCTTGGGACGATAATTTTCTAGTAACTCTAGATCACGAATTAATGCACTGAATATCAGAAAAAAAATATATTTATATGCATTTTGAGATAATTTTTCTTTTATCCAATTTTAATACGGATTGGTCGACAAGTGTCGCTGCGGGTTGCGAATTTCCCTATTTATAGGAAGACTAGTTCTCAGCTTCCATAACGTATAATGCCACAAACTTGAGATATATCACGGCCATTGTGAAAAACAACTAGTTGGCATAGGTGGACTCTGCTCAGTTCCCCATCATATTTATGTTCTCAGAAATTTCTAGTGCGAGACATATTATAATCATGTTAAAAGAAATGAATTTGACCAAAGCTTGATACAGTGACAGAAGGAAATCCCCGCCTAATAGGCTATCCACCGTTCACTTCGATATATTTATCTTATTCTAATCTATTAATTTATTTTATCGGGGTCAGTTCCGTTGTTTAGTTTTCATGCTACTATTTCCAATGCAATTCAAAATTCAGATTTATATGAAAAATTTACAATTTCGCTATGTTGATAATACGAATAATTTACGAAATTTTCCTAGTAGAATATTTGTATTCAATCATGTTCAAACAAATATCATAAACGTAATTTTGAAGTTGTCAAATGTATATAAGGATCCTCAAAATGGAAGTTTATGCTCAATTTTGCCTTATTCTGACATGTTAAGTAAATCGTAAATTCCAAATAACTTACGAGTTTTTTAAATTGGAAAAATCATAGTCATTCATAGATATTCATGCCAGTATCCTAAATAATATTTCGAAAGGGGTTTGACATCTTTACGATGAAAATATCCCTCAAGATTGACGTTTATGTGAAATTTTGCTCTATTCAGCCATGTTAAGAAATTCGCAAATTTCCAATAACTTACGAAATCTTTATATTGGAAATTTCATAGTCATTAATATTCATGCCAGTGTCCTAAATAATATTTCAAAAGTAAACTGACATCTTTACGATGAAAATATCTCTCAAAATTGACGTTTATGTGAAATTTTGCCCTATACTGCCATGTTAAGAAATTCGTAAATTTCCAATAACTTGAGAAATTTCCAAAGTAGCATATTTATAGTTACTGATGTTCATTCCGGCATCAAAACTGATATTTTAAAACTCGTCTGACATTTTTACAGTAAAACGTTTCCATTAAATGCACGTTTAAGTGAATTTTTGTCCTATTCTCCCATGTTAAGAAAATGGTAAATTTCTAATAACTTACGAAGTTTTTAAATTCGAATGTTGCAAATGAATAGGGTTCTTGCCAGTGTCGAAAGTAATATTTTAAAACTGATTTGAACTCTCTGCGACAATTTGTTCTTGAGATATCGTGTACACAGACTAACAGACTAACGGACTAACAGACACCCTACAGACAGACACCATACAAATTTTGTCATTTTCGGATTCCTCACACCTGAAAACGTGTAGAAAAGTCAAAAAACCGAGGTCGAAAATTTTCACGGAACTAAAACAAGTATGCTGAATAATTTTGAGTGTATATCGGCCGACACGTGGCACTCAACATCTAATTGTTAATTTAAAATTTTTAAACAATTGGATAAAAGACATTTAACAAAAAAAAAAAAAAAAAAAAAGACTTACAAGGAAACATTCAAAAGGTGTCATCTTCAAAAAGTATTGAAAAAAATATATTTGATTCTACTCTTCATAAAACACCAGAAAATGAAAAAAATATCGGCTGAAATTAATTACAGCGACCACAAAAAATTATCAAAATTAAGCATATTTGGCGGTTTCACACTGCTAGGCGATTGTTTTTGAGTACTTGGCGGAAAAGCAAAACACGGTTCTGTTCGTACACGGCAATCTCGGTGCTAGCAAACCTATCGCCTAACAGCGCTAAATCGCCAAATATGCTTAATTTTGATAATGTTTTGTGGTCGATGTAATTAATTTCAGCCGATAGTTTTTTTATTTTCTGGTGTTTTATGAAGAGTAGAATCACATATATTTTTTTCAATACTTTTTGAAGATGACACCTTTTGAATGTTTCCTTGTTAGTAAAATGCAAATTAAAATCACTTAAAAACATAAACATTTCGTGCTGTATGTATTACATCTTCAAAACCAAAATTGAACATACAAGAAACTCAAACCAGGATTGTGTATTCAGATGGTATTGCGTATTCGTCATTAACTGGAACAAGATAGATTTTTCTAAGCTATCATTCCAAAAAATACGGAAAGTTATTATTATAGGAAGTTACGCGTTATTACAGGTGGAGATTGGATTTTTAATATTTTTGAAATCATCCATATGATCTGTTGCAGCTGCATGATTAACCAATTTTTATCAAAAATGATCATTTTTACAGGCAGGTTTGTGTTCTTTAATGCAGGTGTTACCAGAACGTATTGTTTCGCTATAACATAGGTAGATTAGCAATTTTTTTCAAGGAATATAGTATACAATGTCGACACTTTTGAAGGGGATTAAAGTTTAAATTAGAAACAATGTTATAAATTTTACTTTGACGTTTAAACGCAGTAAGAAATGTTAACAGTTTTAAGAATTTTATCAGAGCTTTCAGTAACGCCTTTAGAACGGTATACAAACAAAAGTTTTAGAATTAAAAATGGGAAGAGGGGGAAACGGAGAGGATAAATATTCATTTTAATATAAGAAAAATTAATTCGGTTTGTAAAAGACAGTTATTCCAGCAATAATATTTACCACGATAAATTAGGTTACGAACAACAGCAATTTTGTGATACATAAGAATTAGCAGAGTTAAAACTTAAATACTTGACCGAAAAAAAATAGATTTTCTGTAGACAGAAGTTCCGAATTTTTGAAAATATCAACAATTGTGCGTTCTATTAAAATATCTAGAAAAGGTAATTTATTAACTTTCTCTACTACAAGAGGGTAAACTGAATAGCGAGTAATCGAGTTGGCATCGGCTAAAATATCGTTACAAAAAAAAAAAAAAAAAAAAAAAAAAAAAACTTTTTTCAATGATGGTGGGCACTTTGGTTATACCCCCGTTTCGCCGACACGAAAATTTCCCACCCCCTTTCGTTGACAAATTCCCCAAAGAAGGGAAAATCGACAATATCGGTGTAACACCTGTTTCGCCGACAGTGAATGTTCACCCCCATTTTGTCGGCGAAATGGGGGTATAACATACATTTTTCAAGCTCATTTAAGACTATAGATGTGCAGTTTGAAGGCAATAATCCTAAAAAACTTAGAATCTAAGATGCAGAAAAACTTGGGAAATAAATACGCTGCACCCAGAGTTAGAGATTAGAATGTGAAAAACAGGTGTCAATTGCTCTTAATTATTTTTTCTTAGTTGCCAAAATAGTCTACTTCAGGCATAATTGTTAAAATTTTTAATAGGATAAGACTTAGTATATTATTATTAATTACTTAAATAATAAATACAAGCACAAAAGTTTAATATGAATATATTTATATAAAAGAAAAAAAAAAAAAAAAAAAAACTCCCTTAAAACAGAATAAACAGTAGAATTTCTTTTTCAATTACCTGCTGGCCAACTCATTTTTAAATTTAGTCGAATTCCAAATATTATATCTTCAAACAAAATAAGAACTATGAGAAAACATTCATTTAAACTTTTTTTTTTTTTTTTCTTTTCTTTTCGGTTGTTTTAATTATTAACTTTTACTTTCAGTTTTATAAGCCCAAAGTTTATTAATTCAGTATTTCAGAAATTACCATGATAAAAATTTTTTGGTGATGTATTAATAAACTGAGAAATAACAATTGGTAGTAGGAAGTTTAAAAAAAAAAATATATATATATATATATATATATAAATTAAATAAATTGAAATATTATTATTATTATTATTATCATCATCATTATTATTATTATTATTATTATTTACAGCATTTATGTGATTTTTTACTTACTGGTTTTTATTGAGCTTAAGTATCGATGTGTTTAAACTGAAAATATAAGATTTTTTTTAAGATAATAATAAACAAGGATTTTGAAAATTTCAGTAGACTTCAGAAATTTGCTGATCACGACCAATTTAAACATTGAAATTTATGATAAAGTTCAAAGAAGAAAAATCATGATAGAACTTACTTCAGTAGTTTTATTTTAGAGATGGAGTCTAATGAGATAAGTAAAGTTAATTTTAAGCAAGGTCTCTCTAGGTCTTGAAGATAAGTGCCTAAATTTATTTAAATCAATAATATTTGTGGTTAAACACGGAAAAAAAAAAATCCATAGACTGAAAATATAAATAAATAAATTACTTATCTTTACCTATATTTCTAAACTGCAATAAAAGTCGCAAATTTATTATACAATTATTCTTATACTAGCAGGCTATGTCCACTTCCTTTTAAAAAGAATATTTGTGCTTGAACACATACACACACACACACAGGAAAAAAAAAAAAAAAAAAAAAAAAAAAAGAATCCATAGACTGAAAATATAAATAAATAAATTACTTGTCTTTACCTATATTTCTAAACTGTAATAAAAGTCGCAAATTTATTATACAATTATTCTTATACTAGCAGGCTATGCCCACTTCCTTTTAAAAAGAATTCCTTTTGAAAAGAAATTATTAAAAAATAATAATAATGAAAAGTTGCTACATTATAAATGTTGCTATACTATAAATTTTATATGTGCGTTTTTATTACATTATTTATACTCTTTATTTGCCTTTATCTATATATTATTCCATATATCTTATGAAATGACAATCATTTTCAATGCATTATAATATCAAAATTCTAATTTTAAAATGAAAAAAAAAAAAAAAAAAATCTACAAAATTTTAAAATTTGCACAGTCTTTGATCTGAGGCTGTACGAATTTCTGGGAGCACTGTAAATAGAGAAATAATTTCATGACAGTAACGTGGTCATAAATTAGGCGTAAAAATGACAAGTGAAAATTGTAATTCACCATGGGTTTGTGCACCTGAGACTGTGAGTCGTATCAACTGATAAAAAGGGGTGAACTGGACACATTGAAATTTCCTTTCCACTTGTTTTTCCCATAATTATAGGACAAATTCCTAAATAGCTGGAAAGGGAAGCTTGAATGGGAAAAACAGGGGGTAGGAAATTTTTTGTCGGCGAAACGGGGGTTACACTGGCACGGTTATCTACATATCTTCTCCGAAGAGGAATTTATCTTTCAAGAAAGGTTTAATTTTGTTTTCAAGGCTTTGTAATAATTATATCAGTAATTCTTACAGAAATGGAGGAATCCATAGCCGTACCATTAATTTGACGATAATAAAGACTGTTAAATTGAAAGAAACTAACGGTAAGATAAAAGGAAGTTAGCTCGATTGATAGTATCAACATTAAGGTTAAAATTAATAACTGAGTTTGGTTAAATTTCAGGAATAATTAATTCCTTACGCAAGGGAGATTGCAGTTGAAAATAAAAGAGAAACAACATCAAGGAATATCATAATGAAATCCAGAGTAACGATAACTTGTTTAATTTTATCTAAAAATTAAGAAGCGGAGTTTAAATTTAATCGAGAGCTTCCAATAAGAAGTTTTAAAGGTGTGAAAAGGCAACGTGAAAGACCATACGGAGGTGAAAGGGTATAATCAATAATTCGGTGGTAATGGAAACTAGGTTTATGAATTTTTGGGAGACCATAAAAAATAGAAACTAAATCAGAGTGATCTTTTTAAACTTTTAATTGCTGTTAGCGCTTTGTGAGAGGGCTAATAGTATTTTTATTCCATTTGCGTTTTTTTTTTTTTTTTTTTTTTTTTTCTGATCACATACGCGGACATTAATTTATAATCCTAGCTGTTCATTTTCAAAAGATCATGAGACCGCATACGACAATTTTGGTCACAATAGTTAAAGGCTAAATCTATTAGTTAAAACTGCACCAAATTACCTAAATAAAATGTTTATTGTAAGAAGCTATGTTGATTAGATTTTTGTACATACTAACCAGTAGGTGGTGCTTTTATATAAAATAATACAGAAAAAATTTTTGTAACGGCTACACCATGCTGACCAAATTCATATCTACAAACAATAATTATAAATTATTAACGCAACGGAATATGAAAATTTTTAGTTATTCTTCCAAAGTTTAGAAAGAAAATAACTGTAGGTTTGCTATTATTTGAAAACATGTCTTGGGAAAAATAAACAACATTTTTTTTTTCTTTAAACAATGTTTGTTTTACATTTATTATTATTATTTACTTTTTAATAACATTTTAATTATATGCCTTACAATTATTACTTTCATTTTTGTTCTAATTAGCTTTACCAACACACATCAATAACATGCAATTTTCTACGTTGTAAAACGGTGGAGCATTAAATTAAATCTTGTAAATCTAGAATAATACGAAATTTTGGAAGCATATTTTTCTCATTTTTCAAAAATGACTATAATTAGACGATTGTGTAATTGGTAAATTATATACACAACATTTAATTTCGACTTCTTTTAAAGATTAATAACCATAACGCGAATACTCGATGTTCACTCGTTTATAAAAAATGACTGAAATAATTCTTACACGCGATATGGCAAATTTTATTAAGTTCTACTTCGTTTCCATGAATTATATAAAGCATATATGAAATGTATAAATATCAATTGTTTATAAAAGTGTATTAGAATAATTAAAAGAACAAATTTGTATAAAATACCGTTAGATGATCGAATTATTATTATTATTTTTTTTTTTTTTTACACATTTTTTCGATTTAAAAAAAAAAAAAAAAAAAAAAAATACTGGATGAAATAGTTTACAACTTCAGACGTGCAAAGAAACTTAAAATTCACGTTTTTCAACATTCACATTTAGTCTAAAGTGTAATTAAGGGATCAACCACAAATTTATGAAAAACTCAAATACTTTGGATCACCCGGTATCATATAAAACTACAAATGATTCGTAACTTTAACACTTTGTTGCACATACTATGTACAATATTTGTATTTTATTTATTTATTTATTTAAGAGAATTGCGTAAGTATATAGGCAGACATAATATTTTTTAGAAAATTTATTAATTTTATTGGCAAGTTTTTTGCTTATAACTAGAACGGATTTCAATAAAATTTTACAAAACTTACAGAAAAAATTGACAAAATATTAGAGAAACATTATTCTGAAACATAAAATTTGTACACGTAATATTCGCTGAGATATGAGCATTTATAGTAAATATTTTTTTACTGCTGTGCGAATAATGGAAAAAATTTTGTTACATAGGTTAGATGCTAAATATATTGGGCAACATTTTTCAAAACTTCATTTGAATAGAGTAAAAATTAAACAAATTGTCGGCAAAAGAACGAGCTAAATTTTAGGTATTTTACTGAAATTTAGTACATTATAAAAACACACGACATAACTTGAAATGAACTTAGAGCAATTTTCAAGCATAATCCTAATATATCCGATTTCTTTTGTGTGGCCCTATAATTCATTGGTGAATGGTTTTCATACCATATCCTATGCTAAACATGCTTTTACGCATATAAAAATACGTGGTCGTTTAACTTTATTTAGTTAATTCTAAAAGTGCTAAGCTATTACTACGAGAAATTTCGCCTTGATATAAATAGGTATAATGTGTTTGAATTTAATTGGATGTCCCTGCACATAAACCACTTGTCCGATTTTAATCAAAAGTGTCAAGTAGCATCCCCGTACCATACAGATTAAGAACCATCGAGTTTGGACTTCATTCCTAAATTACGCTGATCAGACCTACACACAGACACCAAACGACAAAAAACAGATTTTCGGTTTAAAACGATCTCAAAACGCGTAAAAATAGCAAAACTTCAAGCCATTGATATCAGAACTAACTGCATATTTTCATGAATTTAATCTTGTTTACTTAGCTTTAAACAATGTGAAATTATGACTTTAATTTTGTGTGTTTGTAACTGAAATAGATTGATTTCGTTGTACAGAGAGTTATTTACACATTCAAAAAGAAAATTTAAATATTTTAAACGCTGATATCAGTACTAACTGCGTATTTTCATGAATTTAACCTTGTTTAATTAGCTTAAAACAATATGAAATTATCACTTTAATTTTATGCGTTTGTAGCTGAGATAGATTGATTTCCTTGTAAAGAGAGTTATTTGCACATTCAAGAAAAAAAAAATTAAATATCACACCACCTTTTTAACCTTATTTTGTTTTATTTTTAAGAGGTTATTGTTTCTAAATTATATCACAACTTAAAAACTGCTACCAGAAGTTAGTAGAAATTTCAGACCCATATTGTAAACATCTATTTTTACTTTCTCTTAATATATATGGTAAAAGGCTGTTAGTTTTAAGGTCAAGTTTTTGAAATTGAGATTTTGATATATTTACACGGTTTGAGATACTTTAAATCAAAAAATAAAGTACAGTAGACTCCCGATTATCGGCGGTCGGATTATCCTCGATCCTCAAGGGCCTCAGTTTAAAAGGGAATTCAAAAATACAGAACAAACTTATTACAAAAAAAGATCGAAGAGAGTAATGACCTTCAAGGCTTTTGGAGATATTACACGATTCTAGACAGCATTTATGGCATACACACTGCTTGGGAGGTAGTTAAGCAGTCTACATTGGTAAGGTCTTGGAGACAAATTTTACCAAATGTAGAAAATACTTTGGTAGAGTTTATAGAGGAGGAAAAAATTTCTGCTCATGATTTGGCAAATTTAGCTAAATATGTTACTGGAGGAGAAAAACTCAATGAAGGAAACATTGAAGAGTGGATTAATTGTGACGGCAATGATCCAGGTATTGAACACCTTACAGATGAACAAATTGTGGACCAAGCATTAGACCCAGTTTCAGAAGATAGTGAAGAAGAAGAGGAAGAAGGTGATAAAACTCAGCAGAGGATGAGCCACGACGCAGCCCTAGCACATGCAGATGGACTTATAAAATATCTCGAGGAACAGGACGCTGTATCACTTTGTGACAAAATGCTGATAAAGAAACTGCCATCGCAAATTAAGAAAAAAAGTTTTAGTAAAAAAAAAAAAAAAAAAAAAAATGCTTGACCGATTTTTTTGTTAAAAAATAGAGCAAATTGTAAGTAGAAATTTTTATTAGTATGTTGAATTGTATATGTAGGCCATGCTTAACTGTTAATTAAATACTAGTATTGCTCAAAAGGCTTTATGTGTTGATTTATATTTCTTTTTTGACCATTTTGCCGATCATCCGCTGATTCGATTATCCGCGGTTGTCTATTTCCCGTTCACCGCGGATAATTGGGAGTTTACCGTATTTAGCAATTAGTCTGTATCGTGTAAATGTGTGTCTGTGAGTATATTATTAGCAAAACTCAAAAACAAATATTAGCTGGTATTCCAAACTCAATATTTTGAATCTGTGTCATAGTGGATGATACTTCAAAAACTTTTTTGTTAAAATCGAATTAATAATTCATGTAAATCGACAACAATTATGGACAAAGATTCTGGTAAATAAAGTTTAACAGACTGCACTAAACAAAACTGCTGTTTAACTTCAGATTGCAGTAAACAAAATGAAATGAAAATATTTTAAATACATAAAAGCATGCTTCGTATCTAATACGGCATGAAAATCATTCGCCATATTCATTTACAGGGTTACCTGAAAGAAATTAGATATATTGAGACTGTGTTTGGGAATTACTGGAAGTGCATTTCCAATTCATCAATCTAATTCATCTAAATTTAAATATATTATTGGTGTGTATATAATGTATAGACAATATACAGCACTACACAAAATTGAGCGTTCTATTGAATATATCTGCTGGAAGTGTTTTATTAATTTAGAAGTGGAATGTGAAAGGCTGAATTTGTGTCCGGGCACGAACACGTGACACAACGTTTATCATGCGGATGCTTTATTACTCGGCGACTTTAGCTGAATACCCCCACTCACCATTTCTCACATAATATCCGTTGGTAAAGTCACCATATCTGTAAACGCAGGTATAACAGATGAATATATTTATTGTGGCGACTCATGAAGTTCATCAACCATGAACACTTTATTTGGAAGTGGTGTGTATAAGGTTGAATTTTTATCCAATTATGTGAAAAATGCAGAGCCGGGAATTAAACCCGGGCACTCTGCTCACCGTGCCCGGTAAGCGGAGTACTTACGCTTACCGCTTACTGCTTACTAGCAAATGGTAAGTAGAATGTCTGGTTTCGATTCCCGGCTCTGATATTTTTCGTAGTTGATAAAAATTTAGCCTTGCACACACCACCTCGCTAAATAAATATTTCTGGTTGATGAACGTCATTTCTAAGTGTTTTATTAAATTCTACCAAAATCCTTTAAAGTTGATTTGGAATGAATATTACTTTGTCTTACCCACATAGTATTAAAACTACTGTCAGAATTCGAATTTTCAACACTGGACTATGCAGATTTTGAGGTGTCACGAATACGGAAATCAAGTGTTGTATGATTAATCTGTGTGTATGTTAGCTAACAGAATGACTAAAAAAATGAATATTTGAAAGAAATTCAAATTTAGTTATTTTGAACGGTAGAAGAGAATGCCATTTGAAAAGTCAGACTAAGATAGATAATTTATGAGTTATGTGCGTGAAAGTTTTCTGAATAATTTGAAATGAACTTTAAAATTTATTAACAGCCTTTTCTCTTTTTTTTTAAATTTATTTTTTAATGAATGTAGATATTATAATCAAACGATGGGTTGAGGGAGTCATCATCCTCACACAACAATATATGTCAAATAAAACTGTTTCTAAAACTTTTATTAACTGCTTTTAAAGTACATTTACATACAATACTTCTTATCTTACAATTTAATCTGTATATGTCTTTGTAATATACAAGTACAGGACAAGAAAAAGTGTATCGTGCCATACAAAATTATTTACTTTCTCCTACCTCTCCCTGTAGTAGAGAAAGTTTGCTTTTCGGACGAATTTTAGAAATTAACTTTTTGTTATATTTATATATTTTGAGGTCTCATGAATCTTCAAAACGTGTTTATTGCTGTTGGTCTGTATCAGCATAATTCAGAAACAAATATTAGCGGGAAGTGTTCAATCCTTATTTTAAATTTTTATTGTATGGTGATATTACTTGAGGCGAATTTTAGAAATTAACTTTTTTGTTATATTTACATATTTTGAGGTCACTTCAATCCTAAAAACATATTTTTCGCTGTTGGCCTGTATCAGCATAATTCAGAAAAAAATATTAGTGGGAAGTGTTCAATCATTATTTAAAATTTTTATTGTATGGCAATATTACTTGAAGCTTTTTATTGAAATCAGAGGAATAATTCATAACAGAGACATTCAAAATTATTCATGCCTTATATTTGTGCAAGAAATTTCTTTTTAGTATAATTTAACACCTTTAGATGCATTGAAAAAAAATAGATACATAATATCTGTTATAAACACAAAAACGTATTTCATACATAATATTGTATGAAAGCGTTTATCATTCATTTACAGTAACACACAAAAGAATTTGGGTTTATGTACCTACCCCTGGGAAGTTCCTCGATGTACACTTCAAGTGCTATTATATGTTTCTCGTACTAAGCTAAATTTAATAAATATTAAATTTTAATTTTATTTCTATTGTACATTATGTGGGACGTATACAATTTATAGACATTTCATAGGAGTTTTCTAAATTTTGCGAATACATTCTTTTCTTCTGTTGGATATAATTGAGGAAAGTTATTAGACAAATTATGCTTTATTCAAGGAAATTATACAAAAACAGAATCATAATTATTCCCAGTTTCATCATCAACATTATTTTATCATAAAAAAAAAAAATAAAAATAAAAATCGTGAATCTACAGTAAAAATTGTTTCTAAGTTGATTCGTTCATTGTTTTGTAACAATAGGTTTAAAAAAAGCAATATTGGCTGTTTGTAGGGATTTGAGGCCGAGTGACTTCGTTAGGGTCCTAGGTCGATAGGTGGAATGCCCTCCGTGGGGGATCTTTCTAAGGGGTTCTTACCCATATTTACACAAGATATCAATATTGGATCAATAACCATACATCTGTATTGAATTTTGAATTTAGCTGTCAAAGCAGGTGTAATAGGGGTTAGGAATAAAGTTTGAATGACATTACTTAGAGTCATACGTAGAAAGGTTTTTTATTATTATTATTATTTTTTTTTTTTTTCTAAAGTTCAAATTTCTTTCTTAACTATGTTTTAAATTTAAGACGTTTTTACAAACCTTATTCTATGAAATAATATACTGGGTTGTGGAATAGGATGTAAAATGAATATGGTTTGTGGTTTAGGATTTCTGATTAGTAGAAATAGAAATACAAAGTTTTCGAAACTGTTTTTCACTTCAGTAGATTACCTCTCCTTTTTTTTTTTTTTTTTTTTCTTTTGGCAGAGTTATTGCATAGAATACACACTTAATGTCGATTTCGCTTCGTTTCTATTTTCTGAATACAATTTACAGATTTTTTGCTTTTAAAAATATTGTGGAGGAAAATATTTCATCCATATATAAAAAACGGTCATTGTTTTTTTTTTTTTTTGCTTTTTAAGAAGGATTGCTGTAATACAATCAATCCCTTGATTATTGTACTATAATTATCCTTGATTATATCAAATAAAAGATTGAAAAATTGTTTGATAAAATAAAAAACTATTATAAAACTTATCAAAATATAAAATTATTTGTTGAAGCAGAAAATCTTTCAATAATCTCAATAAATCTATTTCTCTAAATTCCTCAGTTTTTTTTTTTTTTTTTTTTTTTTTTTGTATAAAACTATTGGAATTAAAAAAAAACATCGTTGTGCGTGCAAAAACAGAGAGCTATATAATATTTGTATATTAAAAACATGCTGAAATCATGTGGTAATTGGTTTACTTTTACAAAGTTAATATTTTAATAAACAAGAATATAAATTTCGTATTCTAATAATTTAAGTTAATATATTTTTTTTTTTTAATAAACACGAATATAAATTTCGTATTCTAATAAAATAAACCTGGAAAATCTGCAAGTAACTGCACTAACTACAGACCTATCTCGCTCACCTGCATTCTGTGCAAACTTATGGAGCGCATTATACATTCCAGACTGATGAATTGGATCACTGAGAACAACATCTTGCACTCTTACCAGACCGCATACAGAGCCAATCACAGCACCGTCGACCAGCTTTTCTACCTTTGCCAATCTATTATTGACGGCTTCCAGAGCAAGCCCCATAAGAAAACTACCATGGTTCTTCTTGATCTCTCTGCTGCTTTCGACAGAGTCTGGAGACAGAAACTGATCAACATCTTACACGAAACAGGCATTACATCAAATGCTATAATTTGGATTAATGACTTTCTCAGAAAAAGAAGCGTTAAAGTTAGAGTTGATGGCAGCTTCTCTACTACTCACCATACCTGGGCGGGAGTTCCTCAGGGCTCCGTACTTAGCCCTCTCCTTTTCCTTCTGTACATGAATACGATAGACCCCCACATCAGTAAAGAAATCAAAGTTGCCTGTTATGCCGATGATATTGCAGTCTGGCACACCCACTCAAATCTCAATGTTTCACAAAAAGCTCTTAACATCTGTATGAAAGGCATTGAAACCTGGTCAAAAGATCTTAAGCTCAAAATTAATCCAGACAAAACAAACTTTTGTGTTTTCTCAACAGATAGAAAAAATAGAAGCTCGTTCCATCCTATTATAAAGCTATTTGGTTCAGAAATTAAACAAACTTCTAACCCCAAGTATCTTGGACTAACTCTAGATGCAGAGTTAAGATTCTCTAAACACCTTGAAAATATTTCAAATAAAGCAATGAAAAAGCTTAACATCCTCAAAAGACTTTGTGGTGCTTCCTGGGGATCTAGTCCAAAAACTCTCAAGAATACCTACACTTCTATCGTCAGGCCCATTCTCGAATATGCAGCACCCATATGGGCATCGGCAAGGCCTACTGTTAAAGAAAAGATCGACGCTATTCAATACAAGGCCTCTAAAATCATCACTGGAGCTGTTTCATCAACGGATAACATCAAAATTGAAAAGGAATGTGGCCTTGCCCCCTTGGAAAGCAGAAGAAAATTAATAACCATTAAATTTACCAACAAAATCCAAACTCTTGCTGATCGCCATATCTCAAGTAGAACCTTTTAGAGCGTGGAGTGGAAAATGCAGGCTGAAGAGATCCTCGACCCTCCAACATGACCAAGATATCAGGAATGATATCAACCTCAAATATGAGACCTTCAAAATTTCCAAAGAGCCTTACAACATCCTGTGCCCTCTCCCCCAAACAAAAATCTATTTAAATCTCTTACAACCTTGCACCAAGAAAGATCCCACCACAATAATTAAAGAGAAAGGCGACCATACCATTGAAGTACTCACGACCTCAAATCAAGATCTGACGATCGCCTACACAGATGGCTCTTCTGACTCTAATCTCGATAGAGGAGGAGCAGGTGTCTTTTTCATCGAACCAGACGGAGCGCAGGAATGCCACGGTATTCCTGTTGGGAATGGGAAAATCGCCTCCAACTATACATCCGAGCTCGTCGCCATCAAATGTGCTCTGGAGATTTATCTGTCTAAGGAGGACAGAGTTCCAAAGGCATCATCATATTCTCAGATTGCAAATCAGCATTGCAAGCGATCCAGAAGGGCAAATGTCAACTCAGCCATCAGATCATTGAGCTCACAAACAAAATCATTGCTGCCCAGGGATCCTGCATCTTGCAATGGATACCGGCTCATGTAAATATTTTCGGTAATGAGAAGGCCGATGAGCTCGCAAAGACTGCACGTAATTCTCCTCAGCCATCCAAATGTCTAACCCTCGTTGACGCCAATGCCGTCGCTGGCCGAAGACTAATCGGTCAACAAGTTAAACGAAACTCCATTCCGGAATTGAACTGTGATAGAGCCTTATCAACTATTTTAACCAGACTGAGGACAAACCATTTAAAGGGGATGAGGATTTCTGAGGACGGGCAGCGTAGTTACACCAACTTTTGTCCTCACTGCCCAGACGACATCCCACTGTCTCCCCAACACATTTTCAGCTGCCCAGCAATCCAGGCCAAACTTCTTAATATCGGCTTTGAAGACCCAGTAGACCTACTTTATACAGATAGGGCTGTCGAGGTTGCTAAAGCTGTCTTCGACAGCTTCGGAGCCATTTAATTGCACTTTCATAGACACGACATCATCATCATTCTAATAAAATGTTCATAAACCATCTCTTAAAAAATAAATAAATAAATAAAAATAAAATAAAATAAAATAAAAATAAATAAATAAATAAAAACTGGAAAATTCTATTACTTAGCTCACTATACTTATATTAAAAGAAACAAATTTGCCGGATCACTCGATAAGGTCACAGGTTAAATTCCCTGCACCTTTGCTCCATCCAGTTCGATACATTTACTTTATTCTAATTTGCTTATTAATTTTATTCGGATTAAATTTGCATTTTAGTGTTCATGCAATTTCATTACTTCATGCGAGTCGTGCACAAGTAAATAATAAAAATCTAAATAATGTTACAGCCATTGATTTTTAAACACTTTTGAATATTTTTAAAACATATGTTGTTTTGTTACGAAAACAAAGAAATAAAGATGCTTTATTTGGTGTCCGCATTTTTCCTGCAGTAGCAGTTATATGAATATTGTAGAATAAAAAAAGTAAGTAATTTTATTACAATCCATGACATGCAATTTAGCTTACTAAAAGTAAATAAGTTTAAAATTTATAAGTTTAATCCTTTCTAACATATAACCATTTGATTTCGATACAAACAATGAACAAATTAGTAAAAAAAAACATTGCTCTTTCAAAGGAATATTTTAATCTCCACATAAACTGTTGTTTTCAAATGGCAATAATTGCAATTATACATCGCATTTTATTTACCTTTAAGTAATGTAATGAATGCATCGCTTGGGAAAAGATATCACCATACTTGGAAAAAAAAAAAAAAAATCAATCGAAACGAACCGCTATCAATATATATATATATATGTTATATAACGAAGCAGTACTCCCATTTTAAAATCGCGATTATATATAAATCACATTTGATCACCTGACTATAAAAGAATGAAAAATAGTTATATCTGATTAATTAAGATATCTCAACATGACAAATGTACCAACCACAATCTGAAAGTTAACGGAAAACACACACACACACACAAATAATAACAATAATAATAATAATAATAATAATAATTAAATTAATAATAATAATTAAATTTTACTTCGTAAATAAAAAAGAACGCTATGAGATGCAGCCCTAGCTACCTTTCAACTTTGTATTTCTAGGATCAGTGGCTTGAACTCCAGAGCGCACACAGACACCTCTCTTTATTTATATGAATAATATTATTTGACAGAATATAATCTGTAAATTTTGACAGCATATATCTGTTATATATTTGTTTGCCGCTCTTCATACAGGTTGGTTGGGTTTTAACGTCGTTCTTTAATGCTCTTCAAACAGGAAAATTCTGCTTGTGAATTTTAAAAGCATTTACGGATTTATGTCTTACCCGGTACTTCAATCCTCATATCACACACTTATTCTAAAGTTTATATATAAGATGATCTTTATAGAAAACTGTCAACTGATTAAATAAAAGAAACAGCTGTTTCAGTCTGCATTTCTGATAAAAACAAGCCTGATTCCCTAATTCTTACGTCGAAATGAAAGGGAAAAAATGTATAATACTCACATTACTCAGAATAATAGGACTATGCAATTGAAATACTCAAAAATAATATACAAGAAATTTATACGATAGCTAGGGCTAACTAGTTTTCAATAAAGTTTTAATCTTTTTTTCTTGGTAAACTTATAGTATATATATATATATATACACACTCTGTCCCAAAAATAGAGACACAGATCAAAAATGCATCCCATGTAAAATCCCTTTCATGTATTTTCAGAAATGATTCACTTACATTTTTACTTCCATCACCCAACTGCAGTAGGTAATGGAAGTATTGTATTCGGTCCAAAAATTCGATATCGAGATTTCACCTGATTTACAGGTTTTAAGGTCTCCTGAGTCCAAAAAAGTGGTTTTTGGCAATTGGTCTTTGTTTGTGTGTGTGTGTGTGTGTAAGTAATCTTCTGACTATCATATCTCCGAAACTAATAAAGATTCAGCTACGAAACTTCAGAACTGGTGTACAGATCAATTTCCCAACTTTTGGTGAAATTTGTAAAACCGGAAGTGGGACATCGGAAACCGGAAGTGGTACCATGAGCCTGTATCTCAAAAACAGCTCTAACGATTTTCTTCAAAGTTACTATATAGAAACTCTATTAGATGACCTTTCAAATGATATAGTTGGTTAGTTCAGAAAAATTGATAGGCGTCCTGTATAAAGAGCTCAATTTCAGGCCTAGCAAGTGTGTTTCTTTAAAAACGGCTGCACGGATTCTTTTTTTTTTTTTTTTCAAACTTGCCATATTAACTGCTTTTTAAATATCATTTTGTATGTAATTATTGTTTTCCGGTCAATAACGGAGTATACCAAGTTTTGACAAAAGTCGGTATCTTCAAAACGGCTCTAATGATTTTTTTTGAAAATTGTTACATAAATCCATTTTAGATATCCTTTCTTATGTATTATTTGATTATTAAAGGAAAATTAACAGTCATCCTGATTAGGTAGATCAGTTTTAGATGTCGGAAATGAATTTATTGAAAAATGGCTAAACCGATTTTTTTTCTTCTTGCTATTTTTAAATTCGCTTTGTAAATATATTTTATGTATCTTTACATGTGTATAAGCTTTCTCTTACCAGAAAAGTTTTAGGTGTCTAATTTGTTAGGTCAATTTTATGTCTTCTGATCATATTATCTCCAAAAAATGCATATAATACATGTAATAGTAAAAGTGATGGAAGTCGTGTGGTTGTTTCACACCAGATTTTTTTAAATTGAATTATTTGGTTTTATTGTAAAAAAAGAATTAGAAAATACATAAAAACTATGTAAATTTTTTTTAAATGTAATATCGCCTCTCCTATAAATATAGACATTCTCTGACTTTACTTAGAAATATTAGTAAAATATATTAGTAAGATGCATACATATTTTTATTAAAATTCATAAATGTCAATTTTTTGTATTCTTTTGGCAATTATTAATGGTTATATATTATAATTATTTAGCAATTTATCTGGGCTCTTGTACATAATGGTGGTATTTTATCATCAACTTTATTTTTACATTCTACTTTTCTTACAAATATATATACACACATTTCCCGCGTGTGTGTGTATGTATTTTTTCTTTTAAGGGAAATTTTTTTATGAAGTTTTCGAAAAAAAAAAAAAAAAAAAAAAGGAAAGAAAAGAAAAGAAAAGAAAAAGAAATATATGTATATTTTTTCCTTTTATCGGATCACTTTGGTAATTTTATCCTTTTCTTTTTTCTATAAAATGTTGACTGTTTCTGTTACTTTAATGGTTTTTGCAAACTATTATCTCATCGTTAGGCTTATTTGTTATGTTTGTGTCATTTCTCTTCTGCGTAAGTACTTTAACTTGTTTTTACTAAACATTGGTACTCACATTAAATTATCACCGTAAGAATAATTTTATTCGAAATAAATCTCATTTAAAATTTAATTATGTGTTGGTATTTTCATCTATCTTTTGTTTGCTGAGTGTTACAAAGGTATTAAATTATTCAAATTATATATATATATACACTGTAATTATTTTTAGTTATGCTGCTTTAATGGAACTTGAACTATACCATCAAATAATTAAAGTAGCGTAACTTTAGTCAATGTTACAAAACACGATGATCTCTTAACAAAGAGTTTATCTTTTGACGGCAAGGTTCAAGTCACACTCCAAAGCTTAGCTACGGTTATTGAACTTTACATTTGAGGAAAAAGATAAATTGGATTAGCATAATATATTGTATTCATAAATATTTTGTAATTAACTTCTTAAAGTTATCGAATAATTTTAGTCCATCATTACATGGCAGTAATAAAAAATAATATTTAAAAAAAAAGTAAGACAAGTAGTTATGAAATTTTATATGTATCTTTTAAATACTATTAATATCAATAGTGGACTAATATTAAAATATTTTAAAACAATAATTGAATCTCATTTATGAACTCAATTACAACTGAACATTTACTAATACACTAGTAAAAACAGATATATAAATAATAACGATGACAGCGTTAATTTATAATTAAAGATTTTTCTTCAACAACTTGCACTTAATTTATCTAAATAATTAATATTCCACTTGATTCAATTTAACTACGTTTTGAATATTCTCGTGCTATGTAAACGAATTTGCATCACCGAACAAAAAGAATTCGATCATTAATTCTAGTTTCCTCTCAAGAAGAATAAATTAAGATTATATCAACGTTAAATAAAGAGTAAACCAGAGTTGCTGAAAATTCAAACCTTATTTTGTCTTCAAACTTTTCAAATGAGAGGCAAATGTTTTATTTATTACTAGCAGGATATGCCTGCTTCGCTTGGTACTATATTTAAAGGAATTTTCAAAAATTCTTAATCACTATATAAATAATAATAATAATAATTCGTTGAAATCGCTTAAAAACGTCAATCTGGTTCACGCTGCCTTCGGCAGCATCTTTCCGGCCTATTCTGTATCGGTTCCAAGTTCACGCTGCTTGCGTTTACACTTTAACTGGACATTTCAATTTAGGTGCTAACTGGGTGATAATTGGGGTTGCTACTATTCAAGAATTATGTTTTTGGGACAAATTATCATTTTACCATGTTTTTATTAACTTCTATTCTTGTTTGTTTGTTTGTATGTTTGTTTGTTTGTTTGTCCAGTACAAATCTTGCAATCGGATTTTAACTAACTTCCCTACTAGCTGGACATTTGAAACTTTCACAGTAGCTCAGAACCCGGTGACAACACAATACTTCGAAGTCCGATTTTCGAAATTTTGATTAGTTTTCTTATAATTAATTAAAATATGAAAATAATAACATGCAAAACGCGTTAAAATAGCCATTAAAATATTAGCCATAATTTAATTGTTGCAAAAAAAAAAAAAAAAAAAAAATACGAGTTCATTTTTTTTTGACATAAAAATAAATACGTTTAATTAAACGCGAATGTTAAAAAATTATAAAAAGTTAAATTATGCATCTCAGAGAAATTGACGCCATTATCACTTTAAAAATTTTATGCACATTAATAAGAGCTCTATGATTCATCAGAAAATTTAAAACATGGTATATAAAAAGTTTTTTTTTTTTTTTTTTTTTTTTTTTTATCTTATAATTATTTATTTACTCTATAATAACAAGTGGCATCCGCAGGCAATCACAAAAGCAGGGAAAATGTTTAATTAATAATAATAATAATAATAATAAATCTAATCAAAAATTTGTCTATACGGTTTAGGATACAGTGAAGACAGTGATGGTTTTTCTTTTTTCAACTGGTACATTTTCTATTAATTATCTGCAAAAGTAATACTTTGGCCCTTGGAGTATGGAACCCATGACCTCCGCGTTATTAGCTTTACGCTCTTACCAACTAAATCAACAGGTCGTGAAAAATCGTTTTATCCTTTTCTATCAATTTACATATGACCATTTCAGAATTTATAGGTTTTAATTAATTAAATATATATATATATATATATATATATATATATATATATATATCAAAATTTTGAAAATCGGGCTTTGAGGTACATCAGGAGATGTCAGTACGGACCTCTATACAAAATTCTGCAGATTTACAATCAGCACAATATTGGCAGACTTGGGGACTTTTTCATTCAATGATCATTAGTAATTTTGAGTAATGATATTTGATATGCATAATTGACAAATAATCTCCGAAGTTAATAAAAACCGTTACAATTAAAAATTATTGGTGGATATTGAATAAAAATGTCTGGCAATATTGAATCAGCCGTTTGCCTACAAAACGACGGACACACACACACACACACACACACACACACATTTTATTATATGTAGAGATTACCCAATTCTTTTTTGCTGTTCGATCTAAGAATAAAATGCGTGTTTTTGGAAAATACTTTTTCGCCATATAATCAACAACGCTTTATTTACTTTTTTTTTTTTTTTTTAAACGGATTTTTATTATATTTCCAGGTATTTAAATAATTCAGTATAACCCTACATAAATTGATATGCTCTTTTCCTAAGAGAAAATGAAAAACAAAATACACGAATATGTACAAAATGTCAATGGACGTACATACAAACTTCTTATTCTCTAATATCGTAATTTGAGAAAAACGGATGGATGAATTTTACTACAGTCTGAGAATTTCTTGGTATCGAATTAAAATCTATATTTTCAAACTAACAATAAACTTAAAATTTGTATCGAAATAAAAATAGTTGTTCAACAAAACTTCCACGTTCTAATTGGTTTAAAATTTTAAAATAATAAATTGAATATTTATTATTATTATTATTATAAATAAATTGGATAATAAAGATTTAAAGATTTATTATACAAATAATGTTATATTTATGTAAATTTTATTATTATTAAAATGTAAAATAATATTATAAATATTAAAATAAACAAGTAAAATAAATTAAAATATAAACAAGAAAGAAAAATCATGCCGTTCGAATAGATTATTAACACTTTCGAACTTTACGCACATGTTGTATCGTTCAACATTCAGTGAACTTTGCGTACGTGATTACACAATGGTTGTTGTGGGTTGTGGGGATTAAAGCCGATTGACAGCACTAGGGTCCTAGGCTTGAGGAGGAGTGCCTTCCATGGGGGTCTTTCTAAGGGATTCTAGCCTGTATTTACGTAAGTTTCGAAGAAAACCACGGAATACTCCAAGCGACTAGGCCGACGAGCGCGACCTGGGATCGAACCCGGCACCTCACGTCTACCAGCTTTGATTGCAGAACCGCTCGGCTTGATTGTGATTACACAACAGACAGACAGAAGTGAAATACAGGCAAACTAACTAAATTCATAATCACTCGTTAAATATTGTTAGAAAGTCTAAAAACACCTTTCTCGCAAAGGAAAATGCAATTCCATAAATTTCCAATTCCAGCCCTTAATGTAGCAGAATATTTTTGAGCGGCCCTATAAATCTTAACTCTAATCATTACTATACTCTATAGAAGACATTCCTTGTGAATATGAATGATAAATATCAATTTCATTATTATATCTACAAAATAAAAGTAACAAAATGTGATTTACAGAAATAACTCTCATACAACGCAATGCTTTGAAATTTTTTTTAAGTATCCCTGTACATAAACCAGCTATTTATTATTATAAAAATGTAAAATATAAAATTATAACTATTAAAATAAACAATTAAAATAAATTAAAAAATATGCATATAAATTTTAAAATGCTTTTAAATCATTCCACACAAATTGACACCCAATCAGTAAATTATTTTATACCTTCTTATCACTAATCGTAAATTATTTTACTGAATTTTATCATGAAATACAAATAATTTTTTTAAAAACTATTTTACAGTTATAAATGATAGCCTTGTAATGGAATATTTGTAATTAGTTTAACCGATTTTAGCGCAAAATGAAAGTATACAAAATCCTACCTGAACGAAGACGTTTTTCTAGAATTCATCTGCCAGCTCTATAACAGAAATAACTTATGAAACGGTATTCAGTATTTTAACGGAGAACTCAGTAAATACTAAGGAATTCATGCTTGAAAAAGATTTGGGTTAATCATAGCCAGCAACAATTTCGACAACTTTTCCACTCTCGTTTTCTCTGTGTTACGTCAGGCGTACACACAGTTAAAAATTAGGAACTTCAGATGCATTTCGTGAGTATTAAAAACCTTTGCAAACAGAGTTTCCTTTCATTTTCCTAAATAATACTACCGGGTAGTTTTATTGAAGCGAAAATAATTTACATGCGTTTCAATTTTTCTTTCATTATTTTTCTTTCTGATTTCTTTGCTTTTCTTTTTAACATTTTCCAAAAATGTTGAAAAATATGTATGTCTTCGGTTTGCCCGTCTGTCTGTCCGAGCTTTAACTTCCATAAATATTCATGGAATATTTCTTGAAACTCATATATGTTATTCAAATTCACTATGAGATGTTCCCTATTGAAAATGGAATATATAGCACATATACAGGGACATTCCAAAAAATTCTTAAGAATTGCGTTCTATAAGAGATATTTGTATAAAAACCATATTTTATTATCTTTATTACTCTATTTTACAGAAAGTTAAAAATTAGAAACTTCAGGTGCATTTCGTGAGTATTAAAACCTTTGCAAACAGAATTTCCTTTCAGATTTCTAAATAATACTATCGGGTAGTTTTATTGAAGCGAAAATAATTTCCATGCGACTTAGTTTTCCTTTCATTCTTTTTTCCTTAATTTCTTTTTAACATTTTCCAACAATGTTGAAAAATGTTTATGTCTTCTATTTTTCCGTCTGCCTGTGAGCGTTCTAACTCCCATAAATATTCAAAGAATTCCTTGAAACTGATATATGTTATTCAAGTTCACTATGGATGTTCCCTATTGAAAATGAAGTACATACCACTACCAGCTTGTGTACAGAGACACGCGAAAGTATTCCAAAGCATTGTGTTTTCTATGAGAGGTATTTCTATAAACTACATTTTACTATCTTTACTCTGCACAAATTTTAATGAACTTGAAATATTTTATTCAAGTTCACTATTGGATGTTCCCTATTGAAGATGGGGGTAAATACCACCACTGGTTTGCGTATATAGGGACAAATAAAATAACTTCAAAGTATCGCCGTTTTACTAGAAATATTTCTATAAACATATTTTAATACTTTTATTATGCACAAATCATAATGAAAGTGGCATTGCGTGAAAAACAGTTTTCTACAGAATATGGTATGATTAGCATTAAGTTTTACAAGGCCATACAAAAGTATTCAGATGCATTCAGAAATATATATTTAAAAATTTCTGAAATTTCATCATTATTTTTGAAACGTTTTTAATACTTTCTAACACTGTTTAAGAGTGATTATAATTTAAATATCTGTCTGTCTTTCTCTCTGTCTGACTGTCCGTCTGTCCGGCAATATAGCAAACGACATCCAGACTCTAAATAGTTTACTGTAACCGAGATTTTATTTATTATTTCATGGATTTCCATGGTGATTTTCTTAAAAACATAATACACAATTGCAGTAATTGCCCATCTGTCTATCTAATCCATCTGTCCACCTCCAGCACCCGTAAATATTTACATAATTTCTTCAAAATAGTATATGTTATTCAAGTTCACTATCGCATGTTCCTTATTGAAAATAATATAAACAGCATAACTGGGCTGCACACAGGGACACGCAAAAAAGTGTCATATATAAATAACATTGTACTGCATAAATCATAATGGAATTGTAATTTATTATTCATATTAAAAAAAAAAAAAAAATGCTATCAAAACAGCTGTCTGCTATTCATTTTTTTTTTTTTTTTTTTTTTTTTCTTCTTTGGCGCTCAAGACGCTGAAGATTTTTTTCTGAGTTTAGTAATCTGGCGCTAAATTTCTTTTTGCTATTCCAAGTAGTTTGCCTTTCTTTCATTATGTCTGTACGTAGTGTAATCATCTAGGCAAAGTACAGCAAAGATTAAACGATGCAACGGATACATACAGTTGGAAAGTGTTAATAATCTACGTAAACCGCCTGATTTTTCCTTTTTTTTTTCTCTATTAAAAATTTTTTTTTTTTTTTGCTTTCTCTTAACCATATGGTTGAGAAAGTATTGTTTTTGGGTCAAATTTTCGAACGCGAGATTTTGATATATTTACATGTTCTGAGGTCCCCTGAATACGAAAATCATGTTTTTAGTGAATGGTCTGTGTATGTGTCTGTCTGTTATCAGCATATCTCAAAAACAAATTATGGCAGAAAGTTCAAACTCGGTATTCTAAATGTGTATCATATAGGGATGCTACACAGCTTTTCGTTGAGATGAAGCAAATGGTTCGTGTACAAGGACACTCAAAAGCACTCAAATACATTACGTCTATGGGGAAAATTGCAGGTAAGTACAGTTTAACATCTATACACTGCACTAAAACAAATGAAACGAATATATATTTTTTGTCATAGAGATAGTCAACTGGAAAATTTTTTTTATGTATGCATAGGAGCCTCGCATCCCCCCTCGAGGGGAGTAAATTTTCATGATGGGTATTTTTCAAAAGAGCTCGCCAATAGCTTTAAAACGAATGGTTGAACCATCGATCTGCGATAATTTAAAACAAAGTTATCGATTTTTTTTTTTATTTTTTTTTATTTTTTTTTTTTTTACTTATAACGAAAAAAAATCGTTTATTAATATTATTTTTTTTTTTTTAATATTGAGAATAAAATGGACTTTTTTTTTTGGTTATTTAGTGTTATACTACTTCTCTAATATGGAAATCACCTGCATTATCATAATTTTTTTTTTTTAATAATAATTTTAATAAATTATTTTTTAAAAACAGAATTACTTTTTTAATAACCGAATTAAATTCTATATAAATGTAGGTGCATTATTAAAACAGGGGGTTGAGGGTGCGGTAGCCCTCCTCACACAGAACTAATTATCATATAAAACTCTTCCGAAGCCTAATTTGAATTGTTTAACATAGGTTTACATAACATCGTTATCTTACCTCTTAATCTCCAACCTACAATTATAGTATTAAATCTCAGGGTAAGAGAAAGTCGTGTGAGTGACACATCAGATTATTTACTTTCTCTTACTATAAGGTAGAGAAAGCATTGTTTTTGGGTCAAATTTTCGAAATTGTGTTTTTGTTATATTTTGTTATATATTTTGTTATATTGTTATGTTATGTTTTAAGGTCCCCTGGTTCCAAAAAACATGTTTTTAGCTATTGCTGTATGTGTATGTCTGCCTGTGTATCTGTCTGTTATCAGCATATCTCAAGAACAAATAGCAGCAGAGATTCCAAAGTTGGTATTCTAAATGTGTATCATATAGGGGTGTTACACTAAACTTTCCGTAGAGATCAAGCAAATGGTTCGTGTTCAGGGACACCCAAGAGAATTCAAAGACATTACAGCTGTGCGGAAAATTAAAGGTATGTAAATTTTAACATCTGTAGACTGCACTAAACCAAATGAAACGAATATATACATTTTATATGCCTAAAAACATGTTTCATGTAGAATATAGTATAGAAATCATTCACTGTTCGTTTACTAGATTATAGTGCGGCAATTCTTGAAAACTAATGGAAGTGTATTTCAGGTAGTACCGCGTATTATTAATATAGAATTATATTTATGTGCACCATGTGATGTGTACATAACCTTCAGAAGATATACAGGGCTTCCAATATTTAAGCCATAACGTTCTTTTTTATTGTTAGTGGAAGTGCTTTACGATAATAGTTTAACATGTCCAGGAAAGCTGCTTAGGAATTGAATTTAATTCCTCATAGTCATATGGTTAAAAAAGTATTTTTCTTTAAGCTAAATATTCATTGCTTGATTTTATGTGTATTTACTTGTTTTGAGGCTTCCTGAATACTGAATTCAAGTTTTTGACATTTGATCATTGTCTGTGTCTGTTAGAGTAATTTAAAAACAAGTAATTTCAGGCGATTCAGTTGTTTTATTTTAAAGTTAATGCATTTGTTTCTAGGAAAGTTTGTGCAAGATTAATAAGTTTCAAGGAATGTTGCGTGTGAAAGTTCCCTGAGTAATTTAAAATGAACTTTTGAATTTAACAAGAGATTTGAATTCTGTATAAATGTAGGTATAATAATGGTATGATAAAGTCGTAGGAATGACACATAAGATTATTTTTAATATATACATTTTTAAAAATATATTTATGTTATTTCCCGTCTGTTCTAGTAATTTTTTTTTTTTTTTCAAAATACTATCACTATTTCGTTACATATTCATATACAGGGTGTTTCAGTGAACCGTTTCAGAACTTCTAAGAGGAGTAGGGTACATCCTGACGAACCAAAATCATATACCAATGGGCAGTCAGAAATGCTTTCCTGACGTGATAGATGGCGCAGAAATTCGAGATATGCCTGGAGTACTCCAGAATGTTCGGATGTCCATGCGTCGGAGATGTGAGGCGTGCATTGTAGCCCGTGGAAGAAACTTCGAACACTTACTTTAATCCATGTACCTTTTGCTTCTTTTCATGTATTATTAAAACGATTTCTCACTTACGGTCTCTTTTTTTTATGGTGCTTCTGTGTACAACACCGGTTTTGGAAAGCATTTCCGACCCCACATTGCTATATGATTTCGAGTTGTCAGGATGTACCCTACCCTTCTTAGAAGTTCTGAAACGGTTCACTGAAACACCCTGTATATATCAAAAAATATCATTAGTACAAGCACAAAGATAAATATTAATTACTTTAACATAATTTAATTAAATTAAGTAATATTGTTATTATGTAATTACACTGTACACTAAATTTATATTAAGCAAATATATCCAGAGTAATTTAGATATTTATTAACATAAACACAGTGACATAACTGTAGATTAAAAAAAAATATCTTTTAGTTTATTAAAATTTAATCAATACTATGGAAATACTAATTTGCAGCTAAAGTATCCTCATGAATTGAAGAAAATTTGCATGTGATCTTTAAAAATTTACGAAAAATACTGCAGCTTAATTTACAAAAATTTCGAGTTTATAAAATCCTTAATCAAACCATTCCTTTATCGGCACTTGACGATCTGGCAGTTTACTTTCTCGGAATCTATCCATTGTTTTCTTTAAATTTTACAAGAAAATACCTTAAAAATAATTAGTTAATGATGATTATATATCTCTAAAACGTAAACACTGTGACATTAGTGTAATATTTTATAAAACTAATCCTGGTATCAAGATTTTCCCAATACTGGACAAATATTAGTTCAACACTATGGTAACTATTTACTTATCTTCATTCAGAATTCGCTTTTAAATTTTATTAGATTAATTCATGAAAAAGCTCATAGGAAATCCTGGCACAGCATATCAAATATTCGATTTGTTTATAAGAGTATTTTTCGACATTTGATGGGTATTAGTTAAATTTAGACACGATTTTTTTTTAAAACTGATATTTACATGATATTGTACAAATTAAAGATTTAACAATCAGTCATCAGAGAACAAATGTGTTTTTGCTATGAGGAGAGATTAAAAAAAAAAAAAAAAAATCTAGGAAAATCCGAGTGTCAATTTAAAAAATATATTTTAAGTTTAAAATATTCGAAAGTACTAAAATCGAAATTTGCAACAAATTCTGAGTAGGATTTCTAGATTTTAAGCTCTTTGTTACTCTTCTATGAAATAACTCCGATATCTGTATTACATAAAAATTACGTGTCACGATTTTTGTCCGCGATAAACTCCTAAACTAAGGATCCGATTGTAATGAAATTTTGCACACTGTGTGCAGTTTGATCCAACTTGAGAGATAGGATAGTTTTTATCTCAATTTATAGTCACAATACTTTTTTATTGCAATTATTTGTTGATTATAGCCCTTTGTTACAGTTGCTCCAAAATATCTGTGAGTTCCATAAGTTTAATTGTTGCCAAAAAAAAAAAAAAAAAAAGAGAGTTCATTTTCTTTTAACATAAAAATAAATACATTTAATCAAACGTGAACGTTAAAAAATTATAAAAAGCTAAATTATGCATCTCACGAAAATTGACGTCCTAATCAATTTAAAGATTTCATACACATTGATAAAGTGCTAATGTAGTTCTATCGTAGATATAGTAACATATATAGATCTATCACCATCATATTATCGTACAAAAATTTTTGATGTCCAAAAAAAAAAAGTTTTGGAATCAGCTATTAAGTGGTATTGAAAAAAGAAAAAAAAGAAAAATATATATGAATTTTAAACTGAATCTGGAGTTTTTCATTCACCTTTAGTGAATAAATTATTCATAAATTTTATTTGCCAAAATAGTCGTATGTATTCTATTTTAAAGTTTTATTCCCATGTGTATTCACTCAGGGAAAGACGGCCATAATATGGTAAAAACGTCGTCTTTTCCCAAGTGAAAATGAATCACTTTTTTCTCCCCAATGATCACTCTATACATACTATATCTATGAGTTCTATACGTAAGCGAAGTGTGACTCACTGACTGTCTGTGCAGCTAAGAAAAAATTTCCTATGTTAATCGCCCATTGGATTTTTTGTAAAAAAAATATTGAAAATCGAGGATATTTATTTCCCGATTTTAATCCTTATATTTGAGTACAGATAGGTATTAGTTATCGCGTGAGTTAGATTGAGTTATTTTGCTGTCAAATTGACAAAATTTTAATTTTAAATTTCAAAACTCTGTCGCCCTTGGCGTTTTTTTTTTTTTTTTTTTTTTTTTTTTTGGCGATTAAAAGCGTAACACGAAAATATACATGCTAGATGTATGTATTGTACGAAATGTAATATGTATTATTCATTGTACGTATGTATGACATGTAATATGTATTGTACGAAATATTGTTTCATGTTATTCATTACTCTTTTAGTATAAGTTGTTAAAATAACCATGATTTTTGAAAGGAATTAAATATTTTCGCCAGATAATTTGGCGATATTCTTTTTTTCGCCAAGGATGACAAAAATGAAATCTATTCCGCTGCAACATATCAGATATTTTATTTATACATTTGAAAACAAATTTGACTTCAAACTATGATAGAATATTTAGCATTTTCCTTTTAATTAGCATATTATTAGTAGATTAAAATTTAAAAGCATGGTATATAAAAATGTTTTTTTTTTTTTTTTTTTTTTTTTTTATCTTATAATTATTCTTATCTTAATCCTCAACGCTTCCCACCTTTATTAACTTGAATTTACTATTAAAATTTTAACATACTCAAAACCTTCTCATCACTTCGTTAAAATATAGTAATCTTTTCTAAAATCTTTTTCTATTTAAAATGATACATGTATTTACTTTAAATGTCCAATATTTCATAAGATGTTCTATTTTAAAGTTTTAAAATATTTATCAAATTTACTTATTTTTCTGGTTTAGCCATATTGTTTTCCTTTTTATATATAACTACAGCTGTTGCCATCTTTAAAATATTTAAAATGATGAGGTCATTTTATAGTAAAATTATCCATTATAGCATATATTATATTTCACTCCTCCATAAAAATTGATTTTAAAATCGTCTACTTCTTTTATACTTTTATTTTAATAGAATTTTAATAAAAATTAAATTACATATTAGTCTTTTTAGCATTTCAATCCAAAATAACTTTAGACGTTGGGCGTGTTCAGTAGAGCGCCCGATCCACGACCGGTCGAAAGATTCCAAGCCAAAGCGTTCAGTGGTGTCGACCGATCCAGAGTTACATCGTTCAGTGGAATGGACCGATCTCGACCGGTCGTGTATCAGAAAGCCCAGAAAAATTTCTTGATCCATTGGGTCACGTGATGGATCAAATGCGCAATAGGTTAAAAATCAGGCTCTGATTGACATTACGCAGTGAAAACCTGAACAATCAACATCTGTTTTTGACAAAATGATTGTTTATTTGTTTGATTAGCTGAGGATTAATACAGATGTACTTATTTATATGCATTGTTTGTGCTGTAGAAAATAAGGTAAGTAATTCCATAAAATGCTAAACTATATTATGTTTATTTATTGTGTAAAAAAGATTTTTTACGTAATAACGATTTTCGATACGTAATTTTTTTTATTGATGAACGTAACATTCAAACATAAAATTAAAACAAAAATTTACACAATTTTAATTGAAACAAAAAAATATATATATTTTTAATTCGGACGCTATCATATTTTGTTAATTTAATATATAAAAATAAGCTAGGAAAAATTATATTTCTTTTTTTTTTTTTCCGACAAAGCTTTTCATTCATGCGATTGTTTTTTATTTACAAATAGAAAAGTTTGTAAACGATTGTATTTTTTACCTTTAAAACAATAAGTTAACTATAAGTAAATAAATTAAAATCCTTTCACATATTTTTAATTTAGGTAAAAATAAGTTTAAGATGTCAATTATTAAATTTAATAAACAAAACAGACTGTAAAAAAAGTAGCTATAAAATTATGCAGTGTTGTTTATATTGCTAGTTTATTTTAATATTCAGTCGGTAATAAGAGAAAAAGCTCTTAATATTGATTCATAAATCGAAGTAGAAAATAAGATTATTTTTTATATAAATCCATTATATTAACTGAACAGCATATTTCATATTTTATATAATTTATTTATTTATTTTTTTTCAAAAACGTTTTTGTTGTACATTTCTGTTCATAATAAAATTCGAAGAGAAAGAAAGGTGTTTTAAGTGCTCATTTAAGATAAATCTACTCTGCTCCTTTAAATATAAATGTAACGTAACATTCTTAACATTTTCATGATTAAAATTTATACGTGAATTTAGAAAAATCATAACCAAAGTAATGTATATTAGTAATTTGTCAGTACAATCAATTAATAGCTTCTTATTTTTTGTTAGCAGAGTACATAATTCTACATTAATAAGAAAGAAGTAAAACTGTTATTACATAAAAGATCTTTCTTTCTTTCTTTTTTTTTTTTTTTTTTTTTTTTTTTAAGAAAAAACGTAATATAGTTTAGCATTTTATGGAATTACGTATTAAAAGTCCAGACAAAATAAACAACAGAAATACAATAATACAGGTCAAATTAGATAGATGGCGCTGCTCCTATCACGTCAAAATTGTTCCAAAGCGTTCAGTAGATTCCTGGCCCGATCCAAGACCGGTCCAGGATCAGTGACGTCATCGCCCGGTCGAATTGATCCATCTCGGGCGCTCTACTGAACACGCTCGTTATATTTCACTCATCCATAAAAATTGATTTTTAAAATCGTCTGCTTCTTTTATACTTTTATTTTAATAGAATTTTAATATAATTTAATTTATATATTATTAATTTTAGCATTTTTATCTTAAATAGCATTAGAAATAATATATATCATTTCTCCATTAAAATTTATAAAACCCTACAATAAAATTAATTTGTGCTTAATATCAACTCTACGAAAATTTTTATCAATCGCTCCAAATTTTGACCTAAGGTTCAAATCTCAGTCCTGTGGGTTTTTACATCGGCTACAACGTTTTCGTCTTTATTCGTAAATAATAATTTGACTGTATTAAATAGTTTACTGCAATATAATTCAACTTATAACTTAGTCACTGCAACGCGTGGCCGGGTCTGCTAGTATTCATATATATTACAATTGAGTTTTAATTATAGATATTCGTATTCATTATTTCTAAAATGTAAACACTTTTTAATTCGCACAAGATGTAACCCAGCTAAAAAAAAAATTCAGAAAAACTTAAAAAAAAAAAAAAAAAAAAAAGAAAGAAAAAAGAAAAAACTGTACGAAACTACAGATAATCTGAAGGTATTTGGAACAAAAAAAAAATTTAGGAGGGGAAAAAAATGCTTGCTTCCAAACTGCAAACTTTTTGCTTTTAAACTGCAGTCACTCTGCAAATTTTATGATTTTTGTTCCAAAAATCTTCAGATTATCTGCAGATTTTTTTTAGCTCGAAAAAATATTAAATGAGTATTAAATGACCCAAGCAGTATCATGAAAATATGGGCTTGTTACCAAAAGGCATTAAAAGGATGCATAATAAATCAGTTTATTTTCTAAGGTCATAAATTTAATATTTAAAATTTACACAGGAAAAAAAAAATCAATAGATCTGGAAAAGGGTTAGTGTTCAAATCACTTACACGCTTATTAAAACTATTTTCAGTTTTATTATTTAGCATTTTATTTGTATGTATTAGATAATTATTTTTTAAATGTGCAATCACAACAAAACTGTTTAAATATATTGTCTAAAATAAGCAAAATGCATCAAGATTTTTACCAATAATTGCAGGTGTCATCGTAGCTCTCTCTCTCTTTTTTTTTTAATATCACTATTTTTATAAAGCAATCTTCATAGTATTCAGTCGAAGGTAACTATGGCAAATTATTACTAAATTTTTCTATAAAATAAATAAATAAAATAAATAAAAAATAAAAAAATCTGGAAAAGACTTTCTAAGTGTGCAATTCTTTTTCATGTTTCTTAAAATAATTATTTACTATTAATTCTTAAAACACGTTTCTTAAACCATTAAGAGAAGAAATCGTGTAAATGATCTCTTCTGTTAGTGGTACTCTACCACTATTTCCAATTAGTGGTAGCATTTTATTTGTATATTTTGGGTAATTACTTTTTAAATGCAATCACAATGAAACTGTTTAAATATATTTTCCAATATAACAAAAATGCATCAATACTTTACCAATAGTCATAGGGATCAGCGCAGTCACTTTTTTGAATATCACCATTTTTATAAAGCAATCTTCGTATTATTCAGTCAAAAATAATTATATTATACGATTACTAAATTCCGTTATTAAAAAACAAATAAATAAATAAACCAAAAAAATAAGCGTGTCATCTTTTAAAATTTAATATAATTTTTTTTATTTACGGAATAAACACATGTAAAACTTACGATAAATCCTGAGAAACGTATCCAAGTATTCAACTCTTTGAACCGGTCAGATAAGAATCTCATTCCGAATTTCTTTGTCGACTGCTCTCCAAGCGTGTGCCGAAAGATCTGGGCGGAGCAAAAGAGACAACTAGCATTTCAACTTCTTCGACCGTTCGTTTAATTATCACCTCACGTATTAAAGTGAAAGGACGTTGTAGATTTCTTGTTTAGGAAAATAACGAGATCATAAAGAAGTGGTCAAGAGTAACGAGATCATAAAAATTTATCTTCGTAACCGATATCGTGTCGATTAACGATCGTTTTATTAAATATACAGTTCAATATTTTACTTGGAAATTTGCTTAAAATCTAAAATAAGTTTTAATTAGATAATTTTAAACTAGATTAAATGAATTTTTACGCATTCAATGATGAGAATAAAATTGTAATGAGCATTAATTAATTAAAATTAAAAATGAGAATAATAACAAAAATAACAACAAATTCATATTTATCTGTTTCGATTCTGTTCAAATCGCCAAAGTCGATGGCAAGACCAAGATCTTCTTTGGCTACGAACTTGACGGCTTGGCGAAATTAGCGATCAAATCTTGCGGAAAATATTGTTTAAGGATAGTCAAATTTAGTAAACCCTTTCTTAATTTTAACGGAGTTAATTGTTTTGCAAAATGCATCGTTTCTCGCTACTAATTTTTGCCAAAGAGAATAAAAATAGTCCATCTAAACTTGAGTGATTTTTATTAAACTCTAATCTGTGCTTTTGCCTTTCAGCGATTGTAATAAGGCCTGGAGTACTAGTCTTATCTCGGCGATATATATAATCCAATTATCGCGTCTTTTGTAACTGGAATAGCAGTTTTTTTTTTTTTTTTTTTTTTTTTGGTTTGTTTGTTTGCGTTTAGAAATGTTCGTGGACTGGAACCTGCTGGTTTATTTACGAGTCAGTTACCTCTTCCAAAAGTGTCAATGTTTTTATAACAATATCTATATTTCAACGGGTGTATAAGGATGTCATGTGGTGTCCACATAAGATTTTTTTTGTTAAAAGTGAAAATAAATAAATAAATAAATAAATAAAAAGAGAAAAATAAAGCAATCGACAACTGTGCTTTAAATTAACTTACATCTGTGATTCGTTTACATGGTATTGACGAGTTCTCTTGAAAAATATTCATATTGAAAGTTTGCACCTCCCTGGGAGGCAATACTCCTACAGACACAATTAATTCCTAATTTACTATTACTATTCTGAAACAAACATTTCATTTTCACAATGGCTCGTTAAAAATAATTTATCTGTGCACATTTTTTACGAAATTTTGTCCTCCACTGCCATATTAAATATTATAAACGAATAAGGAGCGAAACGCCACCTGTTGGGTAAATTTCATTAAAAGCCAATCGATTTCAACTTAAGTCAAGATACAATCAAACATAAACTTATACTAATTAATCAGCATATACGAAGCCTCAAAGTCTCATTTGCACTGCTCATCAGACAGCAGAACTTTTTTTTTTTTTCATATTATTTAAAATAATTACTGATATATGTATATATTATATTTAGTACAATAAAATAAGGAACACAAGCGAAACATACTATCAATACCAAAAACATCCAAAAGATTTATGTAAATATAAACAGGAATAATTAAAATCAATATGTATAAAAACCCCAATACACACCTTTTAATGAAAAGTAATACCCACTATTGCCAGTAATGATAAAATTATTATAGACAAGAGTAAAGAATTTTCACACAAACTGAAAACTCTAACAAATAAAAAGAACAGTGACACAAAAAAAAAAAAAAAAAAAAAAAAAAACTATTCTGGGAAAGTGCATTCGTTTTAGAGCAGAAAATCGCAAATTTGTACGTCCGATTTTGCAGCAAATCTTAAATATTACAGGAAATAATCTGTCATGTCACTTACATAACTTTCTCATACCCTGAAATTTAATACTATAAATACAGGTTTGAAATTAACAGGTAACATAACGAGTACTGTTATGTAAATCTATGTTAAAACAATTGAAATTAGGCTTCGGAAGTGTTTTATATGATAAGTAGTTCTGTGTGAGGAGGGCTAACCACCGTTTCATTACTGCACCTATATTTATATAGAATTTAAGTATGTTATAAAAATTGAAAGTTCACTTAAAATCAGACAACTTTCACGAGGAACATTCCTTGAAACTTATCAGTCTTGATCAAACTTTTTCAGCAACAAATTTATATTCATTTGAAAATACAACTTTTGGATCTCCTAAAATTATTCGTTTTTAAGTTACTCTAACAGACACAGACAAAGATCAAACTTTAAAAAACTTGACTTTGGTAATCAGGAAGCCTCAAAACGTGTAAATACACAAAAAACAAGGGATGAATATTTAGCTTAAAAACATACATTTATTTATCACATGCCTATGAGTAATTCATTTCCATTCCTGAACAGCTTTCCTGGACATGGTAAAATATTACAGTAAAGCATTTCCACTAACAATAAAAAAGAATGTTATCGCTTAAATATTTGTAACACAGTATATCTTTTGAAGAATATGTACTACAAATCACGTAGTGCACCTAAATAAAATCCTATAGTAATAATACACACCTGAAATGCACTTCCATCAATTTACAGCTATTGTTGCACTATAATCAAGTTCTTTTGTGTAGCCTTGTAAATGAACAGTGAATGATTTCCCTGCCAAATTCTACATGAGGCGTGTTTTTATGCATATCAAAAATATATATTCATTTCATTCGGTTTAGTGCAGTCTATAGATGTTAAACTCTACTTATCTGCAATTTTCCCCATATACGTAATGTATTTGAATACTCTTGAGTGTCCCTGTACACGAACAATTTGTTTTATCTCAACAAAAAACTTAGTGCAGCATCCCTATATGATACACATTTAGAACACCAAGTTTAGAATCTCTGCTGCTATTTGTTCTTGAGATATGTTGATAAGAGTCACACACACACACAGACACCAACCGCTAAAAACATGAATTTCGTATTCAGGGGACCTCAAGACGTGTAAATATAATAAAAACTTGTTTCGAAAATTTGACCCCAAAACAATACTTTCTCTACCTTATGGGTAAGAGAAAGTAAAAATAAAGAAAAATAAATATATAAATAAATAATAATAAAAACTATAAATGTTGTGTCACATGCATTGAAGTCGCACGAGGAGCTGAAATGTTTTATACATACTACATATATATATATAGATCTATTGTAACAAAAGAAGTAAAATGTAAAGACAAAACAGATGATAAAATGCTACGTGATTAACTAGTTACATAACCAGATACATTCTTGAGGGGAGCTGCTGCTCCCTGCTGTATTTATCTGTATATATGAATATATATATTTCCTTTTAAGTTATATCTTTGTATTAATTCCTTATTACTTAGAAATGCTTGTACCAATTTTGATGCCAAATGGTTGAATAGCATATCGGAATTCTTTTATGTACAGTCGGTAACAAAAGTATCCGAACTCTAGGAAAAATTCCTATATAAAAAAGTAGAGTTAATACTGTTTTGGTAAATAGATCCTGATCGAATCATGTTCTTAGTCAGTCAAATTCCATGATTCGACAAGGATTTGTTTAACAAAACAGTCTTAACTCTACTTTTCTTCAACAGGAATTTTTGCTAGTGTTCGGATACTTTTGTTACCGACTGTAGCTGTGTAAACTAATTGCTCATTCTGTGTCAACCATTTTCTATTGAATACGTTATATCAAACATTCTAATAATATATGTCAATTTCATTAAGTTGAATGAAGTGTAACCATACTAAAATATACTTAAAATAATCTGGTGTGTCACTCACACGACTTTCTCTTTCCCTGAAATTTAATACTATAAATACAGGTTGCAGATTAAAAGGTAAGATAACGAGTATTGTTACGTAAACCTGTGTTAAACAATTCATATTAGGCTTCTGAAGAGTTTTATATGATAATTAGTTCTGTGTGAGGGGGCTACCGCCCCCCTCAACTCCCCGTTTCATTAATGCACCTACATTTATGTAGAATTTAATTCCGTTATAAAAATATAATTCTATTTTTAAAAAATAATTTATTAAAATTATTATTTAAAAAATATATCTTTTATGATAATGCAGACGATTTCCATATTAGAGAAGTAGTATAACAGCAAATATCCAAAAAAGTCCATTTATTCTCAATATTTAAGAAAAAAAAAATACGATTTTTTTTTTCCTAAGGTTTTTTTTTTTTTTTTTTTTTTTTTTTTTCGTTAAAAGTAAAAAAAATCGATAACTTTGTTTTAAATTATCGCAGATCGGTAGTTCAACCATTCGTTTTAAAGGTATTGGCGAGCTCTTAATTTACTCCCCTCGAGGGGGGGGGGCAAGCTCCTACATACATACAATTTTTTTCCCCAGTTAACTATCTCTATTACAAAAAATATATATTCGTTTCATTTTGTTTATTGCAGTCTATAGACGTTAAACTCTACTTACCTGCAATTTCCCCCATAGACGTAATGTATTAGAATTCTCTTGATTGTCCTTGTACACGAACCATTTGCTTGATCTTAACGAAAAGCTTACTGTAGCATCCGTATATGATACACATTTAGAATACCAAGTTTGAACTTTCTGCCATAATTTGTTTTTGATATATGCTGATAACAGACAGACACACACACAGACACACACACAGACCATTTGCTAAAAACATGATTTTCGTATTCAGGGGACCTCAAAACGTGTAAATATAACAAAATTTCACTTTCGAAAATTTGACCCAAAAACAATACTTTCTCTACCTCATGGGTATGAGATGTAAAACAATACTTTACCTACCTTATGGGTAAGAGAAGTAAAAATTCAGTCTATAGACGTAATGGGATGAAATTCTTTTTTGTGCCCTTGTACACGAGCCACAAACATTTTGTACACAAATAAAAACTAATACGACTAATTTCGTGCGATCTAAAAATATTCGTACTAATTTTGACATCCCTTAAATTCTTTAACGTTATCGGAATTTTTTTTGTGTGGTTCTGTAGATAAGTATTAAGTATATGCACAATTAATTTAGTATGCTGAATACAGTGCAACCACGTTGAGATGCGTTTAATGAAATTCTATCCACAAGCTGTAATTATGAAAAGTATTTTCGTTTTTCCGTGTACACGAATCATAAATAAGATACAGACCGAACTACATACATCTGATTGTGCATAGCTCATGATTATGAGTACCATTTGCAAGTCAATCGTGATTTTTTTTTTCGGTCCCTATTGCGGTACATACAAATTCTGTCCATAGGCCATAATGATAAGAAAAACTTTGGTGTGTCCCTGTACACAAACTTCAAACAGAATAAACATTCAAAAAATGATAAAATACTGTTCAAAACATCTCAAAATGTGCAGATTTATCAAAAAATGAAAGTCGAAAATTTTCACGAATCCTGTGATTTCTTTTACAGTTGGTAGCAAAATTATTGAAGCGCGAGCAATAATTCCTATTTAAAAGATGTGCACCTAATACTATTTTGTTAAGTAAATATTTATCGAGTCATGATCTTAGCTTTATGCTGTTTATGAAAAAGCAAATTGATGATAAAAGCGATTAAAATATATAGATATATATATGAAAAAGGAGGATGTGTGCTTCAATAATTTTGCTGCCGACTGTACAATACTTTTCAATATATTCTTGTGTATATAGAAGAAAGTAAAAACGCATGTTTACAATAATTTGTAGCCTTTACACAAAGAGTTTCATGTTGAGAGAGAATATTATTTATACTGATATTACATATTACAGGTGTACAAATCATAGCTTCTAGTACATATTACAGAAATAAAGGTCCTTTAAAAGAAAATTGCATTGCAGCCCATCTGGTGGCAGAATAGTCAGCGGTCAACCTTTCAGTTCCAGGCTCTGGATTCGAATCCCAATTCAGGAAGAGATGTTCGTTGGTGTTTATAAACAATTTTAAGCCATAGGTCTCGGTCTGATGGGTCCTTATATGAAAAAATATTACCATAGAGCAATAACCCCCAAAACCAATTGCTTAATAATGGCATAAATTTAATCAAATCACAATACAACTAATATTATAATAGATTTGATTTTTTTAAAAAGTCGTTCGTGAAAGTAAGTTCAAACTGTTACTATGCTACAATACGTAAATAATTCAATTATCAGATTATATCTGTCAGTAGTCACTCAGCGCATTATAATTTTTTCCTCATGTTTCAAAACAGGCGAGTTCTTCGGCTATTTCAATAATTTTAGTATTTTGACTGTTATTTTCTAGTAATTTCTTTTATTCAAATACTTTTCCTGTTACTTTCGTCATTTTTTATATTTTTACACTTACTTTCCTTTAGTGACTTCTTTAATTTACAAATAATAAAATAATGATAAAGAAGCTACTAAAAAAATTCGAAAAAAAATTGATATAAAAGAAAGTATGCATATAATATATATGCACACACACATATGTATGTATATGTTGTCGTAAATACCCGAAATCCATTTTTAGGCGTAATTACTAGTAGAAACGCGGAGTATCTAGCGAATATTCGTAATTTCGTGTTCTTATTATATAGTTAAAACGGCTTATTATCGCGGAGGTTAGGAAATACACGAATAAAAATTTTAATTCAGCTATTTACAGAAATTTTCAGTTACACCCATCCTTACTATACATATAACAGTATCTTCTTAGCATGACTCGGTTGATAATGATCTATGCGCTGTTTAGTCACTTCTGGTCCACTGGATGATTTCCCAAGACTTGAGAAATGGATCTAAAGAATCTGGCAACGCCAACCTTCTCGTAGAAACGTACCCTTATTGTTTAGTCGAAACTTAATTTAATGTAACATTTTTTTTTTCTCTTTATTTATTAAAAGGATTGTTTGTTTTTTCCCTTTTCCCTTTCTCTTACCCATAGGGTCGAGAAAGTATTGTTTTAGGGTCAAATTTTCGAACGTGAGTTTTTGTTATATTTACATGTTCTAAGGTCCCCTGAATACGAAAATCATGTTTTTAGCGAATGGTCTGTGTGTCTGCCTGTCTGTGTGTGTGTTATCAGCATATCTCAAGAACAAATAGTAGCAGAAATTCCAAACTCGGTATTCTAAATGTGTATCATATAGGGATGCTACAGTAAGCTTTTCGTTGAGATGAAGCAAATGGTTCGTGTACAGGGACACTCAAAAGTATTCAAATACATTACGCTTTTGGGGGAAATTGCAGGTAAGTAGAGTTTAACATCTATAGACTGCACTAAATCAAGTGAAACGAATATATATTTTTTGTAATAGAGATAGTGAACTAGGAAAAAAATTTTGTGTATGTAGCAGCCTCGCCTTCCCCCTGGGGGGAGGGGGAAGCCCCCCCCCCCGCCCCTCGAGGAGAGTAAATTTTTATGATGGGTATCTTTCAAAAGAGCTCGCCAATACCTTTTAAACGAATGGTTTAACCATCGATCTGCGATAATTTAAAATAAAGTTATCGATTTTTTTCATTTTTAACAAACAATTTTTTTTTTAATGTAATATTGAGAATAAATTCAACTTTTTTTTATTTATATTTAGTGTTCTACCGCTTTTCTAATATCAGCATATGTGTTATCAGCATATTTCAAGAACAAATAGTAGCAGAAATTTCAAACTCGTTATTCTAAATGTGTATTATACAGGAATGCTACACTAAGCTTTTCGTTGAGATGAAGCAAATGGTTCCTGCACAGGGACACTCGAAAGTATTCAAATACATTACGTCTATGGGGGATATTGCAGGTAAATAAAGTTTAACATCTATACACTGTACTAAACTGAATGAAACGAATATGTACTTTTTGTAATAGAGATAGTCAACTGAGAAAAAATTTTGTGTATGTAGGAGCCTCGCCCCCCCCCCCCCCCCCACACACACACCAGGGTGGAAGTGACCCCTCGAGGGGAGTAAATTTTCATGATGGGTATCTTTCAAAAGAGCTCGCCAATACCTTTAAAATGAATGATTGAACAACCGTTCTGCGATAATTTAAAATAAAGTTATCGATTTTTTTTTCTTCATTTTTAACAAAACAAAACATTTTTTTTTTTTTTTTTTTTTTTTATGTAATATTAAGAATATATTAGACTTTTTTTTTTAATTTTGAGTGTTATACTACTTCTGTAATATGGAAATCGTCTGCATTATCATGGAATATAATTTTTTTAAATAATAATTTTAATAAATTATTTTTTTCTGAGTGAATATGTATAGGAAAATATAGAAGAAAGTGATGTGGTGGCCATAACACACTAGTTATTTGTTGTTAGTGGATGTGCTTTACTAGTAATATTTTACCATTTCCAGGAAAGCTGTTCGGGAATTGAAATAAATTCCTCATAGAGATATGGTAAATAATATATGTTTTAACCTAAATATTCATCACTTGTTTTATATATTTACACGTTTTGAGGCTTCCTGATTACCGTAGTCAAGTTTTTTAACGTTTGATCTTTGTCTGTGTCTCTTAGAGTAACTTAAAAAAGAATAATTTTAGGAGATCCAAATGTTGTATTTTGAAGTTAATATAAGTTTGTTACTGGAAACGTTTGATCAAGAATTATAAGTTTCAATGAATGTTGCGTGAAAATTGTCTGTATAATTATATGTAAACTTTTAATTTTAATAACAGAATTAAATTCTATATAAATGTAGGTGCATTAATGAAACGGGGAGTTGAAGGGGGCGGTAGTCCCCCTCACACAGAACTAATTATCATTTAAAACTCTTCCGAAGCCTAATTTGAATTGTTTAACACAGGTTTACGTAACAGTACTCGTTATCTTACCGCTTAATATCCAACCTGTATTTATAGTATTAAATTTCAGGGTAAGAGAAAGTCGTGTGAGTGACACGCCAGATTATTTATCCTAAAAAGTGAATAGAACTATTTTAAGTGTGTGACAAGAAAATTTTATTAATGCCTTACTAAATAGGAAAAATGCCAGACTAAATATACTGTTATGAACAGAGAGGTGCGTTATATCTTTTGTTTTCTTAATATTTTTATTATTTTTTAAATAATTTACCTTCATAAAATTTAGTTCAATACCAATATTATATATATATATATATATATATATATATATATATATATATATATTAAATGTTCTGATCCAATTCTTGAATTAAACAAAAGGTCAAAGAACACAGCAATTTAAATTTTACCAATTGTAATTAAATTTTTATATAAAAAGGCAAGACCTTTGAATCGAATATATACTGAGAAAAAAATATATATACCGCCTTTATCTAGAACGAATAAGTAGTCATTTTCTAAATGACTAAACTAGAAATATAGATTTCCGAACTATGCGTATAAGCTAAGCAAATAAACTGAATAGACTAAATGATCGAGATTTTATGGTGTATAAATTTCTATGTAATGAAACAATATTATGAATATTATGTATCCTTTGTATTTCAAGAAATTCTCACTTGATTTTCTAGAATTGGATTACTAACTCGAATTATAATTGCTAAATCTCGCCTCTTATTTTTGAATTTATTTGCAGAGATTAATAAATAAGTTTAAGAAGCAAATGTTTTTTTTCAGAGATTAATAAATAACAAAGTTTGACTCTTCGGAAATAGAGGTAAACATTCTAGAATTCTAATAGAGTTTCCTAGAGCTTGCTTTCAAAGGGGACTAGAATTTATAAGGATGTAATAGAATTTTTTTACTGGAGTCAAAATTTAGTTTGTAGTCAGTTGCAGAATTTTTTCTCTGTGTTATTTACTACCACAATCTCTGTCATTAAAAAAAAAATTTCTTTCCATATCTGAGTCGTAAGATCAGGATGAGGAAACTACACGAAAAATTGATAAGGAAAAATCTTCAAGGAAAAGAGCAATACCGTTTATTTATCTCTGCTTTTATATATATTAAAAAAAGTTTATTATATTTAAGTATAATCGTGTAATAACATTAAAACAGAGGTGACTTCTAAATACTCAAACATGCACCACATCAACAGGGTAATTTACCTATTAATTTTTCATCCAGTTCAGTGATAAATTATTATAATACAATAAATAAAACGGATAATTTTGCTTTAATTTAGAGAAATTGTACCAAAGTATAAAATGATATCATACTTAATTATTTCCTATATCACCTTAATAATTAACACTAAAGCTACGCTTTTCATAAGCATTACAAAAATTAAAATTTTAAAATTTTTTACAAAATTGGACATTTTAATTCTAACTTTTCTAATAAGATATAAAAGCATTTTATTCAAATCTACAATGTTCCCATTTGACAGGCCCACCAGTGGCCGAAAGGTTCTGCTCTAAAAACTGGTAGCCGTCAGGTGCCGGGTTCAGTATCAGGTTACGATTGTCGGTGCAGCCGTTCAGAGTTTTACGTGGTTTTCTCAGAAACTAGCGTATATATGATTAAAACCCCTTAGAAATACTTTCACGGGAGTCTCTGCCTCCAAGCCCCGGAGCCTAGTGCAGTCAAAAAGCTTTAACCCTAGCATCAACTTGTTTGCAGTACCCATGCCTTCTTTTTTAGCCTGACGAAGTGTCATCTTTTCTTTCGACTTGAAACAATTTTTGCGAGTTCTTGCATTTATGGTGTTTATTCAAAGTTTTGTACTTATAACATTCGACAAATTTCCTTTCACTAAATTTTTAGAGTATTTAAATCATCAAATCTTAATATCAGGTTACTTATACAATATATATATATATATATATATATATATATATATATATATATATATTATACGATTTTTTTTTTTCTGGTAAACACTTCATATTTCACACTTCATATTTCAATTAATATCTTTTTAAGTGTAAATTATGATTTTATGTTATAACTTCTAAAATTTTACTTGATTTAGATTGAATAAAAATCTGATTTAAAGATAAATGAGTAGCTTAAGCTAACTTATCCTTTTTTACCAGTATATTTATAGTTTTTACCCATTTAAAATTATTATAAGTACATTTAAAATACTAAAACTTTTACAGATATTTCAGAATAGCCTTCATATATATGAATGTTTAATAGAACCTACTTAAAAAAAATTGGGGATTTTTTTTTTTTTGGGGGGGGGGGAGGGGGGTGCATGTAAAAATTTGAAAAAAATATTATCTTTGTTGTATTTTTATTTTTTATTTATTTATTTTTTTGTTAAAGTTATTGCAAAATATATCCCTAATTTTTTTAAGTAGTTATTGTATATTAAAAAAAAAAGTATTAAGTATTTTTGAAATATTTGTACAAGTTTTAGCCTTTCGAAGATTATGAATTCATGAAGAATTGCATACTGAGGAAAAGCAATTTAAAGATTTTAAATCTGTAAAAAAATGTATCAAAAACCATAAAAGTTGTTGCCTGAATATATATTTTATTTTACAGCTAGGTCAAAATTAGCACTGGCCATCGGCCACATGGCCACTTATTGCTAAAAAGGGGCCACTAATAAATTTGCTTTTGATGGCCAACGCAATAGCCACTTTTCTGGGTGCCTGTTGCGTTGTTTTGGAAAGTATTTCTCAGTTTCCAACCATTGATTGATTTCGGCTGAAACCCTGTATATTAATATATAGTTATTTTCAGAAAATGTTCTTTTTATTATTCAATTACAATTTGCAGCTGCTATGAATAATTTATTCAACTCATTAGCACCGCAAAATTAGAAGATTGTCATTTTTGTTTTTTGTTTTTACTTTCCGAACACTAAAGTGAGGAAAGTATTATAATCATGTCAAAAATCCGAATTCGAGATTTTGATGTTTCTATACGTTTTGAGGTCCCCTGAGTCCGTTTTCACTATTTTTACGATGATGTATGTATGTGTGTGTGTATGTGTGTATGTGTGTATGTCTGTGAGTGAACACGCTAGCGTCTAAACGCTTTGTTCAATTAACATGAAAGTTGGTACGCATATTGTAAGTCACCATAGTACGAACCCTATAGGTTTTGGTGAATCTAGCACTTATATTTTTTTTACAGGGACACAAAGAAAAATTCTTTATCATTATGGCCTATGGGAACAAAATCTTAAAAGTGCGATAGCATCTAAACGCCTTATTCAATTGAACAAAAAATTTATACACATATTATAGGTCACAAATACTCAATCTGTATAGATTTTGGAGAATCTAGCACTTATAGTTTTTTTTACAGGGACACAAAGAAAAATTCTTTATCATACATTATGCCTATGGGGCCAAATTTTTAAAAGTGTGATAGCGTCTAAACGCCTTATTAATCTGAGCAAAAAATTTGTACACATGTTATAGATCACAGTTGAACTAACTGTATAGACTTTGGTGAATCTAGCACTTACAGTTTTTTTACAGGGACACAAAGAAAAATTCTTTATCATTATGGCCTATGGGATTAAATTTTTAAAAGTACGATAGCATCTAAACGCCTTATTGAATTGAGCTGAAAATTTATATGAGTATTATAAATCACTGTTGCACTAACTATAAGCATTTTGGTGAATTTAGCATTTATAGGTTTTTACAGGGATACAACGAAAAATTCTTTATCATTATGATCTATGGGCTCAAAGTTCAGTAGCGTTAAATAAAACATCGTGTAATAGATGGAGAAAAATACTCAAACACTCCATTATGGTTTTCTCTCTTTTGTTTGTTTAACAACTCCTCTTTCTTTACTTTATCTACAAAACTGTTAATTACTCAATGTTCGGAAAGTCGAGTGGAGTCACTCCAGATTTTTTTATTTATAAATTTGCTTTATTCTTTTATTTTACTTTTCAGAATTTTCAGAAGCCTTGCTAATTTATAAGATTATCTAAAAATATATCTTAAATTCAATTACATCACTGATTTCAGCAGAAAAAGACACCTGAGAAAAATGTTATTCTGAAATTTGTATTTTTATTTATTTATATATTTATTTTTGTAGTATTTAACTAAATACTTGTTTTGCTTTATTAATGCCAGTCAATTACCAGTGGAAGTGTCTCTTAATAATTTTGTAAAAAGTATCTATAATTTGATTATTACTTGCATATTTATTTTGATTATATGATTTTATATGGCTACTAATTTATACAGTTTTTTTAAACATATCGTTGTCTTTATCTTTTCTAATAATAATAATAATAATAATAATAATAATAATAAATGGCCAGTGAAAAATCTGCATCTGGTGGTCACTGGCCACTACTGGATTTTACAAATTTCACCCTTTATTTTATAGACAAAAGATTTTAGAGATTTTTTTTTAGAATGAACATTTAGAACCATTTTAATGCTGCTTTTCAGTCTGAACTTTGGGCTTTGTGGCATATTTCCTAGTTTAAGCCTTAATTTTAATTTTAATGCTAAAAATAGGTACTACATAACATTATCCATAAATTAGAAAATCGAATTTTTTTCTCTTTTTCCCTATATCGTTACAAGAATTTAGAGTAAAATGCGTCCAAAGGACTTGTTTTAGACGATTTACGGAGTTGAAGGTTGGAAATGTTAAAACTAAGTATTTTAACTTCCACACATTGGAGACAGAAAATGGTTTATGAGACTGTTGAAAAAATATGACTATTTAATGACAGTTTATCGCGAATAAAAAGTAACGAATAATTTTCTTAATCTTCATATAATACATTTAACTTAATCGTTTCATCAAGCATATGTCAGGCTAAATACACTCATGTCCATAAATTAAGGATAATGCTAGCTGAGGGAAATAAAGGTTCAGAAGCAAAACAAACGTGACTTATTCATAAAGTCCATTTATTAAACAAAAGATCAAGAACAAAAAAAGGTAGTTTATGTAGGATACCATTTATAAAACTACGATTTTTGCTCCCTGAAGCAATTACAAAAAATATCTCCCTTACAAAAACTTAACATTACATGGTTGGTATGATGGTTAATTCATTCTATGTCTCTCATATGATGAAATACTGTCCTTACAACGCCTAGGAATGCTGAGTGTTAAATTATTGATATGATCTTGGGGAAGGTTACTCTACACAGTAAGCAATGCTCTCCAAAGTTCCGGTACACATGTAGGAGGTAGTTGACAGACTACAAATCGTTGGAAAAGCATGTCCTGCACATGCTCTATCGAATTTTAGTCAGGTGAGAATGCTGGCCATTCCATGCGGGTGATAGCTTCAGATTGTAGGCATCCGTGTACAACGTTTGCACGGTGAGGACACGCATTGTCATCCATAAACACAAATTCTGGGCTCATGGCACCCCTAAACAAACGTACATGTTGTTCCCGAATGATGTCCCGATAAATTTGGCCTATCATTCTTCCGATTTGAACATGCAGATCTGTTCTGGTGAACAATCACCCCCCCCCCCCAAACGAGCACGGTACCTGGCGTTCTACATATGAAAGTCTGGCGTGAATCACACTGCAAGCTAAACCTGGACTCGTCGGAAAACATCACACAAGCTCACTGTGCCGCTGTCCACATTGCATGTTCTCTACTCCAAGTTAACCGCTGGCACAGTGCATTGCCTTGAGTGGAACACACCTAACAGGCCTGCGAGCATATAGACCAATATCTCCCAAACGTCTAAACACGGTTTGTCTTGAAACTGTGGCACTCGTGGCTTCAGACAGCTGACGAGACAGGTCTGATGCTGTGCTTTATTTGCTTATTTTGAGAGTTACTGCAAAATACCGGTGGTCATTCGGCATTGTAACTCGGGGCCGACTAGTACTGTAACGTCGACTGGCATTTTCATCATTTTAGAATCGTTGCCAAAGCCTAGAGATGACATTTTGGACGACTCTAAGTTCCCCCGATACTTCTATCTGAGTACGCCCACATTCTAGTCGGCCGATAATTCTCCCACATAAAAAATTATCTGCATGCGTCCTCTGTGTCATAACCTTTCGGTTGTGGCACTGAGCGGCACACAGAACGCTTGTGAACAATTTTCCTTCTTTGCTCCCATTCCTTATCTACCTCCATCTTACACTTTCGGCATTGTAACATCATATCGGAGTCATCTGATGGCTTCCTATAATTTGCATATTATTCTTAAAGATGTGTGTGGTATTTCTACAGGTGAAATTTTTGCATTAAAGTTCGATTTCAGTGTGAATCTGAATTATCCTTAATTTATGGACATGAGTGTAATTCTATAAAGTTTGGAATAATTTTATGATTTCCATTGAGATAAAGGTATATAATTTCATGTGCTATATATTATGACATTTTACAACCTGCATTGGAATAAAGACATTATTTTAAAAGAAATAGCTTTCATCAGCATAACTGTTTATGTAAGTTATAGAGTGTTTTCAAATATAATTTTAAGTGTAAACATTTATCTTCTGATTTTAAAGAAGATTTTTAAAATCCTCTTTCCGGAAAAAAAAAGCTACCAAACTTAGTAGAAAGATTAAAAATAAATTTAGCCCATTTCATTGACACTTTTCAATAAAAGTGCAAAGTATTTATTTGATTTTGGCTCTTTTCTCTGTCCGTCCATCTCTTTGTTTTCTGCCTGTCACACATCGAATCCCATGTATTTTTCGAATACACCTTGAAATTGATTTACGTTATTTAGGTTCACTATGATATGTTCTCAATTAAGAAATGGTATCATTAGCATAACAAAACTTTGTATACAGGACTCATAAACTTACTGTAAAAAATAGCGATTTATAGCAAAGGTTTTTTTAAAGCATATTTTAAACAGCATAAAATATGATAAAATTAACGCTATTCATTTTCACATAACAAGTTTTCTACAAAAATAGAGAGACGCTACAAGAATAGAGATTAGTGTTAATAAACGTGGTTTGTTGTAGTACACAAATTATTCAGATGCGTTATGAGATAAAAGTGGAAATTGCTCGAAGAGCATTTTAAGGTTTTTTTTTTTTTTATGAGAGGTCTTTTTTTTATATATATATATTGTATATTTTTAGTACATTAAATGAGGTGTTTTCTATTTTCAGACAGTACACAGGTTACACAACATCATTTTTATATGCATTTTTTACTTCAAAATGAGTTTACGAGGGTTGCTATTTATATTTCTGGCCTTGGCAACAGTAAGTGTTGCTAGGCGACCGCAGACCATTTTAATCAAAAGTTTGATATTTTTAAACGTAAATTCAGCAGACGATTTACCATTATAGCTTTATTTGTGTTGTTGACAGTAAATTGAAAAGTTCTTCTCTTTCAAAACATGGAATTGAATCGTGAAAATTTTCGTGCGATTATTTTTCATAACTTTCGACGTGGATTGTCAAGACAAGAGTGCTTCGATGAACTTAATTCTTTATACAGCGATAAAGCGCCATCCTGCAGCACTGTAAAAAATTGGTATAACGAATTTAATCGTGGTCGATGTTCGATCCAGGACGAATCCCGTGCAGGTCGTCCAAAATCCGTTGTTGTACCAGAAAAGATCGATGCTGTGCGTGAACTCATAAAGCAAGATAGTCATGTGACATACCGTGAGATTGAGGCGTCTTTGGAAATTAGTATGACTAGCATCAATAAAATATTGCATGAACATTTGAGCGTAAAAAAAATTTGTTCGCGTTGGATCCCGCATAATCTGACAAACACTCAAAAAAAGGCTCGTGTCGATTGGTGCAAGGAAATGTTGTAAAAATACGTTCAAGGTACATCAAAGGCTGTGTATAACACCTACACAGGTGACGAATCATGGATCTATGCATATGAGCCGGAAACAAAACAGCAATCAACTGTATGGGTCTTCCAAGGCGAGGCAAAACCAACAAAAGTTGTTCGAGGAAGAAGCACATCGAACAAATGATTGCCTGTTTCTTCGGCATTAACGGTCATGTGGCAACAGTGGCGTTAGAGCAACGCAGGACGGTCAATTCTGAATGGTACACGACCATTTGTTTGCCAGAAGTCATCGGAGAAATTCGAAAAAAGCAGAAGAACAGGCGAATCATTCTTCATCATGACAATGCGAGCTCTCACACATCGACTCAAACAAATGCATTTCTGACTGAGCGAAAGATCGAACTGATGGGTCATCCGCCGTACAGCCCTGATTTGGCACCCAATGACTTCTTCTTATTCCCACACATCAAAAATAAATTACGTGGACAACGATTTTCGACCCCGAAGAAGCGGTTGATGCATTCAAAACGCATGTTTTGGAGTTACCTCAATCGGACTGGAAAAAGTGCTTTGAAAATTGGTTCAAACGCATGCAAAAGTGTATTGATCATCATGGAGAATATTTTGAAAAACAATAAAACCAATTTCGATCCTACATATTTGTTTTTTCATTATTAGGACAGAAATATAAATAGCAACCCTCGTATATACAATTTGCTACTACTTAAGCCCAATTTTAAATTTCAACAAAATTTTTTAAATACTTCATTTTATAGTTGCAAAGTTGTGCTTTTCATGTTGTATTAAAAATAAATATTAAAATCAAAATAATCAAAATAATCAAAAATTTAATCAAAAATAATATTAATTGTTAGCCTGCATTGTATTACAATTTTAATTTTGTGATCATTTTCAGGCTGCTTTAATTACTTATTTGATAATTATTACTTCCTTCAATATTCAATGGAAGAAAGTATTGGATTCGTAAAAATTTTCGACCTCGGGTTTTTGATGGATTTACATCTTTTGAGAGTTGTAGAACACGATTTGACCATTTTTAGAAAATGTCTATTTGTCTGTCAGTCTGTGTGTGTGAGAGAGAGACAAAATTTTGTGGTAACTGTATCTCAGGAACTACTGCACAGAATTTCATACAAATTGGTATGTAGTTGTACCTTGACATAAATTAGTGTCTATCAACTTTTGGTAAAAATAGTCTTACAGGTTGCGTTGCCATCCCGCTTTTTCTAAATTTTTAACATGGTGATACTGGACAAAACTTTGTATAAATGTGCATAAAGAGAATTATTTTTTAGTGATCACTATGAAATTTACAAGAATTATTTATAATACAGAGGCTGTTCGCACATTTTTTAGACGATTTTATTTCGCAGTAAGAAAAAATCGTTTGCATGGAGAATTTTATTTTTACAACAGTTATATTTTTAGAAGTTTTATTTATCTTCTGATATTTAGAATTTTTGTTTAGATGCAAAAATGCGCTTTTAAAAAGGCAGTGGATGGAAGGATAGGTTTCCGCTCTTTCCAAAAAGAGTTTTTAGTGAAATCTTTATAAAAAGCATTTATCAGAAGAAAAATTGAAAAATGTCGCAACAATAGATGAATCTTGGGTCTATTTAAGTGGTTGCAATAAAAAACGATCAATTTATTATCACAAAAGTGGAGAAAAAATTTTTTGCTACATGGTTCAAAGCATCAAAAGAAAGTTTTTCTAAAGGATTTATGATTGCCACTGGTTTTTCATACAAGCGCAAGATAAAAGCAAAAAAAGTGTGACAAAAATGTCAAAATCAGCTCTAAATACTATCAAGAACATATTTTAATTCCAATTTTTAAAAATGAAAATCCAGATCTTTATCCACAATGCTATCAATCCGTTGAACTGTATCAAGACAAAACAAGCAGACACACATCGCAATCCGCAATTGCTTTTCTAGAAAAAAATGGAACAAAAAAACGGGAATTAAAACCATACCCTTTACTGATATTCCTGCTAAATCTCCTGATGTATCACTGTTGGATTTTTGTGGTTTTTGACTCTTAAAATCAACATTATCCAAACACCGACTACAACGCTTTGTGGACTTTGGAAAGTTGTTCAAGAGGAGTAGAAAAATATACCTCTTCCGATATTATAAAAAGCATTATTATCATAGAAATTACGATGTAGAATGATAGTTAAGAACAAGGGCTATCAAACTGAACAATTAAAACACGAAATATGAGTGAAATTGCTTCAGTACACTCCATCAAAATCGTCTAAAAAATGTGCGAACAGCCTCTGTAGAGATAGTCAAACGGGGAAAATTTTTTTGTATGTGTAGGAGCCTCGCCAACCCCCCTGGGAAGGAATTCCCCCCTCGAGGGGAGTAAATTTTCATGATAGGTATCTTTCAAAAGAGCTCGCCAATACCTTTAAAACGAATGGTTCAACCTTCGATCTGCAATAATTTAAAATATAGTTATCGATATTTTTCATTTTTAACCAAAAAAAAAAAAAAAAATATTTATTTATTTATTTATTTATTTTTATTATTATTATTTTTTTTAATGTAATATTGACAATAAAATTGACTTTTTTTTGGATATTTAGTGTTGTACTACTTCTCTAATATGGAAATCGTCTGCATTATCATGAAAGATAATTTTTTGAAATAATAATTTTAATAAATTATTTTTACTGAGTGAATTTGTATAGGAAAATATAGAAGAAAGTCATGTGGTAGCCACAACATACTAGTTTTGGTTTGATTTTGGTAGCTCTGGAGACTGATCATAGTAATTGTTTAAACTAATAATAATCTTAAAATTAAATAATTGAAAAGCTTTAATATTTATTACTTTCTTCTATATGTAATATAGAGAAAGTATCGGATTCGTGAAAATTTTCGACCTCCGTATTTTGATGGATTTACACGTGTTGGAATGTCCAGAACACGAATTGATAGTTTTTAGAAAATGTTTGTCTGTCTGTCTGTATCACTTTTTTGTGGACGCTGAATGAAATTTAACCAAACTTGGTATTTAGTTGCACCATGACATAAACTGGTGCTGATTAGATTTGGGGATCAATCGCTCAACAAGTGGCGCTGTGATCACATTTTATGCAAACTTTTAACATGACAGTATAAGACAAAATTTCGTATAAATGTGCATAATGAGAGTTATTTTAAACTTGTGATTGTAAAATTAATATGAATTATTGATAATAGTAGTAGTTAACTAGGAAAAAAATTTTGTGCATGTGGGGGCATCGGTTATCCCCCCCTTTGGGGAAGTACCCCCCCCTCCCCCCGGGGAGTAAATTTTCAAGATGGGTATCTTTCGAAAGGTCTCGTTGATAATAGTAATAGTTAACTAGGAAAAAAAAATTGTGCATGGGGCGGCATCGATCCCCCCCCGGGGGGTAAAGTTTCAAGATGGGTATCTTTCGAAAGGTCTCGTCAATACCTATAAAATGAATGGTTGAACTACAAATCTGTGATAATTTAAAACAAAGTTATCGATTTTTTTTTTTGTTGTTGTTGTTACTTTTAACGAAAAAAAAAATCTTTTTTTTTTTTTTTTTTTTTTTTTTTTTAACGAAATTTAACCACACTTGGTATTTAGTTGGTCCCCGACATAAACTGGTGCTGATCACATTTGGGGATCAATCGCTCAACAGGTGGCACTGTGATACCATTTTTTCTAAATTTTAACATGGCAGAATAGGACAAAATTTCGTGTAAATGTACATAATTAGAGTTTAACTTGTGATTGTAAAATTAATATGAATTATTGATAATAATAGTGGTTAACGGGGAAAAAAATTCTGTGCATGTGGGGGCATCGTTACTCCCCCCCCCCCCAGGTGTAACTTGTAAAAAGCGTATTCCGAATTTGTTTGAATTTTGATGTGAATACAGACCACATAAGGATCTCAATGAAGTTTATTAATGAACTATATCCGCCATTTTTAATAAAGTGGCAGGTATCTTAAGTTAAGCGGTGCCACTCTAAATCAGGCTACCAATTGAAAATTTAAAATCATAATAACTTCTGAAATAATTCTCCAAATCGAACCAAATTTGGACAGTATCATAACTTATCTTATAAATATCTTAGATGAGTTTTTTAACCAAGTTGCTTCGTCATTTTGATTTCAAGTGAAGACCACTTGAAAATTTCAAATTCAAATTGTAAAAAGCGTATTTAGAATTTGTTTGAATTTTGATGTATACATTACATAGATTACAGAAGTGTCTCAATGAACTTTATCCGCCATTTTTAATAAAGTGGCGGATATCATAAGTTAAGCAGGACCACTTGAAATCAGGCTACCACTTGAACATTTAAAATCATGATAATTTCCGAAATAATACTCCAAATCAAACGAAATTTGGACAGTGCGTTAACTTATCTTATAAATATCTTGGATGCGTTTCTTATCCAAGTTGATCCAACATTTTATTTTCAAGTGGAGACCACTTGAAAATTTCAAATTCAATTTGTAAAAAGCATATTCCGAATTTATTTGAATTTTCATGTACACATAGACCATAGAAGTGTCTCAATCAACTTTATTAATAAACTTTCTCTGTCATTTTTAACAAAGTGCGGATGTTATAAACTTAGCGAGACAACTTGAAATTAGGCTACCACTTGAAAATTTATAAACATGATAACTTTTTAAATTCTAATTCAATTCGAACCAAAGATGAATAGTAATCTTATCATATAATAATCTTGGATAAGTTCAGTGGACAATTTGTTCAAACATCTTGTTTCCAAGTTGCAGCCACTTGAAATCACACTGCCACTTGAAAATATGCCATCACGATAACTTTTAAAGTACTAAACTGATTCAAATAAAACTTGGATAGTGAACTTATGGTGCACATATCTTGGATAAGTTCACTTGGTGACTTAATACGTAATTTTATTTCCAAGTGGCGGCCACTTGAAAATTTGTCATTATGGTAACTTTAGTAATACTGAATGAATTCGCATCAAATTTGGGTGATGGATTTATCATTCAAATATCTCAGATAAGTTCGCGGGTCATGTCACTCCGACTTTTTTTCCAAGTGATGCCATTTGAAAATCTCTTATGACGATAATTTTTGAAATACTGATTTAATTTGAACTAGAACTGGACAATGAACTTATCGTACAAATATATTGGTGATTTAACTGGGCAAGTTGCTTCGCCATTTTGTTTCGATGTTGCAGGCACTTATACTATCACTTGAATATTTTCCAGAACAATAACTTTTGAAACACTGCACTAATTTGAACCACAGTTGGACAGTGAACCTATGCTTTAAATATCTTGGATGTGTTTTCTCGGCAACTTGCTCCGCTCTATTGTTTCCAGATGTCGGCCACTTGAAAATTTGTTATCAAGGTAACTTTTGAAATACTTAATCAATTCAAACCAAAGTTGAAAAATTGATTTATCACTCCAATAACTATGATTTCGGTGGGCAAGTTTATTTCCAAGTTGCGTCTACTTGAACGCTGCCACTTAAGACTTTGTTATCGCAATAACTTTTTAAATACCAAGTTTATTTGAACCAAAGTTGGACAGTGGACTTATTTTACAAATATTGTTGCGTACTTCCGGGTTCGTAAGTTTTGAGAATGAAAGGCGAAAATTGCAAAAATTCAGTAGTTTATTTACAGAAAATTCCAGAAGAATACAGATCTATAAACCAGGTATCAACTTCAGTTTCACCAGTAAACACAGCTTAAATAACAGCTGTTAACAACAAATTCACAGTGCAAATAGTAAACATTAACATAAATCAAGGCTCATTTAGAGAGGCTCAGAACTCCTTCAATAGCAATGTTTGGCGAAACTCAACTGCGACTGACTGACTCGTCGCGTTCGTCCACCTTTTATACCCCTTTATCGAAACCAGAAAAATCTAAAAATTTCACGTAACTGGTGAACCAATCACGTTACAACGTCCATCTTTGGTACATCGATAATAAGGATTTTCTCGCAAAAAGACGCCAAAAATGTCGCCAATGGGAAAATTTTGCCAAATTTAGCGCCAAATCCATTACCTCCCTTATTGGAACTTTTTAATGCGTTTTTAAGGGAAATTTAGGCTATTTTAATGCGAAAACAAACTAGAAACGCAGAAAATTAACATTTTATTAACTTACTAAGCCTCTTTGAAAGAATTTCTTAAAAAAAAAAAAAAAAATATTTTCAAATTTGCTACATTATTTTAGATTAATTAGTTCACTGAGCAACTTTCTCTGCCATTTTGATCCAAGTAGCAGCACCTTAATTTTTCAACACGATGACTTTTGAGATTCTGAATTAATTCCAACTACATTTGTACAGTAATCTTATCTCACAAATGCATTTGATATAATTGTCATCTTGGCCCACCATCTTGTTTCCAAGCGATGCCACTTGAAAATTTTAAATTCACATAAAAAGGTATTTATGAACCAATTTGCTTAAAACTCCATATGTAGATAGCCTACATCAATATTTCTACTAAGTCCATTAATAATTTGTAGCCGCCATTTTGAAACAAAATGACTTCTACTTGATAAGGAAAAAGAAATCAACCTACCCTTCCGAATAAGCTGGAAGGACTTGTTTAAATTTTGGCGTTGAAATAAACCGAATGTTTTTCGGTAAGAAGTTTAATTTAGAAACAGCCATTTTAAATTCCACAAAATAATTTCCGATACGTTATGGTTTATGGGTAATGGTAAAAAATAGTTACGGGCAAAAAATGGTAATCGTGACGGATATAATAATAGAACTTATATTAATGCCTAAAGTAATTATGATTTGTGTACAAACATAATTGGTATAGAGAAAATATTAATTTACGCCAGTATCTTCAGTTATATTATTGCCTTTATCTGTGGATTTTCCCCAAAGCTTTTACAAGAAAGTAAATTATTATGTAAAAATAAAAAAATTCATTATAAAACATTTGAGAGCATTAAACTTTACACGTATTTACCATAATATTAATATATATATATATCTTTTCGAAAATCAGAGAAAAAAAGTATTATCATTATTTTATTTATTTGATATTTAAAAGTTATTTTTACACTCATATATATATTATATATATACATAAATATATATATACATATATGATGGTATATGATGGTAACCATACATATATGTACACACTCACCTTATTTGCATGCAGCATTCATTCTATGCCTTTGAAAAAGTAATGATGTTGTATGTGTTAATATCAGGATGCTCCGTTTTTAGTAATCTTTATTCATGATTTTCCCCCCTAGTTCTTCATGTAATAATTTCATATATTGCAATGTTTGAAAACGTTTTCAATATAAACATATGTATATATATAAAGAGTTTTAACTACACGCATGCTGCCTTTTTATTTACATTTCTTCATAATTATGTACCTGCATTAAAAGTGTTTTCTCTCTCCTTTTTTTTTTTTTTTTTTTTTTTTTTCATGCCTATATATTAATTTAATGTTCCTACTCATCCTTTCCCAAAAAATGAATAGTTAAAAATAAATGGGAATGTACTACATTTCTAAAACCATTACTGAGAAAAGCAACTTACACTAAGAGTAGAAAATTAAAAATTACTAATCGCTTACTAAATAATAACCAAGTGAAAAATGTGTGGCGATTGTGGCGAAAAACGTTCCTTGGGACCTACAACGAACATGCCGAGAAGTTTCCGTGGAGGAAACTTCCCGGTACCAAATTACCAAGATCTCGGCACTCACGTTTTCAAGACTCATATTTTGACCTACAACGAAAGTATTGGAAGCCGGTAATGGAAGCCCAGTGTGGCGATATAAAACTTTATCGTTACCGGATACTGTTGACCAATCACAGTGAATCAAAAGCGAATATGCCCAACGTTGTCAGAAATTTTAAATAAGAACAGATTTAAAAAAAAAAAAAAAAAAAAAAAAAGCAAAAAATATGTAAAAAAGTTATACTTTTTGAAAAGAACCTTCAAAACTATTAATTTTTTGTGCGAACACTATGCACATATAATCATTAGTTTTAAAGTTATTCGACTGGAAAGTTCACGAGTCACAAAAGGACACTTTGACAACTGCATTATTAAGCGAAAGAAACAGTCTAAAATTAAAGGCTAAAGAATAATTTTCTAAAAAATAATCAATTTTGAAGTATTCAGAGCTATAACTTTTAAGCTAAACCATGTAAATTCAGAGTTTATAATGAAAGAATCGTGAAGATTCTATTTAAGGACTGTAAAATATAATAATTTAAAACCCAATGCAAATCCCTATAGGTAGCCAGAAGCGCAGTGGTAGCGTAACTTTCTGCAACCTAACGGTTCCCAGGTTCTATCCCCGATAAGTCCTTTTTTTCTTTTTCTTATAAAAAACGTAGAATATTTGTTGTCATCAAAATTTAAATGTTTACTTTTAAACAAATTAATTTAATTTGTAAATACTTTTTATTTAACTGAAAAAAAAGTTAAGTTAAATTTAATTAATTATGAAATAGAAAATAATTACTAAATTAAATCAGAAATTACACAAATATTCAGCAAGGAATAAAAAATAAATAATTAAGTAATAAATAATTTATATATATATATATATATATATATATATATATATATATATAAAATAAGGTTAAAAGTTTAATCTTTGATTAATAATGATTTTTTATTTATAAGCAGAAGTGTGTGTGTATTTATAATATTTTCTTTGTAATATTTTAGCAAAATATTACAAAGAAATTTAAGAAATTGTATTTTCAAAATTAAAAAGTTACAATTCTTTTTCTGATTAATAATGACTATAAAAGTAGAAATATTATCGAAGTGAAAGTATTTACATTTAAAAATTTTATTACAATTAAAAAAAAAAGGGGGAGGGGATCTTTTTTTTTTTTCTATTTATTAAATTAATTATTCATATCCTCTTTGTTAGTAATACTTAAAAAAATGGGGAGGGGCGGGGGAGAAAGAAAGAAAATTAAGAAGTGTTATATATATATATATATATATATATTTAAAGAATATCTTTACAGGGCATATTTTGTTAAAAAAAAAAAAAAAACTATGTCTTTGCAAGCTTTGACTATTTTATTTCAAAGGAAAAGAAACTACTTTTTTCTTCTTTTTGTGTGTATGTTGAAATTAATTAATAATTTATGAGAAAGTAATTATTAAATCAAATTAAGAATTATGCACTCATCAGCAAAGAATAAAAAGGAAAAATAATCTATTTATTTAGTAATGATAACAATCAGAAGTAAAATAAAACGATCAAGCAATTTATTACCATGTTTTTATTAATTTCTATTCTTGTTTGTTTGTTTGTTTGTCCGGTACAAACCTTGCAATCGAATTTTAACTAACTTCCTTACTAGCTAGACATTTGAAATTTTCACAGTAGCTCAGAACTCGGAGACAACAAAATACTTCGATGTCCGATTTTCGAACTTTTGATTAGTTTTCTTATAATTAATTAAAATACGAAAATAATAACATCCTAATAGCGTTAAAATAGCCATTAAAATCTTAGCTATTATTTAATTTTTGCCAAAAAAATTTTACCAGTTCATCTTCTTTCGACATAAAAATAAATACATTTAATTAAACGTGAACGTTAAAAAAATTATAAAAAGTTAATATATGCATCTCACAAAAATTGCCGTCATATCACTTTAAAAATTTTATGCACATTGATAAGAGCTCTATGATTCATCAGAAAATTTAAAATATGGTATATAAAAAGTTTTTTTTATCTTATAATTATTTTTAAATTATTGTTTTGCAATTGAAATATATATATGTATACATATTTGTTTATTTTATAACTAGTATATAACCCCGTCAAAAATGACGGGATGTGAAATCAGTTAAGGTAGCGAATCAACGAATGCTTTGCCAGCTTCGCTGGACACTATATTTAAAGTTGACTAATGTGCAAGTTGCACCTGACGGGACTAATATGCAAGTTGTACCTGGCGGGACTAATGTGCAAGTTGCACCGAACGAGCAAACTATTTTTTTAATGAAAATACCTACTAACCCTGGACGGCAGGTCTAATATAACGTATCATATTTATCTTATTTATCTCAGTACTTATTTCGGTTCCTTCTTCAACTCATTTTAATAAGTATTTTTTATATGCATGGGCAAATTTAATATTTTTTAATTTTTAATTTTTCGCTTGAAAACTTATGCGTCTTATTTTATATGAATATATATATATATATATATAAATGAATGTTTGTCTGTATGTCTTTTATAAAATCGTAAACGGCTTGACCGATTTCGATCATTCTTTTTTTGTTTTTTTCCTTATAGGTCAAGGATGGTTTAGGAAAAAAAATTTTTGAAAAAATTCGCCCCCCCCCTCCAAGGGGGGAGGGGGTCAAAACGTGAATTCAAAAAATCCTTCATATCTCAAACAAAAAAAAACAGATATCCGTAAAATTTTTGCTTTAAAATATAGCTAATAGAAATGTCTAAAAACCAATTTCTGGAATTTTCGAAATTCGGTCTCGAAGGGGGGCGGGGGGGGGAGGGCAAAACGGGATTTCACATGCGTAAAACGCGATTTCGCATAATCCTATATATCTCAAAAAAAAAAAAAAAAAAAAAAAAAAAACAGATATACGTGAAATTTTTGCTATAAAATATAGCTAATACAAATATCCAAAAAACAATTTCTGGAATTTTAAAAATTCAGCTCCCAGGTGGGGCAGCAGGGGCAAAAACAATTAGAAATACAGTTAGGCCTTTCAAAATTGGTACAGATAGGTTTCAATAGCCTGCAAGTCGAATGGGGATATTTTCGAAAGTGTAAAGTTATTAGGAGGGGAGGGCAGAGGGGGGGGCAAAAAATAAAAATAAAAATGGAGTTAGATCGTTCAAATTTGGTATATAGAGATTTTCAATACTTACAAATTGATTGCGGATATTTTCGAATTTGTAAAATTATTAGGAGGTGCGGGAAGGGGGTGGAGCGGTAAGGGGGGGCTATGGGCAAAAACAAATAGAAATACAGTTAGAGCATTCAAAATAGGTACAGATTGGTTTTAGAGGCCAGCAAGTGGAATGGGGATATTTTCGAAAGTATAACGTTATTAGGAGTCACGGGATTGGGGGGCGGAGAGGAAAAAAAAAATAAAATAGAGTTAGATCATTCAAAATTGGTACATAGCGGTTTTCGATACTTACAAATCGATTGCGGATATTTTCGAATTTTTAAAATTATTGGGAAGGGGGGTGGAGAGTGGTGGTGCAAAAAAATAAAAATAGAGATAGATCGTTCAAAACTGGTGCATAGAGGTTTTTGATATTTACAAATCGATTGCGGATATTTTCGAATTTGTAAAATTATTAGGATAGACGGAAGGGGGACGGGTGATTTTCCCCCCTAGTTCTTCATGTAATAATTTCATATATTGCAATGTTTGAAAACGTTTTCAATATAAACATATGTATATATATAAAGAGTTTTAACTACACGCATGCTGCCTTTTTATTTACATTTCTTCATAATTATGTACCTGCATTAAAAGTGTTTTCTCTCTCCTTTTTTTTTTTTTTTTTTTTTTTTCATGCCTATATATTAATTTAATGTTCCTACTCATCCTTTCCCAAAAAATGAATAGTTAAAAATAAATGGGAATGTACTACATTTCTAAAACCATTACTGAGAAAAGCAACTTACACTAAGAGTAGAAAATTAAAAATTACTAATCGCTTACTAAATAATAACCAAGTGTAAAATGTGTGGCGATTGTGGCGAAAAACGTTCCTTGGGACCTACAACGAACATGCCGAGAAGTTTCCGTGGAGGAAACTTCCCGGTACCAAATTACCAAGATCTCGGCACTCACGTTTTCAAGACTGATATTTTGACCTACAACGAAAATATTGGAAGCCGGTAACGGAAGCCCAGTGTGGCGATATAAAACTTTATCGTTACCGGATACTGTTGACCAATCACAGTGAATCAAAAGCGAATATGCCCAACGTTGTCAGAAATTTTAAATAAGAACAGATTTAAAAAAAAAAAAAAAAAAAAAAAAAAAAAGCAAAAAATATGTAAAAAAGTTATACTTTTTGAAAAGAACCTTCAAAACTATTAATTTTTTGTGCGAACACTATGCACATATAATCATTAGTTTTAAAGTTATTCGACTGGAAAGTTCACGAGTCACAAAAGGACACTTTGACAACTGCATTATTAAGCGAAAGAAACAGTCTAAAATTAAAGGCTAAAGAATAATTTTCTAAAAAATAATCAATTTTGAAGTATTCAGAGCTATAAATTTTAAGCTAAACCATGTAAATTCAGAGTTTATAATGAAAGAATCGTGAAGATTCTATTTAAGGACTGTAAAATATAATAATTTAAAACCCAATGCAAATCCCTATAGGTAGCCAGAAGCGCAGTGGTAGCGTAACTTTCTGCAACCTAACGGTTCCCAGGTTCTATCCCCGATAAGTCCTTTTTTTTCTTTTTCTTATAAAAAACGTAGAATATTTGTTGTCATCAAAATTTAAATGTTTACTTTTAAACAAATTAATTTAATTTGTAAATACTTTTTATTTAACTGAAAAAAAAGTTAAGTTAAATTTAATTAATTATGAAATAGAAAATAATTACTAAATTAAATCAGAAATTACACAAATATTCAGCAAGGAATAAAAAATAAATAATTAAGTAATAAATAATTTATATATATATATATATATATATATATATATATAATAAGGTTAAAAGTTTAATCTTTGATTAATAATGATTTTTTATTTATAAGCAGAAGTGTGTGTGTATTTATAATATTTTCTTTGTAATATTTTAGCAAAATATTACAAAGAAATTTAAGAAATTGTATTTTCAAAATTAAAAAGTTACAATTCTTTTTCTGATTAATAATGACTATAAAAGTAGAAATATTATCGAAGTGAAAGTATTTACATTTAAAAATTTTATTACAATTTAAAAAAAAAGGGGGAGGGGATCTTTTTTTTTTTTTCTATTTAATAAATTAATTATTCATATCCTCTTTGTTAGTAATACTTAAAAAAAGGGGGAGGGGCGGGGGAGAAAGAAAGAAAATTAAGAAGTGTTATATATATATATATATATATTTAAAGAATATCTTTACAGGGCATATTTTGTTAAAAAAAAAAAAAAAAAAAAAAAAAAAAAAAAACTATGTCTTTGCAAGCTTTGACTATTTTATTTCAAAGGAAAAGAAACTACTTTTTTCTTCTTTTTGTGTGTATGTTGAAATTAATTAATAATTTATGAGAAAGTAATTATTAAATCAAATTAAGAATTATGCACTCATCAGCAAAGAATAAAAAGGAAAAATAATCTATTTATTTAGTAATGATAACAATCAGAAGTAAAATAAAACGATCAAGCAATTTATTACCATGTTTTTATTAATTTCTATTCTTGTTTGTTTGTTTGTTTGTCCGGTACAAACCTCGCAATCGAATTTTAACTAACTTCCCTACTAGCTAGACATTTGAAATTTTCACAGTAGCTCAGAACTCGGAGACAACAAAATACTTCGAAGTCCGATTTTCGAACTTTTGATTAGTTTTCTTATAATTAATTAAAATATGAAAATAATAACATCCTAATAGCGTTAAAATAGCCATTAAAATCTTAGCTATTATTTAATTTTTGCCAAAAAATTTTACCAGTTCATCTTCTTTCGACATAAAAATAAATACATTTAATTAAACGTGAACGTTAAAAAAATTATAAAAAGTTAATATATGCATCTCACAAAAATTGCCGTCATATCACTTTAAAAATTTTATGCACATTGATAAGAGCTCTATGATTCATCAGAAAATTTAAAATATGGTATATAAAAAGTTTTTTTTATCTTATAATTATTTTTAAATTATTGTTTTGCAATTGAAATATATATATGTATACATATTTGTTTATTTTATAACTAGTATATAACCCCGTCAAAAATGACGGGATGTGAAATCAGTTAAGGTAGCGAATCAACGAATGCTTTGCCAGCTTCGCTGGACACTATATTTAAAGTTGACTAATGTGCAAGTTGCACCTGACGGGACTAATATGCAAGTTGTACCTGGCGGGACTAATGTGCAAGTTGCACCGAACGAACAAACTATTTTTTTAATGAAAATACCTACTAACCCTGGACGGCAGGTCTAATATAACGTATCATATTTATCTTATTTATCTCAGTACTTATTTCGGTTCCTTCTTCAACTCATTTTAATAAGTATTTTTTATATGCATGGGCAAATTTAATATTTTTTAATTTTTAATTTTTCGCGTGAAAACTTATGCGTCTTATTTTATATGAATATATATATATATATATATAAATGAATGTTTGTCTGTATGTCTTTTATAAAATCGTAAACGGCTTGACCGATTTCGATCTATCTTTTTTTGTTTTTTTCCTTATAGGTCAAGGATGGTTTAGGAAAAAAAATTTTTGAAAAAATTCGCCCCCCCCCCTTCTCCAAGGGGGGAGGGGGGCAAAACGTGAATTCAAAAAATCCTTCATATCTCAAACAAAAAAAACAGATATCCGTAAAATTTTCGCTTTAAAATATAGCTAATAGAAATGTCTAAAAACCAATTTCTGGAATTTTCGAAATTCGGTCTCGAAGGGGGGCGGGGGGGGGGAGGGGAAAACGGGATTTCACATGCGTAAAACGCGATTTCGCATAATCCTATATATCTAAAAGAAAAAAAAAAAAAAAAAAAAAAAAAAAAACAGATATACGTGAAATTTTTGCTATAAAATATAGCTAATACAAATATCCAAAAAACAATTTCTGGAATTTTAAAAATTCAGCTCCCAGGTGGGGCAGCAGGGGCAAAAACAATTAGAAATACAGTTAGGCCTTTCAAAATTGGTACAGATAGGTTTCAATAGCCTGCGAGTCGAATGGGGATATTTTCGAAAGTGTAAAGTTATTAGGAGGGGAGGGCAGAGGGGGGGCAAAAAAATAAAAATAAAAATGGAGTTAGATCGTTCAAATTTGGTATATAGAGATTTTCGATACTTACAAATTGATTGCGGATATTTTCGAATTTGTAAAATTATTAGGAGGTGCGGGAAGGGGGTGGAGCGGTAAGGGGGGGCTATGGGCAAAAACAAATAGAAATACAGTTAGAGCATTCAAAATAGGTACAGATTGGTTTTAGAGGCCTGCAAGTGGAATGGGGATATTTTCGAAAGTATAACGTTATTAGGAGTCACGGGATTGGGGAGCGGAGAGGAAAAAAAAAATAATAATAGAGTTAGATCATTCAAAATTGGTACATAGCGGTTTTCGATACTTACAAATCGATTGCGGATATTTTCGAATTTTTAAAATTATTGGGAAGGGGGGGGGAAGTGGTGGTGCAAAAAAATAAAAATAGAGATAGATCGTTCAAAACTGGTGCATAGAGGTTTTTGATATTTACAAATCGATTGCGGATATTTTCGAATTTGTAAAATTATTAGGATAGACGGGAGGGGGGCGAAGGGGGAAAATAACAGAAATAAGAGTTAGAGCAGTTTGGGATTTTTTTCCGAAGGCAGTGAGAACCCGGTCCGACATTTTTCCTAATCAGATTTTGCTTCGCTTTTTTTTTCACGTGATAAAAATTAATGCAATTTTGAGAATTCAGTAATTATAGTGATTCATTTAAAAATAGGGTCCAGCGAAGCGGGCGAAGCCTGCTTACATATATATAAAAATAACCGGTAAAATTTTTTGGCAACAATCATAAATTTAAATGTCCAATTTTGAAATTATTTTCATATTTTAATTATTTCTAAAATATCTAATCAAAACTTCGTTACAAATAAAGTACCAAATGAAATGTACCATATTTGTAACGAAGTAACCATTGGTAGTACCTTATTTGTAACCTTATTTATTTTAACTAATTTGATAAATATGACGTCACAATCAACTGCTTGTTTATACCAGATAAGTACATTATCATGATTGCAAGAAAGTGATGTTAATAACTATAAGTTTTTATGATTGAATTTCATATTACATTTTAATTTTATCCTCCATGGGTATTTTAGAATTGCAATGGTAGTTATAAACTTTCGTTGAAATCTTTTACATATTGAGATTAAGGGAAAAGTGTAAGATGTAATATTTATGCAGGTTAATTAAAAAAAAAATAAAAATAAAAAATACATAGCATTTCTAAGAAAAATAATCTGGTGTGTCACTCACACGACTTTCTCTTACCCTGAAATTTAATACTATAAATACAGGTTGCAGATTAATAGGTAAGATAACGAGTACTGTTATGTAAACCTATGTTAAACAATTCATATTAGGCTTCTGAAGAGTTTAATATGATAATTAGTTCTATGTGAGGGGGGCACCCCCCGTTCATTAATGCACCTACATTTATATAGAATTTAATTCGGTTATTAAAAAATATTTCTCTTTTTAAAAAATAATTTATTAAAATTATTATTTAAAAAAATTATCTTTTATGATAAGGCAGACGATTTCCATATTAGAGAAGTAGTATAACACCAAATATAAAAAAAAAAAAAAAAAAAAAAAAAAATCCATTTTATTCTCAATATATATATATATATAAAAGTACGATTTTTTTTCAGTTTTTTTTTTTTCGTTAAAAGTAAAAAAAATCGATAATTTTGTTTTAAATTATCGCAGATCGATGGTTCAACCATTCGTTTTAAAGGTATTAGCGAGCTCTTTTGAAAGATACCCATCATGAAAATTTACTCTCCTCGAGGGGGGACTTCCCCCTCCAGGGGGGAGGCGAGGCTCCTACATACACAAAAAAAATTTTCCCAGTTAACTGTCTCTATTACAAAAAATATATATTTGTTTCATTTGGTTTAGTGCAGTCTATAGACGTTAAACTCTATTTTTCTGCAATTTCCCCCATAGACGTAATGTATTAGAATTCTCTTGATTGTCCCTGTACACGAACCATTTGCTTGATCTTAACGAAAAGCTTACTATAGCATCCCTATATGATACACATTTAGAATACCAAGTTTGAACTTTCTGCCATAATTTGTTTTTGAGATATGCTGATAACAGACAGACATACAGACACACACACAGACACACACACAGAGACACACAGACACACACACAGACCATTTGCTAAAAACATGATTTTCGTATTCAGGGGACCTCAAAACATGTAAATATAACAAAATCTCGCGTTCGAAAATTTGACCCAAAAACAATACTTTCTCTACCTTATGGGTAAGAGAAAGTAAACAAAGGGCTACCAAAAGTCTCTGTTTTGAAGCGATCTAATCGGAATTGTTCCTGACGGAAGATGGTCATTATTATTATTAATAATTAATAAATTAAATATTCATACTTTCCTTGTTAGTTAATATACATATATTAGGAAAATTCTAATATTTGCAGTACTCTTCTTTCTTCCTTTATTTTTACTTTCCGAACACTATGGTGAGGAAAGTATTGTAATTATGTCAAAAATCCGAATTCGAGATTTTGATGTTTCTATACGTTTCGAGATCCAACGAGTCCGTTTTCACTATTTTTACGATGATGTATGTATGTGTACATACACACATACATACATACACACATACTGGAGTGACATACTGGAGTCACTCCAGATTTTTCACTCCAGTATGTCACTCCAGTATGTGTGTATGTATGTGTGTATGTATGTGTGTCTGTGAGTGAACACGCTAGCGTCTAAACGCTTTGTTCGAATAAGCTGAAAGTTGGTACGTATATTGTAAGTCACCATAGTACGAACCCTATAGATTTTGGTGAATCTAGCACTTATAGTTTTTCTACAGGGACACAAAGAAAAATTCTTTATCATTATGGCCAAGGGACCAAAATCTTAAAAGTGCGATAGCATCTAAACGCCTTATTCAATAGAGCAAAAACTTTATACATATATTATAGGTCACAGATACTCAATCTGTATAGATTTTGGAGAATCTAGCACTTATAGTTTTTTTACAGGGACACAATGAAAAATTCTTTGCCAAATTTTTAAAAGTGTTATAGCGTCTAAACGCCTTATTAATCTCAGCAAAGAATTTGTACACATGTTATAGGTCACATTTGAACCAACTCTATAGATTTTGGTGAATCTAGCACTTACAGTTTTTTTACAGGGACACAAAGAAAAATTCTTTATCTTTATGGCCTATGAGACCAGCGATAGCATCTAATCTCCTTATTCAATTGAGCTGAAAATTTGTATGAATATTATAAATCACTGTTGCACTAACTATAAGCGTTTTGGTGAATCTAGAATTTATAGATTTTTAGAGGGACACAACGAAAAATTCTTTATCCTTATGATCTAAGGGCTCAAAGTTCAGTAGCGTTAAATAAAACCTGGTGTGATATATGGAGAAAAATACTCAAACACTCTGTTATGGTTTTCTCTTTTTTGTTTGTTTAGCAACTCCTCTTTCTTTATTTTATCTACAAAACTGTTAGTTACTCAATGTTCGGAAAGTCGAGTGGAGTCACTCCAGATTTTTTTTTAAAGAAAAGAAAAGAAAAAGAAAAAAATATTTAAAATAATTGTTTGCCTATTTTTTTTTCTTTATGGAAGAAGAGAGAGAGAAAGAAAGAGAGAGAGAGAGAGAAAAAGAACATTGTACCTTCCGGGTGATCGAACCCGGGTAGTTTGGGTCTGTAATCAAATACGTTGCGATCGAGCTACTGATGGTGTTATAATATGCATCTAAGTTATTGTAATATACTGTCATTAAATTAGCATCTTATTTCATTATGAATGATAAATCTATAGAATTTAGCTTAGAATTTATAGCTCTAAGGACTTCAAAACTGATTAAATTTAAAAAGTTATTCTTTAGTCTTCAATTTTAGACTGCTTCTGTTAATATTACACTCGACAAAAGCGATAAATCTCTCATCACTCGTGATCGTGAACTTTCTCGCCAAATATCTTAAAAACTAATGATTAAATGTACATAGTGTTCACACAAAAAATTAATAGTTTTGAAAGTTCTTTCGAAAAAATATAACATATGTACGTATTTTTTACTTTTTAATTTATCAGTTTTTTTTTTTTTTTTTTTTAAGAGCGTACACATTGCGTGTGTTTTGTTATCGAAAACTCGTTTCCACTAGCTGTACGCTTGGAAAGATTTTTTCGATAAATCTCCGCAGGAGTTTCCGAAAACGAAGAGCAGGCAAGTGCTTCCGTGAGCTTCGTTGTAGCACATTTTCTGGCACTTTTGGAACATGACGTCACAGTCAAGAATTCCCGAGAGTGAGACAGTCTCGGTAGGCTCGTTGTAAGGCCCCTTGGCGGAATACTTCAGGGGAACATTCTTGGGCCGCAGTTGGTATAGGTGGGGAGAATACCTACGCCGCAGCTGACCTATAGAGGAGATAAATGTCATTTTGGGCCGCAGTTAACCTAGACCCAACGGTAAATAAGCAAAAAGGAAAATTTTAATAGGGTGTTTGAGTATTTTTTCCCAGTTCGTCGTTTAATTGATCGTAATGTATCCAAATTATTTTGTGCTGCCTTTTTTTTTAATAACTAATAATATTAGTTAGCAATATTAAATATTTCTCTGTTTTTTAAGTTTTAAGCAATTTAACATTACTGAAGTGAACTTTAAATAATTTGAGCCCATAGACTGCAATATATAAAGATTCTATTTTGTATAATGGTTAAAAAAATAATAAATAAATAAAAAATAAAAAATAAAAAGTTCTACACTTGTGTAAATGTGTTACGGTTCTTGAGACAATAACCTACAACATGTCTACCAAATTATATCATAATCGAATGGGATGTTTAGATGCTTAGAGCACTTTACATACTTCGAGTTTATAGTCCATGATGATAAAAAATTTCTTTTTGTGTCCCCATTTGGACTATAAGTTCTGTACTTCTTAAATCGTGTGATGACGACCTATAAACAACCTTCCGATTTTTAGCTTAATCGGATAACTCATTTTGGCGCTATTACACTTCTAATAATTTGAGTCTAACCATAATGATGAAGCATTTAGACATTTTAATGATTAAATGTTAACCAGTTAACCAGTTTAATTTTGTGTTTAACCAGTTCAGTGGGCAAGACTGTGTAAACGCCATGCGCTAGCTATACTTTTGCGAATATGACGTGCTGAGACGTCATCAGGCAGTTAAATATTTTTCGCACCATAACGATGTTTGTTTCAGTATCTATGGGTAAAGCAAACACACGTGAATAATTTTCAAGTGTATTTAGATATCCAGTGGTCGCAACGTTCTTACATATTTACACACGTCTTATTATTTTGTCACTACTATTTAAACAAAAAAATGTCTTGAAGGTTTTAACGTGCTGTAATATTATTTTTGAAAACACTGTTCTGAAAAATTGGGGACAAATTAATACACACAACACACGTAAAAATACAGAAACTTTGCGAGTAATTTAGTTGTAAATAATAATCGTACATGCGAAATTAGATGTTTAAGGTTCTTTGATATCTTTGTGTGAAACACGCGCTCGAAAATTACTTTAGAACTTTCACTTTTTCTAGTGTATTTGCAAATCACTTATGTCATCGTTTACTTATCACTTTAGCTTTATTTTATGTACTTTAGAACGTGTTTGACAGACCTGTTCCTTATTATGCGCTTAAATTGCCATACCATTTTTGTAAAAATTACAAAAGCAAACCTGTTTTACGTTATTCTAACTTTGTTTTAAAGATATCGACATGAATTTCGCTTGATGAATGCCTTAAATTTAAGTGCAATGTTGCTACATGTAAAGAAATTTATTGCCTACAAATAAAAAGAATTATCTTACATATTTTTAATAAAAAAAAAAAATGAATTTAGAATTGTAAATGATACTTTATTTTCTACTTTTAGAAATGAATTTCTTACCGGCAATTTCTTATCTTGTTTATAATTTTTTTTGTGTGTTTCTTTACTTTACTTTACTTTTTTTTTTTTTTTTTGTGTGTGTGGGGGGGGGGGGGAATAATGAAATATCTAATGCCTAATACTTTTTTTCAGCTAAATTAGTGCAATACATAATACTCTCTATACAAATTTCTAATGTACAGCTAGGTAATAATTTTACAAATTCAAAAATATCTGAAAAGAATAAAAGTTTATTATTATTATTTTAATTTGGAAAAATCTCCTATAGTTTCAATTTTTAATTATCTCCTGCCTACTTCCTAAAATAATAAAAGATAAAATGTACTCATTTCTCTGTAAGAGTTTTAAGTGAGGAATTTTTAGTTCTCCATCATACTATAGGTATGGGAAACTCAGGTAATCGCGAAAATTTTCGACCTCGGTTTTTTTTTTTACTTTTTTACACGTTTCCAGGTTTGAGAAATCCGAAATTCACAAAATTTGTATGGTCTCCGTCTGTAGGGTGGCTTGTTAGTTTGTTTGTCCGTTAGTAAGTTCGTTAGTTAATTTGTTAGTCTGTGTACACGATATCTCAAGAACAAATAGTCGCAGGGAAGTCAGATCAGTTTTAAAATATTACTTTCGACACTGGCAAGAATCCTATTCGTTTTCAACATTTGAATTAAAAAACTTCGTAAGTTATTATAAATTTACGATTTTCTTAACAAGGGAGAATAGAGCAAAAATTCGGTGTAACGTGTATTAAATCGAAATTTTTTACTGTACAATTGTCAGACCAGTTTTAAAATATCAGTTTTGACGTCGGAATGAACATCATTAACTATAAATACGCTGCTTTGAAAATTTCGCAAGTTATTGGAAATTTACGAATTTCTTAACATTGCAGAATAGGGCAAAATTTCCCATAAGCGTCAATTTTGAGGGATAATTTCATTGTAAAGATGTTAGACCACTTTTGAAATATTATTTAGAATACTGGTATGAATATCATTGACTATGAATTTTCCAAAGAAAAAAATTCGTAAGTTATTTGGGATTTACGACTTACTTAACATGGCAGAATAGGACAAAACTGAGCATAAACGTTCATTTTGAGGACCATAAATATATTATACAACTTCAAAACAACATTTATGATACTTACTGGTTTGAAGATGATTGGCTACAAATATTCTAATAGGAAGATTTCGTAAATAATTCGCAATTTAAGATTTTATCAACATAGCAAAATTGAAAAGGTTCTATATAAATATGTATTTTGAGGAATGTTGCATTGGAAATGGTAGCATGAAAACTAAACTACAAAATTGACCCTAATAAAATAATTTAATAGATTAGAATACGATAAATATATCGAAGTGAACGGTGGATAGCCTATTAGGTTGAGACTGATTGTTAATATATATATATATATAATAAATAAAACTGCCCTGAAATCAGTAAATTCGTTTGGAAGCTACAGTGGCACAGACATACATACAAACAGACAGACAAAAGTTTTAAATTTGTAATACCATTCTTTTTAATCAGAATTAATAATAATAATAATAAGCAATAAATAAATTATATATCATTAGGTAACATTATACTAAATAATAACATAGATACTTCTTATTTTTATTCCAAAAATTTTCACATACCTGCATTCTTACAACTTTCTTTTCTTATTTCGTACAGTATAGTAGAAATGACATCAAACTGAAGTTTATTTTGAAAAATATTAAAGAAGAGAAGCGAAAAATGAAACCAGTTCTTTCACTTGGAAGGTAGAAGAACCATAGGATCAAGGACATGTAAAAATAGCCAGTGGGCAGTTTATATGTACCTTTAATTTTGCCCCCCCCCCTTTTTTTTTCTTTCCTTTTGAAGGTCGAGCATTCACTTTCACTTATTTCTGATGTTAGTTTAAGAAGATGTTAGAGAAAGCAAATAGTAATTTTGAAATTAATTGAAAAAAAAAAAAAAAAAATTCAGCTGTGCTAGAGCAAACTATGACTAATGCTTTATTAAAATAACAGAAAGAAATTTTTTTTTAAAGAATTAGGGCTTACCATGTTGAACTGTGCACTGAGTACAATAATTTTAAATTTTCATATACTTTTATGGTTGCTAAGTTTCATAAAGACCCCGTAAAATTTAGAACAGTTACTTTATTTCTCAGAACTTCCACTGTTAATGTTAAAAATAATAATAATAATATAATAATAATAACAAAAATACAGATTATAATATAAAATAAACTTGACTAAATTAAAAGTACTATATTTACAAAAAAAAAACTAGTATGTTGTGGCCACCACATGACTTTCTTCTATCTTTTCCTATACAAATTCACTCAGCAACAATAATTAAAAAAAAAAAAAAAAAAAAAAAAGTGGGACTTCGACAAAATTTTGGGTAAAATATGAAAATTATTCTAAGTTTGTCGAAACACGGAAACCGTGGGACTTTGACAAAATTAGGGGAAAAAAGCAAAAATTAGTTTAAGTTTGTCAGAACACGGAAACCAAGGGGAGAGGAAAAAAAAAAAAAAAAGTGGGACTTAAACAAATTTTCACATTTTACCCAAAATTTTGTCAAAGTCCCACTTTTTTTTTTTTTTTTTTTTTTTTTTTTTTTTCCCTCTCCCCTTAATTCTATCAAACTCCCACGGTTTCCGTGTTCTGACAAACTTAAACAAATTTTTGCATTTTCCCCCCAATTTTGTCAAAGTCCCACGGTTTCCGTGTTTTGACAAATTTAGAATAATTTTCACATTTTACCCAAAATTTTGTCAAAGTTTGTCAAAACACGGAAACCGTGGGAGTTTGATAAAATTAAGGGGAGAAAAAAAAAAAAAAGATTTTTTTTCTAAGTTTTTTTTTCGTAAAAAGTAAAAAAATCGATAACTTTGTTTTAAATTATCACAGATTTATAGTTCAACCATTCGTTTTAAAGGTACTGACGAGACCTTTCGAAAGATACCCATCTTGAAAATTTTTGCCTTTATCACCCTGTTGAAAATTTAGAAAAAGCGGGATGGCAACGCAACCTGTGAGACGATTTTTACCAAAAGTTGATAGGCACTAATTTATGTCAAGGTGCAACTACATACCAATTTGTATGAAATTCTGTGCAGTAGTTCTAGAGATACAGTTGCCACAAAATTTTGTCACACACACACACACAGACAGACAGACAGACAGACAGACAGACATTTTCTAAAAATGGTAAAATCGTGTTCTACACCTCTCAAAACGTGTAAATCCATCAAAAACCCGAAATCGGAAATTTTTACGAATCCAATACTTTCTTCTATTGAAGATAGAAGAAAGTAAAAAAAAAAAAAAAAAAAAAAAATCTATCATATAATAAAAAATAGGACAGATATAAAAGTAAATTGCGTAGACACTTGAGATTTTTATGATTTGAATAACACCATCCAAACAGATGATTTAATTATTTTCTTGGAAACTTTTTACTTAGGAGAATGATCTTGTAGTGATTATTGAATATAATAGATTTTAAAAGTTACATAATTTGGGTTTTAAAAAAATCATATTAATTATAAAGGTAATTTTCTTGTTTAGATAAAGGAAATTCCACATTTTTCTTTTTAGAGTGGTAGAATTTAGATAATATGTTATGCATTTGAGTACATGTATACTTATGAAAACAAATGCAATTTCACAATGAAATAATTACACAGGCCTGCGAAATCATGCTTTTATTTATTTATTTATTTTATTTTATTTTATTTTTCACTGCATTGGGTGCCTCTAATGTGTTTTGATACGCTGAATTCAGAAATACTTATCTTTTCTTCCTATCACGTAAGGATTTTTCACACAAAGTAAAGACGAAGATCGGAAATATCACACACAGGCTGTAATAAATTTGAAATTATTTATATATAAAATATATTAAAATAAGCTGTAATTATCTTTAAAATGTGTTTCTTTCCGCAGAAGATCCCATTAGAACTTTTTCTCTTGTGCACGGCTTGGAATTCTCTATGCAGCATCCAACAATAATCTGCTAACATGTTAACATCCCATCGTCTCTAATACCTCCGCTACATTTCTTTGATGTCTTGATGAAATAGTTATCTTTGCTCTTCACTCACATCAACCAGATTTTACGGGAAATAGCCTAGATTGAAGTTTAAAAAGTTGAGCTTTAACGGCCCTCTTCACTCACCGTCGCCGGAAGCCCGAACCAATGCTATTCTATGGGGAAATTTTCTTTACAAATAACTTATTAACTAATACATATTTTTAAATTCTGTTTTCACATTCAAAAAATTCTCAACTGTTAAATTGACGGACCTTTTTTAAAAATGAATTTTTTTAATTTTTAATATTTTATTTCGAAATTGCAAAATGAAAAAAATTCACGTATTGAAAATTCGTATTTTGCAGCTTCAAAATAAAATATAAAAAATTTAAAAAATAGCTTTTTAGAAAAGGTGCGTCAATTTAACAGCTAGGAATTTTCAGAATGTGAAAACAGAATTTAAAAATATGTATCAGTTAATAAGTTATTTGTAAAGAAATATTTCCCATAGAATAACATTAGTTTCGGCTTCCCGTGGCGGTGAGTGAAGAGGGCCCTTAAGCTAAAAACAAATCTCATTTTTTGTCAAAACTGTACGTGATGGAAATTTTTTAATAGATTTCCCAATCAGCATCCAAAAATACGCCAGAAAAAACACATCTCAAAGAAAAAAGATGGGCTGTGTTATGCGTAGTTTATCGATAATTTGGTTTGTTTTACAATTTACTGGTAATAAAATTAACATAAAGACAGATTTCTATCCCTTCTACTTAAAAACTATAATTCATACATATTATAATACTTTTGGATTTTAACATTATAATATATGATTAAAAAAGAGTAACTTTGTGAAGATTAAAATCATCATTGAAATTTTAACCTTGGTAAATAAATTTTTAAAACATCCATCTACAATAACAACAACAAATGAATAAATAAATAAAATAAAAAATAAAAATAAAAAATAATTTGACATAAACACGATATCAAATTTGGCTAAGTTCCGTTCGTTTATTGGTTCGTGATGTATATCATTCAAAAAATTTTGGTAGCACATATACAAACAGATACAGATACAGACAAACATTTTCTAAAAACGGTTAAATTGTGTTCAGGACATTTCAAAATGTGTAAACCAATTGAAAACCGGAAGTCATAAGTTTTTACGAATCCAGTACTTTTTTCTTTTACTTCATTTATTTCTTTTCTTTTTCTTTTTTGGTTGTGTGTGTGTATGTATATACAGAAGAAAGTAAAGATATTTAAAAACAGGCTTCCTTTGTAATTATGTTTTTTGTCAATCTAATGTTTGGGAAATTTTCACAAAATCTTAATGGGGACAAGACAAAGGACCCTTAGAATTTTGTTTGTTTTAGATCCCATTGTTTCTTAAGTCATATATTGAGTCCTCCGTGGCCGAGTGGTTATGTCACCACACCACACTGCTAATCGCCTCCGAGCGTAGGAGAGCGGCTTCGATTCCCGCGATGGCCCTGGGTGTTTTTCCATTTCTTCGTATTGTAATTCTGTCATGTGCTATCTGTCTTTATCAGACGAAGATTTACAAACGGGCTTCGAAAGTCAAGCATACAAATCTGATGTATATGCGTTATCAATAAACAAGCAAGTCATATATTGACATGAAATTTCTATGCGTATAGCACGTTTTAAGTGACGGTAATTTTAGACGTGAAAAACTCTCTTTTGAGGAAGGTCAAATGCTAATAATGTCCATTTTCAAAATGATTCACAAGCATTGTTAAATATTTTAAACCTCCAATGTTTTTGTATGAGTTTTGAGTACAGTCGGTAACAAAAGTGTCCGAACACTAGCGAAAATTCCTATTTAAAAAAAGTACACTTCATACGGTTCTGTTAAATAAATCCTTATCGAATCATGTTCTTAGACTGACTAAAAAGAGAATTCGACAAGAATTTATTTAACAAAACCGTATGAAGTGTACTTTTTTTTACATAGGAATTTTTGCTAGTGTTCGGACACTTTTGTTACCGACTGTATATAACTGAATATATCTGTTTGTTTAATTTTATATTCCTCAATTACGTTATCACTTAAATAAAAAAAAAGTATAAACCATTCGAAGTTTTATGATTTTTACTTTCTTCTATAACCAAGATGAAAGCATTGGATTCATGAAAATTTTCGACTTCCGAAACTTGATGAATTTACATGTTTTGAGATGTTCCGAATACAATTCGACCATTTTGAGAAAATATCTGTCTATCTGTGTGTGTGATAGCAAAATTTTTTGGAAACTGTATCTTCCAAACCAATGGCCGGAATTTAACTAAACTTGATATTTGGTTTGATCTTGACTTAAAATGGTGCTGATTAGCTTTTGCAATAAATTTTATAAGAGGTTTCTTCCATTTGTTAGAAGGCTCTCTTTGAGCTTTTATAGTGCATAAATTGCCCGAACTATGCATGTGACATGGATAGTATATAAAAATATGCTCATTCCATTTTAGTGCACATCGGACAAGTGGCACTGTTATGTTGCGATATTTTCCATTTACGAGAAGGCTATATTTCAGCTTCTAACTTATATAACTTCACCAAACTTCACATTAGCGATATATATTATGAAAAATAATGTTAATTCAATTTGGGTGTATATCGGTGGACAGGTAGTGCTTCTATTATTTTCTGTGATTTTCCAGATGGCTGTATCTCAGCATCTCTTCATGAAAATTAAGGCTAATTGCATATCTAAAAACTAAGTCGATTAAATTTTAGTGCATGTTAATTGATAGGTGACACTGTTGAGTTTGTTATGTTCACATCGTACTAGTTTTGTCATCCGAATAAATTTAAGAATTCTTTATAAGTGTAATAATATTTTAATTTCAAAATGAACTCACAGATTTGTGACTATTACTCTTATGAACATTCATATAAAGTTTTAAAAGAGCTTGTAAAAAAAAAAAAAAAAAAAAAAAAAAGTAATGTGCAAAGAGTATTATGACTAAATGGTAATACATTAAATTGAAGCTTTAAAGAAGTAAATTAAAAATCTGTAAAAAACTTGAGAGAATTTATTTATTTATTATTATTATTATTATTATTATTATTAAGTAATTTTGCACATTTTATAGGAATTACAGCTGTACATTCTTCATTAGATTGTTTCAATTTTGATTATTTCAATTATTTCTTGTCACGTAATAAAACAACCACTATATTAAAAAGGCTTTGCAAGTACATAACCGTTAAGCAGGTTATTAAATCAAAAGCAAGATGAAACCGAAAGTGAATTGTTGTTTCTTTACGTTTTTATTATTGAGAAAGATCCAGCGGTGAAGGCCGTTCAGTGGCTTCGAATTTAGTTTTTATCTTTAATAACTTTTGCTTGTAAAGAAGGCTTTCCTTCACCTTCTTATTTTTATTTATTTATTTATTTTTCCTTTCGACTTCAAAGGCCAAAAATCAAATACTTTGTTGTAATTACATTGAATGGAAGCTTTTGAAGTACTTTTTAAACCTTTTAAAAATTACTTTGTATACCAAGAAAATTGTTTTTGATACTTAAAAATGAAAGAATTCACTCTAGTTGAAAATAATCGAATCTTGGCATTATATTTATTCACTTATTTTTTTCTTTTTTAAATCAATATTTGATTACTGTTTTAAATAATATGTGTCATATAATCTTGTCTAATATTTTGACATAATGTATGTCATCACACTTCAGGTAGACGTAGAGTAGTATAACATTGAAAATCGTTAATATATTCCTTTAGAATTTTTTTTTTCGTCAAAGCCTTTCACCACTGTCAGGCTATGCAACAGAATGGTAGTTTAAAATGTCAAGTAACGTCATATCTACAATTAAATTAAAATTATAAAAATTAAAAAAAAAAAAAAAAGAGGAGAAGAAGAAGAAGAAGAAAAAATCGCAGTTTAACTAGTATGCTGAGCTCTTTATAATATATTGTATAAACTAGATATACATTTGGCTATTCTACAATCTAATATTCACCTGTGATTTCTAACGTTCACCCCAGAAAACATAGGATATTATTGCTTTCCGTTTTGTGATCAAATCCAAAATTAAATCAGCATATTTTGTGATAATATTGTATATCAAAAGGTTAAAGCGGTTCCATAACAAATAAATTATGATAAAGGTGTCAAACAATTATTGAAAAATACTGCCTATCCATTTCTGTCACAATTCACAATATATCGGAACTGAATAACTGAGCATAAATTCTTAGAGGTATCATATATGTTAATTTTAGTGCGATGTCGCTATGAAACGATCTAATTATTGCTTCATGGAAAGAACAAGTTAACAAAATATCCATAAAATGACATGTTCCACATTAATTTATGCTAATATTCAACTAAAGTCCGGAAAATCATGTTTACACACAGATTTTTCTTCAAAAAAAAAAAAATAATAATAATAATCAAAACGAATTTCTGAAACTCAAAAACAGTAAAGCCAAAACCACATACAGGGAAACACATGCATACAGAAGCCTGGAATTTCTATGAATTCGCATATTTCTAATAATTATTGTAGGGAGGGGGGGGGAGGCCTTATTAAAAAAAAAGCTTAAGTACCATTATAATTTACTCTTTTTTTTTTTTTTTTTAAATCCGAAATCTGCTTAATTATTTATGGATTACAAAATCAGTCATACGTTTTAATCCAAATGTTTTTTTTTTTTTTTTAGTTTTTGATTCAATCCATCAAACAAATCATGATTTGAGTTGTTTCATCTGATCGCCGTGCTCCTCTTGTTCCTCTAAATAATTTACTAATTAAAAATGTGATTAAAACGTGCACTAAATTTCGAATTTATTTTTTATTTATTTATTTATCTAGTTTTATTTTCTTCTACATACATAAGACGAAAGTATTAGTTTTGTGAAAATTTTCAACATCCTGTTTTTGATGGATTTAGATGATTTGGGATGTCCTGATTTCGATTTCACCCTATTTAGGAAATATTCGAGTGTGTATTACCAAAATTTTATGGGTACAGTATCTAACCTTATATTTCATTGGAACTTTAAATAAATTCACGCCGATTAGGAAGATTATATCTATAATATATAAGTGCAGAAAATCTGATGTGTGAAAATGTCCTTATGGAAAACAATATTGATTCAATTGTGGTACACATCGGCCTACAGGTGGCACTGCTGTATTGCAATTTTCTCCGTTTATGGAAAGACTATATCTCAGTTTTTATGGTGTACAAATGTATCAAATTTTATATTTCAAATGGATATTATGAAAAAATATGCTTATTTAATTTAGGTGCAGTTAATCGATAGGCGACATTGTTATTAATTCCAATTTTCCAGTTATCAGCTCACTTATTTGTTAAAGTAACATTAAACTGCGTATGTAAAATCATTATTGCAAAAAGTTATGTTGATTAAATTTCTGTGCATGTCAAGGGTAGGTGACACTGTTACATAAAATGATGTAGAAGAGAGTTTTGTGATGTCCACATCACAGTATACGGTTTTAAGATAGAAGTTCAACATAAGTTATTCGATGATTCTCAACTACAACAACACAAGATACAATATACTTTGAAAACGCTTTTTACTTGTCATCAAGTTCATATATATGGCGTGGTGATTTCAAAAACGTATAAAGAGCTTTGCTTGTTTGTTTTAATTAGTTTTATTGAGAAAATATTATTTATCAGTAATGGTAGCATGGTGTAAAAAGGACGTTGCCAAACATTTCGACTGCACATATCAATAAAATTAAACTTCAAAATCCTTTGGACCACTAATATGATTTTTTTAAAAAAAGAAACATTGATCAACGAGCCCCCATTATATAAATATAAAATAAACCTATTTAAAATAAAATATTACAGACGTATATTTTATTTTGAGAAATTATTTTATTTTAAGGAAATCGCAACTGCTTACCCAAAAACAATATTTTCTCTACCATTTACACGAGTAAGAGAAAGTAAAAAGTCATTTTATAGTTAAATATTTTATCGAATCATTAGTAAACAGTATTTTTTTTTTTTCTTTTGAGATTCAATAATAATAATATTAATCTTCTCAATAATAAAAGCCCAAATTTTTAGTGATAACGCTAATATCATAGTTACAACACTGACAATAATTTACAACTAACGTCATAGTTACAATAATGTAATCATAGATAAAGAAAATAGATTTTTATCTCTGGTTTTGAGGAATTAATATAACAATGGATAAAAGGATGATTTAGCAAGGAAAAAATGACAACCCAATTGCAACAATGTATTGAGAAAAACTAAATTGTATCTGTAATTTGAAACAAAAAGATAATTTAAAAGAAAAGATGTAATCAATGTTGCCAAATTTAGGGACTTTTTTATTCAACATCTACCCCTAAATTTTAATTGTAACGATTGCCTAATCACTTGAAAGTTTAATCGTCTATTATGTATATCACATATTACTCCACAAAATCATTCGTGATTATTAAATTTAAAAAAGTTTAAATTTGGCGACACTGGTTGTAATACAATGTGAAAAAGACAGTTGGCGATTTGGAGGTTTTCTTTCTTGACCCCCCTCGATGTACCACCGATTTACGCACAATTACTTAGCTAAATTAGAGGGAAACCTAAAATAATTAAAACAATCATAAAAAAAGGTAATGCTGTTAATATTAGAAATAACATAATAATTTTTTTAACTTTATATATATATATATATATATATATATTTAATAAGTGTTACTATATAAAAGATTATGCAAACCGGTGTTCAATGATATAAATTCGCTTAAACAAGAGTCAAACAAGAAAGACGTAATAAATTAATAAAAAATAATCTGGTGCGTCACTCACACGACTTTCTCTTACCCTGAAATTTAATACTATAAATACAGGTTACAGATTAAGAGGTAAGATAACGAGTACTGTTACGTAAACCTGTGTAAAACAATTCAAATTAGGCTTCGGAAGAGTTTTATATGATAATTAGTTCTGAGTGAGGGGGGCTACCACCCTCTCAACCCCCCGTTTCATTAATGCAACTACATTTATATAGAATTTAATTCTGTTATTAAAAAATATTTCTGTTTTTAAAAAATAATTTATTAAAATTATTATTTAAAAAAGTTATATTTTATGATATTGCAGACGATTTCCATATTAGAGCAGAAGTATACCACTAAATATAAAAGAAAAAAAGTTGAATTTATTCCCAATAATACATTAAATTTTTTATTTCATTTATTTATTTATTTTTTTCTTGTTGTTGTTAAAAATGAAAAAAATCGATAACTTTATTTTAAATTATCGCAGATCGATGGTTCAATCATTCATTTTAAAGGTATTGGCGAGCTCTTTTGAAAGATACCCATCATGAAAATTTACTCCCCTCTAGAGGGCATTTCCCCCCTGGGGGGTAGGCGAGGCTCCTACATACACAAACATTTTTTTCAGTTGACTATCTCTATTACAAAAAGTATATATTCGTTTCATTCGGTTTAGTGCAGTCTATAGATGTTTAACTTTATTTACCTGCAATATCCCCCATAGACGTAATGTATTTCAATACTTTCGAGTGTCCCTGTGCACGAACCATTTGCTTCATCTCATTGAAAGGCTTAGTGTAGCATCCCTATATGATACACATTTATAATACCGAGTTTAAAATTTCTGCTACTATTTGTTCTTGAGATATGCTGAAAACAGACACACAGACAGACACACAGACCATTCGTTAAAAACTTGATTTTCGTATTCAGGGCACCTCAGAACATGTAAATATAACAAAAACTCACTTTCGAAAATTTGACCCTAAAACAATACTTTCTCCACCCTATGGATAAGAGAAAGTAATACATTCATTTGGAAATATCGACTACAATCGGGCGAAGACCAATTACTTTGAAATAATACTTGAAAATATGGAAAATTTTTATCTATATATTAATTTGAAACGTGTTTTGTCTGTCTCCACTAAATTGAGAGAATGGCTAGGTGTAAAAATTTGGTTGAGGTGTCTAAAAAAAGGTCTTGGTCTGTAGATGTGTTATGAAAAGAGAAAAATAAAAAAAATTCGAACGGTCCCCCCCCCTGGGGGGGCAGGAGTTAAGAACACGTTTGCGAGCTTAACTCAGCTCCAAATTACTTCACGGTGAAGAAATTGTACATGGGGGGGACTAGACTCGAATACTAAAAAATCAATGTCTGCGATTCTGGAATTTTCGATTTTAAAGGGAAGAAAAGGGGGAAAGTAGATTTGGAGGGGGGGGGGGTGAAGGGGAAATTAGTTTGAGAGTGAAATCCGTTCTAGACCCATACATGATTGGGGATGTTCGTATACAATAATGGTGAAAAATGGAACTAGGTGATTTTGTAGTAGGCCCTATCATGTTACACCTTATTTTAAAGGTCTTGGTATTTCCTGACCGTTGGTGATGTTCGTACAGAACACACTGTGCCCCCTGGCGGTGGAAAATATAACTAAAGGATTTTGCAGCTGACACCACCATGTGACACCTTATATGAAAGGTGTTGGAAATTGAAGACGATTGGTGATAAAGATCTTAAAATTTCATGTTGATTGGGGATGTTTGTATACAATATAGTGCCCTCCCTGGTGGTTAAAAATGCAACTAGGTGATTTTGTAGTAGATCCTATCATGTTTCACCTTATTTTAAAGGTCTTGGTATTTCCTGATAGTTGGTGCTGTTCGTATAGAACACGCTGTATCCCCTGGCGGTGGAAAGTGCAACTAAAGAATTTTGCAGCTGACACCACCATGTGACACCTTATTTGAAAGGTCTTGGAAATTCAAGGCGATTGGTGATGTTCATATACAACATACTGCGCCCCCTGGTGGAGGAAATTGGATTTTGCAGCGCGTGCGTAGCATGCCTGCTATACGGTGCCGCAGCCAGAGGCAGAGGTAACACGAGTCAGAGGTTCGTTCAGTTCAAGGTTAATTTTTGAGAATTTTTTCATGTTATAAGCGACCTGCATATACGCTGCTGCAGGCACCGAGTCACGAGCCCGAGTTCCGTTCCGTTTGAGGCAATTTTTTTTTTGTTCCAGATGATTATTTTTTTTTTTTTTTTTTTTTTTTTTTTGTGTGTGTGACGCTTTCATTTAAAAATAGAAATTCAAACAAAAGCGACTTGAAGGTATAAAACCATACAAATTTAGGGTTCATTTAAGGTTATTATCATGGGCCCGGGCATTGCCGTTAATTTTTGCGATTTTTTTTGTGTTATTAGCGGCACGTGTATGCGTTGCCACAGGCAACGCATACACGAGCGGCACCGGGGTCACAAGGCAGAGTTTCGTTCGGTCCGAGGTAATTTTTTTTTTGTTACAGCGGATTATTTTTTTTTAGCAATGCTTTTATTTAAAAATAGAAATTCAAACAAAATCGAGTTAAAGATTTGAAATCATACAAATTGAAGGTGCATTTAAGTTTATTATCATGGGCCCGGGCATTGCCGGACGGGTTCGTTCAGTTCCAGGTTAATTTTTGGGATTTTTTTTTTTTTTTTTTTTTATGTTATTAGCAGCTTGTGTATGCGCTGCCGCAGGCACCGGGGTCACAAGGCAGAGTTTCATTCGGTTCGAGGTAATTGTTTTTTTACAGCTGATTTTTTTTTCGTGATGCTTTTATTTAAAAACAGAAATTCTAAAAAAATCGAGTTAAAGGTATAAAATCATACAAATTTAAGGTTTATTTAAGTTATCATGGGCCCGGGTAACACCGGACGTGTTCATTTGTTTCCAGGATTTTTTGGGATATTTTTATGTTATTAGCGGCCGGCGTATGCGCTGCCGAGGGCAACGGGGTCCCACGGCAGAGTTTCGTTTTGTTCGAGGAATTTTTTTTTTGTTACAGCTGATTATTTTTTCGCGATGCTTTTATTTAAAAATAGAAATTCAAACAAAATCTAGTTAAAGATATAAAATCATACAAATTTAAGGTTCATTTAAGGTATCATGGATCCGGGCAACACCGGGCGAGTTCATTCGGTTCCAGGACTTTTGGGAATATTTTTATGTTATCAGCGGCCGGCGTATGCGCTGCCGAAGGCACCGGGGTCACAAGGCAGAGTTTCGTTCGGTTCGAGGTAATTTTTTTGTTACAGCTGATTATTTTTATGCGATGCTTTTATTTAAAAATAGAAATTCAAACAAAATCGAGTTAAAGATGTAAAACTATACAATTTTAAGGTTCATTTAAGGTTATTTACCATGGCCTCGTGCGACGCCGGACGGGTCAGCTAACATGTAGTCTTAGTATTAAACGAAATAGAAAATAAAAGATAACAACTGTTTATTTGGAGTCAGTTTGATGTGATTGACAGTACTTTGTAGAAAGTGATGCCATATTTGTATTTCTATTTATAAGCATTTTTCCGACTTTCTTTTTTTTAAGTGAAATGTCGTAAATTATATTAGTTGTTTGAACTTGAAATACATTTAAATAATGATGCGACGATTTTTGAAACATTATGGTCAATAAGGTGATCGTTGAATTCGACGGGTTCCAGCTAGTAAAAGATTATTTGATAAATTAAAATGTCTATCGCAATTTTGTAAGTAAGGACCTTAGTGATGAACGTCCGGGTTAGTTTAGTGACAAATTTCAAATTTCATCAAGGAATTCTATATTGAAGTTGTTCCATTTCTTTCGCGCGTCTTTTCTCGATTTAATTTTAATTATTAAAATATCTATATATATATGCACGTTCTTTTTTTTTTTTTAAGAACTATATTATTTTTTGCATCATTTTTTTTTTCTTTTTAAAATTAATTTTAAAATTAAAATGGGATGTTTATGAGTTAAGATGGGGCTTGTATTAACAGTTTTACCTTTTCAATCAATTAACCGATTGAAAAAATACGGTGTTAGATAGATTTTGTTTTGATTAATAAGTGTACCAATTTTTGATAAAATCTAACAGCCCGGACAAAGACGACAAACTTTCAGATTTATACATTTGGATGAAAACAAAAAAGGTTTGCACGTTCATTCAAGGTGATGTATAAAAATTGGTAACGACGCTGTCTGAAAGAAGTAGTCCGAACTGTCGTGCTTATAATGAAAGGGCCCTTTTTTATGTATTTGAATTTTGTAAAGACTACATTTTACGGATTGTGAATGGGCCCATTTTATGGATTTCTGTTTTGTAAAGAACCTCTTTTTATAAAGAGGAATGTGAAGAGGCATTTAAAAGGTCCCAGGTTTTGCCTGGATAAACTCTTGTTGATATTTATATGATAATAAAAATATTAGTACTGAGTAAACTGCATTTATGAATTGCATGTTGGAAGATTAGTATGTATTTTGTGTTTAATTTTTACTAGTCATTATTATAGATTGTAGACATTTAAAAAATATTTTTCTTTGTTTTGTTAAGTCCTGTGACAAATGGTCGTCTAATTTAATAATATTAAAAATATTATAATGAAAATAATTTTTTCGAACATTTTTAACTTCAACTATTTAACGTCCACTACATGTTTTGACCGAATATATTTTAGTTCATAAAAGTATATATTTAAATGGATACAAAAACAATATTCATCAAATTCTGTAATTAAATCTAACAAATAGAAAATATTTAGCAAATATAAATTATTTATCGATATTTATACAAGACAGAATATATAAAGATACGACGCATTTACACACATACACCTTTGTTTATGCTATATGTATAATTCATATTAAATAATTCAAGAAATTTATAAAAATGAAGCAAAATAAAAAATACAAAAATAGTCGAAGGGAAATACATATACTTAACCACCTTTATATTTATGAAATACTATAAATGATAATTATAAGTATACTAAGTATACTTTTAAATAATTTTTTTTCTATTTCTTATGCAACTTATCGCTCTCTCGTCAGACAGAATTCGATCGTTACTGGAATTTGTTTTTCACGTGAAACCAGATCTTTTACTTAACTTTTCGAAAACTTCTATTTTTTTATTTATTTATTTATTTATTTTTTTTAAATAAAATATTGAAAGTTATAATTTGAAATTTAGAAACTATGTAATTAAATTTATATATAATTATTAAAAATAAATAATATATAGATATTTTTTATTTTAAAACCATTGGAATTTAGAAATTTAAAATGCTTTTGCATATGGCCTACACTGAAATATTATTTCTTAAATTTTGGAGTAATGCTGCTATCTACCAAAGAGGGAAAGACAAAAAGTTTAAAAATCCATTCGAATAAGGAAAAAAATATTTATAATTTGTTGCATAAATAAATGATCGATTTGAATGATTTAAAATTGCTTGAAAGTCAAACAAGAAAGCTGTAATAAATTTAAAAATATGTTCATTTGCAAATAGTGACCGCTAGGCGGGAAAAAGCAGACAAATAATAATGATGATGATGATCATAATAATGATATTAATAATAATAGTTTTGTTTTGGAAACGACGCAGCATAATTACTAATAAATAAATTTTGAAACATTAATATTTATGCTTCTTAATGTACGAGGTGTCTGCTCTAAAGAAAAAGATATGAAATACTAAGGTAATAATATAAAATCCTATATATACAATTATTCCATAAGAATGCACTTTAATATTACTACATAGATAGACCCAAACGAAATTATATGAAAAGCAACAATGATTAAAACACACACACATATATATATGCAACAATGTAAACTAACATAATTAAATTAGTAATAATAATTAACAATAATTCCGCATAATTTATTTAGTAAAGTAATTTATAAATAAATAGAATAAATTATAAATTACTTCTCAATCGCAAGATATGATTCTAATCATACCATACTCCACAGGAAACATGCTTTTGCAAATAACATATGTTAATTTTGTGCAATGTAAAGTTATTGAAAGGTATGAAATATTGACCTGGTAATATAAAAACATAAAATGATTTTTTTATGATATATCTCTAATAATCTATAATGTATCTGAATTTTTTTGTGAATCTCTGTGCACAAACCAGAAGTGCTGTTTACAAAGCCGTCCTTAGGAGTGTACGACAGGTGTGATCGCACAGGGACTCGCGCTTTAAAAGTGTCGCGCCACTTATTTGTAAAATAAAATAAAATAAAATAAATAAAGTGAATAAATAAATAAATAAATAAAACAGTTCACATTTGTATGTTGTATTTCATTTTACTATATTACCTATACGTATTTCTTTAGAGTAGTAATGTATTTATTAATAATATTTTAGGAGTGATAACCAAGTGTTGTAATTGTTCACATAAGACCACGTATCATCAGAATTCATTGTTCTCGGATTATTAAAGCTTTTGTCATCTTTGTTTAGGCATCGCCATTTGATACTCAGTACTTCCTCCGCATTCTCAAGTTAACTTCCCAACACATGTAATAACTATTACTGAAATATCTCAACCTTTTTTGTTATATTGCATAAAAGTACTGTGCTCAATATTTGGATTATCCTTTCTTCAATATTCAGTAATCATCCCTACTAGCATGAGTCGTTAGCACATCAGCTGATAATGGTTCGCACTTTTGGCCCTTGGTTAGTTGGGATAACTAAAGTGGCCCAACGTCTTTTTTTTTTTTTTTTTTTTTTTTAATGTGTGTGTGTGCGTCCTCTCCGTCAGCATTTTATTTGTTAGAGTAGCTACGGTTGGCTCATCATAATGAACAATGTAAAAAGTTCAACAATAATTAGAACGTTAAATTTGCATACAATGGCTCATTTCTAGCCATGGCGTAACTTCAAAGAAAGTATACAATTTTATTAGACGCATTAAAATATCGTCAAGGATATTGATTATTCGCAAGAAATTATAAAAATAGCAAATAATAAATACCAAAATGTATTGCCAAAGTAAAATACTGCATATGAGCCAACAGCTTTCCAATGATTGGGCCATCCATCTAGCCAACAGCAATTTATAACTGTTAGCCAACAAAAACATCTAACGTTGTTTCAGTATTGGCCTATATAAATTTTGTTTATAGGGGTCACTAATACTAGTATAGAGTTTATTGTGGTAGAGAAATTATTGTTTTTGCAATCGGGTTTTTGCTATATTTACACGTTTTGAAATTCCCTGAATCAAAAAATAAGAATTTCAGCAGTTGGTACGAGTTTATGTGTCTGCATCTGTGTAAGTATATCAACATACCTCAAGGACAAATAGTTGTACGAAATCTAAACTCGATATTCTAAATCTGCATCATATAGGGATGCTACATTAAACGCTTCGTTGAGATCAAGCAAATGGTTCATCTACAGGACCATCCATTAAAATTCAAATACATTTGGTCTAAGGATGGAATTTCTGGTAGGTATAGTTTAACACATTTAGACTGCTTTAAGCAAAATGAAATGAGAATATATTTTCTATATGCATAAAAGCGTGTTTAGTATAGGAAATAATATGAAAATCATTTATTATTCGTCTACAGGGTCACATAAAGCAATTCAGGTATATTAGGAAAATAATAGTTCGAAATTGCTGAAATTATATTTCAAGTTGTATTGTATTTTTCATACTGTGCTAAATGTAAGTATACTATATGGTGTGTATATAATTTATAGACATTATAAAGGACTACACAAAAATTAGTGAATACGTTCTTATCTTTTAAATGTAATTAATGGAGGTGCTTTACTTAATTTTTTCAACTTTATGAAAACCGCTGCTGAATAATAATTACTTTTTTGTACACTATGATAGACAAAATATTTGTTTGGAGCCCGAATTTCAACACTGATTTATATATATATATATATATATATATATATATATATATATATATATATATAATATAACTACATACTTTTGGGTCCCCTGAATAAAAATATAAAGTTTTTAGCTGTTTATTTGTGTAATGTCTATTTTCAGTATATCGTAAAACCAAATAATTGCAGGAAATTCAAATTGATTATTCAGAAGGTCATATCCGGTTATGGCTTGAAAAATTTGACAAAATTCTTAAGTTTCAAGGTGTGATGTGAATACAATTTGTCTAAATAATTTTTAAAGCTCAATCAAGGGATTTAAGGGACGGTAATCCCCCCCCCCCACACACACACACAAAAATGTATACCTGATATAAATGTTTCAAAAATTATTTTCAACTTATTTTAAAGTACGTTTATGTAGTACATCATTTGTTATCTTACCAAATAATCTATAATTTGTCTGTATTTTATACACAAATGCCCTACAGGAGAAAGTCGTGTGAATGACGCACCAGATTATTGTATGTTTTTATAAACGCATTATCATTCTCTTTTGTATTTATAATCGTCGAAATGTCAGTGGAGGCCTCCATGTTGAGAGTGAATGCTTTTGCCTGTTTGTCTGTAATATGTATGTAAGTATGTATATCTCGCTATAGCGGCACACTATTTGACTTGCAATTCCTAAAAATCACACTAATTGACTTGCAATTTGGTACAAGTGTTCATGAGCCACACAAAATTTGTTGTGTAGTTTTAGGTGTGTATTCTATTTGTAGTTCGTGTACAGGGACACACCAAAGTTTTTCTTATTATGGCGGATCCAGATTTTCTTTTAAACTCATTTTAACATGGTTACACTGCATGTAACAAAATGGAATAATATGCATTAATGAGATTCTTTAAAGCATGCTTTTGGGAAAAAACGTTTGATTAGACATATGCACGACTTAATGTACAAGTACAGGGCCTTACAAAAGTCTTCTGACAATGTCACGTAATCATACAAATTATGTCAAATTTCATTATGTTACATTCAACATACTGGAATTAGCATACATTATTAAGATGCAGAATTTCTCTAGACAAAAGTTTTGTATAGACTAAATAATTTATTTACAGGAACACGAACAAGAATTCCGATGATATTCCGTAATCATCCAAATGATGTTAAGTTTGGTTTAAATATTAATGAGTTACAATAAATTTGCTGTATAGTTTTTATTGGTGTACATAATTACTGTGGATAGCATACAAGAACACATAAAAGAATTTCGTACTATTACGGTCAATAGACGGTATTTTTTAGAAGTGCATTTTTAACACGAGGCCATTCCATTAAAGATAATGAAATAAGCATATGTTATTAGAATGTTAGCATAGTTTCTGTTAAAAAAATGATAGACATAAAATTGGTAATGTGTTTACATTACAACATAAAATGATTCCAATTTATTATGCAATAATTTGTCATGAAATTTGGTAGAATTATTTATGAGTTACAAAGAAATATGTATATACACATATGTACAGATACATGTAGATAGACAGATACAAAGCGCTATATGCAGCATTTACTTTAGAAATTATAGAAATATACACTGTTAAAAATTTCTGTAAATTTAATGTAAATTTTTATCCAGAGTTTCTGTAAATTTACAGTAATTCTTAGTTAAAAGTGAATAATCGAGATTCTCAATTTTTATTCTGTATTTTTAACTAATTTTATTATTTTATTATTTAATTAAAATCAAAAATGACTGTTTCTACTTTAGAAAAACCGTTTTAAGTTCTAAATATATTCTCAACAGTAATTTATTAAATTAATATTAGTTATTAAAAGGAATGTATAAAATAAGTTTTTTAACATCTCCGTTTATTTTTCTCTGTAATTTTACGTAAGACTTAAGATAAGCGATTACACAGAGTTTTCTGTTGAAATTTTTAATAGTGTAGATAATCAGAACGTACAGTAGAAATATAATATTATCAGTACAAACAGTTGGAATCTAAAGATGGTTTAATATTATCAGTACAAACAGTTGGAATTTAAAGATGATTTAAAATTATCAGTACAAACAGTTGGAATAGAAAGATGATTTAATATCAGTATTCAAACAATTAATATGATCAAAAACAAAGATCACTTAAATCAAGCCAAATAATCTGGTGTGTCACTCACACGGCTTTCTCTTACCCTGAAATTTAATACTATAAATACAGGTTAGAGATCAAGAGGTAAGATAACGAGTACTGTTATGTAAACCTATGTTAAACAATTCAAATTAGGCTTCGGAATAGTTTTATATGATAATTAGTTCTGTATGAGGGGGACTACCTCCCCCTCAACCCCTTACCCCCCCCCCCCCGTTTCATTAATGCACCTACATTTATATAAAATTTTATTCGTTTATTAAAAAATAATTCTGTTTTTAAAAAGTAATTTATTAAAATTATTATTTAAATAAATTATCTTTTATGATAATGCAGACGATTTCCATACTAGAGAAGTTCTATAAAACTAAATAGCCAAAAAAAAAAAAAAAAAAAAAAAGTTGAATTTATACTCAATATTATATTTAAATTTTTTTTTTTTTTTTTTTTTTTTTTTTTTGTTAAAAATGAAAAAATTGATAACTTTATTTTAAATTATCGCAGATCGATGGTTCAACCATTCGTTTTAAAGGTATTGGTGAGCTCTTTTGAAAGATACCCATCATGAAAGTTTCCTCCCAGGGGGGAAGGCTAAGCTCCTACATACACAAAAAAAATTTCCCAGTTGAATATCTCTATTAGAGGTCTGTACGGGCCGGAATTTTGATGCCCGGGCCCGGCCCGTTTATTTTTTGCCAGTGTTCGGCGTCCCGGCCCGGACAAAAAACGATAAAATCAGGCCCGACCCGGCACTGCCCGATTCAAAAATATGAAAAATTTAAAAAAATGCATGCCTTTCTATAAAAAAGATTTTTAGAATGTGTTTTGCAGAGGTTTTGTATAGCGAAGCAATAGAATCTTCTTTAGCAAAACTGCTGAACTTTTACAAGATAATTATATATAAACAAAAGTTAATTATCACAGACGTACAGAAGGCGCAAAGACAGACAGAAAGTCAAATCGAAAATATTAGCACTTATCAAACAATATAGGCCGGTATTTAAAATGGTTATTACTACTAAAAATGCACTTTCAACCATTTCCTCTTATGTACCGTAATGTATACGAATCTTTCATGAGATCCGGTAAACAAAATTTAAATGGTAATCAACCATATTCTATAGAAAAGAGGCTTTTGTACATGCTAAAAATGATGCTACTTTCATTCAGTGCGCTGGAGAAAAGAAAAAGGAGTTTAGAGAAAAAGTTACAGCGACAAGATTTTTATAGCTTTCATATCACCTAAACTCTACAGACCATAGGGCACAAAGCCTTATACACAGTAACATATCCAATTTCTTTTGTTTGAACATGTGCGCAAACTAGTAGTGACATGCATACTATATTTAATAGGAAACCATTTAATATTACATGAAATAAAATATATTAATTTCGAGACATGCTAAAAATATTTGCGGAAAATCAGATCGCGAACAGACAGACTGATAAGCAATTAAATTGAAGTTACAGACATTTTTTAACAAAATAAAATTTATAATATACCAGCCTGTAAAATTATGTGAAATAAATGACTGAAGAAATATTTTATAATTTTCCTTTTTTGTTGATTAACGATGAAACCAGAAAAAGACTCAGGCCGACACGGCCCGGAAAAAATTTCATTCAGGCCCGGCCCGACCCGAGCTTGCAAAAAAAATTTAAGCTCGGGTCCGGCCTGGCCCGAAAACAGATTGAAAAATTCGGCCCGAACCCGGCTCGAAGGTCGGCCCGGGTTCGGGCCGTAAGCCCGGCCCGTGCAGACCTCTAATCTCTATTACAAAAAATATATATTCGTTTCATTTGGTTTAGTGCAGTCTATAAATGTTAACCCTTAAATGCCGTGTGTTGCCTTTCGGCAACAAACCCAATTTTGTCTTCTGAAGTATTATTAGAATAATATTGAAGCTCTAATACTTCATGTTTGCCGATTGACAACAAATTGCTTTTTAGCTGTATACCATAGTTAAAATAAAGTGTGATTTTTAAAAGTATTTTTATCGTGATTTATTTAATAGAGGTAAGAATAAAACATTTTTAAATTGATTTAAAAAATAATCCGGCATTTAAGGGTTAAATTCTATTTACATGCAATTTCCCCCATAGACGTAATGTATTTGAATACTTTTAAGTGTCCCTGTACACGAACTATTTGCTTCATCTCAACGAAAGGCTTACTGTAGCATTGCTATGTGATACACATTTAGAATACCGAGTTTGGAATTTCTGCTACTATTTGTTCTTGAGATATGCTGATAACAAACACACATACAGACACACAGACCATTCGCTAAAAACATGATTTTCGTATTCAGGGGACCTCAGAACGTGTAAATATAACAAAAACTCACGTTTGAAAATTTGAACATAAAACAATACTTTTTCGACCCTATGGGTAAAAGAAAGTAAAAAGAAATAAAGTCAAATCTGAATAAATTAAAGCAAGTTGGAATCTTGCTAATTAAGTGATAAAAGTAGTCCGAAATGATTATGAAATTGCAAAACACTAAATGATAATAGTAATAAAGATAATAATAATGCTAATAACACAACATAAAAGGCGCAAATTGCAGCAATAAAATGATGTATTTCAAGAAAAAAAATTTATTTAAAAATCTGCTTAAGTAATAGCAAAAATTGTGCATACACATTATGACATAAAAATATTTTAGAAACAAAAAGCTTAATTTTCAATTAAAGCGCTAATATGCAGCATTTACTTTAGAAATGATAGAAATATAAATAATCAAGAAATATAATATTATCAGCATACACTATATAATTATTTTAAATGATATGGAATAAACAAAAAATGGTCAGCTGGGTAATGAACGATGCAAATGGGGCGTTGAGGCACCTGATCTGCAGATCCACTAGTTAATCTAACATGCGTCATTATTATAAATTTTATTAAGAAACTTGCCTGCGTCTTGCTTGGAGTTTTTATGATGACTGTTTTAAAGAGTCATTTTTTGTTGTTTCATTGGTAAGAAGTAGTAGTAATAAATTGGCAGAATGTCTTTTTTTTCTTGTGTATGTTTAAGGCCATCGCTATGAGTTATTTTTTGGGGTGAAGTGAAGGGCTTAAAAATATCAAGTTAGTTTTCGGTTTCTACCAAATTATGTTCGAATTTTACTAATTAATGTTTTCCTCAGTATATTAAAGAAGAAAAGACCAATTTTAATTTATTTACTTAATTGAAAAATACTTATGATTTCTGGTTGTCTGTCTGTACTCATTCTAATTTCCATAAATATGCTTAAAAAGCTATGAAATTCATGTGGCTTATTAACCCTGCTGGTGTGTTCGGGTCCGTTTCGACCGAAAATCGACATACATAAAAATACTTATTCTATGAATAGAATATATTCCATAGTTAAAAAATAGGAATTGTTGAATAAATTTAATTCAAAAACATAAAAGGAAAGTTCGGTTATATATTGAAATTAAACTCCATTTGGTACAATTAAAAATGAATGTCCACATCGTTCATTCGAAATGAACACAGCAACAAGGTTAAGGTTCACTACAACATGTTCCTTATTGAAACTGGAGTATTACGTTATTATCTATAATATAATAATTAAGATGAATTTTAAGGAGATTCAAATTCATATACTTTGCTGAAATTCACAACAACATAAACCAATTTAAAAAAAAAAAAAAAAGAAAGAAAAAAAAATGTAGAACTTATATTTTTTTACAGGGCTACGCAAAAGATGCCGAAAGCATTAGAGCTTGTGTGTTATTTTATTTGTTTAGTGCCAGTTTAAACGGAGTAAAATAGATATGTATTGTTGGTGTTTACTTAAGCATAATGCGTAAAGAAAATATTGTGAATAACACTTAAAGCCTCTTTACATGGTATCACAAAAGACATGAGATGTATTACTCATTATACGCGATAATTGTTGGATATTATTTTTAAATTTTTACACTAGTTTTCCAGCTTGATGAAACTGCAATATGTAATGTGTCTAGAAACTTCCTTTTGATACAGGATAACAGATAACACAAAAATGTTCACAATATTTCAAAGTTTTTCGTAATCCACGCGTTGTGCATGATTTTTTATACTTGTTCACCAAAGTTTTTTCGATTTTTACAAACTCATTTGATGGTTTATGCTAAGATTTAAAAAATGTATGTATGCTCCACAAGTACCACACACACTTTTTTCCCAAGAAGTGAAGACTTCTATAATGTTAAGTAATTTAAAGAGCACTTCTATTAATTATATGAAATAGAAAGCATGCAATGTATTAGATTGCTTTTAAGTAGTCCTGTGTATTTCCTATATATTGTATGTGAGACATACAGTACACTAAAATTTTGTAAACAATAACAAAAAAAAAAAAAAAAAAAAAAAAGAGGTGGAGGATCATAACACAAGTTATATACTTTTTCATACGTCATTTTGAAATCAAATGATTGTGTGAAAAATACGGGGAGGGGTAGTAAGTTTCAGAAGAATGGGCCTTGCAAAAGTTTTCGTACCGGGCCTCGCTTTCGTTAGGGTTGGCTCTGGCTGTTTATACCACTTCTAATTAAAAAATATTCTATAATGAGCTGAAATAACGTGCAATAGCTTCAAGGCATTCTAAAATTATTCACGGAAATATGAATGTAGACAGTGAAACCGAAGTCATAAACATCCATTTAAAACTTAGAATAATGTTTAAAAGTAAAAATTAAAAGTCTTTAAATGTTATTTAATATATAGACGAATAGATATTACAACAGGAAAGGAAATATTAAATTAAGCTTTACAGAAAAAAATATATAAAAAGATTCGTTAAAATCTAAAACAAATAAACTAAATAGCTTCATGCAAACGTTTTGATGTAAATAAAAAAATAAAAATAAGTAAAAGTGAAAGTTACGACATATAGTGACATTGCTTTTACAAAAGCCTAAAGCAAACTCTTTGACATTGTGTGGATTTGATAGTTTTCAAAGCTTTTTCTTCCTTTTTTAGCCCATTCCGTTACAAGGATAATCTTTAAATGGATAAAAAACAGGAAAAAATAGACAAATACATAAAGATACGACCTTGCAGTTAAAAATATTTAACTGACCTGAAAAACGTATTTCGAGATTGCCTCATTATTTATTCAATGTTTCATCCATCATTTTACGTTCTTTAAATATTGACATTACACATTAGAGCAACAGCGGAGAACTAACAGAACCGGATTTTTAGCTTTAATATGGATTACACAAATATTGCTTAATATAAAATATTAGCAAATTCAGAGTTTCTGTGTATATAATATATTTATCTTGCAATTTTAAACCTCTCAACTAAAATTTCAACGTGTGTGAGTATATTAAAAACAAGTAATATAAAAGAAAATTTTTAAAATCAATTCCTAATTACAAACACTATCGAAAATGTTTTTTTTTTTTTTTTTGCTATTATTTTGAATTAAGAAATAAAAAGCGCGCGTGCAAAATGAAATAAAAATAATTATGCGATAAAAAAAAAACTTTTTTATATACCACGTTTTAAATTTCCTAATGAATCATAGAGCTCTTATGTGCATAAAATTTTTAAAGTGATAATGACGTCAATTTTTGTGTGATGCATAATTTAACTTTTTATACTTTTTTAATGTTTACGTTTAATTAAATGTATTTATTTTTATGTCGAAAGAAAATGAACGCGTTTTTTTTTTTTTTTTTTTTTTTTGCAACAATTAAATTATAGCTAATATTGTAAATGCTATTTTAACGCTATTAGCATGTATTTTCATACTTTAATTAATTATAAGGAAACTAATAAAAAATTGGACTTCGAAGTATGGTGGTGTCACCGTGTTCTGAGCAATTCTGAAAGTTTCAAAATTCTAACTAGTCGGGAAGTTAATTAAAAATCCATTGCAGGATTTGTACAAGATATATATATAGGGAGAGTGTGAACTAATAGTAGGAATTGAATAAATGAATAAATAAGAATAAAAATATAAATATAAATATCGTAGGAATATTTCTTCTTTAATAAAAATTTTACTATTGGGAAAATTTAATTTTTAAGAAGACTTATTATAATCTACATACTATTTCTCTAACATGGACCAGTTACGATTAAATTTTTTCGAAAGTGACGTAAGGTGCTATCTGATTGATTACATCATAAATTTGGCTGCTAGAGATATTGGCTACAAAGATCTAATCTTAATAAGCTTGAAATGTACGTTTTCTTAAATAAATTGGTAAAATATTAATTTTTTGTGCTGAAACTTATGCTCAAAATCTCCTATTTAGAAGTATAATTGGAAGAATTTGAAGCCAATTAGGACACGCATTTTGTAGTTGGCTAATCAGCAGGAAGGTGACCTTCTTTTGACCGAAATCGTCGTATTAAGATATAATTTTGATATAACAATGATTTATTTTAATTCTAAGAATTTTTAACTTAACAGCAAGGAAAAAAATAATATATTTTCTAAAATTGGAATTATAATGCAAATATCAAAGATTTAAACATCTTTTATTATTGGGGAAAAAAAGCTGAATTTTTCTAGTAAATGATTTTCAGACACGACTGCTTTGTGAATAGGGAAATAGCTTACTACAATAACACGGAAAACATAGTTTTTGCTGATGTAAATAGTTACTTACTGTCTTCACATTAAATTACAAAAAATAATATTCAATTTTAAGGCTGTTAAAACAGTTTTGTCTAGACAGACTCAATTAACAAATGTGCCTTACGATAAACGACTGTAAATAAGTTTCCAAATAGAAAATATAATTTTTACTTTTCTGTAATTCATCATTTAATATCAAATTTATATCTGCGAGGGAAATATTACACAATAGGTTAATTTTACAACACATTTAGCCTTTGTATCTTAGCATATGCAGTTAATTAATTAGTTTCATTACCCATAGTTTTTCTCAAATTTTGGTAAATAATAGCATCAGATTGAATTTATAACTTGATTAACAGATCCATTACAGCATTATGCGATTCGTCACTGAAAAATTTTATCATCAGATATGTTTCTGTGATATAAAATAAATAGTCTACTATAATATCGGAGCACTTTTATGTGATGAAGAACAATCGTCTGGGTAATGTTTAGAAATCAGAGGCTACCTATTATATAAGTGTTATCTTTAAAGATAAAACATTTTCTTTACTTTGATTTTTTTTTTTTTATTATTATTATTATTTAATTAATTATATTACATCGACCATTTCGTAACCTCTGGTCTAAACACTCAAATTAAAGTTTTAAAACTCGATGTGCATAGTTCGAGGATATTTTAGTTTTGGAATTCATTTATTTGGAGAGATATATAGAATTTTTGTTTAAGCTTTGTTTTTTAAAATCTTTTGCAATTAGACAAGATTTTTATATTGAATGTCTGTTAACCTGAAAATCATTAAAAAATAAAGTAAAATAAATTAAATAATAAGTGTAAAAAATCTTTTTAAACAAATATTTCTTTAGGTGACATTTGCATATTAATTTTTATTCATTAAATAAAAAAGTGTTAACTTTTTTTGGTACACATGTACACACGAAGAAAAAAGAAAGAAAAGAAAGAAAAGCAAAGAAAGAGAAAAGGTCGGGATTTATCCCAGGTATTACACTTTAGGTCTTCATTGTTATTTACAAAATTAATTTTGATTTATTATTTATGGCGTGTCTTTTATGAATACCTCTACGTCCTTTCCAAACAAGGTTCGTTATTAATTTGTTTTTAAAAAGTAACCTTTCTCCCATAGCTACCATTATTTTAACCCTTATTAACTTTTCTCGGATCAGCTTTGAAACGTGAGAACCGGATCTTGCACCCGCATAACGGACAACATTAAATAAAGTAATGAATCAAAACTAATCCCACCTACTACATGTTTCGAGAGATGAATATAGTCAGGGTTTGACAAACTGTGGCTTTTAAGGCAAACATTGTTCACCATCATGTCCAGCTCTTGTCCAGTACACGATATCTATTCATTACCTAACGTGCGATGTTACCTCCTCTTATTGGAATATTTTCTGTAGAAAATGGAGACTCAACAATATGGCGGATGTCCTGGAACTTCGCATCGATGCTCAATATATCCATGGAAAAAGTTTTGCCTGCATTATTTTCTTTGAATAATGCTCCATTTGACCCCGCCAGTAGTATGTTGTAAATCTCACCCATCTGTGTGGATAACAGCCTGATTTATTTAATTTTTTTATGGTCAGAAATATCACAGTGTCTCGGTGATATACCGATTCAGACTTGATGAGACGTTTTAATCGATGTTTCTAACCTTGGAAGGAGATTAGTTGAGCAATTTTGATGAGATTATAGGACATGCTTGGAAATTATATTATTGCAAATGAAATTTAAAATGAAAAACGTTAAATTAATTAGCTATTATGAATAAATTGTAAAGTTATGTTGTGAAGAATACGTGTTTATTTAATAGACTTAGGATTCTTAGGATAAATGCTCAGAAAATTCAAAAGAAAAGCAGTCATGAGGATATTTTACATTTGTGTTTTTTTCTTTTTTCTAGGTAAGTTTCTTGAAAAATTCATTCTTATGATGAGTAAATAAATGAAATTAAAGCAAAATAAATATAAATGAGTGAATGAATAAACAAAAATATTAATTTTTGTAATTAAATGCTAGTACTTTGGATGAATAAATTCATTTATTTTTGTAAAATTCTTAGGTGATTTTAACTAAAAATATATTTAGTCGAAGTTTTTGATGATTTTTTATTTTGCACTAAATAAAACGAACTTTCCATTATTACAAGAGATATTTCGTAGTCTATCAGTAACATTAAAATATCAGTCGATTTCCTCTTATAACCCTATCAACACAGTCAGATCTTTCTTTTATTCTTTATCTTACCCCACATATAATAGAAAAATATTGTTTTAGGCTAAAATTTAGTATTTGGTAGAATTATACATTTTGAGGTCGGAGAATCTGAAAACCAATTTTTTAGTATTTGTTCATTGTATTTGTTCATTTTTAGTATTTGTTCATTGTGTGTGTGTCAATCAGTGATCAACATAGCTGAAAAACAAATGTCGTCAAGAAGTCAAACTCGGTACTTTAAATCTGTATCATACGGTTATATTACTTTTAACTTTTATTTAAATCGGATAAAAGGTTCGTGTAGAGGGACATACAGAAGAATTTCTAATACATTGTGTCTATAAGTGAAATTTCTCGTTGGTACATTTAAATATCTTTAGACTGCACGAAACATAATGAAATTAACATATATTTCTAAAATCAAAATAAAATATTTTATATAGAAAGTGGTAAGAAATGCATTCACTATTCGTGTTTAGAGGGTCGTACAATAGAATTCGGATATATTAAGGCGATAGTTGGACATTTCTTGAAGTAAATTTTACATAGAGTTAAGTATTTTTTATACTGTGCAAATTTTAATTACATTATGTGATGTACATACCATTCATAGTCAATATACAGGGCTAGTCAAAATTAGTCGAATTATCTTCAAAAAGAAGGTAGATTCTGGAAGAATAGTTTCTGAATAAATTGAATTAAATTTTTTAATTAAATAATCACCTTAAGTATTTTATTTTATGGGAGTAGATGTAATATTCGTAAAGGACGTTGAGGGGGGGGGGAAGTCCTCGCATAGTAATGTATGTCCAATTAAACAGTTTCTAACACAATTGTTTATTTTTAATGTACTTTGGAAATGATTACATCTTACATCTGTTCTTATAGTAATGCAGGGTAATGGAAAGCAGTGTGACAGTCACACCAGATTATTTAATTACATAAATACAAATGCAATATATTTATCTTGAAGACAACATCAGTATAGAGTGTTGCATATATTCTTCAATATAAAATATAAACGCTTAGATATTACCAAAGAGAATGAAACCATACATAGAGACCAAATTTGACTTATAAATGTTTCAGTTCTAGCAAAAAAATTCTGTCTAATTTAAAATATTTCTATTTTTACGGTTTTCTTTTTCTTTTTTTTCATTTTTGTACAAATTTGTAAATTTATATCGATATGAAAATAAGTTTGGTGGGATTACTTTTAGAATTAGCCAAAAGTTATAAACTAAATTATGGTTTTCAAATTTTTCTTTTAAATGAATTAAAATATTTTAATTAGTGCTGTGAGTTTTTTTTAATAACAAATTTTAAAGTGCAATCAATCAATATGGTGTGGCACTCACAGTGCTTTCTTTTACGTAGCATTACTATAAAGGGTGTAAGATAAGAGGTATTGTAATATATTATTTCCAAAGATAATTAAGATAGATAAAAATTGTATTATAAACAGTTTAATTTTGCGCATACATTACTGTGTTATTACTATCATTTACATTGACGTACATTGTGAATATATTTAAAGTTTTATTGACCTTAGTAAATTTAATCCATATTTCATGTTCTAATTTCAAAGATTTTTAAAACATAAATGTGTAGCTAGCTAGCTTTATGAAAATAAATAAATAAGTAAATAAATAAAGCAGGAACATTAGTTAATAACATTAAACATATCTAGGAATCATCCCGATTGAAGCAACCAAACTGAGCTTGAATTTAATTAAATATTATTTTTCTACAAAAATCCGTAATTTTCAATCGAATTAAGAGAATTTTTGTACTGTGAAATCAAAATCACTATCATTATTCAATTTAAATTTTTGTTAAAATCGGTTGTTGAAAATTAATGATATTTATTTTTTTTTTCTTTCTTCTTTTTTTTTTTTTTTTTTTTACAAAAAGTAAAAAACATGTTATTTTTATTTATACTTTATCTTATTTTATCGCCTGAGAACTGTTAAAAGATTGTCAGATGGCAAGTTATAAAATGTTAATGCAAATTTGGTTTGAAACGTCAAACTTTAATTATTTTTATTTTAAATATCAAACTGATATTTATCAAACAAAGCTAAGAACAATCTCGATGAAGCCAGTGTTATAATTTTTAAAAAATATATAGATATTGTGCAATCGGTTTATCCATTTCGGAGCAACATAGCTAAAGGTACACATACAGAAACAAAACATACTTACAGCCAAGCACACAGATAGACAAAATCTTTATATTTGTACACGCCCCCACTCTCCTTTTCTTTAATCAGAGATTTACCAAACAAAACAAAAAAAAAAAAAAAAAAAAGAAGAAGAAGAAGAGCTGAATAAATTTAACTTTTAACCGAAATTTGAAGGCCTACTATTAGAGGATTTTTTTTTTCCTTTATCGTCTTCTAAAGTAAATAGCAAAGAAAAAAGCTTTGATGTACTTTATCATTTCAATCACCTTTGATTATATTATTGACACTTGATAAGTACCAACTTAATTTTGCAACATATATTTCCTCTCACACCTGTATAAAAATGAATGGATTAATTAATTAAACACATACTTATTATTATTTTTTTTTAAGTAATAAAAGTACGATGTGGCACTCACATTACTTTATCTTACCTTACCTTTCTCTCCCTTTCTGCCTTATATGTTATTACAGTTTAAGGTATAAGGTTGCTGAACTCGAACATTTCTAGCGTACTTTAAAAGCTATTCAAAATTATTTTGAAAATAGTTTTATTTGGCAAACATTTCTGTGCGAAGGATGATTGAGAGAGGGGGGACATTGTACCAGTCAATCCCCTATTACAATATTGTAACTACATTCATAAAACATTTATGACTATTATTAAATTTTAAATTTCATTTTAAATTATTATAGAGAATTGTCGTTCACGCAACTTTTTGAAACTCATTTCACTAATTTTGAGTAGACGTGCATATTTTTTAGAAATGATATACGCGCCAAACAGTGTATTCATATAGTCATTAGAGCAAAACAATAATAATAATAAAGAAAGAAAAGAAAAATGCATAACATAACTTGCAGTGAATTTTGAGCTATTTAAAAACATAATACTAAGTTATGAGGAGTCTTTTGTGAGGACAAGTAATGAAAAATAGGTACTTTTCATACTATATATTGTAACATATGCTTTTGTGTACATAAAAAATATATGTGAATTTCATTCTGTTCAGCACACTTTTAAGGATCTTAAACGGTACCTTTACCCAAAGACATAATGTATTTGAATACAGAGGCTGTTCGCACATTTTTTAGACGATTTTATTTCGAAGTAAGAAAAATCGTTTGCATGGAGAATTTTATTTTCACAGCAGTTATATTTTTGGAAGTTTTATTTATCTTCTGATATTTAGAACTTTTGTTTAGATGCAAAAATGCGCTTTTAAAATGGAAGTGGATGGAAGGATAGGTTTCCGCTCTTTCCAAAGATAGTTTTTAGTGAAATCTTTATGAAAAGCATTTATCAGGTTAAAAATGGAAAAATGTTGCAACAACAGATGAATCTTGGGTCTATTTAAGTGGTTGCAATAAAAAAAGATCAATTTATTATCACAAAAGTGGAGAAAAAAAAAATTTGCTACATGGCTCAAAGCATCAAAAGAAAGTTTTTCTAAAGGATTTGTGATTGCCACTGGTTTTTCATACAAGCGCAAGATAAAAGCAAAAAAATGTGACAAAAATATCAAAATCAAATCTAAATACTCTCAAGAACATATTTTAATTCCAATTTTTAAAAATGAAAATCCAGATCTTTATCCACAATGCTATCAATCCGTTGAACTGTATCAAGACAAAACAAGCAGCCACACATCGCAATCCGCAATTGCTTTTCTAGAAAAAAATGGAACAAAAAACGGGAATTAAAACCATACCCTTCACTGACATTACTGCTAAATTTTCTGATGTATCACTGTTGGATTTTTGTGTTTTTCGACTCTTAAAATCAACATTATCCAAACACCGACCTACAACGCTTTGTGGACTTTGGAAAGCCGTTCAAGAGGAGTAGAAAATTATACCTCTTCCGATATTATAAAAAGCATTATTATCATAGAAATTATGATGTAGAATGTTAGTTAAGAACAAGGGCTATGAAACTGAACAAATAAAACACGAAATATGAGTGAAATTGCTTCAGTACACTCCATCAAAATCGTCTAAAAAATGTGCGAACAGCCTCTGTATTTTTGTGTGTCCCTGCAAACGAACCATTTGTCCGACCACAATAAAAATTTTCCATGTAGCGTTCCTATATGACACAAAGTGAAAATACCACGTTGGGACGTCTATCTAAGATTTTTTTTTCTTTTGAGGTATTCTGACTAAAGACTTACAGATCAACCGTTAAAATCTGATTTTCGAATTCATGGGACCTCAAACAATGCAAAAATAACAAAATATCAATTTCGAAAATTGGATCCATAAATAATGCCTCCTCCACCACATACCTGAAAAAGAAGAATAATAACAATAATAAATGCATTATGTTGGACAAAGATACACTGGGTAAATTATTAAAAAAAAATTTTTATATTAACATTTTTTCTGTTTTCTAAGGAAATACTCGACAAAATGGCCTTAAACTGCAGACATGCAGAGAACATTTGTAAACTCACACTCTCCAGCAACGATTTAGTAATGAGCGCAATTAAAGGGGCAAACACAAATTGTAGAAAAACAAAAATACATTCGATTACTCTTCATAATAAAAAGCTACAAATGACTTGTAACTTTAATTTAAGATTTCACTTACTACGCACATTAATTGTATACTATTTTTAATGACAATCATAAATACAACAGATATACCTTTATTTTATTATTTATTCATTTTATTGTATTTTATTTATTTATTTATTTAATATTTTTTCCATTATTTTCATAACAATACTGTAGATGGCAGCACTATTCATGTTACTATATTTAATATGAATCCTAATTTATATAAGGATTCAACCTGTTTAGGTTTGTGAATTCTCTAATTTTACTCCATGTTCACTGCTAACTTTGAGCTGACTAACTGTGCTTTTAACTAATATCTGCTTGTTAAATTTCACATGTGTCTCGTTTTCCATAAACTATGAGTTGCCTCTTTTTCAATAATAATTTTTTATGTAATTTTTGGATTAATATTTGTAGTGGTGAGTTTATTTTGATCTATGTTTTTAAATGGTTATTGGATTATCATTTGTAGTGATGAGTTTTATTTTGATCTTCGTTTTTTCTGGTTTTATTTACAATGGGTGTTTAGGGCCTGAGAACAAAGAAATTCTTAGCTTTTGCTTTCTTTGTGACAGAAAAACATCCATTTTTTAGCATATTTGCATTCTACCATGCCCTTGATAACGTTAGAATGCAAATAATGCATTTTTCTCATTCCAATTTGCTATAATTCATTTAGATTTTACTTTATTTCTTTTTTGGTTTGAATTGCGTGGTCTTCGTTTTTGATCAGAATAATTGTTTGAATGCTGAAATTAAATCATCTTTAAATTTCAAATGTTTGCACTGATAATATTATATTACTACTGAACGGTCTGTTTCTCTCTCTCTCTCTCTATATATATATATATAAATTTTTAACACGTTTTTGGCTCATAACACTTTTTTTTATTGCATAGGTTGAGAGTTAAATGATATATACAGTAACTTTTGTCAAAAGTTCACTTACAATGAATAAAAATCATGAAAGTTATCGTAAAAAGAATTAGCAAAATTTTAAGTTTTTCTAAGCGTTTCGAGCTCATAAAGGATTTTTTGAAGCGTGTGTGAAATAATAGAATCTCTAAATTAAATACGTGATACATAGAAAACACTTTAAAGCTTGTAACTCTAACATATTTTTATTTATTTACTATGAAAAATATATTAGAGTTACAAGCCTTAATTATGAAAAGGGATCCTCAAGCCTCATAAGGGGTTTTACTTATGAAAAATCCCTTGCGAGTTCATAAGGGGTTTTTCATAAAGAAGATTTTTCGCAATATGTCTGATTTGCATCACCAAATTAAATAAGCGACATGTTAAAACTCCTTATGAAATTGTAATTCAGGAAAATATCTAAAATCTAGCTCATTTCTTTGGCGATAATTTGCTTTAATTTTATCGTATTCAAATGAAATTTTCACATTAGTTGAAGTATAAACCTAACTTTCTATCTATATAATAAAATATATGCTATCTTTCGCGCATGTACAATAAAAAATTATTTACTATAAAATCTCATACCTCAGTTAAAAGTAGATGCGCAATTTTATGTTTAAAAATATTGTTTCTCTAATGTGTTTTCAATTTTTCTGCAAGTTTGGTAAAATTTCGTTTAAATTCATTCTACCTATAAGCAAAAAACTTGCTAAAAAATTACATCATTGTAAATGTTCATGATATTCATCCAAAAAAAACATACAAATATTGTAAATAGTAAGTGAAATCATGCGTTAAAGTTACAAATTTTTTGTAGCTTTTTATGATACAAGGTAACGCAAAGTATTTTCGTTTTTGTTCAATTTGTGTTTGTTCTCTAATTGAACTCGTGACTAAATCTTTATTGGAAAGTATGAGCCGAAAAATTCTCTTTATATTTGGAGTCTAAGGTAATTTCGTCAGGTATTTCTTTAGAAAAAAGGAAAAAGATTAAAAAATTAATAATAATATGATTACCAACTATATATGCATATATGCAATGCATGTCCTTTATTAATATCTTATAAAATTTAAACAAATGCAAACATTTAGAAACATTTTTAAGTGATTATAATGTGATGTATTACCATTCACACAATCTTCTTTTATTTTCAAATAAATTTGGCCCTAAGCATAGTGATGCAAAACTCTAATTTACTGGCACAGCATTTAAAAAGCCGTGAATTCGGAAAGACATGTATTTCAAAGTTAATTTGGTTCAAAAAGTGCAAACATTACTTTTTAAATTTTACAAAGTAAACTAAAGAGAAAAAAAAATACTAGCTAAATATGATAAGTTATTTTATTAGGTAATGCATAATAAACGTCTTTCTCTTTAACATTGAAAGACTCGTTTTTAAACAAATTGTATATCATTAATTATTGTTTCGAAATTAGCAAAATCTTACAAAAACATTTGTTTTAATAATAATTATTCTTATTTTGTATTGTATAAAAGTCTTTACTCATCTAAATATTTGGTAAATTTAGAAGACTATATAGTTTGGTTAAAACATGTAATGGTATGACTTCAAAAATAGTTAATATAACCTACAACTACAAATATGAATGCACAGATGGATAAATTTAAGTAAAGTAGACAGCTGTTTCTGGTTTAGCCTGGATGTTCTTCTTCAGTGCACGCAAAACGAATGTGTTCAGTTTTGTAGAAGTTTTCTGAATAAGAAAAATATTTTGTTGTCAAAAATTTACTTTTCATGCACAAACTTATTTTTGTGGGAATGGTTTGAACTTTGAACCGTAGATATGTTCATCATACATTTGTGAAAATTCCTTTCAGTTTGAATTCCAAATACATTCTTATCTTTAAAAATATTTTATTCCCTTTTAAAATAAATAAATAAAAATTTCCAACACATGTTGCATTTTCAGACCATTTTTTAATTTTTTGCGAGGGAAAAAAAACTGTAATGTAAGTAAAAATTAAAATAAAAAAGAATACTTTGTCTGAATTTGAAAATCAGCTTAAACCCACATTCAATTTTTACAATTTAAAATTTTTTTAAATTGATGTAAACAATTTTAACAAAATTTATTCTTTAGTATAAAAATCTTAGCTGTTTGAAATAGTGGAATGTTTTAAATACACCCTTTTTGCCTGAATGACGACTAAACACCAAACAATTGTCTGCTCTTTTAATATACACTATCTACAAGTTTGGTATCAAGTATTTGGATACTTTTGAATTTAGACGTTTGTCAAATATCTAGACAAGTTCTTTGCGAATCATCTTGAAAAATTGAGAGTATGAATAACAGGTTAAACCTCCTTTATTTCAGCAAAACGCTATTAAATTATGTTCATTTACATAATTTAATAGCCAAAACTATTGAAATAATTATATGAAAACTTCAAACAAACATCATGTAAATTAAAAAAAAAATCTGGAGTGACTCCACTCGACTTTCCGAACATTGAGTAACTAACAGTTTTGTAGATAAAATAAAGAAAGAGGAGTTGCTAAACAAACAAAAAAGAGAAAACCTTAACAGAGTGTTTGAGTATTTTTCTCCATATATCACACGAGGTTTTATTTAACGCTACTGAACTTTGAGCCCTTAGATCATAAGGATAAAGAATTTTTCGTTGTGTCCCTGTAAAAATCTATAAATGCTAGATTCACCAAAATGCTTATAGTTAGTGCAACAGTGATTTATAATATTCATACAAATTTTCAGCTCAATTGAATAAGGCGTTTAGATGCTATCGCTGGTCTCATAGGCCATAAAGATAAAGAATTTTTCTTTGTGTCCCTGTAAAAAACTGTAAGTGCTAGATTCACCAAAATCTATACAGTTGGTTCAAATGTGACCTATAACATGTGTACAAATTCTTCGCTGAGATTAATAAGGCGTTTAGACGCTATCACACTTTTAAAAATTTGGCAAAGAATTATTCTTTGTGTCCCTGTAAAAAAACTATAAGTGCTAGATTCTCCAAAATCTATACAGATTGAGTATCTGTGACCTATAATATGTGTATAAAGTTTTTGCTCAATTGAATAAGGCGTTTAGATGCTATCGCACTTTTAAGATTTTGGTCCCTTGGCCATAATGATAAAGAATTTTTCTTTGTGTCCCTGTAAAAAAACTATAAGTGCTAGATTCACCAAAATCTATAGGGTTCTTACTATGGTGACTTACAATATACGTACCAACTTTCAGCTTATTCGAACAAAGCGTTTAGACGCTAGCGTGTTCACTCACAGACATACACACATACATACACACATACATACACACATACATACACACATACATACACACACACATACATACATCATCGTAAAAATAGTGAAAACGGACTCGTTGGACCTCGAAACGTATAGAAACATCAAAATCTCGAATTTGGATTTTTGACATGATTACAATACTTTCCTCACTATAGTGTTCGGAAAGTAAAAATTATGAGAGAATTTCAGTTTCTGTCAAAATAAAAGCTAAACTAGAAGGGGTTTCACTCACATTTTTATTTTGATCCTGTCAATGCCCAATGGTAATACAGTGTTTGTTAACTGTAAATAAATATTGATAAAAACCCTATCATCATCTTTTTTTTTTTTTTTTTTTTTTTTTTTTTTTTTTAAGAGGAACAAAATTCCATTTATTCTATCTCTCATAATTTGTTGAATTTTCAGGATATTAATTTGAGATTTTCATATAAACTATTGTCTAGTATATTATGCAAATGAAATTTCGCTAAATATTGCGCATGCGTAGTTAAAAATTATTTAGTAAAACTGCTCATATGTCATAAGATATTTAACATTCTCGCATTGTGATTGCAGTATGCTGTGTCTAATGTAGTATGCCAAGTTTTCTAAAAAATGGCTTTTCACTGTGTCTAATACCCTACGTGTTATAATTAAAAAAGTGGTAATTTGTTTTGTAATTTTTTAAAGAAATCATTATATCTCCATGAATATATGTGGTGGCCTCATAAATATTTAAACGGATAATTACAAGAATCCTCATAAACACATGTTACAGCGTAAATGCATTTCAAACATTACTTTTTACAGGGTGATCCAAAACATTTTGATTTTTGTTTAATTTTTTACTGGTCCCTTTTGGTCCCTTTTTTCTCTTCAGGACAAAACTTTTGCATAAATATATGAGATATAACATGTTCTTCATATTCCCAAAATTTCAAGATGTTTTCTGAAGAACTTTTTTTGCTATTTGACAAAACGTCTAAATTCGAAAGTGTCCAAATACTTATTCGGAGATAGTGTAGATATATTTGTGCATTCATATTCCTAAATTTGGGTTATATTTTTAACAGTCTGGTTAGCTTGATTTCCATTAGTGAGACATAGAATGAAAGAATAATTTTCAGCTATCTTCTAATTAAACGGATTCTAGACGTTGTAATTTTACTTATTTTTTTTATTTTTTTGTAAATTAAAATACACAAAACTGATTTAATTTTTTACTAAGGTATAAATAAATGTTTGGTTTACAGGGCTCCATAAAGTTGATCAGACACATTATGGCTGTGAGGTATAAATGAAAATTGATGATTCTAAATTTTTATTGTTATGAGGATATTTTTTGTACTCTGTATTCTGCGTATGCAAATTTTAAACGATATACAGAGATACGAAAAAGCAATTTTTGTTTTCTCTTGATAAATTAAGCTCCAAAGATGCTTTTGGAAAACATTTTTCTATATGTATATTAAAATTTCACAAAAACTATTTAAATTCAAAAATTTAAATATTTTACAAATATTTAAAATGCTACATGTTAATTAATTTTTTTTCCATTGATTTTACATTATTAGAGTAAATATTTAGCATACTTTAAGTGTATGTTATATGCACGTGCTAAATATATCAGCAATAAGTAGATCCAACAAAAATTTCCTATTTACTAACAATATATTCTGTCTATTCTTTTCACTTGAGTATACCGTTCACCAATTTTTACGCACAATTGCTGCAATATGTATGCATAGTATTCTACTACTATTAGAAATATATTGTAGGTGATATTCCCTTATTTAAATAATTTCTGGCAAATATATATGTACAATAAATATACGTAATTTATTTACATTATAGATAAGTAAAAATAATATATATAATAAATTAGCTCTTCTCTAAATATTTGCATGGCATTTTCTTTTGACTTGCGTATACCATTCACAAATTCTCGCAGTAGAATTACTGCAATATATATATATATATATATATATATATATATATATATATATATATATATATATATATATATATATATACTATATATATATATATATATATATATATGCATTCCACTGCTGTTACAAATATATTGTATGTAATATTTCCTTAATTAAATAATTTCTAGAATATATATACTATATAAGTAATTCACTTACATTATAGATAAGTAAAAAAATATATGTATATAATGAATTAGTTCATCTCTAAAAATTTTCATTGCATTTCCTTTTGACTTGAGTATACCGTTCACCAATTCTCACGACACAATTTCTGCAGTATATATATATTTATTTATGCAGTTTTCTACTTTGTAACAATAAATATATTTCTATAACTAATTATTTATACTATAACTGATCGTTTTGTTTGAAATATGTATCAACGCAATTTAACGCTTTGCATGAAAATATTTTATAGTTAGCCCCTATTTCATTTAAAAATAATGCATGTAGTGCAAAAAGTATTATTTTAGCTGTTTTTAGATATTAATTAATTTTAAGTATCTAGAGTACAATTTTATTGATTACATTATTTGTATTAAAAAGGTAAGTTTTCACTAGAACTATTGAAATTATTGCCGTCGATTATATAATAATGCAACTCATTAACATTGCACATGCTTACTTCTACAAATAAAGAATAACTTAAATATAATGCATAAATAATTGTATTCGAAGGTAAAGGGAAAATATGCAGAATTCAGTACGTATTTAGTTTTAAAATAAATGTTCTTTAAAAGTAAAAGTTATTTAGTTGCATAATTGTTTGGCATTCTTTTAAAATGCATACAATTTGCATAGAAAAAAAGAAAATATTTTTCATATTATTATTATTTTTTTTTTTTTTACAGTCAGTTTTAAAACATTTTTATTCTTCTTCAATAAAAAAAGTATATATATAAATATATTGTAAAATTTTAAATAAATGTGCTTTAAAAGTAAAAGTTATTTAGTTGCATAATTGTTTGGCATTCTCTTAAAATGCATAAAATTTGCATAGAAAAAAAGAAAATATTTTTCATATATATATATTTTTTTTTATTTACAGTCAGTTTTGAAACATTTTTATTCTTCTTCAATAAAAAAAGTATATATATAAATATATTGCAAGATTTTAAATATAAAATTTGAAAGCATTAAAACAGTTTTTATGAACATATTGCTACATGTTTTTTTTTTTTTTCTTCTAAGAAAATTGTGTGCAAGTATTTTTGAGGGAACATTGTATTTTTCTACTCTATATGCACTTTATACCTTTTACAAAAATAAGCAATTTTTTTGTTACCAGATATGGCAAACGAAACGTAATTTTTAAGCATAATTTGATCTGTCGCCCCACGGACTATCTAAGATAAATTCACAAAAATGATTTATACCATAAGCAATTTTCTTAAAATATATTTGAGGTTTTGATCATATATAGTTTTCTCAGAAAGGCCTACGTATATCTAATTTTCGGGTAGACATATATTTGACATACAAAAATAAAAAGTTGTGTTTGACGTTTTGATGGATTACATTTGATGTGTCAGTAATAACCCCTGTAACGACTGCTGCATAATAAATAGACTAATAGGAAACGCTTGTTGACTCTATTTATTTCTGACACATTTAACACGTACATAAAATGTACACTAACAGGATGCTAAATACTTACCTAGAAGGTCTTTCCATTATATTCTTTTCACAGCAGATTTAATCGCGTGCAACAAAAACTGCATTCGGAAGTCACAGAACGTGACGATTATATATAGTATCACGGTCACTTGATTGGTATATAAAAAGTAGAATTTTTATAATAAACAAAATGAAGTTATAAAAGAATGAGCAGCAATATAACTAATATATGCATAATAGAATCAGTAGCGATATAATAAATATGTGCTTCAAATTAAGAGAAAGATATCAATTAAAATACAATGATATTATACAGGCTGTTCGCACATTTTTTAGACGATTTTATTTCGCAGTAAGAAAAAATACTTTGCATGGAGAATTTTATTTTCACAACAGTTATATTTTTGGAAGTTTTATTTATCTTCTGATATTTATAATTTTTGTTTAGATGCAAAAATGCGCTTTTAAAATGGCAGTGGATGGAAGGATAGGTTTCCACTCTCTCCAAAGATAGTTTTTAGTGAAATCGTTATGAAAAGCATTTATCAGGAGAAAAATGGAAAAATGTTGCAACAACAGATGAATCTTGGGTCTATTTAAGTGGTTGCAATAAAAAAAGGTCAATTTATTATCACAAAAGTGGAGAAAAAAAAAATTGCTACATGACTCAAAGCATCAAAAGAGAGTTTTTCTAAAGGATTTATGATTGCCACTGGTTTTTTCATACAAGCAAAAGATAAAAGCAAAAAAATGTGACAAAAATGTCAAAATCAACTCTAAATACTCTCAAGAACGTATTTTATTTCCAATTTTTAAAAATGAAAATCCAGATCTTTATCCACAATGCTATCAATCCTTTGAACTGCATCAAGACAAAACAAGCAGCCACACATCGCAATCCGCAATTGCTTTTCTAGAAAAAAATGGAAAAAAAAAAAACGGGAATTAAAACCATACCCTTCACTGACATTCCTGCTAAATCTTCTGATGTATCACTGTTGGATTTTGGTGTTTTTCGACTCTTAAAATCAACATTATCCAAACACCGACCTACAACGCTTTGTGGACTCTGGAAAGCCGTTCAAGAGGAGTAGAAAAATATACCTCTTCCGATATTATAAAAAGCATTATTATCATAGAAATTACGATGTAGAATGTTAGTTAAGAACAAGGGCTATCAAACTGAACAAATAAAACACGAAATATGAGAGAAATTGCTTCAGTACACTCCATCAAAATCGTCTAAAAAATGTGCGAACAGCCTCTGTACTATAATGAATAAATCAGAACTCTGTAAAAGTGAGTATGTCGCATAGGGTGTTTAATTGATTTTAGTATTGAGGAATGATTTTTAATCCATTGTGATATAATAAAATGTGATGTGTGAAATCTGTTTGATGTCAGAAAATATGTAAAAATCAGTAATTAAATTATTATTAGTACGACAGGTCGTATTGTTTCTTTCAGATAGTGATTTTGCCACGTCGTTACCAATTTTTATCTATTACCTTAAATAAACGTGCAAACATTTCTGTTTCAATTTTAGTTAGGAGATCAATTGTTAATTACAACGGAAGATAAAAAGTCTGTCTCATTGTAGGAAAGGAATTTCTTTGCAAATACACACACACATTGTATGTGTGTGTGTACGCAGCCTTTGTAGCACATCTTATAATACTATACCAGTTTTCCAGTATTCAAACCAGTATTCAAAAACCTTCGCATTAGGTTTTATTGATTTATGAACATTTTGCATTAAGGTGCATTGCTAATTAGAATATCTTAAAGAATATAACTTAGAAATCAGAGTACTTTTTATTTTTATCTACATTCATTTTTATCATATTCTTACGAATAAATGTTGATATTCATATCATAATTTGACTGTGGGTTTTGAATACAGATGGTTCACCTCCCCTCACCCCAAATTAATAATAATAATAATAATAATAATGAATAGAAAAACCCAAAGTGTATTATTTTGTATCATTTTTTAATCGCGGATGTAATATTCTACTCTACGAGGAAATAACAATAGATTAATTAGAAGTACCCTGAAAGGAAATATAGGAAAAACTAAAAAAAATATCTCTAAAACTAAATAGGGAAGAATTCTCTTCCTCCTTATTGTTATTGCAATTTGTATTCTTACAAATTGTATATTAATACATGAGTTATATTATTTTTCCCACACACGCATATACACAAGGATGTGTGGAATTCAGAAAAAACAAGAAAGGAATTGTGCAGTTCACATAGATTATAAATACTTTCCAACTGTACTTATTCATTACATTGTTTAACATACAATGTATTTTACATTACATTCGTGAAGACACTGTAAAATACATTTTGTTTTTTATTACGGATAAAGAAGGTTTCTTTATAACTTTACTTAAAAAAAATAAATAAATAAAATAAAATAAAATTGTCTTTGTGAAGCCCAGCATATTGTCTAAAAAAAAAAAAAGTTTTTATAGCTTTTTTTCTAAAGAAAAAGCATTAAATTTTTTTTAAACCTGTATATAGTCTAAAATTTGTATACGCATTATATAGTGTACTGAAATAAACCCTCATAATATTGAAATTTTATATTGATCAATTTTCTTTACATCACATATGAATAATTTTGTAGAGCACTGTGGACCAATAAATTATGATAATCATACATAATTCTAAAGAAAAAAAGAATTTGTGTATCTTAATAATGTAAATTAACTTCATTACATTGTGTACAACATAAAGATATTAAAAGTGCTTCAAAAAAATTATCTCTTATAGGCTGTAATGCATCAGAAATTTTTTCTGAGTTCTTGTATATAAATCAATTGCAGAATTTATATAATTTTCCACTATGAATTATGCTATAGTAAACTGTAATATTCTACTTGAGTTTCAAGGCATTTTAAAAATATATACGGAAATTATAGCGCGGACCTGTACATAGAAAAATCAAAGTAACAATGGTTTTTAGATTTTGTTGGAAAGTGTTTAAAAATATGTTTAACACAACCAAAAATGCACGTCCTGAAATTTTCATTGATATCCCCTAATACAGGGCGCGAAATTTCCCCTCGCTAGCTCGCCATTGGCGAGTAGAACTTTTACTGTGGCGAGTAAAAATTTGTTCTAGTTATAGATAGAATTCTTACACGATACATTGACCGGAAACATTCTTTTTGTAGATTTAAATATGACAAAATCTTGCCATCTTATAACCATAGACCTTATAACCTAATATTTAACCTTTCCTTTTTCTCTTCTCGAAGTACGCTGTTCGGAGTCTCTGTGTGCGCTGCTAGACGATCGTCCCAGCCTGAGAAAGGAAAAATGCTTCGTGTGTGCATGAAAGTTTTAATCTCTTCTGCAGCTTTGTTTCTTCCACTGTGATTTCTCCAAACAGAGTGAGAATAGACGAGCAGAGTCACCCACTATCCGATAGAAGAGAAATGCGATATTGGCGCATGAAAATGAGCCCGAGCCCTTTTAAAGATAGCGACTATATTTATTTTGTTGATTAATGAACAAAATCAGTCCACATTTTCAAGAGTTTTTACTAAAACGTCAAGGATTTACGCTTGTAATGATTTGTAAGCAACGATTTCATCGAAAAAGTTATTCCGAAATGGCTATTTTAAATGACAACAGTGAACAAGTTATACACATCGACATTCCGTCTGATTACAAAAATAAAATGGACTGAAAAGACACTTCGGATGTAAAAAGTTAAATAAATAAATAAGTAAATAAGGAAGCTTAATATTTCATAATAAAAAGATTTTCACAGGATATTGTTTGACAAAGAGTTTTTTTTTTTTCTTTAATGACTCCTATTTTGTACCGAGTAAAACATTTTTTTCGGCGAGTGTATTCCTAGTTGAAATTTCGGGCCCTGCCCTAATATATCTGATTATTTTTGTGTGTTCCTGTGAACCAGTCATTAATACTAAGCATACACGATGGAAAACATGCTTTTGTGAAACATGCTTTTGAATAACATGAATTTTAACAAGTTTTATGCAGCACAAGGTTTTTAAAATTTCCTTTAAAGAAATATTTTTTATACAATATAATGTACTGGAATTTTTTTTTTTTTTTTTTTTTTTAGAATCCTTGTACACATACTGGTCGTGCTATTTATGCCATTTTCAATAGAAAATATGCCATATTAAATTTCAATAATATTTATCAGTGTCATGGTATTCAAAGAAATATTTACTAAAGTTAGAGCTGAAACAGACATACAAACCGAAATCATTAACCCTTTACAATTTTGTTGGAAAGTGATAAAAAGGAACACATTGATAATTTATGCAAAATTTTAATTTATATGAATAAAAAAATAGTGCCGGAAAGATATTTGTATTTGCTGGATCAAAACAAGCAATAGAAATATATGATTGTTCTTCAAGCTTTAAAAGTTTAATTTTTATATAAAAGTTTAAATTTTATAAAGATTGAACAAGTAACTATAAATACTATATAGCTGTTAAAGGAAGGCAAGATAATGCTGTTTCTAAATTCCTAAAAGATATTGGCATATTTATAGTCTATACATTATTTTATTATTATTATCTGTTTTACTCTGGCATGGGGCACAGTGGACCGCCTCTATATGTCACACAGTGGACCACCTTCCAATGTGCCTAAAAGTACAAATTAGATTTAATACTTAAATTTATTTTAGTTAAATTTATAGATACAAATATAATGTAAAGTATTAATATCTTAAAGTAATAAATATCTTAATATTATAATAAAATAAATAAAAAGAATAAGTTTCTGAAAAGAATAAATATTTGAATAGTAACATAATCATTATTAATATATAAATTTATTAACTACTTCAATTATATAGCATTTATAAAAGAAAAAATATCTAATTTAATAAATGGTACGAATAATTTATTATTAATGTTGTTTTTAGAGATCACATGTGAAAAGCAAAAGTAGCTTAATACATTTTAGTTAAATTTATCCTACAAGTAAAATGTAAATTAATTATATCTCAAAATAAATAAAAAATATAAAATATTTGAATAGTAGTATAATATTTATTTATATTTGGATTAAAAAAAAATGATTTATATAATATTAATAAAAGAGTAAAAAACAATTATCTATTTTTACTTAATAAATTTTCTAACTGAGATTTGATTTCTTATTTGCTTATTTTAGTTTAATTTTTGTTATTTTATTTCATGAAAATGCTTGAATTATGTTCTTTAGACTAGAATAGTACAAAAAAATAACTTTAGAGAGAGAAAAAAAAGTCATTTATATTAATTTTATAAAACAAATGAGGCTGGTCCACTATGCCCCGGTGATGGGGCACAGTGGTCCACTTTGTGAGTGCTTACAATTTATTTTTTTATTCATTAATATATTGGAAATATTGTTATAAAAAAAATTAAGACCTAGCAAGAAGGGCTTAGAGATTGTTTGCTATTTTTTTTTCAAGTACATTGTTTTTCTGTTTTTTGTGAAAAAAAAAAAAAAATAAATAAATAAGAGAGTAAAAGTGGTCCACTGTGCCCCGGTCTCCCCTATATTAACTCTTTACTGAAACCTTCTATGGATCAAAATGATACGTTTCTTTCTTTGCACCAATCAGGAAAAAGTTACTGCAACTTTTCAGATTTGGTTTTCTTTTTCGTACTGTTTAAAATATGTGGATATCTGTATAAATATCTGTATGTATATCTATATCAGTAAAATAATACTTTAATACACATATTCTATATTGCATTAACAAAGGACTCTTAGTAGTTCAAAGATATCAATTAATCTTATTCACACGATCTTTATTTTTCTCTCAGTTTTATTAGAATGCCAGTGTTCAGAAGTATGTGAGCAGAAGCTTCATAACTGCACATCCATGATGCGGCCAGTACTAAATGAAGTGCGTTACATGTTTCCTACAACGCAGATGGAAATCGAAGGCATGTGCAAGTGAGTACTATATCCTAATGGACAATATTCCTGTGACGTCACCGTAGGTAAAATCGCCGAACACGCGGCCGATATTTTGTAAACAAATTATATTCAAGATGCCATTTTATTGTTACGCATAACATTTTCCTAAATATTTCTGCAGTGAAACTTAATAATAATGTTCAAACAAGAACAAAAGAGAAATGTAAACAACTGAATCGAATGATAAAGTTAAGACTATTCCATATCGTAAAATTGCAGAACATTTTATGTATATACATACATATATATAATGAATAAAAGATTAATAAGAACATTTTATACACACACACACATATATAGACATCAAAGCTTAAATAATTAGAATTTCAATCACTTTAATAAAGGAATTTACTAAATGGAACATCCATTTAAATTTGTTAACATCGCCACAGTTCACACGGCAACTTTTAATATTACATATGTTGATTAATAATAAAGTATATTACTAAAACTGGATTAAAAACAAAACAAAGTTATCACTATATCACTCTTACTTCAATTTCTTATAATTTGTCACTCTTAGAAATAATATTGCAAGATAAAAATTTGCAAGCCACAATGCTTTGTTATGGTAGAGTTGAGAATTGTTTCCCTAACCAGCTGATATTCTTGTAGCCTCGAACCCAAAGTGGGAATATGGTCCATAAGATATTGGACTTTTATATCGTACAAATCGATGATTTTATACTGGAAATGAGAAACTAAATAAGTAAAATATACTTAAATTGTAATTTATATAAGCTATTTTGTAAAATATTTTAAGAGATTGAGAGAATTTACTTGTGATGTTGAATGAAATTTATATCGGTAAAAACACAATTACGCTTGTGTGATCCAGACTTTTGTTCGCCTATCCTTTCTAGAATAAAGTGTATTTTTATGACTGGGGGAGAGAAGGGGGGGGGGTGCATTCATAGAACATGTACATATCAAAAAAGAAAAATAATAAACTTACAATAACATAAAATAAATAAAAAATTAACAATAAAACCGTTCTTAAAGTATTTAATTTTTTCCTCTTTTAACTACGACTACATAATCATAGCTCCCCTCAGTTTTGATTTGAGATAGCGCTGTGTCCTGTCCTTTGGTTAATATGTGACTTTGATTAGTATGAGAAACTTATAAGCAGAAAAAAAAATGCAAAAGCATAGAATTCTGTTATAATTAACTTTTCTATAATTAGATGTGTCTCGATAAATATCTTAACTTTTTAAATGTTTTGTACCGTTCATTAAAGTATACAGTCATCAATCATCGATTGTTACAAATTCATTTTTGTTTAGTAGCTTCATTTTTGTTTTGTTTCTTTTTTACAAAATGCATGTTAACACTTTCGGTTAAACATAGTTAGCCTGCGATAAAACTTTCTAAAATGTTTTAAATATTTTCATGTTTATTTATAATACCAGTTCTATATATTAAAACATTAAGATATACGTATATAAATTACTTGAACATATTTTTTCCTCTTTATTTAACTATTTTTTATTCAAATTAAATCACATTTAACTCACATTGAAACATTTTCTTTTACTCTTTGGCGTTTGAATATTTTCAAGGGGTCTTCTCTATAACATCCAGTAATTTGTCTGCGTTTATTTTCACTTTCCATTTATCATGTTTTATTCTTACATTTTTCTTTTAAATACGTTGCTAATACTTTATATTTTTCAATATATTTTTTCTGTCATTGTTTTACAATCCTTCAAATTCTGAAAATCGAAACCCACGTTTAAATGTAAGAAAACAAAATTTAAAATTCTTTGAAAACTTACATTTGAGATACCATCACAACATAATCCCACAATATCTACATACACTCTGTAACAAAAAAAAAAAAAAAAAAAAACACGCACCAAGAAGAAGTGGGGAGAAAAATTGGTAGATGGGGGTGGAATGGGTAGTCCGAATGGGACAAAAATTGGTAGATGTGATGTACATGTGGAGAAAAACAATTGATTACAGTTTCAGAAAATTTGAATGATTTAATCAAGAGAAAGAGCCTCACAAAGTAAACAAGTCATTAACGTGTTGGTCCACTTCTGGCCTTTATGTACGCAGTTATTCGGCTTGGTATTAATTGATAGAGTTGGCAGATGTGCTCCTGTGAAGTATCGTGCTAAATTCTGTCCAATTGTTGCGTTAGATTGGTAAAATCTCGAGCTGGTTGTAGGACTCTTTTTATGATGCTCCAAACGTCGTCAGTGGAAGAGAGATCTGAGGACTGAACTCAACCCCACTGAGCCGCCTATTAAGGGTATTTGAAGTCACTGAAGTACCAGTTGCACGTAGGATCGACGATAATGATGAATTGGGACTTGATTCCATCAAAACCTGTATGTATGTCAATTTGTGTCCAGTTTGCATTACTCCTTCTTGGTGCGTCACTTTTTTTGTTATAGAGTATAGTTCATGGAAAACACCTTTGTTAAAAGCTGTAAAGCCTTATTTGAATTATTTAACTACGAAACTATCTTTGGGCTACCTTCATCGTTAGATTATGCTCTTCACACCTGAAGCTATAATAATAACATAAATAAAATTTCATGGCTTTAAAACAACGCATGTAATGGCATTATGGTTATAGAAAAAGGTTTTTTTTTTTTTTTTTTAATTGTTTAGGGGGACTACTAAATGAGATCAATTTGCATAAACCTTAATTTACTAAACTTTAAATTACTAAATTACTAAATTCTGCTTAAGTATGGCACAGTTAAAAAATTTTGTGGCCTTGTAGTGGTAGATAATCCATAATGCTATAACTTTTCATTCTGCAAAGCATTTAAGGATTTTCAGCAATTATGAAAATGAGTTACTTTTTCGGCCATGTGTTTTAAAGTCATTTTACAATTCTAGATGAAACAACAGCTTATCTCATAAGTTAACTTAGTTTTGTGATGCAATGTATTGATATCTTTTTAAAGCTATATAATTCAGCTTTTCATTTGTCTAATCAAAATCTAAAAACATTAAATGGTTTAGATTTTATATAGCAGTGAAAAGAGGTCCACATATGTAGACCTCAGGATTGAAGAGGTCAAAACTATGTGTCTGGTTGCCGTGTCACTAAATTAACACCATACAAACTATTTAGAGTCTAAAATTTGTCAATTATTGTAATACATTAGTATTTAAATGAACATTTTACTTTTAACGTCATGATTCACAATAAAAATAAATTAAAATTTACCAATGCATTATAAAGAATTATAAAATAAAACATTAACGATTTGACAACTGATTAAATATTATGACGAATTTTTAAAATTATTTTTTAATTATTTCCAGTAGTCGCAGTTTTATATTCTTTTTTACTTTCTTTTATATTCAATCGATCAAGTATTGGATTCATAAAAATTTTCGACATCAGGTTTTCAGTAGATTTACACTTTTTGAGATGCCTTAAGCGCGGTTTGACTATTTTTAGAAAACAACCGTTTGTCAGTATATATGTGTGAGAAAAAGGGATAATTTTGCGGCAGCTCTAGCTCTTAAACTAATGCACAGAATTTTTATACCTATCATTTCTTGGGGCAGATATCCGAACAAATGGCTATAAAATACTGAGATTTCTCCCATTTATGGGAAGACTCTATTTATCTCAGCTTCTTTTCGATATAATTGCACTAAACTCGATCTTTAAAATGTCTACTAAGAAAAGAAAGATGTTAATACGTTACATCGACCGAGATGCAACGTTGCTATTACAGTTCTTATGGCTACATCTCAGCCCCAAACTGCATCTGTAAAATCTTTATTTTGAGAAGCTAAGATTAAATATTTGTTCATATTAAAAAGTGAGTGGCGCTAGACTATGATGTATATACATAATGATGAAGAAGAAGGTTTTCTGAGGGTTATAAAATACCAGTTTTATATTAAAATAATTTTTAAAATATATTCAATTTTATAATTAACTTTTTAATTTGATTTATTCATGTTGTTTTCCTTCATACTGCATTAAGTTAAGAAAAAAATTAAGTCTACTTTTTCTTCAGCTGAAAAAAACTTCTGAAAGTATTCTGCAAAATAAAGTAGCGATAATTAACTAAAAAATAGTTTTGTTCGTAAACTTTGGTGGCAGTCTAATTTAAATAAGCATAATTACCTTGCGCATCAAAGAGATAAATAAATATATGATAGAATTTTTATATATATATAAAAAAAAAAAAAAAGAAAAGAAAGAAAAAGAAAAAACAGATAAAATAATAGGAGTTTTCTACAACTAAGGGGCATCAGTCATTAGAGAGATCATAATTCATCCAATATCCACATTTATCGTCAGTTGCGAAAACGGAAACTTGTCAGTTCACTGTTGCGTTAGTTCCTTTCATTTTCGAGAATCATCCAGGAAACTGTGTTATTTGTTTTTAGGCGTGGCAACATTCACTTTTACAAACAGCGAAAAAGTGACAACGAGAGTGACTGGGATCCTAATGAGAACTGATTTCCTCTGCCTTGTTATGCTCTTCTGCAGAATGATTTATGAATGTTTTAATGTTTACAAATAAGAGAAGTTACGTAGTTAAAATTGTAACGTTTTGACAGAAATGCGGGTGGCAAAATTCATTGTTGTTAAATTAAATATTAAATAAATAAATAAATAATAGTAATAATAATAAACAAGAAATATTTTTCCAATGTTTTAGGTTGATTTCTTTAGAAATCGACCTATTGCAATCACTTCGTTTATCTATATATATATATCTATCTATCTATCTATCTATAATGAAAATTTTGTCATCACGATAACTCCCGAAATAATACTCGAAATCGAACCAAATTTGCACAGTGAACTAATCTTATAAATATCTTGGATGAGTTCGTTAACCAAGTTGCTCCGACTTTTTGTTTTCAAGTGGCAGCCACTTGAAAATTTCAAACCGACATTGTAAAAAGCATATTTAAAGCAAGATTTGCTTGAATTTTGTTGTAAATACAGGTCACATGAGGGTCTCAATGATGTTTATTAATGAAGTTTATCCGCCATTTTCAATAAAGTGGCAGATATTTTAAGTTAAGCGGGACCACTTGAAATCAGGCTACCACTTGAAAATTTAAAATCCCTATAACTTCCAAAATAATACTCCAAATCGAACCAAATTTGAACAGTGTCTTAACTTATCTTATAAATATCTTAGATGAGTTTGTTAACCAAGTTGCTCCGTCATTTTGTTTTCAAGTGGAGACCACTTGAAAATTTCAAATTCAAATTGTAAAAAGCGTATTCCGAATTTTTTTAAATTTTGATGAATACATAGATTACACAAGTGTCTCAAATAACTTTATTAATGAACTTTATCCGCCATTTTTAATAAAGTGGCGGATATCTTAAGTTAAGCGGGACCATTTGAAATTAGGCCACCACTTGAAAATTTAAAACCATGATAACTTCCGAAATAATACTCCAAATGGTACCAAATTTGAACAGTGTCTTAACTTATGTTATAAATATCTTAGATGAGTTTGTTAACCAAGTTGCTCCGCGATTTTGTTTTCAAGTGGAGACCACTTGAAAATTTCAAATTCAAATTGTAAAAAGCGTATTCCGAAATTGTTTGAATTTTGATGTAAATACAGACCACATAAGGATCTCAATGAAGTTTATTAAGAAACTATATCCGCCAATTTTAATAAAGTGGCAGATATCTTAAGTTAAGCGTGACCACTTGAAATCAGGCTACCACTTGAAAATTTTAAATCCCTATAACTTCCGAAAGAATACTCCAAATCGAACCAAATTTGAATAGTGTCTTAACTTATTTTATAAATATCTTGGATGAGCTTGTTAAGCAAGTTGCTCCGCCATTTTGTTTTCAAGTGGAGACCACTTGAAAATTTCAAATTCAAATTGTAAAAAGCGTATTGCGAATTTTTTTTAATTTTGATGTATATATAGATTACACAAGTGTCTCAAATAACTTTATTAATGAACTTTATCCGCCATTTTTAATAAAGTGGTGGATATCTTAAGTTAAGTGGGACCACTTGAAAATTTAAAACCATGATAACTTCCGAAATAATACTCCAAATGGAACCAAATTTGAACAGTGTCTTAACTTATCTTATAAATATCTTAGATGAGTTTGTTAACCAAGTTGCTCCGCCATTTTGTTTTCAAGTGGAGACAACTTGAAAATTTCAAATTTAAATTGTAAAAAGCGTATTCCGAAATTGTTTGAATTTTGATGTAAGTACAGACGACATAAGGATCTCAATGAAGTTTATTAATAAACTATATCCGCCATTTTTAATAAAGTGGCAGATATCTTAAGTTAAGCGGGGTCACTTGAAATCAGGCTCCCACTTGAAAATTCGATAACTTTTGAAATAATACTTCAAATCGAACCAAATTTTGACAGTGATATTATCATATAATTATCTTGAATGTTTTCACTAGGCAACTTGTCCCGACATCTTGTGTCTAAGTTCCAGCCACTTGAAACCACACTGCCACTTGAAAATATGCCACCACGATAACTTTTAAAATATTAAACTGTTTCAAATAAAAGCTGGTCAGTGAACTTTTGGTTCAAATATCTAGGATAAATTCACTTGATGACTTGATCCGCAATTTTATTTTCAAGTGGCGGCCACTTGAAAATATGTCATTATGGTAACTTTAGTAAGACAGAATCAATTCACTTCAAATTTGGGTAGTGGATTTATCATTCAAATATCTCAGATAAGTTCGCTAGGCATCTCACTCCACTTTTTTTTACAAGTGGTGCCACCTGAAAATTTCTTATGATTATAATTTTTGAAATTCTGATTTAATTTAAACTAGAACTGGACAATGAACTTATAGTACAAATATACTGGATGATTTCGATGGGCAAGTTGTTTTGCTATTTTGTTTTACAAGTCGCAGCCACTTAGACTGCCACTTGAAAATTTGCCATAATAATAACTTTTGAAACACGGCACTGATTTAAACCACAGTTGGACAGTAACCTATGCTTCAAATATCTTCGATGTGTTTGCTGGAACTTTAGAAATACTTAATCAATTCAAATCAAAGTTGAAAAATGGATTTATCATTCAAACAACAAAAATTTAGAAAATTCACGCAACTCATGAACCAATCACATTATTGCGTCCATCTTTGGTATATCGATAATAAGTATTTTCTCGCCAAAAGTCGCCAAAAATGTCGCCATAGGGGAAAAGTCACCAAATTTGGCGCCAAATCCATTACATGCGTTACTGAATCTTTTTAATGCGTTTTTAAGGTAAAATTAGACTATTTTAATGCTAAAACAAACTAGAAATGCAGGAAACTAACATTTTATCAACTGACTAAGCCTCTTTGAAAGAATTTCTACAAAAAAAAAAAAAAAATATATATATATATATATTTTTTCAAATTTGCAACGATATCTTAGATGAGCAACTTTCTCTGCCATTTTTATCGAAGTAGCAGCCACTTAATTTTTCAACACAATGACTTTTGAGATTTTGAACTAATTCGAACTATGTATGTAGAGTAGACTTATCTCACAAATGCATTTCATATATTTGTCAACTTAACCCACCATTTTTTTTTCCTAGCGCCGGCCACTTGAAAATTTTAAATTCACATAAAAGTGTATTTATGAACCGATTTGCTTAAAACTCCATATGTGCATAGCCTACATCAATATTTCTACCAAGTGCATTAATAATTTGTAGCCGCCATTTTGAAACAAAATGACGGCTACTTGATAAGGCAAAAGAAATCAACCTACCCTTCCGAAAAAGCCGGAAGGTCTTGTTAATAAAATTATTATTGTCAGGAAGGGGGAGAGAGTCGTCTTTTTTTTTTTTTTTTGCTATAAACTACTTTTAATAAAATAAACTGTTCGGATTCAGTTGGGCAACATTTGGGCCTTTCCTTTAAAATTAAATTAATGATTAGAACCAAATTTTAATTTTGCTATTTCTTTCTTTCTTTTTCTTCTCTTTCTACTTCTTCTTCTTCTTCTTCTTTTTTTTTTTTTTTTTTTTTTTTTTTTTGGTGTGTATGTGTATGTGTTTGTCTTCTACCTATTTCTTTCCGTCTACAGTTTAGCGTTGTCTTCAATTTCATAGACAATACAGAAAATGTTTTCTTTTCTTATATCTAAAATTACATTAAAAAAAAAGTCAAATATTTAAAAACTATACCGTTGTTTAATAGTTTTTATTCAGTTTCGGACAATATATAAGGGATACAAATAAATTTCTGCCGTTATTGTGAAAGAATGGTACATTACATTTTACTCAAAGTATTGGCCATCGCTAGCCACTACTTTTCCCCATCCTTCAGGCAGCATTCGGATACCACATCGGAAGAACTCTTCATCTTTTGAGGCTATCCATGAATCGACCCAATTTTTAGAATCTTCATATGGTGTAAAGCGCTGCTCAGATCATGTGTCATCGACCGGAACAAGTGATAATCAGAAGGGAGAATGTCTCTTGAATACGGTGGTTGGGGTAGGACTTCCCACTTAATTGTTTCCAAATAGGTTTTGACCACCGCCGCAACATATGTACGAGCATTATCAAGCATTATCATGTAGGAGAATAATTTTGTCGTGTTTAGAGTAGTAATGGGTACGTTTTTTCTTGAGTTCTCGGCTCAGCTTCATTAATTGTGTTCGTTAGAGAACTCCAGTAATGGTTTCGCTTGGTTTGAGTAACTCGTAATACACAACACCAAGCTGCATCCCACCAAATACACAGCAAGACTTTTTTTTCCATGTGTATTCGGTTCGGCTGACGATGTTGAAGCATGGCCAGGTGGTCCCCATGATTTTCTCTTCTTTGGGTTATCACAGTGGATCCATTTTTCATCACCAGTAACTATACAATGCAAAAAATTCTTTTTTTTTTTTTTTCGGACAAGCAGCATTTCACTGATGTATAATTGGCGTTCAACGTTTCTTAGCTTCAGTTCATATGAAACCCAATTTTCTTGTTTTTGAATCATTCCCAACAATTTTAAATGATGTGAAATTGCTTGTTGAGTCACTTCTAATATACGCGCAAGTTCTTTTTGCGTTTGGGACGAATCTTCCTCTAATAATACTTCCACTTCTGCATCTTCGTACACTTTCGGCCTTCCACTGCGTTCTTTGCCTTCCATGTCAAACTCGCCATTTTCAAACTTTTGAAACCACTCACGACAACTTCTCTCACATAAAGCAGCCGCACCATATGCTTCTACAAGCGATCGATGCGGATCAGCTGTAGATTTCTTCAAATTAAAGAAGTAAATCAAAAGTTCCCGCAAATGCGGCTTATTCAGCACGAAACTTGACATTTGCGCAAGAAAAAATGTACGTGATGGTGATACGGAGTCACTAATACTTCAAGGTTATGTTATTACCAGATGACGAAACTACAGCGTCTAGAATAAACAGTGTGGCAATCGCCTATAACCGTGATGTTAAAATGATGCTACAAAAATTAAGCTTACCCAGATGTCGCTGTGATCGAAGCTATTGCTCAAATCGAAGACCTGATTGGCTTTTCCCAGTTTCGTCAGTTTAATCACGTGATCTAAGCATATAATTAACCAATAGGGAGTCTCGGTTTTGTTGTCGTGACACTAGCTTCGATTACAATGACATCTGATGACAGGCTTAATTTTTTTAGTACAATTTTATTCGCCGCTTTCCACACTGTTTATTCTAGACGCTGTAACGAAACTTACGACTTTACATTTTACATCTGAAATTTCAACATAACCTTCTGGTGCTGTCATCTTTTGTCAAACGGCGGAAACTTATTTGTACTTTTAATATATATATATATATATATATATATATATAATCAGAAAAATATAATTACATCAATTTTATGACATTTGTGTAAATAATTGTTCAATTATTTTTTAGATAATACTTGAATTACACTATACAACACTACAGTCGGTAACAAAAGTCTCCGAACACTAGCAAAAATTCCTATGTAAAAAAAAGTACACTTAATACAGTTTTGTTAAATAAATCCTTGTCGAATCCTGTTCTTAGTCAGTCTGAAAACAGGATTCGACAAGGATTTAATTAATAAAACTGTATTAAGTGTACTTTTTTTATATAGGAATTTTTGCTAGTGTTTGGAGACTTTTGTTACCGACTGTATATTAAAATTTGTGTTGCCATGGCAACTAAAAGTAGCACATGAATTTGGATTTTTAAACTTTTCTTATATTTAAAAACGATGTAATTTAAAAGCTGTTTTTAAAACAATTTCTCCATTTGCAATGACAGAAACAAAACCTGTTGGATTCCTAAGTATAGACTATGTAGAACAGAGGCCTTGGGGCAAATGCTCCTCTGAAAGTTTTTAGGGGAACGGTTCATCGCTTACAAAAATCTCACTCTCTTTTTTTTTTTTACTGCATATATAAATCAAACTTCACATAAAATTTCTTTTGTTTATACATACTTTTTTGGTGTATTGAGCGAAAGTTCACTTTGCACTTCCTAACACAGCTGAAAAATTTGTATCACTTTAATTTATCTGTCGTCTTCGCTGATCTATATTTAGTAAACAGTCTATTATAAGTAATTATCTTCATATCATATTAATATAATATAAGTAATAATTTACCTTGAAAATTTAAACAATATCATTATTGATGCCATCGTACAACTCAATATTTATGCAAAATTTCTTAAATATTTCATTGACTAGAAGGCTTCGCCGGCATCACTCTTCACTACATTTAAATGAACTTTCAAAAAAATTTAATCATTATTTTTTAAATGTCTTTACATATATATATATATATATATAACTTCATTGAAATCGCTCTTAACCTCTCTTCGGGTACAATCGTTAAAAAAAGTATCCGAACACTAGCAAAAATTCCTATATAAAATAAGTAGAGTTAATAGTGCTTTGTTAAATAAATCCTTGTCGAATCCTGTTCTGACACTGACTAAGAACAGGATTCGACAAGGATTTATTTAACAAAACAGTATTAACTCTACTTATTTTATATAGGAATTTTTGCTAGTGTTCGGATACTTTTGTTACCGACTGTACTCGCGGCCTACGGTAGCATCTTTCCCGCAAGTGCTGCACCGGGACTGGGTTCCTAATACCTGCAGCAACGTTTTTCCTGGACACTTCAATTTTAGTATTTATCGGACAACAAAAGTTACTATTATTCAAGAACTACACATTTAAAGATAGTTCTATCTCAGGATCTATTAAATATTTTAGTTTTAGCACCATGTATTTCATAGCTTTCAAAACGTGTAACGTTTATCACACCTCAAAGCATGTAAAACAGTCAAAAAATCAAGATCGAAAATTTTCACGATTACTTAAACTCTTCATACCAAGAGTGTGATTGGGGAACTAAAAAGAAGATATTACTTTAAAAGAATAATAATAATAATAATAATAATTTAACTCAATTTGTTAATTCAACTTAATTTAATCCTTTCTACTATATTACCTTTTTTTTTTTTTTTTTTTTTTTTGCCTGATAAGTATAATAAGCAACAGAAACGAAAAATCATGCGGTGTGCGTTGATTATTAACACTTTCCAACTGTACGTACTTGTATAGTAAAATTTTCAAGGTTTTTGCCTTCGTTATTACACAACGGACTGACAGAAAGACAGAAAGTCACACAACTAGAATAATTGAATTCATAATCACTCTTAAAGATTGGTGGAAAGTGTTAAAAATACTAAATGTAAAATAAAATGCAGTCCTTAGATTCTAATTACAGCTCTTAATGTATCTGAATATTTTCATGTAGCCCTGCGAATCTGAAGGTCAACCAAATTATATTTTATACAGTCGGCTGCAAAATTATTCGAGCACTAGCAATAATCCTTGCCAAAAAAAAGTACACTTAATACAGCTTTGTTAAATAAATCCTTGTCGAGTCATGTTCTTAATCAGTCTAAGAACATGATTCGACAAGGATTTACTTAGCAAAACAGTCTTAAGTGTACTTTTTAAATATAGGAATTATTGGCTAGTGCTCGAATAATTTTGCAGCCGACTGTACAAAACATTATTTTTAACATTAAATGTCAATTTCTTTATGATTTTTACAATAGAAAGTTATTGTGATGTGATTTTAAATATCTGTCCTAAAACACAATGCATTTTTTTAAGGGGGGGGGGAGATGCCTTTGTACACAAACCAAGTTGTACAGGACCTATTAATGCTATTTTAAATAACATTAATAGCATTATTTACGTTAAATATTTATGGACGTTGGGGGCGGACAGAAGGACAGACAGTTATACAAATTGAAATTATATTCACACTTAAGAATTGTTAGAAAGTGTTAAAAACGATTAATGCAAACGAAAATGCAATTCCAGTAAATTTGCAATAATAGCCTTTAATTTAACTGAATATTTTTGTGCGGCTTTGTATATGTAATGCTAATCATACTATATTTTATAGAAAGCATTTTTTGTGCATATAAATAACATATTTCAATTTCATTAAGATTTGTGCAAAGTAAAGTTATTAAAATGTAGTACATAGAAATACCTCTCGAAATACCTCTCACAGAACGCAATGTTTAAAATACTTTCGTGTGTCCCTGTACATAAACCAGTGGTGTATTTACTCCATTTTGTATAGGAAACATTCTATAGCAAACTTTTAAATTTCATTAAGTTTTGCGTAAAGTAAAGGTATTAAAATATGGTTTATAGAAATACCTCTCATGGAACACGATGCTTTGGAATACTTTCGGGTGCCCCTGTACACAAACTAGTAGAAGTGTTCTCTCCATTTTCAATAGCGAACACCTGATAGTGAACTCGAATAGCATATATCAGTTTCAAGAAATTCCATAGATATTTACGGGAGTTGTAACACAGACAAACAGACAAACCGAAGTCATTAACGCTTTTCAACCCGGTTGGAAAGTGTTAAAGAAAAATATTTCTTTTTCAAATTAATTATTTAAATAAATGAAAAATAAATAGTATTTAAACAGTCGTTGCTATTCGACGCAGATGATTGAAATGAAAGAATAAATTCAAGAAAATAAAACAAAAAAAAATCAATGGATAAGATTGAAAAAAAAATTAATTTAAAAAAATTCAAATTCGAAAATCGAAGCAATTTCAATGAAGTGCATTGCTTCAGGCTTAAAGCTACCCCTCTGCAAAATTTTGTAACTTTGCAATTAATAGTCTGAGCTCCAGAATGCAGACGCACACACAGATATTTCTCTTTATTTATATAGAAGAATATTGCGTTTTTTTTTTTTTTTTTTTTTTTTTTTTAAGATGCTTTAGAAAGATTGTTTGTTTTGTTTTCTAAATCTGCCTTTCAAAATATCTATTGAACTAAAGTTGTTAAATGTGGGTTCAGACAGACTAATTGAGAAGCAGCATGAGTATTTTTTAAAAGAGTAATTTTCATTCTCTCAAGTATCTAGATTTGCTCCTGTACATCATCTCTGATCTATAAATCGTCCCTTACAAATCTTATTTGATGTCTCGGATTTTTACTTGCACATTTTCCCTTATTTCTAAAAACTTTTCTTGAACGCAATCTTTTGTTTGTAGAATCTTCCCTTAAATTGTTGTTTCAATATTTACTTTCATAAATTTGATCTTTTGTTCAAAATCTTCTCACTCTTCTTCTAATTCTCGAATTCCTTTTTGGAACGTATTTCTCCAACCCATCTTCCATTTTATCCTTCAGCTCGTCTTGTCTGGCTTTCATCTCCTCTGTAAATTGATGTCGACCGACTCTCATCCCTTTTTTGCTCGGTTTTCATGTCCAACTTTCATCTCATCTTACGCTGCTCTTATCTGATTTCATCCAGTTTTCAACTCTTAGAGTTCTTTCATATCTTCCGCCATGCTTCTAATCAAACGCAATCAGCTGAAATGCCCCATATACGCGCCAAATGTTACGAAAATACCACCTTTTTGCGTAAAGGAAGTATTTTGTAAGGAAACAGGCAGGTTCTAGTGAATGAATGCACTTTATTCAACGTTTATTTTCAAAAGAGTCTAACAAAACAGTCAATTCGACAAATATTATCGAAATAGTCCAATAAAGCAATCACTTGTACCACAAAGGTAAAGTAAACAGCATTAATTACACTACAGAACAAGAATTTCGCTCATTTAGTAACAATAATCAAACACTTGAAGCACAGTCTCTTAAGAGATGACCGCTCAGAACAAATATCCTGAATGCAGCTGAATTCCCGGGAATAAATTTGATCCTTTTTATACTTTTTACCAGAATTTAAAGAAAATTTTGGCTAATTATGTGCTAGAATCCACTGGAAAATTTCACATTCAACTCCTATTGAAGATAGAGCTTCGAAACTTTGTTAATCCTAAATTACCCTTTATCACCAAATTGATCACCAAAACTGATCTTAGTGGAAGTTAATACACTGCCATTTACTTCCAGTTTAACTGCAAGACTACTTTTATCGCAACAGCACACTGGATGCAGGAAATAGGTTTTACCCACGGCAAAATTATTCAGTTTAATAATTAGAAAAAATGGACGAAAAAGGTCAAATAGCGATTAATATAAGAAAAGTATTTTTTCGGATCATCTTAGTACATATGTCCGACACGGATGACTGCTAAAAATCATAAAAGTAAGAATGTGCAAAAATAATTATTATTTTATTATATATCTCATTACTATTTAATTTTATATCAACTTTACACATGATTAGTTATAAATGTTTTAATTTCATTATCTTTAACGATATAAAAAATTAAGACCAAAAGGAAACTAGCTTTAGAAAGAAGCTTTAGCTTTTTAGACTAGATGATTTTGTAATGGCTCTGCTCGATTTTGCTTTTTGACATTTCATTACAACTTTCTTTTCTAGCAGTTTAACTTACTGATAAAAATGTTGTGTTTTGTTTTACTAGAATACTTTACTACTACTTTAATACTTTAATACTTTAATACTTTACTACTTTTTTGTGCATATAAATAACATATTTCAATTTCATTAAGATTTGTGCAAAGTAAAGTTATTAAAATGTAGTACATAGAAATACCTCTCGAAATACCTCTCACAGAACGCAATGCTTTAAAATACTTTCGTGTGTCCCTGTACATAAACCAGTGGTGTATTTACTCCATTTTTTATAGGAAACATTCTATAGCAAACTTTTAAATTTCATTAAGTTTTGCGTAAAGTAAAGGTATTAAAATATGGTTTATAGAAATACCTCTCATGGAACACGATGCTTTGGAATACTTTCGGGTGCCCCTGTACACAAACTAGTAGAAGTGTTCTCTCCATTTTCAATAGCGAACACCTGATAGTGAACTCGAATAGCATATATCAGTTTCAAGAAATTCCATATATATTTACGGGAGTTGTAACACAGACAAACAGACAAACCGAAGTCATTAACGCTTTTCAACCCGGTTGGAAAGTGTTAAAGAAAAATATTTCTTTTTCAAATTAATTATTTAAATAAATGAAAAATAAATAGTATTTAAACAGTCGTTGCTATTCGACGCAGATGATTGAAATGAAAGAATAAATTTAAGAAAATAAAACAAAAAAAAATCAATGGATAAGATTGAAAAAAAATTAATTTAAAAAAATTCAAATTCGAAAATCGAAGCAATTTCAATGAAGTGCATTGTTTCAGGCTTAAAGCTACCCCTCTGCAAAATTTTGTAACTTTGCAATTAATAGTCTGAGCTCCAGAATGCAGACGCACACACAGATATTTCTCTTTATTTATATAGAAGAATATTGCGTTTTTTTTTTTTTTTTTTTTTTTTTAAGATGCTTTAGAAAGATTGTTTGTTTTGTTTTCTAAATCTGCCTTTCAAAATATCTATTGAACTAAAGTTGTTAAATGTGGGTTCAGACAGACTAATTGAGAAGCAGCATGAGTATTTTTTAAAAGAGTAATTTTCATTCTCTCAAGTATCTAGATTTGCTCCTGTACATCATCTCTGATCTATAAATCGTCCCTTACAAATCTTATTTGATGTCTCGGATTTTTACTTGCACATTTTCCCTTATTTCTAAAAACTTTTCTTGAACGCAATCTTTTGTTTGTAGAATCTTCCCTTAAATTGTTGTTTCAATATTTACTTTCATAAATTTGATCTTTTGTTCAAAATCTTCTCACTCTTCTTCTAATTCTCGAATTCCTTTTTGGAACGTATTTCTCCAACCCATCTTCCATTTTATCCTTCAGCTCGTCTTGTCTGGCTTTCATCTCCTCTGTAAATTGATGTCGACCGACTCTCATCCCTTTTTTGCTCGGTTTTCATGTCCAACTTTCATCTCATCTTACGCTGCTCTTATCTGATTTCATCCAGTTTTCAACTCTTAGAGTTCTTTCATATCTTCCGCCATGCTTCTAATCAAACGCAATCAGCTGAAATGCCCCATATACGCGCCAAATGTTACGAAAATACCACCTTTTTGCGTAAAGGAAGTATTTTGTAAGGAAACAGGCAGGTTCTAGTGAATGAATGCACTTTATTCAACGTTTATTTTCAAAAGAGTCTAACAAAACAGTCAATTCGACAAATATTATCGAAATAGTCCAATAAAGCAATCACTTGTACCACAAAGGTAAAGTAAACAGCATTAATTACACTACAGAACAAGAATTTCGCTCATTTAGTAACAATAATCAAACACTTGAAGCACAGTCTCTTAAGAGATGACCGCTCAGAACAAATATCCTGAATGCAGCTGAATTCCCGGGAATAAATTTGATCCTTTTTATACTTTTTACCAGAATTTAAAGAAAATTTTGGCTAATTATGTGCTAGAATCCACTGGAAAATTTCACATTCAACTCCTATTGAAGATAGAGCTTCGAAACTTTGTTAATCCTAAATTACCCTTTATCACCAAATTGATCACCAAAACTGATCTTAGTGGAAGTTAATACACTGCCATTTACTTCCAGTTTAACTGCAAGACTACTTTTATCGCAACAGCACACTGGATGCAGGAAATAGGTTTTACCCACGGCAAAATTATTCAGTTTAATAATTAGAAAAAATGGACGAAAAAGGTCAAATAGCGATTAATATAAGAAAAGTATTTTTTCGGATCATCTTAGTACATATGTCCGACACGGATGACTGCTAAAAATCATAAAAGTAAGAATGTGCAAAAATAATTATTATTTTATTATATATCTCATTACTATTTAATTTTATATCAACTTTACACATGATTAGTTATAAATGTTTTAATTTCATTATCTTTAACGATATAAAAAATTAAGACCAAAAGGAAACTAGCTTTAGAAAGAAGCTTTAGCTTTTTAGACTAGATGATTTTGTAATGGCTCTGCTCGATTTTGCTTTTTGACATTTCATTACAACTTTCTTTTCTAGCAGTTTAACTTACTGATAAAAATGTTGTGTTTTGTTTTACTAGAATACTTTACTACTACTTTAATACTTTAATACTTTAATACTTTACTACTTTTTTGTGCATATAAATAACATATTTCAATTTCATTAAGATTTGTGCAAAGTAAAGTTATTAAAATGTAGTACATAGAAATACCTCTCGAAATACCTCTCACAGAACGCAATGCTTTAAAATACTTTCGTGTGTCCCTGTACATAAACCAGTGGTGTATTTACTCCATTTTTTATAGGAAACATTCTATAGCAAACTTTTAAATTTCATTAAGTTTTGCGTAAAGTAAAGGTATTAAAATATGGTTTATAGAAATACCTCTCATGGAACACGATGCTTTGGAATACTTTCGGGTGCCCCTGTACACAAACTAGTAGAAGTGTTCTCTCCATTTTCAATAGCGAACACCTGATAGTGAACTCGAATAGCATATATCAGTTTCAAGAAATTCCATATATATTTACGGGAGTTGTAACACAGACAAACAGACAAACCGAAGTCATTAACGCTTTTCAACCCGGTTGGAAAGTGTTAAAGAAAAATATTTCTTTTTCAAATTAATTATTTAAATAAATGAAAAATAAATAGTATTTAAACAGTCGTTGCTATTCGACGCAGATGATTGAAATGAAAGAATAAATTTAAGAAAATAAAACAAAAAAAAATCAATGGATAAGATTGAAAAAAAATTAATTTAAAAAAATTCAAATTCGAAAATCGAAGCAATTTCAATGAAGTGCATTGTTTCAGGCTTAAAGCTACCCCTCTGCAAAATTTTGTAACTTTGCAATTAATAGTCTGAGCTCCAGAATGCAGACGCACACACAGATATTTCTCTTTATTTATATAGAAGAATATTGCGTTTTTTTTTGTTTTTTTTTTTTTTAAGATGCTTTAGAAAGATTGTTTGTTTTGTTTTCTAAATCTGCCTTTCAAAATATCTATTGAACTAAAGTTGTTAAATGTGGGTTCAGACAGACTAATTGAGAAGCAGCATGAGTATTTTTTAAAAGAGTAATTTTCATTCTCTCAAGTATCTAGATTTGCTCCTGTACATCATCTCTGATCTATAAATCGTCCCTTACAAATCTTATTTGATGTCTCGGATTTTTACTTGCACATTTTCCCTTATTTCTAAAAACTTTTCTTGAACGCAATCTTTTGTTTGTAGAATCTTCCCTTAAATTGTTGTTTCAATATTTACTTTCATAAATTTGATCTTTTGTTCAAAATCTTCTCACTCTTCTTCTAATTCTCGAATTCCTTTTTGGAACGTATTTCTCCAACCCATCTTCCATTTTATCCTTCAGCTCGTCTTGTCTGGCTTTCATCTCCTCTGTAAATTGATGTCGACCGACTCTCATCCCTTTTTTGCTCGGTTTTCATGTCCAACTTTCATCTCATCTTACGCTGCTCTTATCTGATTTCATCCAGTTTTCAACTCTTAGAGTTCTTTCATATCTTCCGCCATGCTTCTAATCAAACGCAATCAGCTGGAATGCCCCATATACGCGCCAAATGTTACGAAAATACCACCTTTTTGCGTAAAGGAAGTATTTTGTAAGGAAACAGGCAGGTTCTAGTGAATGAATGCACTTTATTCAACGTTTATTTTCAAAAGAGTCTAACAAAACAGTCAATTCGACAAATATTATCGAAATAGTCCAATAAAGCAATCACTTGTACCACAAAGGTAAAGTAAACAGCATTAATTACACTACAGAACAAGAATTTCGCTCATTTAGTAACAATAATCAAACACTTGAAGCACAGTCTCTTAAGAGATGACCGCTCAGAACAAATATCCTGAATGCAGCTGAATTCCCGGGAATAAATTTGATCCTTTTTATACTTTTTACCAGAATTTAAAGAAAATTTTGGCTAATTATGTGCTAGAATCCACTGGAAAATTTCACATTCAACTCCTATTGAAGATAGAGCTTCGAAACTTTGTTAATCCTAAATTACCCTTTATCACCAAATTGATCACCAAAACTGATCTTAGTGGAAGTTAATACACTGCCATTTACTTCCAGTTTAACTGCAAGACTACTTTTATCGCAACAGCACACTGGATGCAGGAAATAGGTTTTACCCACGGCAAAATTATTCAGTTTAATAATTAGAAAAAATGGACGAAAAAGGTCAAATAGCGATTAATATAAGAAAAGTATTTTTTCGGATCATCTTAGTACATATGTCCGACACGGATGACTGCTAAAAATCATAAAAGAATGTGCAAAAATAATTATTATTTTATTATATATCTCATTACTATTTAATTTTATATCAACTTTACACATGATTAGTTATAAATGTTTTAATTTCATTATCTTTAACGATATAAAAAATTAAGACCAAAAGGAAACTAGCTTTAGAAAGAAGCTTTAGCTTTTTAGACTAGATGATTTTGTAATGGCTCTGCTCGATTTTGCTTTTTGACATTTCATTACAACTTTCTTTTCTAGCAGTTTAACTTACTGATAAAAATGTTGTGTTTTGTTTTACCATTTTGGCACAGCTAACACTTGAGATATCGCAAATAACGAAAAAATATATGGAATAAAATTTTGTAAGAGAAAATTAGAAAAAGAAAGAAACATTAGCAAACCAAATAGGCTCTTTTGAGAAGTGTCTTCGTCCGAATCCTAAAGAACTACAACCAGGCAAAAAGTACAGATGATTATTTGATAAAAGCAAACGATCGCTCCACAGGAAGTTGTGCGACCAAAACCACGTTTCATTTTCCAATATACTAATAAAAAACCAACAACACAGTGAAAGAAACAAATATCAAACTTTAAGAAAAAGAATATAGAAAATTTTGGGGTATTATTTTGAATTTCACTGACCCTGCAATGTAGGAAAATTCTACGGATAATCTGCAGACAATTCTCCCCAACCACGAGATAGATCAAGTATAAAATGTTAATTTCCCATTCAATAATAAATTAAGAAAGTTTACGATAGTACATTACAAAAGACGACTCGTCAATGGTGAAAATGTACCCCTCCATAATTGCAATATTCAAAGTTAATAGAAGCAGTATCTTCCTTCTGTTGTAGTTGTAAATTATTTTTTTACCGAGATGGAAATTTCACTCTCTGTCGTAAAGGAGTCAGACACAGAAAAAATATATCTACAATACTATCAAACCATGAAAGAAGTACTCGTTTAGGAAGCTACCAAGAATGGAAAGAATTTGCAGTGTAGATTGAAGAGTAATAAAATTTATTGGTGAAGAAAAAATGTATTTAATAAGGGACGAGGAAAAAAAACTGGAGTTTCTAGGAAATTCGTTACATTAGGAGTGTTATAGTAAGTCAAAATTTGACTTTTCGTGGAACGTATGATAAAATATTCATTACAGGTAAGGGAAACATTTTGAAAATTGTTAGTTTTCTTAATTTCTCACCACTTTCCATTAAATTAACGACTCTTGTCCTCAGTGTCGGATGCTTTAATTAGCTGATTTTTTTTACTTAATGATAAATATGTCTATAGAACTCAGGACATATCTGTTGCTTGGCAGCAGAAAGTTCATGGCATTAATAAGATGTACCTGCCACTTATTCACTGATAAGCATTATTTTAAGATGACAAAGGAATTTTTATCAATAATTGCACTTTTAGGACTTATCTTGAACACTAACAATGTGTCATCAATATATATATATATAAAGCATGCTGTGGCCATCACACAACTTTCTTTTAGATAACAACTTCTCCTATCATGTAACATGCACAAAAATTTAACCAACATAGCTTCAGGCAATTTGTTGCAATTTCATCTAATAGATGCTGAGATACAGCCATCTGAAAATCACAGAAAATGAATAACAGCAATGTCATCTGTAGTTTGATATACATTGTTGCGTACCTGAGGTTCGTGAGTTGTCCGAGAATGAAAGGCGAATCTTGTACAGGCATAAAAGTTTATTTCCAGAAAAATCTGAAAGAATACAGGTCTATAAACCAAGTATCAACTTCAGTTTCACCACTAAACACAGCTTAAGTAACAACTGACAACATAAAATTCACAGCGTAAACTGCAGCATAGCATTATTACACAGCAATCGGCTGTAATCCAAAGAGGCTCTGAGGTATTTATGCAGTAATGAATGCCTTGGCGAAACTGACTGCTGGTCTCACAGAAAAAATCCGCGTAGAAAAATGGGAAATGTTCCCGAAACTTCCCATCCAATCAAGTTAGAGCTTAGATATTTCGTATACCGATAATAAGGATTTTCTCACCAAGGTCGCCAAAAAAATCGCCAAGGAGCGTAAAAACTGCAAATTTATCACCAAGGTCATTACCTGCCTTGATGAAGATTTTTAACGAGTTTTTAAGAAAAAACAAGCTATTTTAACGCAAAAACAAACTAGAAATGCTGCAAATTAACATTTTATAACCTGACTAAGCATTTTTGAATGAATTTACATAAAAATAACTACTCTTATTTAAAAATTCGTAACAATATCTAAATTGAATCTGTATAGTTCTCATAATATCTTTCTTACAAAGTTTGATGCATTTATATGTAAAACTAGTATGTTGTGGCCACCACGAGACTTTCTTCTATATTTTCCTATACAAATTCACTCAGTAACAATATTAAAAAAAAAAAAAAAAAAAAAATCCAAGTGTTTTTTTTTTTTTTTTTTTTTTTCCGTTAAAAGTAAAAAAAATCGATAACTTTGTTTAAATTACCACATATTTATAGTTCAACCATTCGTTTTAAAGGTATTGACGAGACCTTTCGAAAGATACCCATCTTGAAAATTTACCCCACCCCAGAGGTTACTTCCCCCCCCAGGGGGGGAAGCGATGCCCCCACATGCACAATTTCTTTTTCTAATTAACTACTACTATTAGCAACAATTCATATTAATTTTACAATCACAGGTTAAGAATAACTCTCATTATGTACATTTATACAAAATTTTGTCCTATACTACCATGTTAAAAATTTAGAAGAAATACGATCACAGCGCCTCCTGTTGTGCGATTGATCCCCAAATCTAATCAGCACCAGTTTATGTCAGGAGCCAACTAAATACCAAGTTTTGATAATTTCGTTTAAAAAATTTCGTTTTTTTTTTTCTAAGTTTTTTTTCGTAAAAAGTAAAAAAAAATCGATAACTTTGTTTTAAATTATCACAGATTTATAGTTCAACCATTCGTTTTAAAGGTACTGACGAGACCTTTCGAAAGATACCCATCTTGAAAATTTTTGCCCTATATCACCATGTTAAAAATTTAGAAAAAGCGGGATGGCAACGCAACCTGTAAGACGATTTTTACCAAAAGTTGATAGGCACTAATTTATGTCAAGGTGCAACTACATACCAATTTGTATGAAATTCTGTCCAGTAGTTCCTGAGGTACAGTTGCCACAAAATTTTGTCACACACACACACACACACAGACAGACAGACAGACATTTTCTAAAAATAGTCAAATCGTGTTCTACAGCTCTCAAAACGTGTAAATCCATCAAAAACCCGAAATCGAAAATTTTTACGAATCCAATACTTTCTTCTATTGAAGATAGAAGAAAGTAAAAAACGAAGATACAACCTTTTTGTAAACTTATTAAGATAAAAAATACTTTCTTTAATCATAAAATGTTTGCTTTTGAAATGTTGCACTAAACGAGAAGTTCTATTCTTTGTGTAATTAAATTTCTTTGCATAATTAAAGTCTATAAACCATATGATTTTTCATCTATAAGATCAGTTATAAATTGGACGAGTTCCAACTTGCAAATTATAAAAAATGTCAATTCATAGCCGGATTTTAATTAAATAATATTTTTCCTATAAAAGACTTAAGTCTCAATTGAATTTAGAGATTTTTGGATTGCGGACAAAATTCTAATTTAAAGGCATTTTTTAATTTTGATTAAAATCGGTTGAAAATTCGCGTTTTTTATTGAAAGTGGCCTGAAACAAAATCTCATTCTAATTCATAAAAAAAAAAAAAAAAAAAAAAAAATACGTGTGGCACTCGGGGACTGCCGCGGTAAAGCTATTGCATAGCATTTTTTATCAACTTATGCAATTATAATTATTTATTTATTTTATTTATGCAGTATTTTTTTTTTTTTGTTTGATATTAATTCAAGTTTTTTCTTTGATATTAATTCAAGTTACACTTTTTGAGCGTGGTAACCGATAAGAAAACAAATTTTTTTCTTTTATTGAATAAATGAGAAGTTAATATTGTTTAAAATATTTTTATTATCTTACAATACATGTAGGTTATTCAGGAATTTTTATCATTGAAACTATAGGTTTATGGTAACTGAAATAAGAAACATAAGTTCGAGACTTGATATACAGGCCGCTAATAACATGAAAAATTTCTCAAAAATTGACCTTGAACCGAGCGAACCTCTGACTCGTGTTACCTCTGCCTGTGACTGCTGCACTGTATAGCAGGCATGCATGCTACACACGCGTTGCAAATTCCACTTTCCTTCACCAGGGGGTGCAGTATGTTGTATACGAACATCACCAATCGCCTTGAATTTCCAAGACTTTTCAAATAAGATGTCACTGGTGGTGTCAACTGCAAAATCCTTTAGTTGCCCTTACCACCGCCATGGGGCACAGCGTGTTCTATACGAACAATACCAATGGTAAGGAAATACCAAGACCTTTAAAATAAGGTGTAACATGATAGGGTCGACTGCAAAATCACCTAATTCCATTTTTAACCATCAGGGGGCGCACTATATTGTATACAAACATCCCCAATCCACATGAAATTTCAAGACCTCTATCACCAATCGCCTTGGATTTCCAAGACCTTTTAAATAAGGTGTCACAAGATGGTGTCAGCTACAAAATCCTTTAGTGCACTTTCCACCGCCAGGGGGCGCAGTGTGTTCTGTACGAACATCACCAACGGTCAGGATATACCAAGACCTATAAAATAAGATATAACATGATAGAGTCTGCAGCAAAATCACCTAGTTCCATTTTTCACCTCCAGGGGTCGAACTATATTGTATACAAACATCCCCAATCAACATGAAATTTCAAGACCTCTATCACCAATCGCCTTGGATTTCCAAGACCTTTTAAATAAGGTGTCACATGGTGGTGTCAGCTCCAAAATCCTTTAGTTGCACTTTCCACAGCCAGGGGGCGCAATGTGTTCTGTTCGAACATCACTAACGGTCAGGAAATACGAAGACCTTTAAAATAAGATGTAACATGATAGGGTCTGCAGCAAAAATCACCTAGTTCCATTTTTCACCACCAGGGGTCGCGCTATATTGCATGCAAACATCACCAACGGTCAGGAAATACCAAGACCTTTAAAATAAGATATAACATGATAGGGTCTACTACAAAATCACCTTGTTCCATTTTTCACCAGCAGGGGGCGCACTATATTGCATACAAACATCCCCAATCAACATGAAATTTCAAGACCTCTATCACCAATCGCCTTGGATTTCCAAGACCTTTCAAATAAGGTGTCACATGTTGGTGTCAGCTGCAAAATCCTTTAGTTGCACTTTCCACCGCCAGAGGTCGCAGTGTGTTCTGTACGAATATCACCAACGTTCAGGATATACCAAGACCTTTAAAATAAGATGTAACATGATAGGGTCTGCAGCAAAATCACCTAGTTCCATTTTTCACCACCAGGGGGCGCACTATATTGTATACAAACATCCCCAATCAACATGAAATTTCAAGACCTCTATCACCAATCGCCTTGGATTTCCAAGATCTTTTAAATAAGGTGTCACATGGTGGTGTCAGCTGCAAAATCCTTTAGTTGCACTTTCCACCGCCAGGGGGTGCACTGTGTTCTGTACGAACATCACTAACGGTCAGGAAATACCAAGACCTTTAAAATAAGATGTAACATGATAGGGTCTGCAGCAAAATCACCTAGTTCCATTTTTCACCACCAGGGGTCGCACTATATTGTATGCAAGCATCACCAACGGTCAGGAAATACCAAGACCTTTTAAATAAGATATAACATGATAGGGTCTACTGCAAAATCACCTAGTTCCATTTTTCACCAGCAGGGGGCGCACTATATTGCATACAAACATCCCCAATCAACATGAAATTTCAAGACCTCTATCACCAATCGCCTTGGATTTCCAAGACCTTTTAAATAAGGTGTCACATGGTGGTGTCAGCTGCAAAATCCTTTAGTTCCATTTTTCACCACCAGGGGTCGCACTTTATTGTATGCAAACATCCCCAGCAGACTGTTTATACACAAATTTTACGCGTACAGCTATTCACTGTTGTACATAGATGAAAGATACCTATACACCTATATACTTTCTCTCAAACAGCTGCTTACGTATTCGTCCGATTTCGGAGCAGCTCGTCTCGATTCCTTGCGAGCTTCGTACAGCCGAAGTCTACCGAAGTCTGCCGAACTGTGTTAGGTTTTTTTTTCGTTACGGAATTTCTTGATTCGGTCGCCGTGCTCAAAGCCTGCGATAAAAGCTATGCAATAGCTTAAAAAGAAAAAAAATCTATCAAAGAGATTTTTACCAAGCATACCTAAGAACTATTTCAGTTAAATGAGCATTCTAAAAAAGAAAAAACATTGAAATCTCTCCATTGGTTTGAGAGCTATGATGCCACGGGCAGACCTCTCCTCCCCCCTCCCCCTCCCTACTACACACATAAATAAACAATGGTTTCAAACTTATATCACACTCATTTTTGGCTTGAATTAAAATTAGGCATAAACACTGAAAAACATTTTCTTTAAATGATTTTGCGCATAAATATGTAGAGTTCATTAAAATAAATAACATATAATTAATTTTTAAATGTCCCAATAATTATAATAAATTGTTTAAACAATTTTCATACAAATTATTCATGGTAGCAAATAAACTCCAATCGTCGATGTAAAAAAATTAAAATCATACCAAGAGAATTTTTTTGCCAATATTCTTTCTTCAAGCTGAAGAAATTCTGGCTCAAACATCTTTACTTTATATAACTTAGAGGAAAAAAATAGTATTAACGACTTCAAACAATGTATTATAAATCCATATCCTTAATAGATCTCTCTACTTCAACCATCATGAAATGTAATGAATATATGAATAAACTCAAGGCTAAAGATGGAATAAAGAAGTGATTTGCTCGAAAGAAAAGGTATTATTTTAAAAGGCTACACATTTTCATAGATTAACGTTATAAAAATATGCAGCGAGGGGATTTATCGATGTTTAAACAAGCGTTAATGAATATCCATTTGTGATATTCACTGTACCAGATATTTCAATAAAAATGTTTATATGAAAAATAATAACAAATTTTAGAGCTCACGATAACGAATTAGTACCACTTGAAAAAAATTCGCATTTGCGCGACCGGGCGTGCAGGTGATTTTTTCCTTTATGACTTGATAATCTGATAACTCGGTTCCGCGGCAATCACTACCACGCACAAAAAACATCACTGGACACCCTTACCTCGCTCAGCATGAATCTGAGAACGCCCGTAACTCGGTTCCGCGGCAATGCAGCAATCATTACCACGCACGTCCAAGAAAAAAAAAAAAAATCACTGGACACCCCTACCTTGCTGTGCATGAATCTGAAAACGCTGGTAACTTGTTTTCGCAGCAATCATTATCACACACGTATATGCGTTTCGTACACGTGGGAAAAAAAATCACAGGACACCTCCTGTGTATGAATCTGAGAACGCACGTAACTCGTACTATTCTTGTATTTTTACTTTGTTCGCGCAAATGGGAATTTTTCACCACTTCGCTCAAATGGGAATCTCGCATATGGAAATACACCGCGATGACATTATATAAAGGTACGAATAAGTTTTATTAATTGATATCAGCGTTAATATTTCGTTATATGAAAGAAACTAATATGCTTTGGCTGTAACAAAACTTTCTTCTGTGTCATTCTATATAACAGCGACACATATTATACCGCCACACACACTATTTCATAATTGACATTTTATGCCATTTGTGGCAATTTTTACTAACAGATGCTCAGATAAAGTCATCTGGAAAATCGCAGATATGTTTAAAGTTAACACATTGGGTTAAAAGAGTCACCGAATGGCAATTTGCTACAGTCATAAATTTTAGGGATCGTGAACAAGTTGGTTGCTGAAAGCAGCTAATTTAAAATAAAGCATCATAAATGGATTGATGAATGTATTGTTTAAAGTAATTAAAAAAACAATAATAATAATGTCCATTTGTATTCATTTTTTACTTTCATTTATAATCTTAATGCACTAAATTGAATTCATAATAAAATAGTTATACATTGTATATTTCCAGAGTATGGAGTCATATAATGGACTGCGTCAGAAAGTATGTAACTGACTGTTCCTCAGAAGAACAAAGAAACAAATTTAATGAAGCCGTCAGCAATTCCATTGATTCTGTGCATGCAATTTGCAGTTCTGAGCGTTATAGAAGAGGCAAGTATCAATTGTTAAAAATATTTTTTTTTTTTTCTTGTATAAGGTTTGAGACGAGGAAAAATTGATGTACAAGTCTTCAATTATTTGTGCTTAGATAAATATTGTTTTCTTTGTATCCAGATTATCTCGAATATGCAGCTTGCTTCCGTAAAGTATCAATGGATAGCTGTGGACATCATTTTAAAAAGATGGTGGACACTGCGTATGATCCATATTCTCCTGAAACGCATATATGTTGGTAAGTCACAAACATATCCTTTTTGAATATTTCTACAATTCTTTTCTCGAGTGAACATGTATTTTAACCCTTTCAAGGACAAGGTACTTACGTTAATTTAACATGGAAAGCCATCAAAATTTACGAACAAAGTTAGAAGGAAAGGTACAAATGAATTTTTTCTGTTAAATTTAAAAAGTAAAATTTTGTTGAAAAATTCCGAGACGAGTTTTTGCAGTTAGAAATTAAAATAAGGTGGTATTAATAAATCCCATTGCCATTAAAAGGATTAAACGATCTGGTTTAATTTTCTCGAAAACAACACGACATATCGTCGTAAAGAAAATTTATTTTCTCGGATTCAAATTACATAGAATATTTATTTAATTATTTACATTATATTAATATTATACATTAATATTATTTAATTATTTATTTTAATATTTACAATTAATATTTCAGTTAAATTATTATTTGCAATTGCATATCTACTCTGTGGCTGGATTCTGCATAATATTAAAAATCAGCGATTGAATGACCCAGAATTCACCAAAAGGATTCTCTATACAAAGAAGATTCTTGATATAAAATTTAAATTTTTTGGTATTCTTTTCTATACATAGAAAATTTTACAGCGATTAGAATTTTTTTAATTTCTAAAAACTTGAAGTCATTTAGTAACTGTCTGATTGATTCATTTTCACCGAGCCTAAATTCCTACATCTAAAAACATGAAACAGCTCTTTTAAGATATTGATATCTACTAAAGAAGTGATTTTACAAAATTCATTTTCAAATGGGGGGGGGGGCGTTAGGGAAGAAACAAAACATGTTTCTTTCCCCTTTTTCTTCATATTTTAAATTAAATAAAGAAAAGAAAAAAAGATATACCTAAGACTATAGTTTTAAAATATCACAAATATGATTGCATAGAAACAAATTTCAGATAATTGCCTCCTTAGGGAAGAAGGGGACAAATAGGGTTTTCCACATATTTATTCATATCTAAAAGAACTATTGTCATAAGATTACCCGAATATGCAAATTTCCAGGATGTTCGATTTTGTCGTGTTACAGACGGGATATTACCTCAACCGTTTGTTTATTCTTTCAATTACCCAAATGTCTTAAATTTTCAAATATATTTTCTTAGGACATTTTAAGTCAATTAATGAATTTTTGTAAAATGGCAAAATTAAAATTTTATGGATGGTCCGAAATATATACTTAGTAAAAGGCTTTTTATACGCTACTACATATGTAAAAAAAAAAAAAATCTTATTGTTGTGAAGAAAATGCTCGACTTACAGCTGCTCAGAGTTGGTGAAAAAGCAAAGCTATGTAACACTTTTTGAGATGAAAAACTGAGGTAATACACAAAATAACTAGCAAGACAAATATTGAGTGTAGTAATAAGTTTTAAAGCGCATTTTGTAGAAATGATTTTGTAATTGTGAGCAGAGACTAATACCATTATTCATCAAAATATTATCAGTTATTACTTAACACCTTCCGCTTTTGGTCGGATAAGTGACGGATGCCAAGAGTGTAGAATAATTCGTTCTTAAACGCAATGAATTCGTCTACCCATTTTTTGTGCCTCGTCCACTGTTCAGATGTGTACAGAAGATAAAGTACTGCTTATTGACTGAAACAAATGATAGTTTAAAGGGGTTGGGTTTATATTCCAGTTGTATCAAAACTGCCCATCAAGCGTTGCTAAAGTGTTCTTGATAAATTTTGCAACATGAACCTTGCGTTATCAAGGAGCAATCTCACGGGCCACAAACATTTGGCAGTAAATAAACGTTGTCGTCAGATTTCATGATTTAATCTAAAACATTACTGCTTGTAGTGTTCAGCACTTACACTAATATCAGGCGTTGACAGTTTGTAATGGAGTATAGTAGCGTGACCAGACGTCCTCATTTTTCAAGTGTAGTCCTCAGTTGCTTTCAAAAGTCCTCATATACTCATTTGTCCTCATTTTTGAGCGTTTGTTCTCATTCATCCTCTTTTTCAGTAATTTCCTACTTTACTTAAAATTTCAACATTAGAGATGCTGCTGACCTTATTTGTTTTCAATACTGATTCTAAAACTCAACATAGTATTAAAAAAAATCGCGATTCCTTGATTCATTCCATTCATTTTTAAATAATCTCCAATAATAATCAATACACAGAAAATATTTCTCTATTGGTAGATTTTAGTCTTTACAATGGAAAATTTTTTTTTAGCAAGATTGAAAACTGACTAAGCCAGGGATAGGAGTTGAACGCAGATTGCCTTGTTAATATCTCACGATTTTTTGCTCTCTAGTGAGTAAATAGTGCTACTCGAAGGTCAACATAATAGCTCAGTTTGTAGAACATTAATGCTTTATGCCGTCAACTAGAGGTCAATTCCTATTCCTAGCCTAACCAGTTTTTGACATTGTTCAGATTGTCTTTTCCTTTTAAAATGTTATTTATTGGATCATTTCCATATGAAGTAGTTATGATTTCGTTTGCAGTAAAAACTTAGTCTATACAACAGTAACAATTGTATTAAAACAGTTTATATAAAAGTATTAATAGAAGTAGTCCTGTACTTTCGTATCAACCGCATATCAGAAATTAATACTTTAGTATTAACAGCATGGCCATTATGTATTATACGAAGAGAAGTATAATGTGTACAAGTTTATGATAATGTTTATTGTAAATTTATTAATGCTTATATAAATAACGTTTATCATATAAGTTCGTAAGCAGTATAAATTTTCATAGTGACGATAAATGGCTGCAAGTGGGGTTAATATAAGCTAATTTTGTGTCCTCAGAAATGTCTTCATTTTAGAAGAAAACTGTCCTCATTTTCTCATGTGCATTAAAAAAATCTGCTCACCCTAGAGTATACCCATCATATTCCATAGTATGCATGGAAGAACTTTTTTGCAGTAAATCGTTCGTTTCGGTGTTGATATTGTTGCTTCGCCGGGATTTACCTAACGTTTTTTGCGTTTTGGATTTGCTGCCTGTTTAGCAAATTCATGCGCCTCAAAACACGTTCCTCGTTGACGTTGTAAATTTGTCTGAGTTCATGTAGTATCCATATTTCTGCTTTCGCTATCTTTTCTAATCCTACTGCTCTAAAATAATTAAAAATCGTTGTTTGTGCTATTTTAATTGTTCAGCAAGCTCTTTTTTTTTTGTGTTTTTTGTGCTCTTTTTTACTTTCTTCTATATGTAATATAGAGAAAGTATTGGATTCGCGAAAATTTTCGACCTCCGTTTTTTGACGGATCTACACGTTTTGGGATGTCCTGAACACGAATTGATAGTTTTTAAAAAATGTCTGTCTGTCTGTCTGTCTGTGTGTCTGTCTGTCTGTCTGTCTGTCTGTCTGTCTGTCTGTGTGTCTGTATCATTTTTTTGTGGACGCTGTATCTCACGAACCAATGAATGAAATTTAACCAAACTTGGTATTTAGTTGCACCCTGACATGAACTGGTGCCCATTAGATTTGGGGATCAATAGATCAACAGGTGGCGCTGTGATCGCATTTTATAGGACAAAATTCCGTATAAATGGGCATAATGAGAGTTATTTTAAACTTGTGATTGTAAAATTAAAATGAAATATTGATAATAGTAGTAGTTAACTAGGGAAAAAAATTGTGCATGGGGGGGCATCGGTTCCCCCCCTGGGGGGGAAGTACCCCCCCAGGGGGATTAAATTTTGAAGATGGGTATCATTCGAAAGATCTCGTCAATACCTTTAAAACGAATGGTTGAACCATAAATCTGTGATAGTTTAAAACAAAGTTATCGATTTTTTTTACTTTTAACAAAAAAAAAAAAAAACTTAGAAAAAAAATCGTATTTTTTTTTTTTTTTTTTTTTTTTTTTTTTAATATTGTTACTGATTGAATATGTATAGGAAAATATAGAAGAAAGTCTTGTGGTGGCCACAACATACTAGTTTTTTTAATGCCTTTTCATGCAAATCCTCATGGTTAGCATTTAATTAAGCGTCGCTATGTTCTCGATCAGTAATATCAAAATCGCCTCTTTTAAAGCGTCAACACCGTAATTCGCGTGTGCTTTTCGGTTGGATATCTTCCCCGAGAACAGAACAGATTCATTAGCATGATTTTGCAGGACTTTTTCTTTGGTGAAATTCGCAATGAATACAGGGACGAATAAATGGCTTATGGTATGACATATTTCTCCTTCAAAACGGAACTTTACCTTTTTTTTTTTTTCAATTAGTTTTATAACTATGAACTAATACCTATTTCATGACATAATTATGATATACTGATTGGTATACTAATTTGCAGTAGACATCACACAAAACTCGCTTTAAAACTTCTTACTATAACTACACCCAATATTTTGCAACATTTGGTATATTTATTAAAATTTATTATTCTATACCTTGTTTTTTTGTTCAAATCTCAACATAATACCATTAAATAAAATCAAAACATATTATTTTAAATATTTATACCGTTCCTTAAAAATTGCCTTGTACAACAAACAAGCCATTTACATGAGGGGAAAAGCATTATTCGGACGAAATTTAAAAAAAAATTCCTGTGTCGGTGAGTTTTGGTCCTAAAAGGATGATTTTTCTTTCATAAACTATATGACAATAATAACATTTCTGCAATTGGAAGAATAACTCTATTACTAATTATTGAGGAAATAGCCATTTGGTTCTGATAACTCCGGACATCTGTATATCCAGTTAGTAAGAATACAAAACTTAATTTATATATTACAGATAAATTCAATATAATTTTTCGGAATATACCGAAATGGGTCTTTACAAGATTTTAGAATGTCAAATATTCATGATTTAAGTTCTTGCATAAAAGTAGTCTTAAAATGTACAGTTAGTTCTCCTTTAATCTACACTAAATACAATAATGATAATTTCTAAAATTTTTTAACTTGTAGTATTAGAATAGTTATTTGTTAAATACAGATGATTTTATTATATGCACCAAATAATAAGTAACACACAAGACAAATCACTTTTAACATATTCATTAAAATTTTTACTCGGTGAAAGGATAACACGTGCAGCGGAAATACCCCACATACAACAACAAAGCAGGCTACTTTAGTGTGTGTTCATTTCGAATAGACCAAATGGAGTCGTAACGAATCCACTGTTTCTCATTTCAATAATCTCATTCAACTTTTACTTAATTCATCTTCCATTTTCTATTTTTGAACTAAATTAATGTAGTAGTGATTTCTTTATATTTAAAAAAAAAAAAAAAAAAGAAAAAAAAAGAAAAAAAGAAAGAAAAGAAAAGAATGTATTCGACATATACGAATTTTTATGTAAAGTAAACACACCAGTAGTGGACCCTGTACCAGTAGTGGACACCTTTAATTATAAACTCAGAAAATAAGCTACCTAATAATTCTGAAGATTCGAGCAATGTTCAGAAAGGAAATTATAGTCCTCTACAGTTAAACCCTTTAACTAAAAATAATTCCGGCCATTAGTTTTAAAACTAGTTGGCATAGGTGGACTCTGCTCAGTTCCCCATCATATTTATGTTCTCATAAATTTCTAGTGCGAGACATAGTATAATCATGTTAAAAGAAATGAATTTGACCAAAGCTTGATATAGTGACAGAATGAAATCCCCGCATAATAGGCTATCCACCGTTAACTTCGATATATATATCTTATTCTAATCTATTAATTTATTTTATCAGGGTCAATTCCGTTGTTTAGTTTTCATGCTACTGTTTCCAATGCAATAATCCTCAAAATTCATATTTATATGAAAAATTTACAATTTCGCTATGTTGATAAAATCGTAAATTACGAATGATTTACGAAATTTTTCTATTAGAATATTTGTATTCAATCATGTTCAAACAAATATCATAAATGTAATTTTGAAGTTGTCTAATGTATTTATGGTCCTCAAAATGGAAATTTATGCTCAATTTTGCCTTATTCTGACATGTTAAGTAAATCGTAAATTCCAAATAACTTACAAATTTTTTAAATTGGAAAAATCATAGTCTATGTTATTCATGCCAGTATCCTAAATAATATTTCGAAAGTGGTTTGACATCTTTACGATGAAAATATCCCTCAAGATTGACGTTTATGTGAAATTTGGCTCTATGCTGCCATGTTAAGAAATTCGTAATTTTCCAATAACTTACGAAATTGTTTTATTGGAAAATTTATAGTCATTAATATTCATGCCAGTGTTCTAAATAATATTTCAAAAGTAGTCTGACATCTTTACGATGAAAATATCTCTAAAAATTGACGTTTATGTGAAACTTTGCCCTATACTGCCATGTTAAGAAATTCGTAAATTTCCAATAACTTGCGAAATTTTCAAAGTAGCACATTTATAGTTACTAATGTTCATTCCGGCGTCAAACCTGATATTTTAAAACTGGTCTGACATTTTTACAGTAAAAAGTTTCCATTTAATGCACGTTTAAATGAATTTTTGTCCTATTCTCCCATGTTAAGAAAATCGTAAATTTCTCATAACTTACGAAGTTTTTTAATTCGAATGTTGCAAAAGAATAGGGTTCTTGCCAGTATCGAAAGCAATATTTTAAAACTGATTTGACCTCTCTGCGATCATTTGTTAGTGAGATATCGTGTTAACAGACTAACAAACTAACGGACTAACACACTGACAAACTAACGTACTGATACACTGACACACTAACAGACACCCTACAGACAGACACCATACAAATTTTGTCATTTTCGGATTCCTCACACCTGAAAACGTGTAAAAAAGTCAAAAAACCGAGGTCGAAAATTTTCACGATTACCTAAGTTCCCCATACTTATAGTATGATGGGGAACTAATAATGTTAGTTTAACTAAAAAAAAATTGCACTTTTTATAATTTTGTCGTTTTTAACACTTTCCAACAAGGTTGAAAAGTGTTTATGACTTCGGTTTGTCTGTCTGTCTGTCCGCGCTCTAACTCACGTAAATATTCATGGAATTTTTTGAAACTGATATATGTTATTCACGTTCACTATCGGATGTTCCCTCTTGAAAATGGAGTTAATGCTTCTATTGGTTTGTGTACAGGGACCCCCGAAAATATTTCAAAGCATTGTGTTCTATGAGAGGCATTTCTATAAACCATATTTTCATACCCTTAGTGTATAAAAATCTTAATGAAATTGAAATATGTTATACAAGTTCACTATCGGATGTTCTCTGTTGAAAATGAAGTTTATACCTCTACTGGTTTGTGTACAGGGACCCCCTAAAATATTTCAAAGCATTGTGTTCTATGAGAGGCATTTCTATGAACCATATTTCCATACCCTTACTGTACACAAATCTTAATGAAATTGAAATATGTTATTCAAGTTCACTATCGGATGTTTCCTGTATAAAATGGAGTAAATACCGCCACTGATTTGTGTACAGGGGCACACAAAAGTATTTCAAAGCATTGTGTTCTATGAGAGGCATTTCTATAAACCATATTTTCATACCCTTACTGTAAAAAAATCTTAATGAAATTGAAATATGTTATACAAGTTTACAATCGGATGTTCCCTATTGAAAATGGAGTAAATACCACCACTGATTTGTGTATAGGGATACACAAAAGTATTTCAAAGCATTGTGTTCTATGAGATGCATTTCTATAAGTCATATTTTCATACCCTTACTGTACAAAAATGTTAATGAAATTGAAATATGTTATAAAAGTTCACTATCGGATGTTCCCTGTTGAAAATAGAGTTTATACCTCTACTGGTTTGTGTACAGGGACCCCCTAAACTATTGCAAAGCATTGTGTTCTATGACAGGCATTTCTATAAACCATATTTTCATACCCTTACTGTACACGAATCTTAATGAAATTGAAATACGTTATTCAAGTTGACTATCGGCTGTTTCCAGTATAAAATGGTGTAAATACCACCACTGATTAGTGTACAGGGACACACAAAAGTATTTCAAAGCATTGCATTTTATAAGGGATATTTCTATAAACTAAATTTTAATAACTTTCCACGAAGATTTATGATATTGAAATGTGTTATTTATAAGCACAAACGGAAATGCTTTGCATAGAATATACCATTATTAGCATTAGATTTACAGGGTGACACAAAATTATTCAATTATATAAAGAGCTATTAATAAATATTTTTTAAAAGTGTACTTTCGTTTTACATGAAGTGTTTTTAACATTTTCTAACTTTTTTAACACTTCCCAATAAGGTTGAAAAGCGTTAATGACTTCGGTTTCTCTGTCTGTCTGCCTCTCCGTGCCATAATTCCCGTAAATATTTGTGGAATTTCTTGAAACTGATATATGTTATTCAAGTTCACTATCGGATGTTCTCTTTTGATAATGGAGTTTATACCTTTACTGGTTTGTATACAGGGACACCCGAAAGTATTTCAAAGCATTGTGTTCTATGAGAGGTATTTCTATAAATCATATTTTCATACCTTTACTGTACACATATCTTAATGAAATTGAAATATGTTATTACAGTTCACTATCGGATGTTCCCTGTTGAAAATGGAGTTTATACCTCTACCAATTTCTGTACAGGGGCACCCGAAAGTATTTCAAAGCATTGTGTTCTATGAGAGATTTCTATAAATCATATATTCATACCTTTACTGTACACATATCTTAATGAAATTGAAATATATTATTCAAGTTCACTATTGGATGTTTCCTGTATAAAATGGATTAAATACCAATGCTGTTTTATATACAAGGACACTCAAAAGTATTCTAAAGCATTGCGTTCTATGAGAGGTGACACAAAATTATTCTGTTATATTAAGAGCTATTATTAAACATTTGCTAGAATCCTACTTTCGTTTACATTAAGCGTTTTTAACACTTTCTAACATTTTTTTAAGTGTGAATATGATATCAATTTGTGTATCTGTCCGTCTGTTTGTCTGCCCGCGTTCTAAATCCCGTAAATATTTATGGAATTGTTTGAAACTGATATATGTTATTCAAGTTCACTATCGGATGTTCCCTATTGAAAAGAGAGTTTATACCTCTACTGGTTTGTGTACAGGGACACACGAAAGTATTTCAAAGAATTGTGTTCTATGAGAGGTATTTCTATAAACCATATTTTCATACCTTTACCGTACAATATCTTCATGAAATTGAAATATGTTCGTGAAGTTCACTATTGGATGTTTCCTATATAAAATAGATTACATACAACCATTAGTTTATGTACAGGGACACTCAAAAGTACTCCAAAGCTTTGCGTTCTTTGTAAGATATTTCTATAAATCAAATTGTAATAACTTTACTTTCCACGAAGTTTTAGGAAATTAAAATATGTTATTTATATGCACAAAAGAATGCTTTGCATAGAATATAGCATGGTTACCATTAGATTTACAGGGTGACACAAAAATATTCAGTTATATTAAGAACTATTAATAAAAAATTGCTAGAATTGTACTTTCGTTTACGTTAAGCGTTTTTGACACTTTCTATCATTTTTTTATTGTGAATATAATTTCAATTTGTGTATATATCGGACTGTCCTTCTGTCCGTCTATCTGTCTCTCTGTCTGTTTTTCTGCGCTCTAATTCCCGTAAATATTTATGGAATTTCTTTAAACCGATATATTTTACTTAACCGATATAGTTCACTATCGGATGTTCGCTATTCAAAATGGAATGACTACCTCTTCTGGTGTGTACAGGAACACCCAAAAGTATTCGAAAGCATTGTGTTCCATGAGAGGAATTTCTATAAACCATATTTTAATACCTTTAATGTATAGAATTTTTAATGAAATTTTAATATGTTATTCATTTTCCTATCAGATGTTTCCTATGTAAAATCGAGTACATTTCTAACTGATTTGTGTACAGGGCCACTTGAAAGTACTCCAAATTATTGTGTTGTATGAGAGTTATTTTTATAAACCAAATTTTAATAATTTTATTTTCCACAAAGCTTAATGCAATTGAAATATATTATTCGTATGCACAAAAGAGTGTGCCTTCTATGTAATATAGTATGGCTAGCATTAGATTTACAGGGCCACACAAAAATAATCAGTTACATTAAGACCTATTAATAAAAGTTTGCTGGAATTGCACTTTTGTTTAAATGAGCGTTTTAACACTTTCTTATAATGTTAGTGGGAATATGATTTCAATTTGTGCATCTGTCTGTCCGATTGTCTACCTTTCTATTTGTTTGTCTCCGGCTCCTATCATCCGTGAATATTTTGAGAATTTTTAAAAAATGATACACTCAAGTTCCCTATGGAATGTTCCCTATTTAAAATGTCATTAATAGGTCCTGTACAACTAGTTTGTTCACAGGGACAACAACAACAACAATAAAAAAAAAAGCCAATGTATTACGCTTTAGGACAGAATTTTTTAAAAGTTATATTTAAAAAACTTTCTACTATAAATATCATAAAAACATTGACATGCATTATTAATATTCTAAAATATTATTTTGTATAGAATAAGATGTGATTAACTTTCAGATTTACAGGGCTACAGTAAAATATTCAGAGAGTTTAAAAGATGTAATTATAATTTAACGGCTGCATTTGCTTTTGCTGTAAGCCTTTTTAACACTTTCCAAAATGCCTAAGAGTAATTTTAAAATCAATTAGTCTATCTGCACGTTTTTCAGTCCTTCTGTCTGTTGTGCGATAACGTTGGCAAAGAATATTAAAAGTTATTCGATACAACAATTGCGTACAGTTGGAAAGTGTTACTAATCAATGCGTACTGCGTGATTTTTCTTTCTTGTCTTCTTATCACTTTGAATAAGGAAATGAAATTTTATTTGCTCTCTCTCTGTTTATTTTTAACTGATTTCTTCTACTTTTTGCTTTCATATGACTAAAATAAGTATGCAGAATTTTTTTCTTTTGCTGTTTTTTAAATCTTGTATTAACACATAATATTAGTTCCCCATCATACTATAGATATGGGGAACTTAGGTAATCGTGAAAAATTTCGACCTTGGTTTTTTGACTTTTTTATACGTTTTCAGGTGTGAGGAATCCGAAAATGACAAAATTTGTAAGGTGTCTGTTAGTGTGTTAGTCCGTTAGTGTGTCAGTCCGTTAGTGTGTTAGTCCGTTAGTCTGTTAACACGATATCTCACGAACAAATGATCGCAGAGAGGTCAAATCAGTTTTAAAATATTACTTTCGATACTGGCAAGAACCCTATTCATTTGCAACATTCAAATTAAAAAACTTCGTAAGTTATGAGAAATTTACGAATTTTTTTAACATGGGATAATAAGACAAAAATTCACTTAAACGTGCATTAAATGGAAACTTTTTACTGTAAAAATGTCAGACCAGTTTTAAAATATCAGTTTTGATGCCGGAATGAACATCGATAACTATAAATATGCTACTTAGAAAATTTCCCAAGTTATTGGAAATTTACGAATTTCTTAACATAGCAGTATAGGGAAAATTTCACATAAACGTCAATTTTGAAAGATATTTTCATCGTAAAGATGTCAGACTACTTTTGAAATATTATTTAGAACACTGGCATGAATGACTATGAATTTTCCAATATAAAAATTTCTTAAGTTATTGGAAAATTACGAATTTCTTAACATGGCAGAATAGAGCAAAATTTCACATAAACGTCGATCTTGAGGGATATTTTCATCGTAAAGATATCAAACTACTTTTTAAATATTATTTTGGATACTGGCATGAATATCATAGACTATGATTTTTCCAATTTAAAAAATTCGTAAGTTATTTGGAATTTACGATTTACTTAACGTGTCAGAAAAAGGCAAAATTGAGCATAAACATCCATTTTGAAGATCATAAATACATTAGACAACTTCAAAATTATTTTTATGATATTTTTTTGAACATGATTGAATACAAATATTCTAATAGGAAAATTTCGTAAATTATTCGTAATTTACGATTTTATCAACATAGCGAAATTGTAAATTTTTCATATAAATATGAATTTTGAGGATTGTTGCACTGGAAATAGTAGCATGAAAACTAAACAGAATTGACCCTGATAAAATAAATTAATAGATTAGAATAAGATAAATATATCGAAGTGAACGGGGGATAGCCTATTAGGAGGGGATTTCATTCTGTTACTGTATCAAGCTTTGGTCAAATTCACTTCTTTTAATATGATTATAATATGTCTCGCACTAGAAATTTATGAGAACATAAATATGATGAGGAACTGAACAGAGTCCATCTATGCCAACTAGTTTTTATCGGTGTGCACTACTGGTACCAAAAAATGTCATTATGACCAATAGTGGACATCCCTGTCCACAACTGGCTCATGTGACTTTTAAGGTCAGATCCAGTAGTGGACACAATTCTGTAATCCCGCAATTTTAGAGTTGAATTCAGTGTTTTTAAACATCACTCTAAAGCTAAGCATATAGCAATTGGCGCCTGTCTGGGACTCACTCCTAGGAGGGTAAGGAGACATGTCACAATTTTGATCTTCTGCGGAGAAGGTGGATCCCGGCTTTCCCAAATTTAGAAAACTAAACAAAATGGAAATTCGCTTGAATCTTGGGACACATAGTCTTGGGACATTTTAATTTTTTTATTCGCATTTCTTTTTTTGGGTTCAATATTGGACTTGTTGGTTGAGTTCGGTTCCCATTAAAACATCGACATTGAAATAGCATAACTGCGGTCAGTATATAGAAGGTTGAGCATAAGTGAATTTTATGTCGCACTAGTGCTACACTATGGGCAGTTAAACTCACCCCTAAGGATAGTCCGGAGACATTTGGTAACCCTCAAAAGTTTAACGATGTTAACATGGAGGACATTGCTGCCACGAGGAGAAAATTGTGATGGAATGTCTCCTGATTATCCTTATTAGTGATTCCCAGACTGTCTCCAATAACCAATAGTGTAGCACTTGTGCGACGTAAAATTCACTCAAATTTCAGCTCTAAATATTGGCCCCAACGGGGATTCATGTATGGGGGGTGTTAGTATGTCCACTACTGGCTCATTTTAAGCTCTCCGTATTTTTTATTTTTTACATATATAAATGCTACAATTAGCAATTTTCATAATACAGTCGGGTTAAGAAAGAATTAGTAAAGGTGTGAAATATTAATCATTTTTTGAAACTCTAAAACTTAGAAAATTACACAAAAAATATCCGGAAAATGTCCTTAAAGTGTCCACTACTGGTGCGTTTACTTATGTCAATTTTGGATCGAAATGTACTCGAACACAGTAGCTAGGATAAAGTTGTAGAAAATACAAAAAATTATTACAAGTTTAACTTTTTTTTCAATAACTTTAGAAACATGGACATTTTTGGAGTGTTTTTAAAATAATACTGCGGCGTAACCATCAGAGCCTGATCATCCAAAAACATTTATCTGGACACAGTAAATATTTTAAATTCTAAAAACAAACTGCTAAAAACATTTTTATTTTCTCTTATCCATATATGCAGAGCAAGTACAGTTTTTAGTATAATTACACATTGTAAGATCTGAAACCTACAATCATGTTTTTAGCAGTTCATTAGTTTGCGTGTATCTGTTATCAGCATAACTTAAAAACAAATATTTGTAGGAAGTCCAAAATATGTACTCATAATCTGCATCATAAGAGCACGTATAACTTAAAATCTTTGATTTACGTCGGATAAATGTTTTAAAATACAGAGGCGTATGAATGAATTCAAATACATTGTGTCTATGGATGAAATTACTCATTTACACATTTTAATTTTTTCAGACTATATAATAAACACAATGAAATTAACATGCATTTTTTTTACATGCACAAAAACTTTTTTTTTTAATAAAATGCAGTCACAAAATATTTTAGAGTCCGTCATCGGGATGTGGGTCAGATTTTCATTAATGTTTTAACCGCGGGTCTACCAGAAAAAAAAAAAAAATAATAAGGTTTACACACACACACACACACACACACACACATATATATATATATTTATAAATAATAGATAACGTAATAAAATTTAATCTTAAAATTTAGCAATTAATAGAACTAAAACAATAACAGCACACTAAAATATAGAACTGAATTTAACATAGAGGAAAGAATGACATGTATATATATATAATCTTCTGGATACAGAGATTGGATGCTATTCGCTCTTCCCAGAGTAATTTAAAGCAGCATGACCCAAAACATGAGTATATTACAATTGCGTAAATACTGATACTTAATGCTTAAAACTATATATGCGAAAATTTTTCTCTTCTATTGTATAGTTACTTCCACATGATACTGTCAAAATAGTTATTTTTAAAACGAAGTTTTAATACATTTAAAATTTTGTTACATTCTACACTGAAGTTGTGCTTATAATTAGGTATAAAAACTTTCAATTTTTCATGCAATATTCAATCCTCGTAAAAATAGGTTGAATAATATGTATTTTATGTAATACTAGAAAAACCCCGGTTCGGGAACGAACCGAATTTCGAATGCGGGAAAAATTTCAAAATCAAACCCGAAATGTACAAAACACGGCCTGATGTTTTCTGCGTGCCAATATATCAAAGTTTGTTAACGAAACCGTTTTTAAATTCAGGAAATCAATTTAAGGTAGTGAATCAATGAAGGCTTTGCCTGCTTCGCTGGTCGCTACATTTAAAGGAAACTCTTTTCTATATCGCTTTATATATAAAAAAAAAAAATTAAAAAAAAAAAAAAATCAGAAAATTGCTCAAAAGCCCACTTCCTGTCCTCGCTGCCTTCGGTATCGACCCACTCATTCGCAGATTTTCGGGTGCCTGTCCCTATTGACTGTGACAATAGCTTACCAGTGGGCTTCCATATAGGTGCTTGCTTATCAGATGTCAGTTTCGAAACGGACAGTATCGAAAAAATTGAAGTAGCAATTTTATATTTGAATCTCAGTTACATATAAACAACACTATACGTGGTGTACATAATATTTTCTTTCATGGCATTTTCTATCTTTATTTGATTTATTCGATCAACTATAAAATGACAACAATTTCATGCCAAATACAGTAGAACCTCGATTCATCGCTTTTCATGGGGTGCCTGAAAAAAAAAAAAAAAAAACGATTAATGCGGGTTAAAGTCAAACCATGAATAAAACAATGTTTATGAAATATTACACGCAATATATCTGTACTGATAAGTATAAAGGATTTAAGTCCATATTCTTGATTTTTCAGGAGACGAAAAATAAAATTAAACAAACAAAAACTAATCAGAAGAATCCATTAGGAAAAAGGGATTAGGTTGGTTTATACCCTTTATACCATTCAGTGATTGTCAATCTTTATTTAATAAAGGGAAAAAAATTGAATTAAATATTTTATACTAAAGATTAATGCTAAATTTCTGACTTAAAATTTTTTTTATCAATGGATTTTCTCAAAGACTAAATGACATAGATTTAAATCCTTTATACCAATCGATAGATAATTTTTTTCTGAATCTGACTATGTACTTAACTCAAAATCGACATTTTTGGACTTAAATCCTTTATACTTATCAGTACAGATATACAGTATACTATTAATAAAAAGTAATTTATTACTCTCCAAACTGTCAAAAAAATGAATCAAAGTTGTAGAACATTAAGTGATATTTATTTTTGAAAATCAGTAATTTTATGTTGGATTTTTTGTTCATTTTATAAATTAAACAGAGATTTTTCAGATTTATAACATTTTCTGAAATTTCATATGCATATAAAAAAATTCGTGTATTTTCAAATGCCGGTATTACGTCAAACACACTTGGCACTGGCGTAGGCTCAGCCTCAAGATTGTGAAACTAGTTGGCATAAGTGGACTCTGCTCAGTTCCCCATCATATTTATGTTCTCATAAATTTCTAGTGCGAGACATATTATTATCATGTTAAAAGAAATGAATTTGACCAAAGCTTGATACAGTGACAGAATGAAATCCCCGCCTAATAGGCTATCCACCGTTCACTTCGATATATTTATCTTATTCTAATCTATTTATTTATTTTATCAGGGTCAAATCCGTTATTTAGTTTTCATGCTACTATTTCCAACGCAATAATTAATATATATAATGATCCTCATCTGTCATGAACGAATCCGGTTAGTACCGCTTCAAAACAGAAACTTTTGGCAGCCATTTTTTTTTCCGTTTGTTTTATTCAACTTAGGAAACATACATATCATTTTCATACATGTTTTGTATCGCACATATTCTTATTTCCTATAAAACCTTGAAAAACTATTCAATTGTAATGTTTAAATCTCTAAATTAAGTATAACGGATCACTGGCTATTATTATAAACATGAACCTATAAATAGAATTATGTAACTTCATGATTATAAACAAAGCAAGACCAAATAAAAACAAACCAAAACTGTTGCCATTCAGAAAATACAAATTCCAAATGGACAACTTTTTAATTCCGAATGAACGACTCTTTGACTGTTTCATTAAAAAAACGCTTAAAATATTTCTAAAACATATTACAGCCTTAAAAATCTTAAAATATTTGTAAAAACTCATTAAAGCCTTTAAATATTTTTATCAAACTTCATTGTTTGTTTACATTGTAAGGTACGATTGGCGCCGAGTTTAGTACGTAAATGCCGTCAGTTGATTTTAGTTTTGAAATTAGTGTAAAATGATAGTTGGGATAGAATGTTTGGTTGGGCAAGTAAAAGTCACCAGTTGAAATGAGTATTGAAATTAGAGTAGTCTAAGGTGATAATGTCGAGTCAAGGTAAAATGTTCGGTTGAGAATGAGAAAGTCCCTAGCTGGATCCTGGATATTTTGGCGATGTTGAGGGTGAGATAGCTGGTTGGAGGTATCCAGTAGAGGTGAATTTGGGTTAGCATGGAGTGTCTGTAGTTATTGGATAGTTAGTTAGAAAATTTGAAAACAGGATCTACGATAGTCTTAAAAAAAAGTATTTTGGTAAAATGAAGTGAATCGTTTTTTCTTATTATGAGGATTTTAAATACGCAAGCGAAGTGATGACGTCACTGGCCGTTCGTGTAAAATGAAGTGAATCGTTTTTTCTTATTATGAGGACTTTAAATACGCAAGCGAAGTGATGACGTCACTGGCCGTTCGTGGATACAAGAAAAATATTTCCTATGTTAAACGCCCAATGGATTTTTCGTAAAAAATTATTAAAATTCGAGGGAAATTATTTCCCGATTTTAATCCCCATATTTAGGTTTAGATATGTATTAGTTATCATGTGCTTGCGTTAGATTAAGTTGTTTTTGTTCTAAAATTGATAAAATATGAATTTTAACTTTCAAAACTCTAGATAAAAAAAAAAAAAAAAAAATTCCATATTCCATTGAAAACATAAACATTTCATTTGAAAGGATGATATTACACAATAAATATCCAACTAATATACTAATTAAAAGAAAAATGATAAATATTCTATCATAATTTGAAGTGAAATTTGTTTTCAAATGTCTAAATAAAGTATCTGATATAAGATACTAATATGTTGCAGCGGAATAGATTTGATATCGGTCATCCTTGGCAGAAAAAAAAAAAAAAAAAAATACATATATCGCCAAATTACCTGGCGAATATAATTTAATTCCTTTCAAAAATCATGGTTATTTTAAAAATTTATATTAAGAGAGTAAGGAATAATATGAAACAATATTTCGCACAACACATATTACGAAAATATACATCTGGCATGTATATTTTCGTAGTACGTTTTTGATCGCCAAATACAAAAACGCCAAGGACAACAGAGTTTTGAAATTTAAAATTAAAATTTTGTCAATTTGACAGCAAAATAACTCAATCTAACATATGTACATGATAACTAATACATATATATACCTAAATATGGGGATTAAAATCAGGAAATAATTTTTCTCGATTTTTAATATTTTTTTACAAAAAATCCAATAGGCGATTAACATAGGAAATCATTTTCTTACATACACGGACGGTCAGTGACGTCACACTTCGCTTGCGTATAGATCACTTAATGGAACACTGGGATGTGTTGTTGCTGTTGTGTTGTCGGGCCTATATTTTTTGTCAACCAGCAGTTTTTTTATTGTCATTCATATTTATCGATCGGGTAAAATTTTTGAAGTGAAAACTTCTTTAGGCGCGTTGAGCACTTTTGGGTGAACAAAAATCATTGAACTCCCGTCATCATCAGCTAACGCTTTCCATTTGAAGTGAAAACTTTTGGGTGAACAAAAATCATTGAATTCGCGTCATCGTCAGCAAACGCTTTCCATCCTTGTATGATACAAATAATGTATCACACAATTAACTTGCTAATGTGATGTGTTAATAATTATATACTGTATATTGTTTTAAAATCTGGTGCGGCGTTACACGACTTCTCTCATCTCCGGGCACTGTCTCTATTGCAGTTAGACCTCACAAAACCGTGAGAAAGCCCAAAGCTGCCATTTTTCTCACGTTTTTACAATCTGGTGCGGCTCTACACGACTTCTCTCATCTCCGGACACTGTCACTTAAAAATTGCAGCCGGAAACGCTGCAGTTAGGCCTCACAGAACCGTGAGAAAGACCAAAGCCTCCATTTTTCTCACGTTTTTACAATCTGGTGCGGCTCTACACGACTTCTCTCATCTCCAGACACTGTCTCCATTGCAGTTAGACCTCACAAAACCGTGAGAAAGGCCAAAGCCGCCATTTTTCTCACGTTTTTACAATCTGGTGCGGCTCAACACGACTTCACTTAACTCCGGACACTGTCTCTTAACGATTGCATCCGGAATCGTTGCAGTTAGACTTCACAGAACCATGAGAAAGACCAAAGCCGCCATTTTTCTCACGTTTTTAAAATCTGGTGCGGTTCTACACGACTTCTCCAGAGCTTCCAACCTAATCCGGCAAATTGTTAGTATCGCCCCTTTTTCTACAAAACTTAATTTTTAGAGTATTTTTCTTCTTAATTCATCGTAGATACATGTGAAGAGAATTTCTCTAAAAATTAAGTGGTGCAGAAAAAGAGGTGGTACTAACAATTTGCCGGATTAGGTTGGCAGCTCTGCTTCTCTCATCTCCGGACACTGTCTCTTAAAGATTGCAGCCGGAAACGTTGCAATTAGACCTCACAGAACCGTGATAAAGGCCAAAGCCTCCATTTTTCTCACGTTTTTACAATCTGGTGTGGCTCTACACGACTTCTCTCATCTCCGGACACTGTCTCTATTACAGTTAGACCTCACAAAGAACGAAAATTATAAAATATCGAAACACATTTGATTTATAAACAAAAATTGAAAATACATTTAAATGATCACGTGGTAACCATCATGATCTAAACATTGTTTTCAAGATTTATCGTTCACATTCCGTCATTTTTGACGGGGTTATATACTAGTCCTCAAAATTAATATTTATATGAAAAATTTACAATTTCGCTATGTTGATAAAATCGTAAATTACGAATAATTTACGAAATTTTTCTATTAGAATATTTGTATTCAATCATGTTCAAACAAATATCATAAATGTAATTTTGAAGTTGTCTAATGTATTTATGATCCTCAAAATGGAAGTTTATGCTCAATTTTGCCTTATTCTGACATGTTAAGCAATTCGTAAATTTCCAATAACTTACGAAATTTTTATATTAGAAAATTCATAGTCATTATTATTTATGCCAGTGTCCTAAATAATATTTCAAAAGTAGTTTGACATCTTTACGATGAAAATATCTTTTAAAATTGACGTTTATGTGAAATTTTGCCATATACTGCCATGTTAAGAAATTCGTAAATTTCCAATAACTTGCGAAATTTTCAAAGTAGCATATTTATAGTTACTGTTGTTTATTCCGGCATCAAAACTGATATTTTGAAACTGGTATGACATTTTTACAGTAAAAAGTTTCCATTTAATGCACGTTTAAGTGAATTTTTGTCCTATTCTCCCATGTTAAGAAAATCGTAAATTTCTAATAACTTACGAAGTTTTTAAAATCGAATGTTGCAAATGAATAGGGTTCTTGCCAGTGTCGAAAGTAATATTTTAAAACTTATCTGACCTCTCTGCGACAATTTGTTCTTGAGATATCGTGTACACAGACTAACAAACTAACGGTCTAACAGACTAACAGACACCCATACAAATTTTGTCATTTTCGGATTCCTCACACCTGAAAACGTGTAAAAAAGTCAAAAAACCGAGGTCGAAAATTTTCACGATTACCTAAGTTCCCCATACCTATAGTATGATGGGGAACTAAAAGATACTGAAGTATAGCATCGGCAGCTGTAGTAACTTTGGCTTACTTGGCTTAAAGTGGCTTTCACAAAAGTAGAGTCCTTGGTGAAAAATGTTCGATCTATTTCAGCATCAAAATTTTAAAATATTACCCAGATTATCAATGAATTAGCTTTCATGCCAAGCGCGATTCATCCATGCCAAAAACATACTATTTAAACAACACAAAAAATCTGGAGTGACTCCACTCGACTTTCCGAACATTGAGTAACTAACAGTTTTGTAGATAAAATAAAGAAAGAGGAATTGCTAAACAAACAAAAGAGAGAAAACCATAATAGAGTGTTTTTTTCTCCATATATCACACGAGGTTTTATTTAACGCTACTGAACTTTGAACCCTTAGATCATAATGATAAAGAATTTTTCGTTTTGTCCCTGTAAAAATCTATAGATGCTAGATTCACCAAAATGCTTATAGTTAGTGCAACAGTGATTTATAATATTCATACAAATTTTCAGCTCAATTGAATAAGGCGTTTAGATGCTATCGCACTTTTAAAAATTTGGTCTCATAGGCCATAATGATAAAGAATTTTTCTTTGTGTCCCTGTAAAAAAACTGTGGTGCTAGATTCACCAAAATCTATACAGTTGGTGCAAATGCGACCTATAACATGTGTACAATTTTTTTGCTCAGATTAATAAGGCGTTTAGACGCTATCACACTTTTAAAAATTTGGCCCCATAGGCCTTAATGATAAAGAATTTTTCTTTGTGTCCCTGTAAAAAAACTATAAGTGCTAGATTCTCCAAAATCTATACAGATTGAGTATCTGTGACCTATAATATGGGTATAAAATTTTTGCTCAATTGAATAAGGCGTTTAGATGCTATCGCACTTTTAAGATTTTGGTCCCATAGGCCATAATGATAAAGAATTTTTCTTTGTGTCCCTGTAAAAAAACTGTAAGTGCTAGATTCACCAAAATCTATAGGGTTCGTACTATGGTGACTTACAATATACGTACCAACTTTCAGGTTAATCGAACAAAGCCTTTAGACGCTAGCGTGTTCACAAACATACACACATACACACATACATCATCGTAAAAATAGTGAAAACGGACTCAGGGAACCTCAAAACGTATAGAAACATCAAAATCTCGAATTCGGATTTTTGACATGATTACAATACTTTCCTCACTATAGTGTTCGGAAAGTAAAAAGAAAAAAAATCTAAAATTGATGTATATTAAAAAAGGTTATGCGGTTGTTTTTTCACTTCATTTTCCTATTTTCATATGCATGAGCAAACTTGGTATTTTATAATTTTTTATTTTTCGTGCGAAAGCATACTTCATTTTATGCTGATATATGATAGTTTTAATTCAGTATCTTATAACATAAATTTAGCATTACTTTGTTCCGAGTCTCAAGTTGAAAGTCATTTTACGGGTCGGATGCAGGTCAGGTTTACTCGACCCACGCAGGACTTTAGTTTAAAGTGCTGCACAAAACAATTCAGATGTATTAGAGCTATAGCTGGATTTTGCTTAAATCGCATTTCAAATAATACGCATTTTTCTTGCAATACAAATTTCATCTACGCTATGTGTTGTGTATACAATTCATAGTCAATATATAAAGCTATCCAGACTGAGTGGAATTAGTGTCTAAAAATTGTCTGGACAAACATTCTCTGAAGAAACTGAAATACTTTATTTACTTATTTTGATTCAAACACGATCTGATATGTGTTATTACAATATGTGTTATGTGTCCATTACAATATTCAAACAGGGGGTTGAGGGATTGGAGGCCTGCTTCACACAGTAATGTACGACAGCCATTGTTCTAGATCAATTTTCAATGTAATTTGGAAATGTTGAAATACAATATTTCTTGTCTGACATAGGATGCTGTGGTTATGCGGAATGTGAGAAAATAATGCGAGTCACATCTGATCATTTTACCATGTTACAATGTTTTTATTAAATCGCTTTCTTTTTTGTTTGTCAAACAAACAAGTACAAATCTTGCAATCAATTTTTTAACTAACTTCCCGACTAACTAGACATTTGAAACTTTTAGAATGGCTCGGAACACAAATCAATACCTCAAAGCCCGATTTACGAATTTTTGATTAGTTTTCTTTTAATTAATTAAAATATGAAAATAATAACCTCCTAATAGCTTTAAAATCAGCCATTTAAATATTAGATATAATTTAATTGTTGAAAAATAAATAAATAAAAATAAATAAATAAGAGTTTATTTTCTTTTGACATAAAATTAAACACATTTAATTAAACGTGAACAATAAAAAATTGTAAAAAGTTAAATTAGACATCTCACAAAAATTGACGTCATTATAACTTTAAAAATTTTCTACACATTGATAAAGTGCTAATGTAGTTCATGATGTTGTTCTAAAAGAATTAATATTTTATTCTTAAAACCAACGTTTTTATTACTATTATTATTAGTTCACTGAACTGAGTCCGCGTGCCTAAATATTGCTTATATATTATTTTCTTTCGAGTTGATGGGATAATTCATCAAAAAAAATTTAAAAAAGAATTTATTAATACATAGAATTGTCAAATTTATCTTATTCAACAGGAAATTTAAAAACATGGTATACAAAAAGTTTTTTTTTTTTTTTTCTTATCTTATAATTATTTTTATTAACTCGCTTTCTTGTTTGTTTGTCCAGTACAAATCTTGCAACCGATTTTTAATTAACTTCCCGACTAGCTAGACATTTGAAACTTTAAGAATAGCTCAGAACACGATAACAACGCAATACCTCGAAGCCCGATTTTTCAAATTTTTGATTAGTTTTCTTTTAATTAATAAAAGTATGAAAATAATAACTTCCTAATAGCTTTAAAATTAGCCATTTAAATATTAGCTATAATTTAATTGTTGCCAAAAAAAAGTTTACAAGTTCATTTTCTTTCGACATAAAAATAAATACATTTAATTAAATGTGAACATTAAAAAGTTATAAAAAGTTAAATTATGCATCTCACAAAAATTGACGTTATTATCACTTTAAGAATTTTATACACAATGATAAAGTGCTAATATATATAACATAGCTATAGCTCTATAGCTATGACTGAACATAAAATTTAAAAACATGGTATATAAAAAGTTTTTTTTATTTTTTTCTTTAATCGTATAATTATTATTTAAAAAATAAAATACAAAATTATAGTTTTCATAACACCTTACATAAATCCAATCACTTTCTCCAAAAAAGAATAAATGTCACATTTTCATCTGGAGGTCAAAGTTTTAACTAATATTTCTCTATTCAACATACAGGGTGCGGCAGCTATTTGAGAACACACGTTATAAGTGATACAATGCCCTGTATATCATCTTTAAACAACCATTTTTGTTGCAGATAAACATGGCAGAATCTATTCTAACTCAGGAAAGGAAAAAGCACGCTGTTAACGTCTCCTTGGCTGCAGGATACTTCGTTTCTGAAATAGCTGCATTTCTGAAAGTCGCCCGATCATTCGTTTCCAGAGTTCTGAGAGAACTGAGGGTTGCCAATGCTAATGTGACAACTGTTTTGCGCAGGAAACATCATTGCCAGGTCTCAGACATTCCCAGGACACCTTAATTCATCAATTCTGTTCAAGCTGCCATCGAAGAGGACCGTGGAAAGTCCATAGGGATACTCAGATGAAATCTGCGGGTCAGCGAGGTCACAATTCCACGTGTGGTTAATGAGGACCTCCGTTACAAGTCGTATGTAATGCGGAGAGGACAGTTCATGACCAAGAAGACCAGAGAGAATAGAGTAATCAGAGCAAAGAGCCTCTTAAAGAAGCTGAAACATCAAGAACAGACAGAAACACACTGGTTTTTTATTCGGACAAGAAAAACGTTGTCCAGGACCAGAAAATCAACCGGATAAATAATCTTTGGCCGTGTTAAAGACAAGAGGAAATTCCCACTGTCATGCACACTAAATTTCCTGAGTCTGTTATGGTCTTAGGGATCGTGAGGAATGAAGGCGATGTCATGCCTCCATATTTCTTTTTACAACGTGCCAGAATCAACGCAGTTACTTATACCGATGTGTTAAATACGGTAGTGAAGCGCTGGATTATTGCTCTAGACCGTGGCAGGCCATATGTTTTTCAGCAGGACTTTGCACCAGCCGATATGGCCCATTCAACACAAGAGTGGATGGTAAACAATTTTTATGATCACATCACTCCACGCATGTGGCCCCCTAGCTCACCTGATGTTAACTCTTTGGACTATTACGCTTGGGGCGTTGTTGAAAGGGTCTCTAATAAGTACCTACATAACACCTTGGTGTCTCCAAACAGCTATTGTGGATGCCATGACAAATATTCCCAGTGTCCACCTCATTTCTGCCTGCGGACGGTTTCATCAGCGTGTTGAGGTTGTTAATGAAGCTGATGTTGGATTTATTGAATAGTGTCGTGCATTAGTCCTACTTCTTGTGTACACAGCGTTCCATGTTTATTAAATGATATATCTATAGTGTTTGCTCCCTTTTTCTACGGACTATACTTTGTTCTCAAATAGCTGCCGCACCCTGTATATACCAAATTATTTCATTCTTTTTAATTAAGTAAAAGTGTTTTTTGAAAAAGGAGGTACATTAATTTTAATCATAAATACTCTGTATATAGGTAATACAGCAAATACGAAAAATAGTTTTTTTTTGACATAAAATTTATTTTTATACTGAAATTTCCAAATAAAATCTGTCATATATATACAAATATATTTTCTTTTGAAGTGCTTACAGACAATTCGAAAAATGTGTATCTGAACCTATTCAACGACTATGTGGACCTCAAGCATTACACATTCTTGACGATTCTATGTCTTCCCTAAAAACAAGATGTGATACAGTAACCCAATCGTAAGTAGAAAACAAATTTTGATTTGAACATGCTAATAAAAATAATTTAAATAAATACCAATAGATTAAGCCTTTTCTTTTTATTTATTTTTCAGACTAAAACCAACTGAAAAAATATGTCCAGTAGAGAATATTGCAAATAAATATGAGCCAATGCCACAGAGACCAGCACTTCGACATGTTGATCCTACCTATAGTCCCTTGACAACTGCTAGTTATTTTATGAGCGGTCGAACAGTACCTCCATGGTCAACACCATCTTGGACTCAAAGAACAGTTATTTATCCACTTCCAACACGACACAGTAGTCGTGTATACAGAAGGTCAAATGCAGGAATACTTCAAAGCAGTATATATTACATTATGAATGTCATACTATCTGTTTTTGTGCTTATTTAACACATTATGAATGTATTATGGTGCTAGTGTAAAATGACTGGGAAGGATCGTTTAAAAATATAAGTAATTATTAGTCTCTCCTTAATAAATTATCATCTTCATTATGAAATATAAAAATATTTAATGTGTTAATTAATTGCCACAATACAATAAAATCAAAGAAGCAAAATTTTCTTAGGGAGTTTCGTAATATACTGATGTCATATAAAATTTATAGAAATATTTTTGCCATCAGTTTTTAGGTAGATTCCTTTTTGGAAATCTACCTATTGCAATGGTCCTCATGACACGACTTCTGGAAAATTTCTTCATATCTTCACCGATCATGACCCCTAGGACCCAAAACCATCCTTCGTTCAAAAGTTTATATATATATATGTATAACGCTTTTTCCCATGTTAAGTTGTGAACACTGTAACTGGAGTAATTTTTATTTAAATTTAACCAGCTCGGGATATGTTGTCAGGACAGTAAAAATCGAGTTTGTAAATGGGGTATCCAGCTGAAAGGGAGTGGAAATTTTCATTTGCCCATAATTTTTTTAATATTGAAAATAGGAAAAAACTTCAAATCAGGCAAATTACCGCCTTACCCTAAAGAACAATTTTTGTATTTAAACTTTTACGATACCTTCAATTGCTTAAAAATTACAAGTTAAAAAGTGATTTTTCGTCAGTTGTGATGAAGATAATTTTTTCTATAGCTTTAATTGCTTAAATTTATAATATGATGCTTACGTCACATGCAAACAATAATAAAAAAGATCACTGAAAATATAAAAAAACATGGTAACTGCTTTAATTAATCATTTAAAAATATGAAATTAAAATAATACGTTAGTCTTAATACAGATATAGTTTGTAGTAAATAGTTCAGGAAGCCAGTTTAGGCAAGAGTTTAAAATTTACGATTTAAATTGAGAGTAATACGTTACAGCTTCCTTTGACTTTTTATCTTGTGGAAACAAGATACTGGTCTGTGAAGAGATATGAGGTTTTTGCAAGGGAAAAAAATATAATGAAGCCAAAGTTGCAATTCTCTATCGCCAAGCTCGTCAAATAACGAATTTTTTCGGCAAGTCAAAAATTTCGTCACCAGCTATTAAATTTTGCCGCCAAATCATACAATTTACTAAATTTGCAACAATTAACATTGAAATTTAGTAGTGCCCAAATGGTCCAATGTTAACTAATGTTAATGTTATAATTGCAAGTTGAAATTGTAATTCCATGCAACGTAAAGGAATCTACCTTTGACTTTAAGCTTGCCAAAAAGAGATTTTTTTTCCTTTTAATGCTTATATATAATTTTTTATCATAAGATAAAGAAAATACAAGTAAAACTGTAGTCACACTCCCGCACCTCTTATTTATCACCCCTAAACAAATGCTAATAGTTTTATTGCAAATGAATAAGAAATTTCCCCATGAAAGAATTACATTAGATGAAGCATATAGCAAAGTATTTTAAGGTCAACTTTCTATCTCCTAATTGAACTACAAAACAACCTAGAATATATCGTTATTATTTCTAAGCGACAGCGGTACCTACAGATGTTTTACTGGCAAAATTTTTAAGTTCGCAATAAAATCTTATTGTAAAAAAATAGAACCGACTCCAAAAAGCAACTATTATTCAAACAACTAAAAATAAAATAAAATTGCGCCTAAAAGTTTAAAATAAATTCCTTCGCACAAAAACATAAACACTGCAATTAATCATAACTTTTGAAGTAGGTGCAAAATTGAATAAAATTGAATTATTACTTTCTCTTACCCATAGGGTTGAGAAAGTATTGTTTTAGGGTCAAATTTTCGAACGTGAGTTTTTGTTATATTTACATTTTCTGAGGTCCCCTGAATACGAAAATCATATTTTTAGCGAATGGTCTGTGTGGATGGATGGATGTCTGTGTTTCTGTTATCAGCATATCTCAAGAACAAATATAGCAGAAATTCCAAACTAGGTATTCTAAATGTGTATCATATAGGGATGCTACAATATGCTTTTTGTTGAGATGGAGCAAATGGTTTGTGTACAGGGACACTCAACAGAATTCAAATACATTACGTCTATGGGGGAAATTGCAGGTAAGTAGAGTTTAACATCTATAGACTGCACTAAACCAAATGAAACGACTATATCTGTACTGATAAGTATAAAGGATTTAAGTCCATATTCTTGATTTTTCAGGAGACGAAAAATAAAGTTAAACTAACTAAAAACTAATGAGCAGAATCGATTAGGAAAAAGGGATTATGTTGTTTATACGCTTTATACCATTCAGTGATTGTCAACCTTCATTTAATAACGGGAAAAAATTGAATTAAATATTTTATACCATACATGAATGCTAAATTTCTGACTTGAATCTTTTTTTACTAATGGATTTTCTCAGGGACTAAATGACATAGACTTAAATCCTTTATACCAATCGATAGAGAATTTTTTTCTCAGTCTGACAATATACTTAACTCAAAATCGACATTTTTGGACTTAAATCCTTTATACTTATCAGTACAGATATATTTTTTGTAATAGAGGTAGTCAACTGGGAAAAAAATTTTGTGTATGTAGGATCTCGCCTCCCCCCCTTGGGGGGGAAGTCCCCCCTCGAGGGGAGTAAATTTTCATGATGGGTATCTTTCAAAAGAGCTCGCTAATACCTTTAAAACGAATGGTTGAACCACTAATCTGCGATAATTTAAAGTAAAGTTATCGATTTTTTTCATTTTTAACAATATATATATATATATATTTTTTTATGTAATATTGAGAATAAATTCAACCTTTTTTATTTTTATATATTTAATGTTATACTACTTCTCTAATATGGAAATCGTCTGCATTATCATAAAAGATATATTTTTTAAATATTAATTAAAAAAAATTTTTTTTTAAAAACAGAATTATTTTTTAATAACCAAATTAAATTCTGTATAAATGTAGGTGCATTAATGAAACGGGGGGTTGAGGGGGGCGGCAGCTCCCCCTCACACAGAACTAATTATCATATAAATCCCTTCCGAAGCTTAATTTGAATTGTTCAACACAGGTTTACATAACAGTACTCATTATCTTACCTCTTAATCTGCAACCTGTATTTATAGTATTAAATTTGAGGGTAAGAGAAAGTCGTGCGAGTGACACACCAGATTATTTTTTAGACAGATAGCTACAAATGCTGTTGTCTCGAATGATCCATCTTCATAGTTCCCTTTATTATTTTATCACTGCACACAAAAAGCTCATTAGTAACACCTACATAGAGCAGTGACATCCTTTGCAATTCAGTATTTATGTTTTTACGAAATTACTAGAGTTTTTTTTGCAAACTTGGTATAGCTTTGACATATGTCATTCCTGGTGATCAAAACTGAAATACGGAAATATACATATCAGATGCATATTTTCGTAATAAATATCGAATAAAACATTGTTCATATTATTGATTGTTCTCTTAATGTACGTTATTAAAATAGCAATGATTTTTGAAAGGATTTGAATATCTCCGTGAGAAAACTTGGCCTTTTTACTTTCTCTTACCCACAAGGTATAGAAAGTATTGCTTTTGGGTCAAATTTTCAAAAGTGAGTTTTTGTCATATTTACACATTTTGAGGTCTTCTGAATCAGAAAATCATGTTTTTAGCGGTAGGTCTGTGTGTGTGCGTCTGTCTGTTATCAGCGTATCTCAAGAACAAATAGCAGCAGAAAGTCCAAACTTGGTATTCTAAATGTGTATCATATAGGGATGCTACACTAAGCTTTTCGTTGAGATGAAGCAAATGGTTCGTATACAGGGACACTCAAGAGTATTCTAATACATGATATGTATGGGGGAAATTGGAGGTAAGTACAGTTTAACATCTATAGACAGCACTAAACCAAATGAAATGAATATATATTTTTTATATGGGTAAAAACATGCTTTGTGTAGAATTTGGCAGAGAAATCATTCATTTTTCATTTACAGGGCTACACAAAAGAACTAGATTATAGTGTGACAATAGCTTCTACAATAGCTGAAAATTGATGGAAGTGCATTTCAGTTTGTGCTTTATATTATTACTATAGGATTATATTTAGGTGCACTATGCGGTTTGTACATGATGTTCAAAAGATATACAGGGCTGCAAATGTTTAAGCAATAACACTCTTTTTATTGTTAGTGGAAGTGCTTTACTATAATATTTTACCATGTCCAGGAAAGCTGTTCAGGAATGGAAATGAATTCCGCATAGACATATGATAAATAATGTATGTTTTTAAGCTAAATATTCATCGCTTGTTTTTTGTGTATTTACATTGTTTTGAGGCTTCTCGATTACGAAAGTCAAGTTTTTTAAAGTTTGACATTTGTCTGTGTCTCCCACAGTAACTTAAAAACGAATAATTTCAGGAGATCCAAAAGCTGTATTTTCAAATTAATATAAATTTGTTTCTGGAAAAGTTTGATCAAGACTCATAAGTTTTGAGGAATGTTGGGTGTGAAAGTTGTCTAAATAATTTTAAGTGAACTTTTAATTTTAATAACAGAATTATATTCTATATAAATGTAGGTGCAGTTATGAAACGGGGGGTAGAGAAGTGTAGTAGCCCCCTCACACAGAACTAATTATCATATAAAGCTCTTTTGAAGCCCAATTTGAATTGTTTTAACATAGGTTTACATAACAGTACTCGTTATGTTACCCTGAAATTTAATACTAAAAATACAGGTTGGAAGTTAAGAGAAAGTTGTGTGAGTGACACACCAGATTATTTTTGAAAGGATTTAAATTCATTCACCCTATAATTTGGTGACCTTTTTCTTTTGCCAAAGACGACAGATTCCAAGTCAACTCTGCAAACTTTTGAAGCTTATGAAATAATTGTTTGTTTGAATCAAAGTAATTTTTCTGCTGTGTTTTGCAGATGCCAAAAGGAGGTGTATATTTTGAATAGAATTACTTTTGTATTGAATAAAACAACCAATTTATATTTTATTTTGTGCCGACTTCAAAAGTTATGATTAATTGTAGTGTTTATGTTGCTTGGCGAAGAAATTTCATACACTTATGCACATTTTACAATTTTATTTTATTTTTAGCAGTATGAATAATATCTGCATTTTGAAGTCGGTTCTATTTTTTTATAATAAGATTTTACTTATTTTATTTTTTCAGTGAAAATGTATTCATATAGCAGTACATGAGAATACATTCGACGGCGGTTTCAAATTTCGTAACCTGCAAGAAAAGTGACACAACTCAAAAAATGGTAATTTTGACTTTATGTCACTGAAAAATATATGAAGTGTCTTAATGTGCGCATCTCAAAAACTATTCACTTGAGAGGCAGTTTTGTCAGTTTTATTCTAGTCAATTCTTTAAGTTGATTTTTCTCAAATACGGCATTTTTAATTGTGTTACTATTCTTGCCTTTATGCGATATGATAAAAAACTACCTATTGAATCCACATACATTAAATTAAAAATGTTTTAGAAATGTAAAGAACGGATGTGTTGCATTGGCAACCAAAAATCCTGTTAGGCACATAGTATAAACTATAAAAGTATCCAATATCAGTAAATATATAAAATATAAATGTTAATAAAAAGTAGCTTGTAATGAATCAATGACTTTCTGTTACTCATATAAGGCTATCAAATGAGACTAGAGAAAAAATTACTGCATATATCTTTAGAAAATTAAAACAGACATAGAAACGGTATATCGATAACTTCAACTGCAATGCACATCTGGATTATGATTGAATTTTACAGAGCGAACATGTCACTCACTACGCTGGAAAGCATGTAGCATATAGTTCAAGCAAAGTTGCAAATATGCATTGCAGCTGACGGAAAAAAGTTTAGACATTGAAATAAAGATAATTTTTAAGATCCCTTCGGCACATCACAGTGCAGGAAATTAAGAATAAACAGATGCACAGTTAAACGTTCTGTTTTTAATATCCATGTTCTTAAGGTGTCTTTCCGCACTAAATCGATGATACTCTACAACTTTGTAGTTTACTTTTTTCCTCTACCTTGTACAGTTTTCGAGATAAAAACACTAACTCTGCTAGTTTCCAAAACAATGTTAAAAATTTCAACAGAAAACTCTGTGTAATCTATTATCTTAAGTCTTATGTAAAATTACAGAGAAAAATAAATGGAGATGTTAAAAAACTAATTTTATACATTTATTTTAATAACTTATATTAATTTAATTAATTATTAGTGATAATATATTTCGGAATTGGAATGCTTTCTCTAAAGTAGAAACAGTCATTTCTAATTTTAATTAAAAAAATAAATAATAAAATTAGGTAAAAATACAGAATAAAGATTGAGAATCTCGATTCATTTTTAACTAATTACTGTAAATTTACAGAGACTCTGAATAAATATTTACATTAAATTTACAGAAATTTTTAACAGTGCAGGTGGCGCTGTAAGTGGTCGCATCTCGTAGTGCATGGCCACTTTATTATACTTACATATTACATGGGTGAAACTACCTAACATGCAAAAACCCTGAAAACTGCTACTTGCAGATAGGGGAGACTTATTAATGATGTATCACATGGCTACCTACAATACGAATATTTTGAGAGTTTTTAATACATTATAAAGCAAATTAAACACTCAAAATGAGAAATTTCTATAAAAACAATTTAAAATGAAAATTCACACACAGCAAAGTTTTCAAAAACCCTGAATTCAGGGGTAGCCCTTGAAAAATTTCAACCCTGCTATTATTTTTACGAGTATAGCTGCAACCGTTCAGCAGTTAAAGGAGTGAAAATGGACTTTTGTGTGCACACTGTAATTTGTTTCGATCTTAATGAAATTATAATGGGATCTATTTTATGCTAAGATCTTTACAACAAAAAAAAAGTATTAAAAATCGGCGCATCTCTTACGAAGTTATAAGCTAATAAAGAACAACATTATACCCAACCTCAGTATTTATCAAATCATCCGAAACAATAAAGATCCCCTCCCCCCCAAACCGCAGGAATTTATAAAATACCGTTTCCTTGCAAATATAATAATACAGAATGCTACATTACATAGAAATGTCAAAACGTAAAATAAAAACCAGGATAAACACATTATCGACATAAAGTACAGTAAAAACACTACAGACCTACCCCAAACCTACCAAAATGAAGAAATTACAATTAATTTTGAAAATGTTACAAAAATAGTGCATTTTAATAATCAAAATTATGCTTTGTTACGTGAAACCGTCAAAATTTTGAGCGACACCGAGGCGTGCAACGGCAGCGAATCAAAAGCTGGCCTGGATCTAGCCCAGCACCACCTCCTAAGGGAGGGAGAGAAATGAAAACAACAGTTTTGTAGTTCGCCACAGCAGAGTACCACCGTCAAATTTGGTGTTGATGATGAGGGGTATCCCCTTATCAAGAAAGTACTTCACCATAGTTTTGCTGAAGCTGAAATGTAAGGTCTTCAATATTTTTTACAGTAATTTTAAATGTTTCAAGTACAATTTTAATTAAGAGTATTTTGGATTGTTTATAAAGTTGATTCATATGCAGTGCTAGTTACCTAATCTGCAATCTGCCTTTCTAGTACTTATTTTGTCTTCATTAGCATAAACTTTTTTTCCAGAACGTAATGCATCTTTAACGTCAAAATTGCCTGAAAAAAAATTTGGTAAACCAGTTTTGACACTGACGTTCTTTAAATAAATTTTCTGTATACACATCGTATACTTTTTTCTTTGTTTGAACAGTATTTTCGTCTTTTTGATAGCAAAAACAAAATATGCCAAAAATGTCGCTTCCAATTTTCTTTATTTGATAGGGCACCAATCAAAACCTATTGAGCAGAATAAAACAAACTTTTTCACAAGCAAGCCTCGCTATATCAGGTGTCACAATATATAATGGTAATGCAGCTTAATTGTGAAGATGGTGTGAAAAAAAATACAATTGAGTCCTCTGCTGAGAAAAACGAAATTACTTTCCGAACAACCCACTATATATAATGACATAATAAAATACAAATTTTTTACTATATTTCCACTTAGCTGCCACAGCCACAGTTATTGTGTTGATAAGTTAATTTCAAGAAATCATTCTGGTAAAAAGTGATTCTCATCAATTTAAGAAAGTTCTTCACAGCTTGCTACACATCTTCATTGTTTTGACTGTGATGTCTTTTGAATAGAGGAAAAGGTGGAAATATGATGGGGCATTAATGAAGCTGTAGATGATCAATCTCTCCAATCCTAGAGGACAAATGATCTTTTGTGTAATCTGTTATGTGGGGTCTTGAATTAATCTTGGTGAATGTATGGCAATAGTGTACCACATTGATGGTTCCTGAAGTGAGGAAAATAGCCAAAATGATGACTGTCGTGTCATAGAAGATTATCAGCATAATCTTCTCTGCAGACGGCGATGCTTTACAATTTTGTTAGGGGTGTATTGGGATGCCTCCATGTCACGGACTACGTTCACAAACAACGAAGAGGTGCAGAAAGCTATGAAGAACTTTCTTTAAAAACTAGGCCCTGACATTAGGATGGTTTCTTCAAACTAATTTTACATTTCAATGTATCAATGTTGTGATCAACGTCAATGTTGTGATCATTTCAATGTATCAATGTTGGCAACAGTGTGAAAAAAAAAGGTAAAAGTTTGTGTTTATGTCACTGCATGTTTTTGTTTGAACAATTCTTCCTTGTGAAAAAGCATGAGGAAACATACTGTTGTACTGCCCCTGATAACTTACACTGTTTTTCTAAAACTTATTGCAAATAAGAATTAAAGATTTATACAAATATATATACTGTCGAAAATATGGATAATTACATAAAGAGAATCTATTGCATCAATTACTTATCAAAATAAGAAATAAATTATTTGTATGTATGTATTAATTTAGACAGGGTTGATACTACAGGGTTGATACAGGGTTGGTCTGGGGGGGGGGGGAAATTCTCTATGTTTTACCTAAGGGTTTGTGCATTGTCCTTCTGTGATATATCCAACAAACATATATAATAAATGTATTACAATATTCTACTGCTTTTATATCTGGAATAAGAAAGATAAGAATTAACACTCGAATAATATTAACATTATAGACTTGATATTAAAAATATATAGAAAGTAGAAAAATTCCTTCTGATTAAGATGCCTTTAAAAAAAAAAAACATACAATTTAGAAAAATATAAAAAAGATGTTGACGATTAACTTTATGCACTCAACTTTTGAATAAAAAAAAAAAAAAAGAAAGAACGAAAAAGAAAACTTCAATTTTTGATACTGAAAATAAATTTATTCAAAAATTTATTGAACTGAAAAATAAAACTTTCTTAAAAAATAAACTATTTCCTGCCTCATGTAGATTAAAGAATACTTCTCTGACAAAAAAAAAATTAAAAACTCCCTGTATTTTTTAGTTTTTTAAAAATAAATTTCAATTCCCCTGCATTTTCTCCAATTTTTACTACATTTTTGGAAATCCCTGTTTTCTCCAGATGGTGTAACAACCCTATTTGAGATATTTAAAGAAAGAAAAAAAAAAAGGTTCAAAGAAAGAAACATCAACAGACAGTTGAGGAACGCTTTATTTGTACACAGCTTAGAAATAACAAAAATGAGCAACGCAATGGAATGAAAGCAGGAAGACACACACATTCACTATAAATAGTGTATTGATGTAGACTTTTCATAATTTATTTATTTATTTATATATATATGTATGTATGTATATATAGGTAGAAAAACTCTCATTTATTTGTTACTATTAACATAAAAACATTCTTTTATACATTTCTTTGCTTTGAACATCAATTTCAGAAGAAATAGCACTTAAAAATATATATAAGGTCTCTGTTACAATCTACAGAAGAATAAGGAGAGAAGAGTTGGAGTTTGAAAGTGGAGGATTGAAAATTAAAACGACTACTGATGCCCTAATTATGATTTTAATATATATTATCTAGAAAAAGGAAGAGGGGGGTATGTTTTCCTAAAATACTCAACTAACTGAATCTGTAACATTAAAAAAAAAAAAAAAAAAAAAAATTGATAATACCTGTAAAGATAAGTGTAATTCTTTATTTAATTGAGATATTTCAATTAAGAATAATTAAAACGTTCAGCTAAAAGATTTGAGCTTTTGAAAACTAAAAAAAAAAAAAAGAAAACAAAGAAAGAAAGAAACAAAAGAAACAAAAGTGGATAGAAAAGCTTTATGGTAAAAAAAAAATAACAAATAAATAGAATAATATTTTTTAGTTGAGTATTGGAAAACTAATATGAAAATGACACACATTATTGCTATTTAACCTTTTTTTCTTATTAAGAATTTAAAATAAAGAAGCTTTTTTTTCTTTAATCATCTAAGACAGCGATAGGTACAGTAATTGCCTGAGTAACATTTTTCTAGATAAAGATTAATGTATGTATATGTATATATATAGATATTTTTTTCCACAGTTTTCTAAACTAATTTTTGACACAATCTGATAAAATATCAAATTACTATAGTTTAGAAATGTTTAAGTCATATTAAGAAAGACAAAAGTTCATTCAGATTTAAAAAATAGAATTTTTTTTTTTTTCCTTGTTACATATACGACAAAACATCAGTTAAATTTACCTATAGATGAAAACTGTTCAAAACCAATTTAGCAAATGACATCAAATATCTAATTTAGATTTTGAAATATAACAACACAGGGGGGACTTTAAAAAAAAAAAAAAAAAAAAAAAAAAGGTGAAATCAGTTTTTAAATTATAATTGACATAATATTCCTATTAATACTTTTTTTTTTTTTTTTTATGATATTTATAAAATGATTTTATCCATAAAGTTTTTCCTAATAATTAGACATCTCTCATTCACAAAACATTCTTAAAAAAAAAAAAAAAGAAAAAAAAAAGTTTAATTTGGCACTGACTTTTGTATGTACAAATTTCATGTTTTGAAGTATTTTTGAATTAAGAGAAAAATGTTACATACCAGCAAATATATCACTTGTTTTAATCAAGGAAGTAAATAATAAATATATCAGAATTTCAGTTCCTATTTCACTAGTCTGATATTTTAAATTGCTTAGAAATAGGACTACGTTGGAAAAGTTATAGGCGACAATATTAGTTTCTTTATAATTATTCAAAACGCATTATTTTCATTTTATAATAACTTTATAATGGTTCATGCAGTTGTTGTGTGTAAATGAATTCCGCATTTTATTTCAGAAACTTTTTTTTTTTTTTTAAAGGACAACAGGCTTACTTATTTCAGGCAAAATATACTAAATGAAAATTGTTTTTCTTTTCTCCGTCATTGGCATAAAGTTAAAAAAATATTTAAAATAAAACTGAGAGAAAACGTGTGAAAGAAATTAATATAGTAATTGTTGCTAAGGGATGCAACTTAATATTTCAAAGTAAAAAAATCAGTTTTTCCCCCTTTTTTATCAAAAGATAACTATGATATTATATAGAATAATTACATGAAATGAGCGAAAATTACACCAGTTGACGTATTAGCAATACTTAATTATTGAATGAATATCAGTTTTGTAGCTCTAATGTAATTTAGGTATATGTCAAAATAATTTTTTGAGTATTTTGTGTCCCTTTTGAAGAAAATTAAAATCATTTTTACGAGTTGAGATATTTGGCACTAAATTATAATCTGTAAAATACAGATTTCTTAGGATGAGAGGATTGTTTCATACAGACAGCAAAAAAGCAGTATTTTGCAGTGTCCAAAATTAAACATGCATAGGACAGAATTTTAATTTTCTTATTCGGATAAAGTACTCTCTAGAGATTTTCATAAATATTAATCACCACAAAAATTCCAAACTTATAATGGAAAGGAATTTATGTACATTATTGTTAAAAAATAATAATAAATTAAATGCAACAAAATTTAAGTGCAGTTGTAAAACACTAATTCATTAATTTCCGATTAATCTAATTTCTTTTAACTTATGTTTGAGCAAGAATGAAAATGACAAATCAAAACACCATCATCTTTATATGAGCAAAAGATATGAGAAAGTTTCAGAAATTCAATATTATTCAACCTGCTAATAATGTTAAAATGTAGATTTAACATGTCTAATCTTAAAAAAAAAAAAAAAAAAAAAAAAAAAGCTAAAATGTTATTTAGCATATTATAAAATGAGACAAAGCAATGAAATTTAAACTACTTTGTGCACTAATTTATACCTTTCATTTTAAGGAAAAAAAGCATAGCAAAATTATTCAAAAGATATAGGCATAATTTAACTGTAATCTCAGCAATACAAAATCTAAATAAAGTTTACTTGAAAATATATTTGTGATCACAGATTTTGGCTAACACTGAAAGTGAGAAGCATAGAAAATTTTGCCACAAAATATCCCAAAATATAGAAAAATTGATAGCAATAACTCATTACCTTAAATGCACCTCTGAATGTGATGAAGCATTTGACGAGTAAAACAAAAAATAGCAAAATATAAATATGTGTTGAACACTTTGTTTAAAAACAAACAAAGAAAAAAAAATGATACAAAATTAACTATTTACATAAAACATATACAGAAAGCCTTTATAATTTTAAAAACACATACAACAAAATAAATTCTAACAAAAGTATCACTAAATACTCAGTAACACAAAGGTAAAATGCAAATGCAAAATAAAGATAACTCTATGCAACAATAAAAATATTTCTAAATCACATATGTTTCATGAAAATTAATACCTAAGGAAAATAAATAGAGAGTAACAAAAAAGAAATCTTAAAATCTATGAACAACCATTAACAATCTACACAAACAATTAAAAAATATTTTACACTAAATATATATATATATTTTTAAAAACAAAGAACACACACACAAAAGAGGGAGGGGGGGGGGGGGGCAGCAACCAGCAATGCAATCTTAATCATAATTATCTAAATACACCAAAATTTACTTAGACAGTGTAAAAGATAATTCTGTCAGAATAAAACAATGCAATGAAAGACCTCAATTTGTGTACATTTTATAACATCAATTTAAATAAATGCAAATAATATTATATAAAATGCAATACACATCGCAAGAAATAACAATAACATTCTTTTTTTTAATTTTTGATTTTCATATAAATCATTCAAGAATATTAAAAACTTCATAAATCTGGATAATCAATTACTATATCAAGGTATTTAAAAAAAAAAAAAAAAAAAAAAAAAAAAAAAAAGTCAATTACAATTTTTAAAGTTTTTTTTTTTCTTTTTTTTAAACAATAGCAATAAAATATATTACACATAAACTATTAAGATTTGGCCTTAAAGAAACATGAAAGACAATTCATAAAATAAAATAATAAACAGTGACAAGGCTTCTAATCATCTGCAGATTCAGCTCTCACTACTGAAAAATGTAGACAACATAAATAATTATAAATTTATGTAATCATACTTTTGAATGAAGCTGTCTACTTTCTCTCCCTGTAATTAATATACTTAGTGCTGCCACCTATTGGTTCCATGATGAATGCCTATTCACCAAACACTAGATTCATGTGCAATTAAGGGCCCGTTTCACTTACTGTTGCCGGAAACACATGCCAATGTTATTCTATGCCAAATTTTGTTTACCTAAAACTTGATGCCTAATACATATTTTTAAATTCTATTTTCACATTCAGGAAATTCACAACTGTTAAATTGACAGATGTACTTGAATTTTTTTTAATTTTTATTATTTTATTTTGAAACTGTAAAATGAAAAATTTCACATATTGAAAATTCATATTTTATAGCTTCAAAATAAAAAATTTAAAAACCTGCTTTTAAAAAAAAGTCTGTGAATTTAACAGTCGTGAATTTTCTGAATGTGGAAACAGAATTTAAAAATATGAATTAGTAAATGAGTTATAAACAAAATTTCCCATAGAATGACATTGGCTTGGGCTTCTGGCGATGGTAAGGGAAGCAGCTGCTAGTCTGCATACAGGTACTGATGGACCCCAACCAATCAAATCATAAACATTTTTCTTTTAAAGAATGAGGCTATTCATTTCTAATTCAACTGATTCCAATATTGGAAATACAACAGGTAGGTGCTCTTTAAATAGAAAGTGCTGTACTTAATCCCAAAAATAAATATAGATACATATTAATTTGAGTAATATTTTAATTGGTTAAAAAAAGTGCCCCAGGAAAATTTGTATAGCACTGTGATAGAGAGATTTGCCACAAAAACATAAAGCTTGGTTTATTTTCACAAATGAACAATATATCTCATTAATAAAAATATTTGTAGATTGTACATATTAAATACAAAAAAGAAAAATTGTTAAATTTATGTTTTCTAGTTTTTAAAAATTTACTACTAATTGTACCATTTAATCCTTATATCATAACAAATTACTTTTTTTTTTTTTTGAAATAAAGGACTTCTGTGATAAAATTTGAAACATTTTTTTTTTTTTTAAATAGAAAATAAGGTTAATAAATATCTATAATATTCAGAAACAATTTTCATACCCCTATTTATATCATTCATTTTATGTATTAAACAAATATGTTGAAGCTAACTATCATTTTTTGCACATTAAGACTCATTACACAAGGATTAAGTACAAAACTTTGAATAAGCACCATAAAATGCAACAGCTTGCAACAATTGTTTCGGGTCAAAAGAAGACACGACCTTTCATCAGGCGAACAAAGTAGGCAAGAATGCTGCAAACAAAGTTTGCATTGCTGCTTTGTTTGTAGAACTTGCGCCTACTTTATTCGCTGACGAAGGTTCGTGTCTTCTTTCAACCTGGAATAACTGTTGTGAGCTCTTGCATTTTATGGTGTTTGAAAAAGTTTTGCACTTACTACTTTTAAATGCCAATTCTGTGGTGCTTTTTTATAATCATTACACCAGGATCTGTGCTTACAGTGTATTCTGAACCGTTACAAATATCCATACTTAAATGGGGATTCAAACTCAGCGCTCGGAGGCTGAAGACTAGAGTGCTGACCATTTAATTACTAAATAGGCCAGATATGTTAAAAAACAGATTTATGCTTAAAGGGTTAATAAACAGAATGCCAGAGTTTATTTCAAATTTCAATGTTAGTGCACTGGGAAGGGAAGTACACAATAATTATCGAAGATTAAGATAAAATCTCCCGCCTCGCCACTGAAAATAAAATTTCAAAACCATTTCAAAATTCTAACTTAAAAAAAAAGGAAAAAAATATGCTATGTTAAAAATAAATTATTAAACAACTAACAAAATTTAACTGATTTTAAAGAAATAAAATAAATTAAAAATAAATATATTTCTTGTGTAATTTCTTACTGCTTTTACAGCATCTTATCTTTTTCCTTTCTCATAATACTTTATAACCTTTTGTAAAATATTTAGCTTAACTTTCTGAATTTAAAATATAATTAGAGCAAAAGAGGATCAAATTTATGTGGAAATAGAAAAGTATTTAAAATGTATTTACTGCAGTCACATGGAATAAAATTAATAAAATGCTCATATACATTTAAACTATAAATAGGATTAAAAAAAAATAATAATAAATAAAAAAATAAGCTTTTACAGAAATACGTCCTAGCACCTTTAGATACTATGACATTTAAACTACATTTCGTAGATTGTTACTGGTGTATAATACAATGTAAGGAAAAATAAATAAATGTATTGAAACTTGAAGGATTTTACAACTTGAAACGAACACAACATACTCAATATGGTTACAATTACCACTAGAAAAATGTAAAATCACAACATGAAGTAAAAATAAATTACATTCTACTAATAATACTACTACAAATACTACAGTGTATGTCAGCAGGTCATTTAAATATCACACAGTAATTTACAAATGTGCACTGTATTTATTAGGCATGCTCGTAAAAAAAAAAGAATTTATTATATATGCAGAAAAAAATATGAATTTAATAAGAATGTAAATTAAGTTTTATTTATTTAACTAGACTCGGCAATAAAATGAGTATGTTTATTAATGTTAAATAAATCATACTGCTTGGATAAACAACTAAATGGAGATAAAATTTTAATTAAAAACAAACAGTTGTACTGACACAAAAAATTAAGTGGGGGAGGGGGGGTTGAACGAAAATGTATTTAAAATTAGAATGAAATATGAGTAAATTAAGATTTAAAGAGAGGGAGAGAAAAAAAAAAGAAAATTACACATTAAAGGCTATAAAAAATTATAAAAGCAGAAAATTGTAAAATAAAAGTTAGTAGCAATGTATCAACAGAGAATTCTTAATACAAATAAAGAATTTTAATTAACCAAATGCAAACTACACATTAGACAGAAAAGCTTAATTCCTTTTAATAGGAATCCAATGCCACCAGACCAAGAATCAAACACGGGGTTTTTAGCATAATATATCAATGCTCTACCACTGATCTAATCCAATTAACTTCTGTAGCACTGTGTAAAAAATGGGGTGTTGCCCTACACTCTGGTTAGCCAGTCTTTCTTCCAATATTATTATTATTATTTTAATCCTATTGTCATATTGGGGGGCATAGAGGTTCTTATGCCCATCATAAACTCGTTTATAAATTTCTACTGATATGCCTTTAGATATATGTCATTTCTGGCCCCTAGATGGATATCTAGATATACTTCTGTTGCTGTATACTACATGGAACAAGTTCTATCTGTAACAAGCTTTCCAAAGTTGTCCTGGTATTCCAATTTGGGTAAGAAGAGAATAAAGAGTAGAGTAATTTTCCCCACAAAATCCATTAAATTCTCTAAACTAAATTCTTAAATCCATGCTCTAATTTTATTAACAGCCAATCAAAATTCAAAAAAAAAAAAAAAAAAAAAAAATTAACATGAGTGAGCAGCATAAAAATTACAGAAGGGATTACACTGTATCTTCAATGATATTCTAATTTTCAGGTTGATTTCAAGAATTGTGTGATATTGCGTGAATGCAATTATGAGGGAACGGTTCCATACAAAGAGGTAGACAAGTTCAGCTCAATGATAAACAACTGCCATTTTATGCCATGGACTCTGGTATGATTTCTGGCCTGGTCACTTTTGATTCATTAAAATTAATTCAACCTTTACATAAAAAATGTGAAATTGTTAATATTGTGATATTTTTTATATTAAAATTAAAAACTTATAAAATTAATCAAGAAAAAATTCTGTTCATACTAAAAAAGAAAGCATTCATAGCATGCACCATTGTTGTTGAAAAATAACTACATAAACATATCTTAAAAAAAAAAAAAATCAGGTAATTCACAACCTTAAATAAAAGATCTTTATCATAAAGATGCTAGTAGGTTAATCCTCTAAAGTTAAATTTGACAAAATTAGGTAAATTTTAGAAAAATAAACCCATATTTTCTGCTTAAAATCAACCTTCTAATGAAGGCATTCCAACAACATAAACATTAAATTTAAAATAAGCTGATAGTATAACCATAATGAATAGATTAGTGATAAATAAATAAATTCTAATATCATCAGAACATTGTTACTTGTGTACTGTGCAATATAAATAATAACAGATAGTTTTAAAATTGCCTAGCACATAGAATTAAAAAATATATATTGATGCCCAGTTTCATTTACAACTTAAAAAAAAAAAAAAAAAAAAAGTTTAAAATATCAAAATAATATGTGTTAAAGTTTTTTTTTTTTTTTTAAATGATCTAAAATTTAATAATAGTTTTGCCTTTTCACTGTTATTTCAATACAACAAGTCATATTTCCATTTACCCCTATCATTGAAGAACACAGCCTCATACCTGATGATAAACATTCATCACACTTAAAAATAAAAATCTTGTAACTAATTATCAGTTTCATGAAAATATCTGCAAAAATTCATCAAAAATGAAAAAGGGAAAAAGCTCAAAAGAAATCAGCATCATTGTAATTAATATAACAATATAAAATACATCCCAACTTTTAAAAATGAAGCTGGTTTAAAAAAAGTCTTAAGGTAGTCTTTAAAAAAAATTTTGATTAAAATTTTATTGATATATCAATTAATATATAACAAAACTTTAACATAAATTCTTACACAAAAAATTTTGTTTTGTACAAAAAAATTCTCTTTGTACTGGCAGAGAAGAGAAAGTTTTGTTGAATAAGACAAGAAATATTTCTTGTCAGTTGTGGTAAAGAATAGCACAATTATCAAAAATAAATAAACAAAAATATTTTTTTTTTCATTAAATATAATGTTCTGGCATAAAAAACATAGAATTTTATAAATGTCTTGAGAAATATTACAAAACTTAATAAATTTTTACATTTTAAAAAGTAATAAAACAAATTTTTCAAATTATAAAAAAATGCATTAATAAAAAGTATATATATATATATATATTTTACTTTTTACCATTATACATTAAAGAGAATTATCTTAAGTAATAATCATTTTAAACATTTCTGAAAAAGCGCATAGAACTATACATTTCTAGCAAATGAAAAATTTCCAGAATTCAACCTTGATTTGGGTTTTTATTCCAACTAGGTTCCTTGCGATAGAGCATAAATATTAGATGCTCAGTGTCATATGTTCAGAGTAGTTCTTTGTAAATCCTGGTGGCTTTGGCTTAAGGGAACAAGGAATGTTGAAATTAATTACTTTTGCTTCTCAAATCAAGTGTTATCGTGAAATCTATCATTTTATTCACATAGCATCTTTTACATAATAAAAAGTAATCTTTTAGATGAAAAAGCTTCTTTTATGGGAAAAATAATGCTCAATTTCAAAATGATCCATGGTACTTCTAATTTATTTTAAAGCTTCATTTTTTTAAATACTTTCAATGACAGCATCAGTTACAGACGAAAAAAGTTAAAAACTTGAAACTTTCATGAAGTTTTGTTGCATGACTGAATTTAAGAGTTTGTAATATATAATGTAAAATTTCTTGATTTCAAAATGAATGCTCAGTTTTGTGACAAATACACTGTTTAATATTTGCACAAATTTTTAAGAGGATTGGATGAAAACAAATTAGCAGGGAGTATTATAGATAATTAATTATTCTAGAAATTTGGAACCCAAGAAAAATAAATTTTAAATAATTTTTGAGGAGCAGTAGAATGATATTACTTTAAAAGTATTAGAAATCTTAGTACATTTTATAATAACTATCTAGATATTTTTAATTGCATTGATTTTGATTATTTCCATCTCTCATCCCTTGTTCCCTTAACCCCAGGATTAATATAAATAAATAAAAAATAAATAACTGTTTTTAATTATTCTGACTTGCACAAAAAAGAACTCGAGACCAAATATTAGATTGAGCACAATGAAGCTCTACATTTGGTTGCATTACAGAAAGTTTACCAGATTGCAGTCCAATCGAGAAATATAGACTGTAAAGGTACTTCTATCATTATTCCTCATTTTTATGACCTGTTTTATGATATGATTTGTAGGTTAAGTACATTGAGTAAATGTCTAAAGAGTAATTTTGATCCTCTGTCATTTCTTTTTCAGCAATGAATCTACTAACATCTTTAGTAACAACTTAACAATTGTAACACTATAAAAATAAACACTTTCACATTAGAGCAAATAATGATACACGAACATTACAATCAACAAGTGTATCAAGGATAATAATTGTAACAAAGAATGATATTGGAATTTAAACCCATCATTTATTAAAACAAGTTCAGGGTGGTAAATGGCACTTGTACATACAAACATCACAGATAAAGACACACCAAAATATTTTGTGCAAAAATTAAGTGTCAGATACCTTTCAAAGCATTTATAATATTTTAATTATATACAAAACCATAGCTGAATAATTTTAAATATTACAGGTAATTTTGCCAAATCATTTATAAAATGATATGAAAATTTATTTTATAATTTTGAAACTAGTAGTTGTAAATATTTTTTATAATATTTAATTTACTGCAACAATACCTGTTACAACTTCAATATCAAAATATGTTAAACATGCAAAAATATTGCTTAAGATATAATTAAAAATTAATTTTAAAATTAAATAAATGTTTTGGAATATTTTTTGCCTTAAATACTGTCATTTAATACTAAAATAATATGCTAAATATAACAGAACATAAACAAAATAAAATGAAAATGAAAAATAGCAGTTGAATCTAAAATTGTTTGAAATAAATGAATTATTCAATTAGCCAAAAAGTCTTGCATAGAGGAAGAATATATTAAAAGCCAGCTCTGGAAAGAAGAGTAATTTCGGATTGATGAATGTACAGCAAGCTTATTATTATTATTTTTAATGGAAGGATAGTTTCTTAGTCAAAAAGTAATAAATAGAAATATAGAAAAAAAAGAAAAAACTTAATGGAAAAACAGATTTTTCAGCTGAATAAACAAATGAAGGAAAATTTCAGCTATTAAATGTAAAAAGTGCATTTTCATAACCTTTCATTTTGACAACTCAGGGCTTTAATATAAAAAGAAATTGAGCAAGATTCATTCTTATCACAAATTATATTAATGATCAATTGCACACATATCTCGTACACTCAAATAAATATCATTTCAATATTCATTTAAATATCATTTCATTTGGTTTAGAGCAGTCTATAGATATTAAACTCTACTTACCTGCAATTTCCACCACAGACATAATGTATTTGAATACTTTTGAGTGTCCCTGTACACGAACCATTTGCTTGATCTTAACGAAAAGTTTAGTGTAGCATCCTTATATGATACACATTTAGAATACCAAGTTTGAACTTTCTGCCATAATTTGTTTTTGAGATATGCTGATAACAGACAGACACACACACAGACATACACACAGACCATTTGCTAAAAGCATGATTTTCATATTCAGGGGACCTCAGAACATGTAAATATAACAAAAACTTGCATTCGAAAATTTGACCCCAAAACAATACTTTCTCTACCTTATGGGTAAGAGAAAGTAAAAATTTCAATTTAAATATCTGGCAGTATACTTGTTATTCAGTATAAGGTGAAAAATCACTATTTGATGAAATTATATTTAAATCATAGAACTATTAAGATATTGAATTTTTCTGAATTCCCCCCCCCCCCTTTTTAAATTTTTTTAAAACTATGTTGACCTAAAAATATTATTATTATTATTATTAAATATTATCTTTGAGAGATAATTAAAAATTAAACTTAAAGTGAAAAATGCAAAAGATATTTTTTTTTTCCCATTCGTTAACTTTTTGCAGTTCACTGTGCAGTGGTATTGGGCATCACATTTCATTGAAATGGTCCACTATCCTAAAGGATTAAGCAAACTTGTGGCTAAAATGGCACAATTTAACCTTTTACGTTAAAGAAAATCTATTCAACCAAAATGCAATGTCCAGTATCACTGGACAGCAGAATGCAAAGGGTTAAAACAAGTCATTGCAAAAATGCTTATAAGAAAAAGACCACTTTTCTTCTAATTGAAAATTAAACTTCATGAATAAAATATTGCTTAAAATGGTAATAAAAGTAAGCAATACAAAAATCAATAAGCAAACTATCCTTCCATAATTTACTTAATTTTTTTACTGATACACTAAAATTACTATTTATCTGAGAAAGGAGTGGGATAAGAATTAATTTTAAATATTTCTAATACATTTAAATACTTTTAAGCATATTTAGAGCTTTGTTACTCATATGTAGTGATATACTGCTATAAATTTATGCTTCACGTAAGAAAGAAATTCTTAATAAAATAAGCATAAATTTAACATTATTTTAGCTATACATAAAAATAAATAAATGGTTAACTTATTTGGATTAAAATCAAGAAAAGATGTTCAAATAAATCTGAGCTTGAAAGCAGGACATTAGGTTATTAAAATAAAAGTTGCTCCTAAAGTGCTGATTTAAAAAATATATAAAAGTTTCTCTTAATAAAATGATATTCGAGATGTTTGGTTGCAATTTTAACAAAAACTCATAGATTTCTTCCATACTGTTAAAGTTAATAAGCTCCATGTTATTTAATAATTTGAAATCACACAATAAATAATATACTATTTACAAATATTCTTTAAATAACTGCACATAAACTCTGACCATAACATATGAATCTATATATATTTTTTACTGGATATTAATATATGTACATTTAATTAATTATTTTAAATATTTATTTCATAGCACAGAATATATTTAAGATTTATTTCACTTTTTAAAAGGTATGTGTCACCTTATAACATAGAAAAGTAAATATTCCATCTTTAGTTTGATATCTTATAAAACATAAATTGCAATTAACTTATGTAGTATATAAATATACACAGATTTATATAGAATATGTATATATTTATACTTAATAGAGATACTGTTGAAATATACATATAAGTTCAATGGTGTAATCATTGCAATATTTCCAACCTAAAATAAGGTTCAATTATTATTTATTTGTGGACAATACAAATATAAGATTAAATAATTATACTATGTCTTAAGTTCAAACTTTTTAATAATTTAAAATTACTTATGCATTCTTCAACAAAATAAATTTATTATTACTATTCAAAAAGGTAAAAATGTAAGGTTGACCTGCTTTTCCTTAACTATTATTGTCCTGAAAATGATCAGGGAGGACAGGGTGATATCGGTACTTTTGAGTTGATTCACAATGAATAGCAATAAAATATATGTACATGTACATATAGTACATAAAATAATAATACATAAACAAGTACATAAAATAATGAGAGTTTTACTTGTTTCAATAGTTATAAAAATGGTTTATGGAATTTTAAAAACAATTCTTCAGAATTCTGCATAATTTTTATAAAGGAAAATAATATTAACATTAAAATGCTTACAATATAAAATAAAAATTTTTCTTAAAAACTATTTTTAAAAACAGCTATATTGACAACAATAACATTAGAAAATTATGTTTAATAAATAAGATAGGTTAGAAAGTCTTTATTTATCAACCTTAATTAATTTTAGAAAATTTGGAGTGGAAGGATGATTTTTCTACCAACTATGTGAAAAATACCAGAGCCGGGAATCGAACCTGGGCCTTCCGCTTAACGCATGCTCTACCACTGAGCTACCCTGGGTGATAACCAGCTAGGCATTTCCCACATAATATTCATTGGCATGGTCACCGAGTCTGCAAACGCAGCTATATCAAGTGACATAATTAATCGTGGCACAACTCCAATAGACCACGAAATTTTAATTTAGAAAGTCTTTATTTATATCAACCTTAATTATAGAAAATTTGGAGTAGAAGGATGATTTTTCTACCAACTATGTGAAAAATACCAGAGCCAGGAATCGAACCCAGGCCTTCCGCTTAACGCGTGCTCTACCACTAAGCTACCCTGGGTGATAACCAGCTAGGCATTTCCCACATAATATTCATTGGCATGGTCACCGAGTCTGCAAACGCAGCTATATCAAGTGACATAATTAATCGTAACACAACTCCAATAGACCACGAAATTTTAATTTAGAAAGTCTTTATTTATATCAACCTTAATTAATTTTAGAAAATTTCGAGTGGAAGGATGATTTTTCTACCAACTATGTGAAAAATACCAGAGCCGGGAATCTAACCCTTCTGCTTAACGTGCGGATGCTCTACCACTGAGATACCCTGGGTGATAACCAACTAGGCATTTCCCACATAATATTCATTGGCAAGGTCACCGAGTCTGCAAAGGGAATCCGCACGTTAAGCGGAAGGCGCGTGTTCGATTCCCGGCTCTGGTATTTTTCACATAGTTGGTAGAAAAATCATCCTTCCACTCCAAATTTTGTAAAATTAATTAAGGTTGATAAATAAAGACTTTCTAAATTAAAATTTCGTGGTCTATTGGAGTTGTGCCACGATTAATTATGTCACTTGATATAGCTGCGTTTGCAGACTCGGTGACCTTGCCAATGAATATTATGTGGGAAATGCCTAGCTGGTTATCACCCAGGGTAGCTCAGTGGTAGAGCATCCGCACATTAAGCGGAAGGCCCGGGTTCGATTCCCGGCTCTGGTATTTTTCACATAGTTGGTAGAAAAATCATCCTTCCACTCCAAATTTTCTAAGATAGGTTATTTTTTAAATAAATATACAGCAGTAAATAAATTAAATAAACAACATTAACTAGATATCAAGTTTAACAACTATGAAAAATACTGATTTTCACACAATATTCTGAAATTATTATTTTACTTTGAATGGTTACTGTTTAACAATTAAGTGCATACACTATCATTTTTAAAGCATTCGCTCCAATTTGCTTAATATGGGCGGAATAACATTTGACATGAGCCAAAATATGTATATGTTATGAGGTGGGTAGGTACCATAAAAGATGTACCAGACTTCTTAAAATATAATAATACAATTACGAATACAAAAAACTTTAAAAAAAAATAGAAATTATTATTGCATTATTGCATTTTAAATTTACCAATTTCATAAAATTAAATAATTATGCATATAAAATTAAGAAGCATTTATAAAATGCACACAAATAATTAAAAATAATAGAAATAGAAAATTTTCTTTATTTTCAGTCAACTATTATTAAAATAGTAAAAAAAATAGTAAATAATTTAAACCCAATCCTACCTATAAAATAAATTTACACTAAACATTTCCCATGATTTTCAACATTTATAAATTGTTTTCAAAAAGGGTTTTTTATCTTTAACTTAATACCTACATATTAATTTGTACTTGCCCACAAATAAATAAGTTACACAAATAAAAATATACAACAGGCAATTAAATATGAGTATTGCATTATTTATATTTACATTTATAGAAGGAAAAAGTTATTTTGTCAGTAACGTCACTGCTTCACAGCATTCTTTCTTTTAAATTACATCAAGGGCATGCAGTATGAAGCGAAAATATCTGCAAATAATGCAGAAAATATCACTTAACATGTTTTTTAACTGCTTGAACATGTCCCTGAATTCCACTGAAATTATGTTCCTAATTTGATGGCGTTGGTGTGTTGCTAGGTGTTTTGTTAGACACAGAAGCCTGACTTGATGTTGAATTAAGGCCCTGACTCGATGATCCAAGTAAGTTTGTGCTGCTGTCCATTGAGCTACCAGTGCTAGACATGGCAAGTTTTCGCATTTGACGGATGACGGCAGTTGCATTATATGCTTGCTACAAAAATAAATAAGTATATTTAGAATAAAACAAATAGTTGCAGGTTAAGTTAAAATTATGAAATTTTTCAAAAAAAAAAAAAAAATAATAATAATAATAATAATAATAAAGAAAAAAATATATAGTAAAACAATTCATCAAAGACAAAATTTAGAAACTTAACCTATTCAGGATCATGCTGGTGTATATGTCAGGAGAAACACACATAATCTATGACAGCGTATTCTCCAGCAGTTCAAACCTACATGTGAGGCTCACACAGGCATACTAATATTTAGAATAAGTTAATTTTTTTTCCTAATAGGTGACCAGTAAAATTTAATTGATTTTTATCCCTGATAGCAGAAACAGTGTCACGTGGAGATGTACATCACAGATTTTTTAGAAGGATGCAGACAATTTTTGATTGGGATATTAAAAAAAATTCTTGAGAAAGTCTGCAGACTATTATTTGGGGGGATTTTTTTTTTTTTTTTTTTTTTTTCTTTACATACAAATTTGTGCAGGAATTCACCAATAAATTAAAATTTAATAATTAATTTGTTATTCAAAACAAGGAGAAATAAAAAGATAAAAGAACTCATCATGCTCTATTGATCGAACCCATAGGAATTTTCCTAGACCAATTGACAGTCAGTGTAGGAATTTGTATCGAAACACTTGTTTATTCGGTTTCCTCCCTAACATAAAGAGTTGAATGAACATTCGATCCTAGATTAGAAAGCATGTACAGTTTTTATATTTTGTCTGTGATTGGCTCATACACACATATTAGTTAAGATCCAAACCTTGAACAACATAAGAATTTATATGATTCTTTAATGGTCCCCCAAGAGGTTACAGAAAAGTTTGGAAATTTTTAAAAGCAGCTTTAATTGAAAAATACGACACATCATAATTTGGAGATACAATTATTTTACCCATGTTGCAAAAGCTCATTAAAAAAAAAAAATTGTGAATTCCCAATACTTAGTAAAGAAATAAAATTATGTTATAATTATAAGCTCATAAGGGGTTTTTCAGAGAGAAAAAAATTTTTGACTACATGGTTGAAATAGCTGGTTCTCCAAATTAAATACTTGGCATGAGAGAAACTCCTTATGCAATTTCAACTCTGGAAAATATCTAAAATTTAGCTTATTCTTTTGTGATAATTTGACTAATTTTTAATATATTCAATTTCTTTTATTTTTTAATGCAGTAAACAACGAGGGAGGCTTAACTTCTAGAGACAGTCTCTTTCAAAATTGCACATTGTAATGTGACATTTATCGCCAGAGTCCCTTTCTAGAAGTTATCCCTCAAAACTGCTACATAGTGGTGAACGACCTTCTTCTGTTTTTGAATCTTTGAATATATTCGAATGAATTTTTGACATAAGTTGCCTAATACAGCTGGCTTTCAACCTAAGTAATAAAACAAATTCTATTTTTTGCATATGCACAATGAAAAATATTTACTATAAATACTCATATTTAAGTGAAAATTTCACATGTGCATTTTATGTTTCAAAATAATGTTTCTCTAATGTTTTGTCAATTTTTCTTCAATTTTTGTAAAATTTTGTTGAAATCCATCCTTGTTACAAACAAAAAACTTGCCAAAACATTTAATTTTTGAAAAAATAATTTATCTCTATCTAAATAATTATGTGATTCCCACAAAAAAGCATACAAATATTGTACATAGTAAGTGAAATCATATGTTAAAGTTACAAGTCATTTGGGCTCTTTTTCAATTTGTGGTTGGTCCCCTAATTGCCATCGTAACTAAATTTAGTTATGTAAATAACACATCGTTCAATAAGTCTCGGGACTAATCCCCAAATAGCGTCGCAAATGAAATATTTCTGTGTGGGTAAAGTAAGTCTAACTTTCAAGAGACACACGTTAAAGTTTCATGATATTTCGATAGTTTGTTGCCGAGATATCAAAGTTTTAGTAACCCTACTTTTGATGTTTTCAAAATGAGGGACAAAGCTGAATTTCATGAGTTGATTAATCATTGCTTTGTGATAGGCAAAAATATTGTTGAAATTTAGCAATGGCTTAGCAGTTTCAACAGTAATTTTGTCCATCAAAAAACAATGTTTAAACAACAAACAAAAGTCAGCTTTGTCCCTCATTTTGAAAACATCAAAAGTAGGGTCACTAAAACTTTGATATCTCGGCAACAAACGATCGAAATATCATGAAACTTTAACGTGTATCTTTTGAAAGTTAGGTTTACTTTACCCACACAGAAATATTTCATTTGCGATGCTATCTGGGGATTAGTCCCAGGACTTATTGAACGATGTATTATGTTGTAATAATACTTATAAATACATGTATTATTATGTAAATACATATATAAAAATAATACATATGTTCATAAAAATGTCAAGCTAAAAGTAATTTTTAATAATTTGATCATCCGCTGTAATTACTCATATATATATATGTAATATATTAAAAATATTAATAAGTTCTGTGGTTACACGGAATGGTGCACATCATCTTATGTAGTAAAGTAGAAATCCAGACATCTTATATAAGAGAAAGTAGAGAATCCATTTGAGTTTGAAATATCCTTTATTAAGTTCTAAATGCAGTCTCAATAGATGATACAGTCATGGGCCGAGTATGAAGACATCCTGAGGAGTATATCCCAGAAAAAGGTGCTGATGGCTGGCACTTTCGGCGAATCCCGTAGGGCACCGCGAGTTTATTTCGTAAACTTTTACATGATGGAGTATCAGTTAAACGTTAATTTATTAGGCAAGTGATGGTCGTAAAAAAGCCATGAGTTTTCGCGTGCTCCCGCTTAAATACTGCATATTTCGGCGGGAACCGAAACTATTCTTATGAATGCTTATTGGATAATTAGCTAATCTAAAATCTGCCTACCTTTTACGATTGGTTGACCCGGGCATCCAGGATTTATTATTTTGTAATGCTTTACTGCTTATTTCGACTATTGCATAATTTTGATTACGAAACTTATTCTGAAATCAGATTCCCGCGCTATGAAGCTCTATTGAGAAAACAACTTTACCTGGGCACTCAAATAGAATTCTCATAAAATTGTTCTTAAAATTAAAATTTATTCTGAGATATTAATATTAAGTTATCACTTAATATTAATTTAAATACTAATTTAAAAACTCACTTATTTTATCCTTTCATATATATATATATTATATGTGTGCATGTGTGTGCGCACAATTGTTCAAATAAGCAATTATTTCACCATTAATTCAGAAATTTGATATATATATATATGTGTGTGTGTGTGTGTAATATTATCATAAGTTAACATTAAAAGAGGAGTGAATTCTTAGTTTTCAAAAATTAGCAAGCCATGTTGACTTGAGACAACATTGTGAGGTTAAGCCAGTTTTATCATACGTACTCTCCCTCTAGTTTGCTAAAACTAAGAAAAGACTATGCTATTAGAAAAATAAAAATATCAAATGAAATAAAGTGAACAAACACATCAATAATATTTTTAGCTGGAAAATAAAACTAAACCTTCCATAAGTTTTCATAAAAATCAAAGCAGTAATCCTTAAAGAATGTAGTAATTATATGAATAAAAATAAAAATAACATACTTCTATTATAAACAGTTAAATAAATAAATGAATAAAAATATAAACATAAAATATTCTAACAGTACATATAAGTTGCCACAAAACCTACACAACACTAACTAATTCTAAAAACATTCACCCAAATTTCTTACAATGTCAAAATTACATTACTGCCATCTGTCAGTGGAAAAACGTATAAAATTATAATATATGTATTCTGTGAATGTAATGATTTTCAGCATTATCACTTTTTAGGTAACCAGTAAACATAAGTAACCATTCAAAATTAACACCAGGCATTAATTATGTATAACAAATTTTTAAGTAATAGTTATGGAAAAAATCCACAAAGGATAGTTTGCTTTTAAAGCTTGTTTATAAATCTCATTAATATTTTCAATTTTATCATATTGATTACTGCATAATTTTTAATTCTTAATAAGTAATTGACAATAACATTACGAAAAACAGAAATATGTATATTAGAGTATATATATATATATATATATATATATATATATATAATAGAGATGATTTTAATAAGTTCTTAATTAAATACAAATCAACAAAATTTCAATTTTTTGTGTTTGACTGCTAAAATATGTAATATTCTTGACTGAATTTTTTTTTAACAAACTGCTTTAAAGAATCATTTTCATGATGGGTAATAGAATTTGTTTGCTTTTGCAATTACTTCACTTGCTTTTTCTGAGCAAACTGCCATAGTATTAGAAAAATTCTACTGTATATCTTCAACCTTGAACAGTTTTACACTGCTTCTTATACTTCATCATTTTATATTCTGATGTTTTATTGTCATTTTATATTTTATAACCAATTGGTATGTGTTCCTTGAGAAATTTGACCATATTGAACTCTTGCTTGGTGGTGCAAGCAGTGCCCTCTTCCTCTTTCAGAACCCACAACAGTGTTTATTCATACTGCAAATATCTTTGAAATTTCTAACTGCAGAATACGATTGTAGCGTCTCTTCAAATTTTTGCAGCTGATAAGCAAAATACATAATTTTCTTATCCAAGTTTTTTGAAAACTTTAAAAAAATCATTTAATTTTCATGAAAGGCCTGTTTAAATTTGTAAAAGGTGATTTTTGTAAAAGGTGAAAAGTTTTTCATCTCAAGATTGTTGATTTTTATGAAAAATTTTAATAAATTGACCTAAGAAGAGTGTGTGAATTTCACCCAGTGTTAAAAATTTTATGTGAGAAAATAAAAAAAAACATGCAAGATTCTCGTGATCTAATGCTTTATTGGTAGCCTTGTGCACAAAAATTGTTATAAGTCAATTTTATGTCTTCTGACCACATTATCTCCAAAAAAGTACATATGATACATGTAATAGTGAGTAACGGACATTGTGTGGTTGTTACACAGCAGATTTTTTATTTATTTATTATTATTATTTTGTGCAATAGATTAGAGAAAGTTTAGCTTCTATAAAAGTTTGGAGATCCTTTTTGTTACAGATAATAAAAACTTTATAAAAGCATAGAAATATTAAAAAATAATTAGACATGAAATTTCTTAAGACTTATTTATTTAAACCACTATTTTAATTCATAATAATATTAAATTTTCCACATATTTTTTTAATTTTGGAAAATAAGACTTTGAAAACTATGAAAGAATTATTTTTTGCAAATGTTGGGGGGGGGGGGGGGGGGAAACATTCAAAACATATAAAAACTAAAAATTGCTTTTGTAAGATTCAAAATAGTCTTTAAAAGAACTTTGAAAGTTAAAACATATAAAATGATTTTAAGCAAAATTATTTGCAATTTTCCACCTCAAAAAACTGAACAAATTTGAATCATAATGAATGATAGTGTTTCTGAATTTCAATTCTTAAAAAATTCTTACCCTCCATTTTGTTTTAGCAAAATTTTTCTTCAACTGTTCACTGACACTAGCTTGGATATTCTTATCACTGGCAGTATTACCACTTATCCTAAAAGAAATTTTATCTTCAGTTACCAAAACAAAATTTTAATGTGTGCATGTGTTTGATTTGTAAAATCTCATAAAATATACTAACCATGGATGAGCTAATGCCTGTTTGCATGTATATCGTTTTTCCATGTCCACACATATTAAATGACGAATAAAATCCTTCGCTGAAAAATGAAATAAATGGAAAAATGTATGAGAAAGGAATGAATTTTTTTCTATATTTGTACATAATTAAATAGGCAGTTTCTTACCTGAATCTGATATTTCATCCCAATAAGGAGAGTCAAATTCAAATTCTCCTTTTAATATTTGTGCAAATAAATTGGCATCATTTTCATCATAAAATGGTGGATAACCACATAATCTAATTATAAAATGAATGTTATTACATAATGAATAACATATCAATCAAATTACTTCTTTCTAATAATAATAATAAAGAAACAAATTTTAAAGTTAAATACACTTAGAAATGATTTTTTTTTTTTTTTTTTTTTTTTTTTCAATATAGCTATGCTTGAGCGATACTAAATCTTTCTCCCAGACATTTTTAATACTAATTTTTAAAATTTCATTGCCTTATCTACTTTGTTATAAATCTGCTTTAGTCAGCATTTATGAAAATTTTTTATAGTTTTATTTTAAATAGCAACAGCAAAAGAGCAAATCATGATTTAAATTAAACAAAAATTGCCTTTTAAAAACGAAATATTAGTATTTGCAGTCCTACTAAGCTTAAAAAAAGACATGATGTATTTACCTAGGAATTAGGGTTACCAGACTGTAAGTTTTCCCTGTACGCTTTTCACACTTATTTTATGTTATATGAGCTGTTCCTGTACAACAATTTCTTCTATTTTCTTTAACTTATAAAGCTTTCAATAATTTTATTAATATTTCCCAAGCTTTTACAATTTATTTTCAACATTTTTTTCAGGTACTTTTTTTTGCATAAATATTATAGCATGCATATTATACAAAAGAAAAGATAGTTTATAAATCAAGACAGTAAAACATTTTTAAGTAAATAGGCTGAACATAATGAAATTTTATGAAATTTTCACTCCCGTTAAATTATTTAAATTAATCTCTTGTGTGTTTAATTTTTTTTTAAACAGAAAATTTTACTGGCACATTGAATACAGTTTTGTAGAAAATGAATGAAGTTCGTAATATTTATAATACCTTAACAAACTAGGGCAAAACAAATACCTTTTTCTTTAAAAAAAAAAAAAAGATAAATCTGGCAACCTTACTAGAAACAAAGGGGCAAGGTGAAGCAAAAAAAAAAAAAAAAAAATTGGGGCAGTCATTGGGGACTGCCGATAGAAGTGAAAACTAAGTAACTTATGAATTATATCGTCGAGCTATTAGATTATTATTTTTGAATTATTTTTGGTTTGTAAAGAAGTGTTAATATTGTAATAAGACTAAAATAATTTTCTTTTTTTTATTATTTATTTGAAAATTTATATTGCAAAGCAAAAAGAAGAATATAACAGTCTGTATAAAAACACGTGCTTGTACTTTGCGAACTATGTATATACTGTGGAAAAAGTACATACATACATACATAGAGTATAGAACTAGAAAGAGACAGATGTCAGTATACCACTCGTATTAGTATAAATTTTATACATATAGATATATGTATATGAGGCATGCCGTGCCGTACGCTACATATATGGATGTAGAGAGATATACTCTTTGTATATATATAATGTATACTAATAACACATGGAGGTTTATCTATGTACATATATAGCTCATGGAAAGCGTTCGGTGACGATGACGCTAGTTCCATGATTTTTGTTCACCCAAAAAGTGCTCAACGGCACGCGCCTAAAGAAGTTTTCACTTCAAAAAAAAAAAAAAAAAAAAAAAAAACAGAGAGAGAGAGAGAGAGGAGCACATGTTGAGATGAAGGGGCTATTGTGGAGATAAAAAAAGATACATGCTTTACAAAAAGAAGGATTTTCTCTTTGGTTAAAAATGGGTACCTACCAATATTGCAATAGTTTGATTATATTCATAAATATCACCCTTAAGCAAATATTGAATTAGTACCACTATATTTGGCACTTTTGTTTATGCATTCATGAAGTAAAGTTTCTTTGTTAAGTCTGGCGATTATAGAAATCTGTCGGCAGTCCAATATCTGCAGCAAAGTGTCAAGTCACCATTTTTATATAAGGTAAACCAGATTCACAATGAATATTTCGTTGAAAATAAATAAGAATATTAATTTCTGGAGAAATATAAATATTCAGAAAATTTGTATCTAAATTATCACAAACTATGATATACATTGTGTCTATAATAATTAAAAAGATATAAGCTAAGAGCATGAAAAGGAAAATAATTAGAGGGCTATTTTTGGCCAAGAAACGTGCATTTTGCGGGGCAAGAAGAGCATGTTTTGGAGGACAAAGAGGGCATGTTTTAGTTCTTTAAGGGGCATTTAGGATGCTCATTAAACTCGAAAGGGCAGATAGGATGTGGTGCTCTTCTTAAAGGCTCTAGGAGGAACACTAATAATGCTTAATTTAAACAAAAGTACAGAATTTTGAAAAAGAATATTTTTCTTTGTTTTGAATATAGATTTACTTACAAAATATATGCAATGACTCCAATGGACCACACATCAACAGCCTTGCCATATGGCTTTTGCGCTAGTACTTCTGGAGCTAAAATAAATTTGATTTGTTTATATTGAGACAATAATACAGAAATATTCTAAGATGAGGTAACAGATTAATTGTGATGAAATCTGAGTCATAAATAACTATAATATATACAAAATAGTTACGATATCAGTTACTATAAAAGAATCAATAAAATTTATGTTTGCGTAAATTCACTATAGAGTAACATAAATAATGTACTAACTCAGGGCCCGAAATTTCAACTTAGATTACACTCGCTAAAAAAAAAAAGTTACTCACCACGAAATATGATTAACTTATTTATTTTTTACATATAAAATGACCAGAATTTTTTATTGGAAAAAGAGGAGAAATTACGCAATGTCTTTCATTTTATAAGAAAATAGAAGACATTCAATAAAATTAATATAAACACCAATTTAAAAGCTACACACAAGTGGTGGAAACATTTTTATCTCAAATGATGAATTTGGATCAGTACACCTTAATTTAAATTAATAATATATGGATACGAGAGGAAAAATCCCTAATTTTTATAGGTGTCACTGGACAATATAGATTTTTTTTCATTATAATTAATTTTTGTTATAGACAAACTTTTTTTGTGCATGTGTATTACTTTCATGCAGTTACGTAACAGAAGTCGGTAGACATTTTTTAAAATTAAAATCATAATCATAAAAATAAAATTGGCAAATGAAAAAAATAAAACTAACATTCGGCAGATGAAACAATTTTTGTTTTAACGAACAGTCATTCTTAATCAACATTTTATAAAAATTCTCACAAGTAGCTAATTAGTACAAGTCTAATGAGTTTTTAAAGTAGGTATATAAAGGGGATTTTTTTCACATGTCTATATTTTGTTCACTGAAGAAAACAATCATTTTGCGTTTTTGCCATGAGTACATAAAATGAATTCGACTAACTTTTGCATATTTTTGTGAGGTGGTGGTAGTGTTATCATTAAGGCTAATTGTCTGCACTTGGGCTCTAGGCCTGAGAAGGAGAGTCCTCTGTTGGGTCTTTCTAAGAGGTCGTACCCCATATTTATGCTAGTTTTGGAGAAAACCACAGAAAACTCTTAACGGCTAAGCCAACGAGCACGACCAGGTATCGAACCCAGCGCCTCACGTAGACCAGCTTCAAGGACAGAACCTCCTGGTCACTGGTGGGCCTATTTTTATAAGGAATATTATTCATGCAAAAGCGAGAACACACTTCAACCCACCACATATCAACCAGAGCACTACCTTCTTAATGATTTCATGACAATTTCAATAGTGATTCCGTGTTCTTGATCAAAAAACCGTACAAATACAGGGAATACTTTTACTTCTTTGTGATTAGAAGAATCTGAATAGATTTAAACCATTATATGAGAAAGTTGTTCATCTGTGAATCTAACGCAGAAAAAAGTTAGTGCTCACAGCTCGATACAGCCAACAGCCGATTGAGCTTCCCAGTTTTGCAAAATTTTTTAAATTAAGGACTAAATCCTTTTCATTTGAAAAAGAGGACAGACAACAAAAACATAAAAAAGAGGACTTTTTGGTCCTGTAATGTTTTTTCGTTCAAGAGGGCAGAGCGTTGAAAAAGTAGACTGTCCTCTTAAAAAGAGGATGTCTGGTCACCTTACCTAAGATTAGCATGATTTTACATTTTTAAATCAATATATATATATATATATATATATATATTTTTTTTTTTGGTAGCACCATATACTGTAAGAATTCTATCTACATTTAGACTGAAATTTTACTCGCCACAGTAAAATTTCCACTCGCCAATGGTGAGCTGACGAGTGGAAGTTTCGTGCCCTGTACTAACTACTTTGAGCAGAAATTTTGAAAAATAAGATTAAATAGAGATTAAAACTATAGATTTGCCAAAAGATATTTTTAAAACATTAAAAACTTTTATTGAATAAATAATAATCTTTTCATAAAGATTTCTATTTAACCCAATATCTAATGATAGACATGGGTACCATTAAAATATTTTAAGTTACCATAAAGCTGAAAAACACCCTAAATGTTTACTAATTAGGGATCTTTGCTTATAGCTTTTAGGTTTAAATATAATCAAGTAACAGTACATCTGTTTTGGTTGACTAGTGCACAATTTAAATTACTTTTGCGCAAAATTCAAAAGTTATTGCTATGATATTGTGTAATTGTAGAATATTTTACTGCATAAACCTCCCTTTCCCAGCATTTAGGTAGGTAAATACCACATTTGATTTACTTCTCATCACATTTTTCTAGGCCACCAACGGCTGAGAGTTTATGTTATCTAAGCTGGTAGACATGAGATGCCAGGTTCAAACCCCAGTCATGCTCATTGGCCTAGCTGATAAGAGTTTTTCATGGATTTCTGCAAAACTTGAGTAAATATGAGCTACGACTTCTTAGAAAGATCCTCATATTCTTACAGCAACAATAAAAGTTTCAGGTGATTTTATGTTTTTATTACCTTTTTTAACAATGTAAATCTGAATCTATTGGAAACTATTAAACTTTGGTGCAATAGGTATTTCTATAGCTAGCTGCAGAAATTGTACCTGCAATGCATGGAAAACTTAAATGAAAAGAATGTAATGAAGCTTTGTATAAAGATTGTCTTATGCTCTACCATACAAAATAACATACTTTTTGACAAAATTACTTGGTTACATTAAATACTTTTTGAATAAATGTTTATATTTTATTACCAGTTGTTATATATATCAACTGGTAGTTGATATATATACAGGGTGTAAACTTGCAGGGGAGATAGAAGGGAACATAGTTAAGAATCATAATCTTATAGGAAAGCATGGCCGGAAATGGCATTTTATTCAACCTATTAACATTTTCACATACAGCTATTTTTCTGTAACTCTTATATGAACTGGGGTGTTTTAGTAATATAAAACTATTTAAGCATGGTTAATTGCAAAAATTAATGAAATGCAACCTACATCACAAGCTACTGGTTCAAATTCAAAACAGAATAAAAACAATTTCAAGGGATTAAAACTAAAAGAATAAAATACCTCACTAAAATATATATACTATAATCTGTGAAACATTGTGCTTTGTATAACAGATTTTCCCAGAAATTGCACATATGTTTTGCTCTTAACCTCATGTGTCTTACAAATTATTAACCCCAAGCACTTTACAAACTATACACATTCTTGTGGGTCCTAAACCAGAATATTCTAAGAAGTGTGGCATACATTAGACAGCAAATGGCTTTACTGCAGAAGAATTGATGTTATTTAAAAACTGGTGTACGGGGTATAAAGGGGGGGGGGGGGCATTTTGTTAATTAAGAATTGACAATTATTTTCTTTAGAGACATTATATAAATGAGTAAGATCAGGAGCCTATCCATGAAAAATTTGTGTCAATAAGTAAAAACAAACCATTCACAAAAGTCACTGAACATGTGGGTGCTTTAAAAAATAATCTGACGATTTAAAAAAACTTTTTCAAAAAGTTTAGATGAGAAAATTGTGGTAATTAACTGCAACAATATTACATATTTCAGCATACAAGTATTAAAAAAAAAACTTTTTGTATTCAAGCATTTGTTAGATTCTTTTTTGAATGTCTATATTAAAGTTGTTGTTGTTGTCGTATGCCACTCTGAAATTCCCAGCCCCGGTAGTGGAACTAACCGGATTTTTTTAAGGCATGAGGGGCGTGTCTTCCATTATTTAGGAGCGCCTCATAGGGAGGAAGTACGACTTTAGCTCCAGAAGCTGGTTAAAGATGGCAGCACCAGCCAAACAACAGGAACTCGAATTTTGATCCGGATCAGAGCGAGTTAAATCCATGTTCCGGTACCCCCAGAGGTATAATTTTTTATGGGAACTTGGAGGACTTTGCGACCACGACGGAGTTTAACGTTCACCAGTCGCCATTAGCGTACACAACGGTCTTCGGCCGGTTCGAGGACCAGACCCGCAATCTTTTGATCACAAACTCGCTGCTTTTACCGACCAGGCTACCGCGACCCTATATAAAAGTATGAATGTAATATAAAGGATAATTTTTTTTTTTTTTAATACTAACACAAATAGTAATACAAAATATAAAATTTATGAGCTGGGCAAAATCAGATGTCTTGTGCATAAATATAGATTATGTATCAACAAATACCCCAAAAATATATTTATGAAATTACATAATCTTAATGCCATACAGATTAGCAAATACAGAGAATTAAAAGACTGGGAAAGTTATACAAACCTACGTAACCAGGCGTCCCACAAGCAGTTGCCATTATGCCCGAATCTTCCATTTTGGAGAGACCGAAATCACTAATCATGATCTTGGAGTCTTCATCAGGACTATAGTAAAGTAGGTTTTCTGGCTAAAAAGAATAAAAAGAAACTACTTATATAACAGGTACATACTATTTAGACATACAAGCAGGTACATTAATAAAGAGTCTGTCACAAGAAAACATTATCAAGAAAAAACTATTTCTGAAAAACTGATTTTTACTTATTTATTACCAAAAAAAAAAAAAAAAAAAAACCTCATAAAAAATAAAGTGATTTCAGAACTAGTTTTTCTTAGTTATGAATAACATAAGAAGAATTATGAAAAAGTCAAAAAATAAATAAAACTAGTATACAACAACCATGTAACATCCATAACACACTACTACACAGATTATATACTCTTTTTGAAAATAGTGTGGTTAGAAGACAAAACTGATTAAATAAATTAGACGCTTAACAAGTAAGAGCAAACCGATACATAGGTTGTGAAGACATGTAGAACATAGTTTACATAGCAAGTTTTAATTTTTTAAAAAAAAGGTAAATAATAATAATAAATCCTTCGAGCTGTTTTTGTAAAAAAAAAAAAAAAATATTGTAATACATTTAGAAAATTTTTGAAATAATTTAAATTGATTACATTAGTGATTTTTAGTAAAATGTAACATCAATGATAAAAAGATAATATATACCTGCCTCCTTCTTCCTACCTTGTGTTTCTTAGGTTGTTTTTTCATTAATTTTGATAAGTTTATGGTTTTAAGTTAAGATTTGTTATTTTACTGTATTGATTCGTTTGTTTTGCAGGCTGTTAATTAATAGATCTGGTTTCTTTACATTAGTGTATTTCATCCACTGATGATTTTTTTTATCTTATTGGTCATTGGTGTTTCAGTGATCTTCTATCTGTTGCTTGGCTTCTACTATGCTTAATAGATCATCTTTATTATATATATATATATATAAAGGTTATTTCTATAATATAACATCTAACACCTTGCATTATAAAAAATTATTAATTTTAAAATTTACCTAATTATATTTATTTCAAAATCTATCCTCATACATTTTGATTGAAATAATTTTGTCTTAAGAGGATTCTCTACTTATCAGCCCCAGAAGAATTTTGCCCCATTATAACTCTTTAACTAATATATATTTTTAAATTCCATTTTCTTGTTCAGAAATTTCACAAATATTAAACAATTTATCGCTTTCTAAAAATTGATTTTTGAAATTTTTAATATTTTATTTTGAGGTTGGAAAATGTGAATCTTTACAATGTAAAATTTTGCATTTTTGAGCTTAAAAATGAAATCTTAAAAATTAAAAAAAAAATCACTTTTTAGAAAGCGATAAATTGTTTAATATTTGTGAATTTTCTGAATAAGAAAATGGGATTTAAAAGTATGTATTAGTTAATGAGTTATAAAGGGGCAAGATTCCCAATAGAACAGCACTGACTTTGGCTTTCGGGTACATTAAGTAGAGAGTCCCCTTAAGCAATAGCATTTAAAAAATTAATGATTATGTTGCAAATTATAAAAGCTTATTAGATTTGCTATCTATTGTCTGTCACATGTAATGTCATAAAATTAATGATTAAAATAATATAACATATAAACAGAAAAACCTTGGGCAGAGTTCTGGCCTTTCAGTGGTGTTTTTAGGAATGAATGAATTAAATGGACAAACACAAGAGAAAAAGTAGTTTTTAGGTTTTGAGTCCCTGTATTAAGAGTGCCAGTACTTTCATGATGAACATCTACTGCAGGGCCCGAAATTTCAACTCAGATTACACTCGCCGAAAAAAAGGTTTTACTCGCCAGAAGATAGAGTTGTCATTTTTTTGCGTTTTTTTTTTTCTTTTTATTGTTATTTTTTCTAACTATTTGATATGCTTTTTCAAATATGCTTAAAATTATATATATTAAAAGCGTGTCATTTATCATCATGTTGCATAATCATCTATAATTAAAAATCATTATAATGTATTTGATATTTGAAAAAGATTAAAATGTCTAATAACATAAATGCAAAGAGTCATTAAATAAAAAAATAAGAAAAAAAAAAAACTCTTTGTTAAACTTGAACCCTGTGAAAATCTTTTTATTATGAAAGATTAAGCTTCTTTATTTACCTACTTATTTAACATTTTACATCAGAAATGTTCTTTTCGTCCTTTTTATTTTTGTAATTAGACGGATTGTCGATGTATATAACTTATTCATTGTTGTCATTACGCATTTGTTTTTTGTCCTTGTTTGCTTCCAGACAGTGCGGTGAAAGGGAACGAACTTAAAAGGCGAATAATAAAAAGTAAATAAACTTCATGGACAACTGTAAATTATTTATTCTGATGCAGAATCGTTATCGTATTAGAATTTTTTTTTTCTGTTTATTAGAAAAAGTCTCTCTCTCTCTCTCTTTTTTTTTTTAAATTAATCTTTTTTTATTAACAACATTCGCAGGCCAACTTTAAAGGCTATGCGGGCCAACTTTGGCCCTTGCCATATAAACTTTGTTTTATATGTCTTTACTCGTGCATTAAGTTTCTCATACCAGAAAAAATTTCGGTTTCTATAACTCGTTAGGTCAATTTTATGTCTTCTGATCACATTATCTCTAAAATGCATATAATACGGGTAATTGTGGGTAATGGAAGTCGTGTGGTTGTTTCACAACAGATTTTTTTTTTTTATATTATTTCTTTCTTTTTTTAACAGAGCAAAATAGTATGGATATTATTATTTCTGCAGCCCAAATAAGGATTAAGAATGGCTTTCAAGTGGTCATATAAAATTATATTATGTTTTGAAAGCAATAACATTACTAAATTATATTTTGAAAGCAATATTGTTAATGTGGGAAATTTCATGTTATATAAGTTACAGCTGATGTATGCATTTTATGACTTTATTAGTATAAAAGTAAAATTTTAAATAACACATATTTCTTTTTTATCCAGATATGAAAATACAAACCTTTTTTTATTTCTTCTTTCACTGATCATTTTAAAGTCTGCCTAGGATTTTGAATTTTAATTAAGACAATAACTAATATAAAAAAAAATTAAATAACCTTTAAGTCTCTGTGAACAACTCCTTGAGAATGCATATAATCTACAGCTTCTAAGATTTGCCGAATCAAATTACTGGCATCTTTTTCAGTATAACTACCTTTTTCCACTATTCGATCAAATAATTCCCCGCCAGTTACTCTAAAGATAAATACAGAAAAATAGCAATAAATATATAGTGGGAAAATATTAATATTTTACTAAAATACATAATTAAACATATTTTGCTTAATAAAATATACTAAAATGTTTAAATGAAATATGTCAATGTACACAGAATAATAATGTGATTTTAACATTTTAAGAAATAACTCTGAAAATAATACTCACAATTCCATTACTAAGTAGACTTTATTTTTATCTTCATATGTTTCAACAAGTTGTACAATATTTGGATGTTTGAGCCTGTATAAAAATATACAGAATTTAGAAAAGTATAAACATACACTCATAATAATTAGTCTTGCTAGTATTTAATTTATATATATATAGATTAAATAACTATAAACAAAAAATTAACAAAACCATTAAGATAATTAATCCAAAAATCATTGAGGCTATCATCAGGGAGACATCTCAAATTGAGGGTGGAGAAAAAACAGCAAGATGTTTCAAGAGATATTAGAAAAAGCTAAAATTATCTTAGTCTCCTATGTCCCACCAAGAGAAAAAAATCCTTTACTACTGTAGCACGAAATTATGAATGAATTTATGAAAAAAAAAAAGGAAAAATAAACAAAATTACACCACAATATATACAAATATAAATGCAAAACTTATAAAAAGATTGTAAAAAACACTTTCCAAAAATGAAAAAAACTAAAAATTTTCACCAATACATCTAAAATGAAAAAATTTACATAATATTTAACAGCAACAGACAGCAGTGATAATATAAGAAGGATAATCATTTGACCTTGTGGTTTCGGATAAATTATGTAATGCAACTTCGATACTATCGCAATGGGGAAATTGCACATTTTTCATTTTGACTTGTAAATGATAGAGCATGAAAATACAAACATTTTGATACCATTTTTATGCATATTTGAAAACCGGATGCTTTAATAAATTAACTATAAAAGACGTAGTTCTCATGTTGGCGGGAAAACGCTGCGTCACGTGATAAAACCTATCGTGACGTCACTATCCATGAAATGAACTGCCGGCTGAATTTCTCCCTCTTGTATTGTAAAGAAAAATCGTGCATTCAGCGAAATTTTGTATTCTTTCTTTAAAAAAAAAAAAAAAAATATATTAAAACTATTTGAACTCATTAAACATCACTTCATTCTATAAATGACACCAAGTTTCAATGATATTTTTTTGTACTCGCCTGCTGTTATTAATCCAAATTAAACTATAATCGAAATAATAGTTGATCAATAGAATTTTCTTAAAGAATGTTTTTAGTATGCTATGCCAAAGATGTATCTTTTAAATACTTGTTTTGTTTCATTTTATTATGTTTTATAGATTTATTATTATTTTATTATTATTATAGACTGAGTACAGAAATAAAATATTGGGATTGAGTAATAATATTTAACTGAATAATATGCATATTTTCATTGCTTAAATAATCTAGAATAGTTTATGCTAAATTAACCTAAATTAGATTACTTTTATAATTATGAGATGCCAGTATATCTGTATATATATATATAACTTTTTTAATACATTTCAATATTATAACTTAACAATATTTCTATTAAAATAGCAGCTGAAGATTGTGAATAATATGAGCTTTATAGTGATGCAGTTTGAGAAATTGAAAAGTATTTAAGGAAAATTACATGCGCTTATCATTCTAAATAAATAAATAAAATTAAAAGAAGGTCTCCGTACAAAAATATTAATATTATTTATATATGTATATATATATATAGAAACGCGTTTAGTTATTTTTATAATGTAATTACTTTTTTATTTGGAAAAATTTAAAAATAGAAAGAAAAGATTAATAGAAATAGAAAGTAATAATAATAACAACATTTAGCAATAGGAAAGATATAAAGTACTTTAAAGTAAAATAAACACATGAAATATATGTTAAATGTAATAATACCTTATAAGTTATACATGATCTAGTTATAAATATGAATGGTATTAAATAATTAATTAAAAATTTGCAGTAAATTTCAGCAATCAAGCGCAATATATACACTGGTGGACAATTGCTAAGGACGGATGACAATAACTAAGCTATTGTCATCCGTCCTTAGCAATTGTCCACCAGTGTATATATATATATATATATATATATATATATATATATTAAATTCATTTATCAATGAAGCCTTAATGTAAAATCCAAATATGTTTAGAATATATCAGGGGTCGATCCAGGTAAAAACTGGGACCCATTTGCTTCCCCTTCACAAAATCCAAATATCTAAAATGGGCCCCTTTAGAAAATACAAATCCATAAAATGGGTCTCTTCACAAAATTCAGATTCATAACAACAGGCCTTTCTCAAGATTTATTTTTAAAAAGATGATGATTTTGTAAAAGTTTTCCACGTTAACAATATTATTTTTAATGAGTGTGTATACTTGGCTCAGTATATATGCTGTTAACTTGATAATGGTTTCGTGTGATGATTCTTTTTATCACAAAAAGAAATAAATTTTCACCAAAAAAAAAAAAAAAAAAAAAAAAAATGTTTTTCACAAAAATGAGCCCCAAAAGTAAACCTGGAACAACCCTTGCATATACTATAACTGACGGTCTTCGCCTGCTTCGCTGGTCGCTAAATTTAATAAATTAACAAAAAACAACAAAAAAAAAAACTTCTTTTATATCATTCTATAAACAAAAAATAAATAAATAGATAATTAAAAAATAAATTCATTGAAATCGCTCTTAACATCGTTTTGGTTATTCGCAGCCTGCGGCAACTTCTTTCCCTCCAGTGTACCCTGCTTTTTTGGATCTGGGTTCTTATTGCCCGCAGCAATGTCTTTCGTGGGCACTTCAATTTGTGTACATATCAGGAGGCGAAAGCTGCTATTATTCAAAAACTAAGATTTTAAGGATAGCTGTATCTCAGCATCTATTAAATATACTTTAATTTTGGCACCATGTACTTTATTGCAATCACTTTTTCTGCTATATTACCATTTCATTTCGATTAGTACAATAAATAAATAAATAACAAAAGATTTTCCTTTCAAAGGCATTAAATAAATAATAAATAAGTTTTTATTACATTTAAATTTTAATAAGACTAATCCTTTATGCGATATTAACATTTTCCCGATAAAAACATTTAATTATATTTTCCTTTTGAAATGAATTAATTAAATAAATAAATAGTTGTGTAACAGCCGTTGCTAATGTAAACGACGTAGAACAATATAATTCAAATAAATTTAAGAAAATTAAATAGAAAAATAAATGGATAAAATTGAAATATATATATATATATATATATAAATTACTTAAAAAATTATAAAAAGTATTTTTTTTTAATAAAATAAAATAAAAATAATAAATAAATAATGCAATTTGAAAATAACATTTTTTTTTTTCGTTGCAAAAACATGAAGTAAATATTAAATACATAATTAATGACTGCTCTATAAAATAATCATATATAATTTATAAAATAACATAATTAAAAAATTCTGGTTAAAAAAAAATAATAATAATAAAATAAATAATCAGTAAAATATATTTTTATGTACTATGAAATTTTAATGAATCTTTTAATTATAATTAAATCTTTAAGCATACATTATGAAAAAATAAATATTCTCACATACAAGCATCTAAAAAATTAGAGAAATGTAAAAAAAATACTACTAATATATTAAAGCAATGCTATAATTCTATTATGAAGACGTTTATAATTTTCAAAATATGAATACAGAACACATCTAGATCGTTTAGCTTTAGCTACTCTTATATTTATGCGCTAATAAAATCAAGGTTTCTTCTCAAAAATGAAAATATGGAAAGAGCATCTATTTTCGGAACATTATCCGATTGCTCTTTTACAAATCCAAAATCGACATTATACAAATAAAAATAGAAATATATATATATAAGATATAAGATATAGTATAGTTATGGAAGGTTTAAGTTATTTCTTACAAAAGGTAAAAATTTTAAGAATAAATTATAAAATACAGATTAGAATAGAGCGAACAAAAAGAAAAGCAAGCGGTAAAAGAATGTAAACATTCACACTTCGTGTACTGTGACGTCAATCCCCTCACGGAGCGTTTTCGGATCACGTGGTTTTGTATTGGTTTTTAGCGATTTTAAAACGTTAATTAAAAGTTAATTTGAAATAATTTTACGATTTCAATTGGATTTTTCGGTTTCCCAAGATTGATTTTATCGATTACAATTAAAAGAAATTGTTTTTCCTTCCGTGTGCAACTTCCCCATTGTTGCAAATTCTTTTAATTCTAGCAATTTGTGAAAACAAAATATTTTTCACCTTTTATAGGGCGGGTCGTGGTATTAAATAAAATGAAAACTAAGAATTTCATACACCTACAAAAATTCACATTTATATACATCATCATTACTTATGATTATATGCTGATAATATGTTGGCAACACTGATACTGAAATTGACAAAAAATATTTTAGTTTCTGAAGATAGCAATGCAAACAAAACAACTACTTTCAAAAGTTCTGCTATATATTTTCCAAATTTAGGTGTATGCCATGCATTACATATGTTTACTTTAATTTTTTATTGAATTATAGGGCATGGGTGCTATATTCGGATTCAGGATGTCATTTTACGCAATAATTTGCAAAAATGACAGGTGCAAATCTGAAATATCATTATTATTGTGCAATTTCAAATGAATTATTACTTCTGCTATTAACCCACATTAATTCTGACAATAAGTTTTCTTGTTTACAAATATTTGAGAACACTTTTTTTTTTTATAACTATACTTAATGTCAGAATTTTTGTTACATTTTATTTATTTCTTTATTTTTTTATCAAGGAAGTACATTTCTATTTAAAAAAATACGAACATTTTTTTTTATGATTTTAGATTTTCAGTTATAAAACATATAAAATTTAGGTCTATGAATGATGTCTGTTACCGCTTTATGTTAATATAGTGTATGTTGTGTGTATCATTAAAATTGTGTAATGTCTGATGACATAAAAAAAAAAAAAATTCTTTCCTCAAATGCCTGAGAACAAATTATTTGAATAATACAATATCTAATTTGAAATTTAATTAATCTTTTTTTTTCTTTTAATGCAATAATGTATTAATTTATTATTCAGTTTTTGTTTTATTTAAAATTAAATTAAAAGTTAACAATATGTGTGAACACCTTCACACAGGGCTCCAAGAATTTGATTAAAAAATTAATCGCCAGCAAAAATTTCTGTTAGTCAATAAAATCCCCCCCCCCCCCCTCCTCTGCCTTTTTCTTTCAATTTTGAAATTTATTTGAATTTAGATATTAAAGTTATATGCATAAAAAACAAATATTTACTATGACTGGATGACACATTAGAAAACACTTATTAAAACGTAACATCATCAAACTGGTTGTATTATATTTTCTAAACTGATACACCATCGGCATTGATGCATCATTACATTGGTACAACAATTCAGCATTGGATTAAGCATGCAGATGCACTTACGGGAGAAGTGTCAACTAATTTCTTAAAATGGTGCATCAATTCAACATACAGCTGTGAAACATGTATGGAGAAAATTGGTGTAAATTCCCTAATGGTGTATCGATTCCACACAGTGTCTCAAAATGTTGTGAGAGAGGTGGGATTCGAAATTGTGCAAGTAAAGCCTACATTGGGAGTAAAGTCAGAACTCAATTCTAAAACCAATTTTTTCACCTAAGTATTAAAATAATAAAAAAAATATGAGTTTCCTTAAAAGTTTAATAATAAATAAAATTAATAGTAAAATAATATTTATACAAAAACAGACATTTGTTGGTTTCATTTTTTTTTTTTAATGCTATTATTAACATTTTTAAATTCATTATAATCTTTTCTTTTCTTTTTTTTTTTTTAGGGTTGTCTCTAATTTCACTAAATGTTTTGAGCCTAATTTATTTATATAATTTATTGTGGGGGGCTGTGAAATAAATCCATCACATATCATCAAATGGCAGTCCTCAAATGGAAAAGTGCCTAAAAGTAATATATACCATAAAATCCCGAAAGTAACCCCCCCATCGAATATAAACCCCCTCCCCCCTTTTCTCTCTGAAAGTGAAATGTCTCCGCTATCCTGAAAGTAACCCCCCCCCCTTTTCTAATTTAACTAATTTTTCATAAAGTGTCGGATGCACGTTATCAATGGAAACATTACGCAGTTTTTTTTTTACCTTTAATGTAAGAAATGACAGCCTTTAATATTTCCTTTTAAGTAAGTACTGTAAAATCCCGAAAGTACCCCCTCCATCAAATATAACATCCCCTCCCTTTACTTCATTTTTTTTAATAATTTTTTTTAAAAGAATCTTGATTATAACCCCACCCCCCCCACCTGAAATTTATCAGTTTTGCTTTCCAAAAAGGGGGGGGGGGTTAATTTCGGGATTTTATGGTAATAAAGAGAAAGGGAGGAAAGGCAGAAGAAGAATACAATATACATGACTGAGTAATCAATCGCTAGAGCACAATACACTACACACATCTTGAAATATCAGAATGAAGTAACTAGATTTTTTTTTTTTTTAATAAACTACTATTAAAAAATATATTTAATTAAAAACTAAAAAAATACCTTCTAAGTACTTTAATTTCATTTTCTAATGAATCTTCTTTTCCTTTTAATGCTTTTTTATCAATACACTTTATAGCGTACATTTTTGAGCCTTCTTCTTTGCTTTCTGCTAAAACTACTTGAGAAAATGCTCCACTAAAATAACAATAATAATTATTATTATAATAATTGTATAAAATATGTTGAAAAATAAATGTTAACATTCTACTGCTCAATTATATAAAAATTAAAAATATGACTAGTTTCTCTAAATAACATCTGTTCAACAACTACAAATTTCTAAATAACATATACAGTACACTCTCAGAAATACGCCAGCTTAAAATGAAGTATTTTGTGGCGAATTTTGTAAAATCGCTTGCGCCGTTGTCTTTCTCGGGTCGTAAACATTAACCGTGCCAAATTTGGTCCCGCTCGGTGAAACGGCCTAGGATTCTATAGCGGACACACACAGACTCTGCTCTTTTATATATATAGATATTATAGCTGCAAATTATCTAGATTTTTGAAAATTCTGATCAATGGTAGTTTAAATAAGAATATTCATACATATTTTCCTATAACTTGCAAAAAAGTTAGCAATTTTTGGTCAATCACATATGTTTGTGCTAAAAGAAAGTGTGAATATTTATCTTCAAGAGAAAATCTTTCATGTAAACTGTCTTTCTCCTTCCTCTAAATTAATATGATTTATTTTTTGATAAATATATATAATTACACTTATCATTTCCTCCTCTGTAACATGTTGAGTGATTGGGGATTCACCAGCACAAATTAATAATTGATTTATCTCCTAATACAGCTAATTTTTGCAATCCACTAAATCAACAAATCTGTTGTGACAATGTTTGTTGATATTGCAAATGATACGCAAATTTTTGAGAGTTGACTGTATTGGACAATTGTACCAAAATAATATAACAATGATTTGTCAATGCTTTTCTCGTTGAAAATTTTCATATCATTGATTCATAGTAGTCTTTTTTTTCCCCATCATACTACAGGTAAGGGGAAATTAGGTAATCGTGTAATTTTTCAACCTTGTTTTTTTTTTTTGTTTTTTTTTTTAATGTATTTACATGTTTTAAGATGTAAGGAATCTGAAAATCATTAAAATGGTATGGTGTCCATCTGTAGAATGTCAATTTGTTAGTTTGTGCACATTGTATCTTAAGGACAAATTAGAGAGGTTTGGGTAGATGTAAAATAACACTTATGAGATGACACTGACAAGAACTTATTTGTTTTCAATATTCTAATTTGAAATTATTGTAGTAAGTTATTGGGATTATAGGTTATTGGAAAAAAATGACAACAAATTAGAATAAAGTAGATGTATTAAAATGGAGTTCAAGTAGTTTAATGGATACGACATTTGGCATATCATTCTGCAACTATGCCGAGTAATCAGTAAACGTAATTTCTCTTGAAAAGGATATAGTATGCCGTATAGTAGAAATTTATGAGGATAAGTATATGATGGGGAATTTATCAGAGTCCACCTATGCCAACTAGTCTAATTAATTGAAATACTAGTAAAAGATTAGACATATCAATGATATAATCAATCACCAATTACTCATAACAATTTTTCTATATGAATTTATCAAAGATAATGAAATACTTTCATTTAAAACTTAAGACATCATTTTGTCTAAGTTTATAAAATATTCTGTTATTAATGTTTAAATAAATTTTAAAATTAAAATAAAATTAGTCCAAACAAATTTTACAATAAAATATCTCTTCACCAAAAAAGAAACTTGCCATCGGAAAAAAAAATCTAGAGTGACTCCACTCGACTTTTCGAACATTTACTAATTAACAGTTGTTTACATAAATTTAGATAAGAAATATCATTAAATAAACAAAATGACAAATCATAATAGGGTGTTTGAGTATTATTTTTCCCCAAGTTGCAGGTCATTTAATGGATTGTAATGTATCGAATTCTTTTGTTTGTTCCAAGCTACAATGGCTTGGCAAACGATGCACAATGTAGCAGGGTTGGGAAGTTTCTAAAACCGCAGAAAAAACTGGCTGGAAGAAATGACTTTCTGCAACAGCTTTGTGAGCAGAAACGTTTGGACACTTGGGAATCAAAACTTCAAAGAAAATGTTGAAAACTTCTTCATTGTGAATAATGTAATTAAAGCCGCAATTAACTAAAGGGATGCACAAGGGTGGAAGCCTCAGGTAAATGGACAAGGAACATTTATTTGAGAACACATAATGTAGCTACTTACAGATAGCAGACACAGTGTAACTAGCATGCTTCGCTGGTTATTATATCAAAAAAAAAAAAAAAAAAAAAAAAAATTGAATTACTATTTTTATATAACTTTATAAATAAAAAACTAAAAAAATTTCACTGAAATTGTCCTGAACCTTGCTTTGGTACCTGATGATAATGTCAGTGTTATTCCCACCCATCCTACATTGGATCTAGATGGATCTGGGTTTCCACTGCCTACAGCAATGTCTTTTCCAGTCACTTCAATTATTTATTGGATGACAGGTAGAGCTGCTATTATTCAAAAATTATGATTTTAAAGGTGGCTGCACCTCAGCATCTATTAAACATGTTAGTTTTGGCACTATGGATTTCGTAGACCTCACTCTTTCTACTGTATTACCACATTTTCCGATGAATACAATAAATTAAAGGAGAAAAAGAATTCCCTTTCAAAGAAATTAATTAAATGAAAAATACTAGTATAACAACTGTTGTTATGAGACGCAGACAATTAAAATAAAAGAATAAATTTAAGAAAATGAAACAGAAAAGTAAATAGATAAAAAAAAAAAAAAAAAAAAAAAATTAATTAAAAAAATTCTTGATGAAGTGCACACCCTGCAGGATCCAAGCCAAGTTTTGTAACTCTGCGATCAGTAGTCTGAGTTCCAGAGTGCAGACAGACACAGACACTTTATTTATATAGATTAGTGTAATTCGACTAATTTTAAATGCTCTATTTTTTTTTTTGTGTGTACACTCTTGGAGTATGCAAAACACTTGAGCAATTGATTTTCTTTTTCGATTCTCTAATTATTTGTAGTTAAACATTTTTATTTCAATATTTTTAGTTTCCTAATATACACTAAGAGACAAAAAAAAAAGCCGCACTGCAGAAAAATTGACTTATACCTTTTTTATTTGTAATAACTTCAAAACTAATGGTAGAAACAAATAAAACTGTCATGTTTGCATAATATCAAAGAGATGAAATGATACCTATGTACATTTTCGATTTAATAATTCACTTTATTACACTCTACGAAGTAATTATTAAAAATCTACATAAAACATTCTTTTTAAACATATACTTTGTACTGTATTATGATTTATTTTATTATATGGTATAAACAAGTTATATTTTAATACATGAAATAAAACTATTTGGTAGATCTAAGCAATTTTTTTAATAAAAATATGTATTCTGCTTTAAAACATTTAAAACCCGTTAAAAGTTACCTTTAGCTAGCGCTTTCAGCTGCTTCATGCAGCCTTCTTCAGGCATTTACGCTTCCGTGAACCATCGTTGCTTGGCGGCTATATATCTTCTCTTCTCTTCCTCTCTCCAAGATATCGCGCCACCTTGCGTCGATTTCTGTTTGGTCGGTATTGCATGATTCCTTATTCGATAAAATTTTGCCGGTTTCGCGCTTTGTGGCATAAAGATAGTTATTATAGTTAGCTAGTTTATTATAATTTTTAAAGTCTATTTCTATTTAATTTAATAAAATGAAAAACGAAGTATATTAATATAACATATTAAATATATAAAGACCTAGCTTTACTTCGTGGTCGTTTAAGATCTTTCGGTACCGGGCACCCGGTCCTCTTCAGAAACGTTGCTTCTGTGGTGGAAAAATTGAAACTGTTCACTCCTCTGTTGATTTCTCATCAGGTGGCTCCAAGCTCTATTTGGGGCTACTGCGCTGCTATCGTTGCATACGTCGCTATTGGTTAATATTTCAATTGACTCGCGGTACATGGCATAGTTGTAATTATCGTAATCTGCTAATTTTACGGTTTTATCAAAGTTTATTTTAATATTGTTTTTACTATATGTTTTGGCTAACGCGGTATTATATTTTCCGGTTTTAATGTCGTTTTCATGTTCTTTGATTCTGGTTTTTATTTTTCTTTTAGTGACGCCAATATATGAGCCGTGTTTATTATTTTCATCTATGAATGGAATTTTATAAATGCCGGCGGTTTCAAGAGCGGGGGGGGTAGGGTTTTCGAAGCGATAAAAACCCTACCCCCCCTCTTGAAACCGCCGGCATTTATAAAATTCCATTCATAGATGAAAATAATAAACACGGCTCATATATTGGCGTCACTAAAAGAAAAATAAAAACCAGAATCAAAGAACATGAAAACGACATTAAAACCGGAAAATATAATACCGCGTTAGCCAAAACATATAGTAAAAACAATATTAAAATAAACTTTGATAAAACCGTAAAATTAGCAGATTACGATAATTACAACTATGCCATGTACCGCGAGTCAATTGAAATATTAACCAATAGCGACGTATGCAACGATAGCAGCGCAGTAGCCCCAAATAGAGCTTGGAGCCACCTGATGAGAAATCAACAGAGGAGTGAACAGTTTCAATTTTTCCACCACAGAAGCAACGTTTCTGAAGAGGACCGGGTGCCCGGTACCGAAAGATCTTAAACGACCACGAAGTAAAGCTAGGTCTTTATATATTTAATATGGTCTATTTCTATTTTTTCTTCCTGATTTATTTTGGTTAAGGCTATGGTTATATGGTTATATTTTATATCATTTTGGTGTTCTTTTATTTGAGTTTTTATTTTCCGTTTCGTCATTCCAATGTAACAACCGGTTTTTTCGTCTTCTTTAGTAAAGTTTATCTTGTAGATACCTGCAGTTTCTGAAAAATCTATTTTATCTTTGTCATTTCTGATTCTCTGGAAGATATTTCTGTTTGGTTTTATTGGCACGTTTATATTTAGTTTAGCGGCTTCAGTTTTAATTTTATTAGCTGTACCTTTATTATATGGAATTGGGGGGATATATTTTTGATTTGGTTTCTGTGCATTATTTATGTTATCAAGTTTTTTCAGTCTATTTTTATAAAGTTTGTTTACTAGGTTCTTCCTATAACCTGCGTCCCGAGATATTTCGCTGATTTTTTGGAGTTCCTGTTTAAGTAAATTTCCGTTGGAGCATACGTTTATTGCACGATTTATATAGTATTGTATTGCAGCTATTTTGTATTTATAGGGAGTTTTACATTTAGCATTTATGATTTCATTGCTATTATTTTGTTTCCGGTATACTGTAGTTTCGAAGTTTAAGTTTGGTGTTTTTATTATAGTAACATCTAGGAAGTTAATGAGGTTTTTATTTTCTATTTCAAGTGTGAATTTAATATTTGGGTCAATTTTATTTAATTTTTCTAGTGTACTTTCTGGGGGGGAAGAGTTATTGTTTATTATTGCAAATACGTCGTCTACATACCTGAACCAATATTTTATTTCTTTGAGATTCGTTAGTATATTTTCGTTTTCTAATAATCTTAATTTCATTTCTGCTATTATACCTGAGATGGGCGATCCCATCGGAACGCCTTTATTTTGTTTATAAAATTTGTCATTGAATCTGAAGTAGTTTTCGTTTAGTATTAAGTTGTTGGCTGAGATTAAGGTTTGGCTTATGTCTTTATCTTTATATTTTTGTTTTATTTTTTCATTTATAATTTCGTTAATTTCTTTTATGTTAATGGATGGATATAAGTTCACTACATCAAAGCTGACCATAAGATCGTTAGGTTCTAGTTTTAAGTCTTTTAGTTTTTTTATAAAGTCGTCTGTTGAGTTTAAGTTGGTGTTTGAAGGGGGGAGTATTTCTTTGTATATGTTTTTCATGTAGGTTTCTAGTTCATATGATGGGCTTTCTCTTTTATTTACTATGGGTTTAAATTTTGGTGGATTTTTATGGTCTTTAAATTTTCCAAACATTCTGGCTGTGTTGGGTGCAAAGTTAGTTATTTTTGGTCCGTTATTATTTGGCCATTTTCCTTCTTTTATAATTTTATTTATTTTTTCTGTTAATTTTTTATTTGGATCTTTTTAAGGGGGGGTAACTCCTATGTCGTCTATTGCACTTTCCATTTTTTCGTTATATTCGGTGCGGTTAAAGATGGCTATTTTATTAGTTTTATCAGTGAGTACGCATGCGATGTCATTGTTTTCTTTAAGTGTTTTTAAAGCTTTTCTGTCTTCACAGTCGGTACTATTGCATTTAATTTTTTCATTAACACTGTTTTGTGCGATATTTCGTATATTATTTTGATGGCTTTTAGGGATATGTTGTAAAGTTGATTCTATTTTCGCTATGGTATCTTTTAAAGGGCAAAATTAACGGTCGCCACCGGCCACGTGGCGACTAAATAAAAAAAGATGGCGATTAAAAGTTATGCATCGATCGCCACTAAAGTCGCCACTTTTTGTAATCATTAAAAGATTCTAAAAATCGAGTGACGATAGGCAATCGAAGCCTTGTGATTTTCAATCTTTTTCCATCCATTGCATAAATGTCAATGTTCATTTTAAACTTGCTTTCTTATATTCTACAACCTATAAAGAATTAGAATTGTTTAATATATCTCACCCATATAATTTTGTGGACCCCCCCCCCCTTTCCCTTCCCCTAACGATCTGTGATCACACAGCTTATAGAAAGCTTTATAATTTCTAATCATTCTCCATTTGCTGCAAAAATATAAATATCTATTTTAAACTTACTTTATTATATTCTAGAATCTGTAAAGAAGTAGAATTGTTTAATATCTCTTACTCATAATTCTTGTAATCCCCCCCCCCTCCTACCCTCCAACGATTGGCAATCACATGCTCCACTGAAGCCTTGTGATTTACAATCTTTCTCCCTCCATAACATAGATGTAAATATTCATTTAAACTTTCTTGATTAGATTCTAGAACCTATAAAGAAGTATATGGATGTATCATCCCCCCCCCACCACACACACACACATGTGCACTCCATTTCAACTAGCAGTTAATGATCAAATGTCCTGCAAAGCACAATCTTTTTCCATTATTTTCTCCATAGTATTCAGTGTATATTTAACCCATTTAAGATATTTGACAAATGTGTGTATCAAAATTTGATTTGGCTTAAATGTGTATTTTTCAAACACTTTTGTATTATTTGCTTTCTTTTGAGTAGAAATCTTCCTTTTTCCTTCCCATTTTAAAGTAGAAATATCCCTATTTTTAAAGCTACAAATTTGGCAGCTAAGTAAATTATTTTTAATGAAGCAGCTAAGTTTCCATATCTATACTTTTTAAGAGGAAATATTTTAACTCTATTGAAATAAAATCATTTAAAAAAGTGTGTTTTTAGAAATAAGAAACAATAATAAAACTGCTAACTGTATTTACAACATGACCATGTAAAAGGTTGTGATGATGATGAATCAGCAGATTCATTTACTAGAAAATATCAATATGAACTGTGAATGATAATAGCTTATTTCACTTAAATAAATTAAAAAAAAAAAAAAAAAGTACTACTGAATTATCTGAAAGATGAAAACTTTTGCTGTTATTATTACAGCCCTAAGCAGATTTTAATTTAGGATGTGCAATTTAGGATTTTTAAAAAGAGCGTAATTACAATTTCAGTGTCCTTGTGTTAATTTTATTATTATATGTATTTCTTATTTTAAATATTTTTCTTGTGATGATTATACCGCAAAATGGTAACAATGCTTTTTGCAGACTGAAAGAAATAGTCTTATCATGTGAAAAGTGGCCACTAACTTAAAAAAGTGGCTACTAATGAAACTGACAGTACCGGCCACTGGCCACTAATGAATTTTCCCAGTTTTGCCCTTTAGTATCTTTTATATCTATCGGCTCATCTAAAATGTATTTATGCCCAAGTTTTAATAATTGGTCCTGGTGTGTGGTAAGTTTTGTATTTGAGAAGTTTAAATATGGGATTTGTTTTGGTTTATTTCTATAACTTTCTTGTGGTTTACTTTTAAGCCATGATTTAAGTTTTTTGTTTTGATTTTTGGTTAAGTTTCATTTATTTGATTACTATAGGTTTCGATTTTAATTTTCAGTCTGTCATATTCTTCTTGTTCACATAGTTTTTTCATTTGTTTTTCTATTATTTCTATCTGATTTTTTAGTTTGTAGTAAATCGTTTTCTTATTTTTAATAGCTTTGTTAAGGATTTGTCTTTCAAATTTATAAACTTTGTTTTTATATTCATATTTAAGCGTTTTATTTTTAATTTTCAGAAATTTGGGTATGATTTTAAAGTATTTACAATGCTGAAGAAAAATTCTATGTCTGTTAACTTTAGTTAATCTTTTTGTTAGTTTGTTCCATTCTTTAAAGGTTTTATCTTTGTCCATTATACTAACCATTCTGAAACGTGATGTTTTAATTATACGTATTGCGATAATATTTTATCATTTGGGTGCCATTTATTTTATTAAAATTTATGAGTTTCATTTGAAATAAGCCATAATGGCATAATATTTACCGTCGAAAAGCGTAGGTCTCATTTATCGAATAAGGAATCATGCAATACCGACCAAACAGAAATCGACGCAAGGTGGCGCGATATCTTGGAGAGAGAAAGAGAAGAGAAGACATATAGCCGCCAAGCAACGATGGTTCACGGAAGCGCAAATGCCTGAAGAAGGCTGCGTGAAGCAGCTGAAAGCAGGGTTGTCATTTCGTCCACTTTTTCGTCAAAAGTCCGGGACGCTGGACAAAAGTGGAAAAAAACGGGACAAAACTGGAAAAAACCACATGAAACTGGACAAAATAAAATCCACTGAACTGTACATGTTCAGTGCATAAAATTATTCCGTTAAAACAATAAATTGCAATTTTAACTTTAAATTACAATTTTAGCAATAGAAATATTTTATTAAAAATTAATAATTTGATTAATGAAAAGCATAATTTTATTTTAATCACTATAAAAAAAAAAAAAAATCATGAAGAAAATTAGTGCTGCACCGAGTAGCACTTTGGCCGAGTACCGAGTACTCGGCCTTTTACTACTCGGACGAGTACCGAGTAGTTGTAAGAAAGAATAATTGAAATTGACATACATATGAAGAATTTTGCACATCTTGAAATTCAAAAAAGGCTTTTTGAACACAAAATTATGTTAAATGGCAAACAGCATGTTTACATGAAATGTTTCAGAACTTTTGTAGTGTCCTATACACAATTAGGTTCATTGTTATATTTGATACTTCCAGCTTAGTAGATTATTAAAACCATAATAACTGATAACTTCATTCTTTATTATTTAGTCTTTCTCAGATACGAATCATTCTCAGATAATTCTTAGAGAATATAAAAGTTCTTTATAGGCTTAATTTAAGATGCATGAAATTTACGTATGAAATGAGAACATTAAAATAAATATTTTATCATAATTTCAAACATGATAGACTTCATTAATCTTCAAATTCTTGCAGAGTAAAAAGGTAGGTGGTTTCGGGCCTTAATTTGCAGAACAAATTTGATAATATATTTTTAATAACATTCTGGGGTGGCGCCAGCTAGGGGGTTGGGGGGGCACAGGCTCCCCCGTCGGGAAGTCTGTGACCCCCCATTGGGGCATACTTCTAAAATCTCTCGGGGGAACAAATACAAAATTTTCAGTTTTTCTACTTTCAGCAGCATTTTTCTTTCCTTTTACAAATTTGGAGCATTCCAGTTTTCCATGAATATACACGTTTTGAGAGGTCCAGAACACGTTTTGACCACGACATTTTTAGAAAATGTTTGTCTGTGACACGATGACCTCCAAAACAACGAGGAGTACTAACAAATGGAATGGCACAAATCAGGGTTGGGTTTTTGCCGGCAAAAATGCATTTTTGCCAGGACAGCGGCAAAAAGTGGAAAAAATTGGCAAAAATGGAAAAAATTAGGAAAAGTGGAAAAATAAAATTAGAACAACACAATCATTTTCAATTTTCAACCTTTACACTTTGGCACCTCAATGAAAAAAATGCTTGAAGCTTTTTTAATTTAAAAAGTAATTATAATTAATTAATTATTAATAATATATAATCAGACAACCAGTGTCCGACAAATTCCGGGTGCCAGGGTGACTATAAATATCCATTGGTGACCAGTTACGGCAGACTGACAAAATTTTTTTTTTTATTTTTTTATGTAAATATATTTTTTTTCTCATTTCGTATTTTAAAGCCAAAACTTAAACACTCTCAATATATTTAATGATTATATTAGAGGTAAAAATAATATTTATTTCTGTGGATTTTTTCCCCCCCAATAGTTTGTTTTTATCTTTATAAATAAAAAATAGTTATTTTCTTAAAAATTTCCTAAGTTCACATTTTTAACTGAATAGTTCATTTATTCAATGTAAAATAATATGTGAATGACCTGCATTAATTATACAATTATGAAATATTATTAAGTTTTGCTGTGAGTATTGTCATAGAAATAATTCAATATTTCTGGCTCCTAAAATATTGAAACTTTGTCAGTCCCTGAAATTAACCATAAAAATAAAAACTACAAAATTATATTTTTATTTCATTGAAGTAAAAAAATCTTAAGTAAGACATATTCAGAGAGAGAGAGTTTACTTGCAATTTACATTTCAATTCCAAAAAATGAATGATCAGTGACTGATTGGCAAATTTTAGAACAACTGAGTCAATATTTGACTTTTCCCCACTGTAAACAAAAATATGTAATACTTTGAAAAACACAAATATTATAGTAATTAATTATTGAAGAATATTTTTTAGATAGGCAATTTAAATATTTTTAAAAATGAAAAAAATTAGGTTAATCGTTGATGTTAAAAATTTCATTTTAAAGAAATTTTAGAATGCATTATTTTAATGATTTACATAAGAATCAGTTGATCAAGAGTGTAATTAAATCTCTGGTTTTAATTTGTTAAAATTATGATTTAAAAATTAAAATTGTGTAATTAAAATCCTTAAAACTCTGTTTGAAATACTGGTAATTTTTGCCACTGGCAAAAATTGTGGCAAAAACTATTTTTGCCGGGGCGGTTTTTTCCATGGTTTTTTCCACTTCGGCAAAAATTGGCCAACTCTGGTACAAATATTAACAGTAATATTATGAACAGTATTGCAGTTTTTGATAAATACTCATATAATAAATTATCTTTATGTAGTGCCCCCCTGTTGGGGAGGTGGTGTCCCCCCGTCGGGGAATTTCTGGTGCCATTACTGATAACATTTTAATGTATTTACCTTTTTCATAATTATTATTTTTTAAATTAAAAATCAATCTTTTTTTTTACAGTTTTAAAAGTGTCTTACTTTTATTTGCACAAATACGTAACTAAAGTTTTATCTACTATAGTATTATTATATAAGGGGTTCCTTTCTAAAATATTTTATTTTTGTCTGTTTTATAGATACAATTTTATGTACAAATTTTTTGTAAAAAAAAAAAAAAAAATGCATATTACACACATACAAGATAGTTATACTTAACTTCTTGTAACTAAAATGGATAAACTCAAATCATGAATCGTCTCTACATCGAGTTTAGTGGCAATCTACTTGCCCGTTTTAACTGCAGAAAGCTGTTTGCAGCAAAAGTTTAATGACTATGTTTATATTTTTTTAGTTTAGTTATTAAAAACAACTCTTTTGAATACATTTCTTTCAATAATACATAAAAATAATGAAATTCTTACAACTACTCTGTATTGGCCGAATACTTAGTCCATATTTGGTCCATAATTTTAGTCCATAATTTTTAATTTAGTACTCGCAAATAATTAATAGTGGACAAAAGTGGACAAAACGGTATTTTGTCCGGGACGGTTTTAACCAGGTTTTTTCCAGTGGTTTTTTCCACTATGGAAAAAACCGTTCAACCCTGGCTGAAAGCGCTAGCTAAAGGTAACTTTTAACGGGTTTTAAATGTTTTTACCTTTTTAAATCGTTTTAAATATGTATTCTGCATTGAGTTATTTATTCCACCTTTATACAGTGAACCTTGAATAATTCGAACTTGTTTAGTTCGAAATTCTGGATAATTTGAATTTTTTAGTCAGTCCCTTGAATTTTGTATTAAAATAATGTTAAAAAATCATGGATAATTCGAATTCTATTTTGGATAATTCGAATTTTTTGTACGATCACCTTTAAAATATTACGGTAAAATTTGTTCCCGAAATTTTTCTCAGTTAAAATGCATTATTTTTTTTTAACAGTCTTTCAAAAAAAAGGATAAGGAAATGCGACAGTATTTCCTACCAGTGCATCAGACGATATGGTCCATATACACGAACTTTGAGGGTTTGTTTTTAATTGAAAGTCATGTCTAATGTAGAAAATTCTGTTTTTGTATTAATTGATGGGTTGAAGTCATATGCTATGACACAAAGATTGTACTTAAAGAAGCAATCAAAAATATCTGACTATTTTAAAAATGTGTTGAATAATTAAGCTCGTAAAAAAAATATTGATTTAATGGGAGGGGCTTAATGATGCAGTATTTTTAGATATAAAGTTTGTATGTTAAATCTTTGATCATAGAGTTTTATATTTTTTATTTATCTCTTCTTTTTGACAAAATAGTATATGTAATTCGAATTTTTGGATATTTCGAATTTTTCTCTGGTCCCTTCAACTTTGAATTATCCAAGTTCTGTATATGGAATTACTGCTTTAATGTGCAATGGCATAGTATTATGCAGTGCTTTAATATAAATATCAGAAATTTCTCTGTGCCAAATATCATAACTAATTTTTTCTTGTCCTTGCAGAGTTGTAGGCTGCAATTTTTTTAATTTTCGCCTCTTTCCCACGCTTTTTACAGACTAAACATTTTCGAGCAGATTGAGATTAGGGCTATTTCCAAGTCTGACGAAAAATAAATTCACGATATTTTTTGTGGGATTTAACTTAAAGTTTAAAAAGATATGATTATTTACAGAATTATAGGTGCTCATAGGATAGGATAGGTAGTTTTAACAATTTGAACCGAATAAATGCACCACAGACGTCCTTTAGTATGCTGCAATATCATCTTGAAATTCTGTTTGGGGGAAAGTCTGAGATACCTTCAAAATAGTCAGGGACCGTTTTTATAATGGCCCCATTTTATTTTGAGTTAATTGATCCCTTGAGCATAAAAATTTGCCCAACTCATTGAAAATTTATGCACCTCCATATCACAATGTATGAGAATGAATTTATGAATGCAATTTTCAATAATTCGGTCACATTTTTATCATCTTACTAGGTTTTTTATCAGCCCGAAATAAAATAAACTTGACTCATCAGAGAAAACCAGTTTGGCCTAATAATTAACTGATAATTTTTTTTTAATTTTTGGTCAACTGAAGTCTTGTGTTTTTAATTCTTTTCTTTAGTAATGGCTTTTTTTTTTTTTTGCAGATCTTCTGGTTTTTAACATACTTTGTTTAATTGTTCCTGCACTGTTTTTGAAGAAATTATTTTGCTATGAACTTTTTTTAATCTTTTCTAAAGTTATGAGCACAAATCAACTTTTTAAAACTTTTGTTTCTTAACTTGCCATCATCTCACTTGGATGGGCAACATGGCCGCCTAAAGACATTTTCCGTTTAAACAGCCAAAAAATTTTATATCTTCCTAAAAATCATCTCAGGTATATTTAGTTAACATTTAATTAATTTGCCATCTTACATATTGAAATATTTTTTGACTTTCATTCTAAAATTAATATACTTTTTGTGGCATCGTTAAATGCCTTATACTTGAAGTTTTTGAAATACTTTCTAAAATTATAATTTTCCTGACAGTTGCATTTTACTTTTAACACTGGGCTTAATCCTAAAGTGTACGTGGAAGGCGACGTAATAAAATCTGTTCGAAAATTTGCTTTTTAAATGATAAAATTGGTGGTTGCAAAAAAGGAAAAGGGTCATTCCATGCCAAATGAACCAAAAAATTTCAATTTTCAACCTGACCACCTCAGATTTCTATGAAACTTGCAGGAATCATTCTCCTTGATGATATAAATGAGAATATATTTTTAGAAAATTTTTATCTCTTTCAATTTTTTTTAAATTAATTTTTTAAATTTCAAAAAATCAGCATTTTTTAGCTTGTGCAAGGATTTTCAATCTCAAATTTCTCAAGTTCTATAAGGGATAGAGAAGTTTATGACCCCTCATTTTAAAGAGTATTTCACAAGGTTTAATTTGATATGCAACATCATTATGTTGGGTAAAAAGTTTTAAAAATTTGAAATTTTAAAATTTTAAATTTTAAAAAATTTAAAGATAGTGTTTTTTAAAAAATCTGAAAAAAATATATGTTTTTGGTTATACTAAAAGCTATATAACCTGAAACTTTTAGAGTGGGATCTCTATGGGATCAGAAGTTATTACAAAAAACTTAGTTACTCTACATGTTAAATTGTATTATAATTACAGCTGAATCTCGAAAATCCGGATTTGGCAGGACCACGGCGATTCCAGATTTTAGAGATTTATTGAAAACTAATTTTTTGTGATAGTATAATAACATACAAACTGCAGTTTTATGTTAATGAAAATAAACAACAAATCAAATTGGTTAATTAAAATATAAATATAATAAAAGACTTAAATGTTAAATTAAAACAGATATTACACTAAAATATAATAAACAACTGATAATGCCTCCTAAATAACTGCTAATAAACTAAGGAAACAAATTTTTTTTTAACATTTCAGTTATTTTTCACTATGATTTTATTTATTTATTTATTTATTTATTTTTATTTTTTCCATTTTATAACCTACCTTTTTTTGTAAAAACAAATAAAATCTTTAATTCACAATCAAACAATATAAAAATATGTCAGATTATGTTCAAATTTATGTATTCAGTGTTCAGTTAAACGAATTTTAAACTGCATTGCACAAGAAATATGGAAATAAGATACAGTCAAGTCTTATTTTAAAATTAAAATTGAAAAATCGTCTGGATTTTAGAGATTTTTGGATTTTGGATGTCCGGATTTTCGAGGTTCATTTGTACCATATAATATGCTTACTTCATAAAAGACATTATTTTGAAAGTTCATATTTATGACTAGTAAAAAAAAGTTTTCTTCAGGAAAATTTCTAAGATCATTAAAAATTTGATTATTTGATTTCTTTTTTAAATGTGTGTGTAATTCTACAAGTTTCAAATTTTTAAGATTATAATCATTAGTGATGGTTTTAAAACTTACGCAGTTTTTTAAAGACAGATTACATTATAAGGTTATAAATTTATATCAGAAGCCATTCAGATAATAAATTACTACACTTACAAATTAATGACAGCATAAATCATAAGTAAGTAAATAGTAATTAATTCATTTGCTAATTAGAGATGTTCTGGTTCAAAATTGTCTTTATTTAAAGATTGTTTTATTTACGTTGTTGCTGGCATATGACTCATCTGCATCTCCACTGTAGTTTGATTTTTTATATCTCTTCTGAGATCTCAATGTAGAGAAAAAGTTAGTTGTGATTTTGGGTTCATACCAGGGTTCCAACTCAATTTCAAAAATAAAATTCCCTGACTTTTCCAGGTCTATTTTTAGAAAATTCAAGTCATGAAATTTGGTTTGCAACATAAAAGGTAAGCTCACAGCGTAAAACATAAAACAGCTTGCGACATAAAAGACTGAATGCGTACACTGAATGCTCAAAAAGCATTTTCCAGGTTTATATCATCATTTTTCCAGCTTTTTAGACAATATTTATGATTTTTCCCTGACATTTCCTTGACTTTTTTCAATAATTTCAAATTCCCTGACTTTTCCAGATTCTCCCTGACCCATGTGAACCCTACCATACTCTTTTAAGTGGAAGTAAAATAAGCATTTTATTTTTTTTTAAATCAAACATTTTTGGCATATTTATTTTAAACAATGAGTACCCTCCTCAGATAAAAAATTTAATCAATTCTATTTAGTTTTTACTTTTGTGATGTAAGAAATTTTATTTCTTCTTACAACCTGACTTTAAATTAGTATGATTTTTATGATTAAATGTATGAGTAAATTTGTATGATCATTAAGACTTTGTGTAAAGATGAGTAAACCTAGCACATCAAAACATTTTTCTATATATTGTTATAACCCATTCAAGAAAGGTGGCCATGATTATTATAAAAAAAAAGTTTGTGATTTGTAATAATGAAAAAATTTATATTTATATATGTTTTCATTTATAATAAATGAAAACATTTTGAGATATAGTCCAAATTTGTATAAACATGTACTGGATGTCGTAAAGCTATATTAAAGCTTCCAGTAATTTTAACTGAACAATGTATTTATACGTACCTTTGTTTCTTTATTATCATTTCTAATCGCAGTAAGAACCTACTCTAAAACATTCCAGCTATAAAACTCACCGTAATTTACAAAAAAAAAAAAAAAAAAATTAAATAATTTAACAACATTTTATCAATAAAAATTTTTGTTTATTTTTTATTACGCACAATTACATTGAATATTGATCCCCCCCATGTTTAATTGTATACTAGCATGCAATACTGTATGTGTGAATTTTAATTAACAGGTATTTTATAAAGTAAGCATATTATATGATAATTGTAATACAATTTACCATGTAGAGTAGCTAGGTTTTCTGTCATAACTCCTGATCCCATTGAAATCCCACTCTAAAAGTTTCAGGTTATATAGCTTTCAGTATAACCAAAAACATATATTTTTTTTCAGATTTTTTAAAAAACACTATCTTTAAATTTTTTAAAATTTAAAATTTCAAATTTTTTAAAATTTTTACCCAACATAATGATGTTTCATATCAAATTAAACCTTGTGAAATACTCTTTAAAATGAGGGGTCATAAACTTCGCTATCCCTTATAGAATTCGAGAAATTTGAGATTAAAAACGCTTATACAAGCTAAAAAATGCTGATTTTTTGAAATTTAAAAAAATTATTTAAAAAAAATCGATCAAGATAAAATTTTTAAAAAAATATATTATCATTTATATCATCAAGGAGAATGATTCCTGCAAGTTTCATAGAAATCTGAGGGGGTCAGGTTGAGTGAGTGGTTGATTTGGCATGGAATGACCCAAAAGGAAAATATCCAAGTGCAGTTTTTTTTTTTTTGTCGCTTCGTGTACATATGTAAGGAAAGTATTGTAATCATGACAAAAATTTGACTCTGAGATTTTCATGTTTCTACGTGCATTGAGCACCCCATGAGTTCATTTCTGCTATTTTTAAGGTGATGTATGTATTTATGTGTGCATATGTATGTGAGTGAACACAGCAGCATCTAGATGCTTTGTTTGAATGAGCTGAAAGTTGGTACGTACATATGTTATATAAGTCACCATAGTACAAACTCTATTGATTTCGGTGAATCTAGCACTTATAGTTTTTTTTTTACAGGGACACAAAGAAAAATTCTTTATCATTATAGCCTATGGGCCAGTGTTAGAAATAAGAATTTTGAAACTAGGCATCAAAATGATGCCTGGATTAAATTTTTTGGGCGTCAAAATGAAAAATCTAGGTGCCATCCATAATTAAATGTGAATATTAAAAAATAATAATAATAAAGCATCAACTTGTAAATAATATATGCAAGGTTATATAAAAAATATTTATGTAAAGAATGTAATTACATTGACAATATTAAACACACATATTTAAAATCACAAATTCATTCTTAACCCAGAAGATACTCCAAATAGGCATAAAATAATAAGCACACACACGTTTGTTTACAGCGAACTAAACTGAATTCTCAAAATAAGAAAACACTGCTATTTGCTCCAAACCATACATTGAATGGTTGCTTACCACATCGACAAGTAATCTAAGCATGGTGAGCTCGGTTCACTAACAAACAATCAAAGTCTGCCATTGAAAAGTGTTGTAAGCTTGATTTCAACAGCCAATCATATATGACTCCAGTAACATGATTGAGGAATACAATAACATAGACTTGTTTACAGTCTGATGGGATCGGGCAAATTAGTATTAGATATGATGAGGAAAAAATCCAGGCGTCAAATATGGCACTATAATTGGAATTCTAGGCCCCAAAATGAAAAATCTGGTCGCAAAATACAACTAACGACCGCTTATTTCTAACACTGCTATGGGCCCAATTTTTTTTTTTTTGTTTTGTTTTGTTTTTAAATATGATAGCATCTAAAAATGCCTTATTCATTTGAATTGAAAATTTATATTACATTTTATGGGTCAGCGTTACACAACTGTATAGATTTTGGTGAATCTAGCTCTTATAGATTTTTACAGTGACACAACAAAGCATTCCTACACATTATGATATATGTGCTCAAACTATTTGAAGTGCAACAGCGTCAAATTGACATACTACATTGAGAAAAATACTCAAACACCTTGTTATAGTTTTCTTTTTTGTTTATTTCATGACTTCTCTTACTTTATTTATAAAATCATTAATTACTCAATATTCAAAGAGTAGAGTGAAGTCATTCCAGATTTTATGTTTTTTTCTTTCTTTCTTTTTTTTTTGAGGGGGGGGGGGATTTAGGTTTGGAACTTATAGAACTCTAGGTTTTTAAAAATTATGGCTTTGAACTTCAAAAGTATATAAAAGAGTAGAATGGAAAACAGCTCACAAATATTTATATTTCTCACTTAAATCTGTAAGTAATGGGTCATTTTTGGCCCATAATTTTTTTTTTTTTTTTTTTTTTCTAATTTGCAACATTAATGTGTTCACACCCAACTTTTAAAATATTTAAATATACGTTTAATGACAACTTCAGAAATTGTCTTCATTGTATCAGTTAGCAAATAATTATATATATACGAGGGTGAATCAAATATAAACGAGACTTATTTTTTAAAATATTTATTTTGATTTTAAACGCACAAACAATCATAGTTTATTTTTCTACATAATCTCCTGATTTAGAAACACATTTTTCCCAGCGTATAGGTAATTTTTTAATTCATTCCAGGTAAAAAGAGTCAGGTCGTGTTTGTAGCCAATTGCGCACATATGCTTCAACTTCATTATCGCTGTGGAATTTTTGCCCTTCCAAAGCTTCCTTGAGAGGACCAAAGACATGGAAGTCGCAGGGAGACAGGTCTGGACTGTATGGAGGGTGTTCCAGTGTCTCCACAACGGCCCTCCACGGCCCTCCACGAACTGTTTATGCCAAGCAAACACTCTAGCTCGCGACAGCGTCTCTTCCCCGAACTGTGCAGTCAATCTTCTCAAGATTTCGGCCGGTTTTACACCTTCTGCAGCTAAAAACTTGATAACAATACGTTGCGCAATAGAGGGAGGTACCTCCTGCTCGGACATCGTAACGATGGACACTGAGCGAGTCTATGATGATGAGTCACGTGCTTCCCCCACTCCTGACAAACCAACCTAACAGCCAATAACAGCGGAACGTTCTTCCATCACTATTGCGCGCGCAGGTCCAAAAGTCTCGTTTATATTTGATTCACCCTCGTATATATATATTTTTTTTTTTTAAAGTTAAGTACAACTATCATTCTTTTGAAATTGTGAAGACTGGTGATATAGATAAATTTTGAAAAATCATAATAAAATAAGCATACACAACAATGCTTTATAAAATAAGTGAATATCTGAAATATTTTTCTTCAAAAGTTAAGAAATTATGTATGTTATGTTATGCGAGCTCAATTGTCCAGTTAGTAGGTAAAAATAAATAAATAAATAAATAAAATAAACTTATTTAAGGGTTGGGGGGAGATAGCATCAATATTATATTAATATATTAATTATACAAATTAGTATTAGTATTTAAATTAATATCCTAATTTAAGTATATTAATTTAATTTTATATGATAAAAATATTTTTACCAATTTCAATATTTTAATTTTAAAATTTAACTGTAAACTATTCGGTTGCCGAATATCAAGATATTCGGCCGAACCGAATATTCAGTGTCATAATCTGACGAATAGGTCGAATACAGAATATTTGGTGCAACTCTATATCATGTCTATTGTGGCCATTAAGGGTAATAATATAAGTATCATTTGAAAGCATAAAAATCTTCCAATTACAGGTAACTGCATAAAATTCTAAATTTAAATCCCCTCAAGATGAAACAAACAAATCGACCAGTTGAGGACATGAGAATCCTAGAAGGTATAATAGTTTATGTTTGTTTAATATATTCAAACAGTTTTTTTCCTTCATGACTTCTTTTTGATCACTGCAAATTCTTATAACATTTTCACGACTTTTTAAAGACTTTGGATAAAATGCTGAAATTGCTTCTCACCCATAAACAATGAATTTTGTAGTTAAACACTTGTAATCTTACATTGTAAAAAACTGGGCGATTGCTATTCGGACCATCAGTGCGATTAGTGTTGAAGCTATTCGGACCGCTTCCTTGTTGCACTGGTCATAATAATGATTTTGCTTGTTTGATCTTGAATTTTCTCTGTAATATACTAATTATTTTGTTTGTTTCAACTGCAAATTCAAATTTTTAACATTTTGAAAATGTATAATGCGATTGGTCTACAATCCATGTCTATTTCAACATTGCTGTTAGAAAACATTACAAAAAAAGTACAAAAGTCATTTTTAGAAAAATCATACATATATTTGTATAGAAAATTGGATTTGGTTTGCATCGAATTATATTGTAACGGTTTTATTGTTTAAAAAAAAAAGAAAATAAAGAAAATAAATAAATAAACAAATAACATCTATGTAGTTGAATATGCAGATTTCTTTATATATATTCATAAACAAACATATTGCAAAGATTTTTTTCAAAGATTGAAAATACTCATTTACTAAGATCTGTTTTCATGTTGCATTTTTTATTTTTATTATTCAACTTTTGAAATCTATATTATTTTCATTTTTGCTTGATAAAAATTATTTTGAGGTATCGCCCTTTTATGAAGAATTTTAGCATCATTTAGAGTACAAAATTTCTGTGAAAATAATTAATCTCTACCCCACTCCCACACTAAAAAAAATTAAAAAAGATAATTTTTCATGCACGGGGACGAGACACATTATATTATTTCTAAATTTTACTCTTTTATCAGTACTAACTTATTCTCCTTGGAAAAGATGGTCCGAATACTAATCGCAACGACAGTCCGATTAGCCACTTTGAAAAAACTGTTCCTCTATAGAGAACGAAGTGTGATGCAATTGTTTTTCTTTATCGTCTTAAATTGGAGCTTATTAATGAAAAAACTACTATTACTAGAATATATATCTGTATTAAATGAGTAACATAATGAATGATTTGGTACAGACATAGTTGGACTATGTTTATTAAGTTAATTTAACAATGAAATTTATGATTCGCCCAACTTCTGTTTCAAGGAATGCAACATTAAAATTTCCTACTCTGTTTTGAAATGTTTCAGACACATTTGGCCATGTCTACAAGTAAGTTTAATAATGTGTGAAACTTAATCTATATTAATACAAAATTCTCTATAATGCACAACCTTGTCTTTTTAGGTTTGCATTATAAAAATTTTTTACTTTATAAGATTTTTAAAAAAAGAAAAAAACAGTGTCATTTCAAGCAGTTTTGAAATCTGACATACTGTATTTCATAATCATTTATGTTTCAAAAATATTACTGTTGTTAGTATATAATCACAATATAAGCATATTTTCTTATATGTGGACTCGAGAATTCAAAAAGTTGTTAAATTCTTGTCTTAAATAAACATTTTTTCTGTATTTCAAAGGTATTGTAATGCTGAAAGAATAACAAATTTTAAGCCTTTGTTTTACCTTTGGTTTCAAACATTTACTGAAAAAACAATTTTAACATTCCTTTTATAATTAAAAGTCATTCCATGATATGATTTGTGACTGTTTACATATATATTGATGTAGATTCTGCATGGATATTAGTTATGATATTAAATGAGACATAAAATTAGGAAGATGATATCAAATAAGGATTAACACTAACTTTTTATTGGAATATTGTTTTTGCTGTTAACAACGCATTTTTTTATAAATTACAATTTAACTTTAATCATCATAAATTGATTTGTTTATCAATCATACTTATCATTCTTTATGGTATTTTACTGACCGTATTCATAATCATTACATCATATTTAATATTCGTACTCATTATTGTAATAATGTGTGTTGTTTGAGTAATTAATAAATATTGTTCAACTTATCATACCATTTTGTGATTCATTTAAATTTTAATAGTAAAGATTGGAAATATTATTAGAAAAAAAAAAGGTTAATTTGTAATTATTATTTTTCTTTTTTTAATCGTAATCATGTCTATCATAGCATCACATCACTAATCCTTAATATAAGGATATGACAATAATTGAGTTTAAGAATTCTACTAAATTATTTGACAGTTATTGCAATAAAACATTATATTTACATAGTAAACATCTGTACTTCCTGAATATGCAGCACCCAATTTATGAATATATATTATTTATCCCTGCACCAACATTTTATAAGACTTAATTTTTTAAAAGTGGGAGAAAAAGATCAATTGATATTATTAAAACCTAATGGCAGCTTTTATGTCACTAATTTTTCACTCAAAGTTACTTCACATATTTCATATATCAGCAGGTATCATAAGTACATCTTTTGTATTTTATGTGCACATTAGAAAATTTTAAGTTTCATTGAAAGTATTTATTATACTAAAATACCGTCAGATAAAATTATAAGGAATTTGATGAAATTTACAATTAAAAACACTGCAAAATAGAAAACGAACACATTCGCACTGCTTATTGAATGTTTTTAAATCTAATGTTAAATTTAAATAATGTTATTTCTTAAATGACATATCAAACAAAAGTTATTTAAAAAAAAAAAAAAAAAAAAAAAAAAAAATAGACAAATGTAAACAAGTTTTTGTAACGACGATTTAAAAATAATAATAATAATAAAGTAAAAAATAAAATTCTACATTTGAAGCAATTATAATTATTTTTTCCGGGTTTCCTGTGACGGAGAAAAACACCGGTATATTGCTTGTTTACCTCTGATAATGAAAGAGGAAAGAAATTGATTCACTAACTAATTAACACACTTTTTCTAGATCATTCGATTTCTTTAAGATCATCAGATTTATAATACTTAAATCAAAATTTACTAGTAATAATAAATGATAAAATATTCAAAACTTACGTTCCAAGAAGATCTTTAAATTCATACTTATCCTCCACACTGATAATTTCTTTTTTGCGTTGAGCATCTTTTTTCCCAAACAAAGGCATCGTGATTTTGGTTATTTTTTGAAAATTTAGATCATACACCTTTAAATAAGCGAGCAGATTCTATATGTAAATCACCTGGGTTAAAACACAGGCACCTTTAACTTGATTACACCGCTATAAGCATCATTACGAAGAGGAGGAGCACAATTCTTGCGATGTAGCTAAACAGGACATGGCTGTTGATGACGTCATGGATTTGTAGAGAATGAAAAAATAAATAATGCTGAAAGACTTTTAATCAGAGGTTATAAACTATAAATTTATATACAGTAAACAAAATATGAAATGTACTAAGACAAAACACATTCGCTAGATATGAAACACGCTTATACTCCAGTATTTGGTCCCATTCCACTGTAGAGCATTTTACCGCAAGCCAAGTTGAGTAGTTTCGGATTCACAGAACAGATTACACAGTTGAAGTGAAGGAAATTTTAAAGGGACACTGTAAACATTGCTAATAAAAATTTTTGGGGAGTCATGCGTAAAGGGTAAAATAGCAGAGAGTGGGAGAAAAATCTCTGTATATTTTTTCTACTTTTAGATACAAATTAAAGCCAAATAAAATTATTTAGTTTTTTCCATATACATATTTTTATTTCTGTTGAAAAGTGAAACAAACACTTCCAAGTAATAATAATCCTTGCGGAATAAAGTGGGACAAAATTTAGAGAATGAATTAAGTATTCTTGTAGAATATGCAAATTCTTTTAAGGCTTGCTCCGTGGAGGATTAAAACTGAGATAGCATGTCTGCGGATCATCCTCAGGGGTGAGTCCCAGGACGCTGTAGGCTAGGGCGACCAGATTTTTTTGATGCAAAATGAGGACAAATTATGTAATGTCCTCATTTCCATGAGAAAAATGAGGACAGTCTTCTTTAAAAATGAGGACATTTCTGAGGACATAAAAATTTCATAAAATATAGCGCAAAAATTGCTTATATTCCCCACTTGCAGTCATTAATCATCACTATGATAAATTTATACTATTTATGAACTTATAAGATAAACATTATAAAAAAATATTCATAGAAGCATTATTAAATTTATAATAATTATTATCATAAACTCGTACACATTATACTTCTCTTCCTATAATATAATAGCAAGTTATACTGTTAATATTAATTTCTGATACGTGTTTGACAGGAAAGTACCAAACTATTTTATATCTGCTTCTATTAATACTCTTATAACCTGTTTTAATACAATTGTTACTGCTGTATAGACCAAATTTTTAGTATAAACGAAATCATAACCACTTAAATGGAAGTGATCCAATAAATAACATTTTAAAAGGAAAAGGCAATCTGAATTATGTCAAAAACTGGCTAGGCTAGGAATAAGAATTGATCTACAAACTGAGTTATTATGATGACCTTCGAATAGCATTATTTACTCACTTGAAAGAAAAATATCATCATGAGGTGTTAACAAGGTAATCTGTGTTCAGCTCCTATCCCTGATTAGTCAGTTTTCAATTTTGCTAAAAAATGCTTTTCCATTTAAAACGTTATTTAAATTTAGTTACTTATAAAATGTAATTAGTAATGAAGTAACTTCCAGCTTCATGTTAAATTTTAAATACTTTTTTTTTTTTTTTTTTTTACTTTAATGCAAATTCAGATTTTTTTTTTTTTTTTCAAACTTTATATTTTAAAGTATAATGTTGAAAAGACTAAAACCTCCCAATATAAGAATATATTCTGTGCAATAGAGTTGGATTGGATGGGTTTTTAAGTTGCACTAATGCTGTGCAATGGGCAATTGGCGACGGTCTGAGACTCACCCTAAGAGGTGGTCCGAAGACATGCCATCACAATTTTGATCCTCCACGAGGGATGTAATAGTGTTGGAGATGATTTAAAAATAAATGTAATGAATCAAGAAATCGGGATTTTTTTACGTTGTGTCGAGTTGTAGAATCAGTATAGCAAATTAATAAGTTCAGCAGCTAACGTTCAGTTCTAATGTTGAAATTTTAAGTAAAGAAGGAAATTACTGAAAAATGAGGACAAATGAGAACAAACGTCCGAAAATGAGGACAAATGAGGATATGAGAACTTCTGAAAGCAACTGAGGACAGCACTTGAAAAATGAGGACTGTCCTCAGAAAATGAGGACATCTGGTCGCCCTACTGTAGGCCCAGTGTGCGGAAAGAACGACTAGAACGAGGCGGAGTTTCCCTTTGTTTGTGGGGGAAAGCTGTGCTATGATTGGCTATAGTCCTTTATTTGTGGGCTAAATTAAGACTCCTATAGGTTAAATTTCATCATGATGTCGAATGACGACAGAAAGTCATATCGCCAATAAGACTACTATATAACAGGCTGAATCATTCGCCGCCATTTGTCCGTGAAGTCCGTCATTGCTAAAACTAATACTATTGTATATGACTATTATATGAGATTATATAAGATTATTATATAATAGTCTTAGGTTTGGCAGTGACGAACTACCATATAAGATTATTATATGAGACTATATAATGCTATTATATAGTAATCTTAAGTTTAGCAATGACGGACTTGACGTACAAATGGCGGCGAATGATTCAGCCTGTTATATAGTAGTCTTAATCGCCAAATGCTTCCTTTTTCTCCCATAAAATCACACAGATTGCACGAGACTATCTGTACTCAATGGTCTCTTTAAAATTATTAAAAGTCATTTTTGGCAACCAGCAGTAATGCAAGATTGGGGATTTCGTCCACATTTTGGGGATTTTTTGGGCTTCTGAGGACTTTTGGGGGGATTGAATATTTGTGGGAAATTTTTGGGAGAAACCTGGGGAATTTTTCAACTTTTTAGTCTTAAATTGATCCACTAATTCACGTTTGTCCTTACTACGCGTATGGACTTTTAGCAATTTTCTTTAGCATGTAGGGACTTTTCTGAGGTGCCATTTCTCTTTAGGATATCCTCAGACTATTCTGAGGATGAAATATTCAAAAGACATCCTACGAACATCCTCAGCGCTCGTTGTTATACACATACGGAATTTGAACTAGAGGTCTGCAAGGGCCGAAATTTTCAGGCCCGGGCCCGGCCCGGCCCGGTATGAAATCAAAAAATTCGGCCCACGCCCGGCCCGTCTCTTTTTTACTAGTGTACGGCCCGACCCGGACAACGATAAAATCAGGCCCGGCCCGATTCAAAAATATGTAAAATTACGAAAAAAAAAGCCTTTCTACGAAAAAGATTTTTAGTATGTGTTTTGCAGTGGTTTTATATAGCTAAGCAATAGAATGTTCTTTAACAAAACTGCTGAATGTTTACAAGATATTTATATATAAACGGTATTTCATTATTACAGACATACAGAAGGCACAAAGGCAGACAGAAAGTCAAATCGAAAATTTTAGCATTCTCAAACAATATAGGAAGACATTTAAAATGGTTAATAGTATACTAAAAATACACTTTCAACCACTTTCTGTTATATACCGTAATGTATCCAAATCTTTCCTGTGATCCGGCAAAAAAAATTTAATGTTAATCCAACCGTATTCAAAAGAAAAGATGCTTTCGCACATGCTAGAAATGATACTACTTTCATCCAGTGCCTCGGAGAAAAGAAAAAGAAGCCTTAGAGGAAAAGTTACAGTGGAAGGATTTTTATAGCCTTCATACCACCTAAACACTACAAACCATAGAAAACAAAGCCTTATATACAGTAACGTATCTAATTTCTTTTGTTTGTTACATGTACGGAAACTGGTAGTAACATGCATATTATTTTGAAATGGAAATAATCTATTATTACTTTAAATAAAATATATTAATTTCGAGACATGTTTAAAATATTTGCGGAAAATCAGATCATGAAGAGACAAGCTGATAGACAATTAAATTGAAGTTACAGACATCTTTTAATAAAATAAAATTTTATGTGACATACCAGACTGTAAAATTATGTAAAATAAATGACTGAAAAAGTATTTTATCATTTTCCTTTTTCGTTGATTAACGAGGAATCTAGAAAAAGATTCGGGCCGGGCCGGGCTCGGGCTTAAAATTTCCTCCAGGCCCGGCCCGGCCCGAGTACACACAAAAATATTGAGCCCGAGCCCGGCCCGAGAGCAAATTGAAAATTTCGGCCCGAGGGCCGGGCTCGAGCTCGGACCGAAAGCCCGGCCCATGCAGACCTCTAATTTGAACCTTATGCACTGCGCGTCACGTTATTGCGGGTATATAAAAGTTCCTTCGCCAATCGCTGAGCTCGACTTTTGTTTACTTTTCTATCAGCCAATGCTTTGCTTTCGTTTGCTTGTGCTTTGAGGTGTAGGCTACAGCTTGTGCCGGCATTACCTCAATTGATCCTCAGCCGACGCAGCATCCTAGCTGGCCAGCTAAAAAAAAAAAAAAAAACACCAACAAAAAACGGGGAAAAAAATACAAGAGTAGGCAAAGGATATGAAATATGAAACCAAACATTAAAAAACTCGTTGTACTGAAACAGGAAAAACCAAAGAAAAAGTATATTACAGGAAGCAGGAACCAAACAACTCAGTTTCTTACTGTTGATAATATAAAACTTTAAAACTGCCCACTGTGCAAAAACAGTCTGATGAAAAGCCGATAGAACATAGTGTTGGAGCTTAGTAGGTCCCAAAACTCGGACCATTCTAGAGTATTCGAAAAGTCGATATTCATTTCTTTAAGCAGGTAAGTTCTTTCGTCGGCCCGGGCGCGACAATTAAAAATGTAGTGCTTTTCTGTTCCGTAATCCGCTCCACAAAATGAGCACATGGGCAAGTCCCTAAGCTTGCATTTAAAAAGCCTGTATTCCGTAGGTAGGCTTTCGGTACGAAACCGAGCTAACAAAACGGTTCGTTCCTATTATGAATATTAGTATAGTGAAGCTTCCCTAGGTGATTGCAATTTTCTGCATATTTGCTATTATTCCACCATTGTTCGAATTTGTACTTGAGAGTTCAGTGGAGATGATTCTTAAGGTCTTCTTGAGCAATACCACTATACGTAGAGATAGCAAACGGTCCGAATTTGGCCAGCTGGTCGGCGCATTCATTGGCATGAATACCAACGTGTCCCGGAACCCACATTAAAATTAGTTTTTTAGCTCTCTGTGAAGCTTGCTGCAAGGTATGATAGAGATAGAGGATACAGGCAGGAGATTTCTGATTGGATGATTTGAGAGCTGCGAGAGCTGACTTGCTGTCGGTGATAATGATGTAGTTTTCATTTTTCACGAAAATTTGAACTGCGAGATTGATGGCTAAAACTTCAGCAGTAAAGACTGAATTTAAGTGCTGGATTATATGGGCTTTTTTTGTTGGGTAGCAATGTTAATGGCGACAATGGAGGTTTTGACCATGTCTTTAGAGGCGTCTGTTGCAATAATTTGATACTGCCCGTAATTTTCTGCGAGATATGCATAAAATAGTTGCTGAATAATGGTGGGAGGGAGATCCTTGGTTTGGAAAGGGAGGCTGTTTTCGATGATGTCCACATACTCTGAGATAATTCCGTTGGGCCAAAACTTTTGAATGAGCATGGAGTGGGAATACATCGAGCCATTAACAATCCAAGAGAAGTCAGCTGAATAGGAAGCAGGAGAAAGGAGATTATAACTTGCAGCCTTAGAGCAACGAATATAAAAACAGTCAGCTAAGTAGGTTCTTCTAAATGTCAGAGGAATTTGATTGGCTTCGCGATATAATTTGTAAATGGGGGTCCATTTTGGAAGACCGAGAGCAAATCTTAGAGCAGCGTTATATATAATGTCCAGAGTCTTCAGCACAGTTTTAGATGCTGCTTGATAAATCACACACGCATACTCAATGGTACCACGAATCATGGCGTTGACAATATGAACCAAATGCCAGGAAGATGCACCCCAGCGAGGGGATGCGATAGCTTTAAGAAAATTAAGGCGCTTAAGACATTTCCTTTACACCTGCTGGATTTGCAACCTGTAGGTCAAATTTTTCTCAAAAACAGCCCCTAAGATCTTCGTGGAATCTTGCCAAGGGATGGTAACGCCTTTGAGAGAGAGGAAAGAGTCCGAAGTATCGTTCTTACGTGATAGATTAATATCTGCGCACTTGTCTGGGCGGACTTTTAAATGCCAATAGTTACACCAAGTATTGATCCTGTGCAGGGTTTCATTGAGCTTACGGCAAACGTTTTCCATTGAAGTGTCAGAGTAGTAAAGTATTATGTCATCCGCATAGACAACCATCTTAACACCAGAATCAATACATTCTAAGAGATCTATCATGTAGATCATAAAAAGAATATGGGAAATGACACTGCCTTGGGGGACACCACGATTGGATTCTACAGAGTTGGAAACAACACCACGCCACTTCACTTTTAAGATCCTGTTATTAATCCAGTTGGTGATCCACAAGGCAACATTACCACCAATTCCAATGGTGACCATTTTGTAAATGAGGGCATCTCTCCAGATGGAATCATATGCTGATTGGATGTCCAGTTTAACAGCACACACATGATTATTTTGGCACCTAGCCTGTCGAATGTCTCTCTCCAGAACCCATAAGGCTTTACCACAGTCGCTGTTTGGAAGGAAGCCAAAGTGCCTCTCATTCAGAATCGGATTAGACATAATCAAGTCTAACATACGTTTGAGGATCATTCTCTCCATAATCTTGCACAGCACAGAAGTCAGGGCAATTGGACGATAGGAACCAACATTGAGTTTGGGTCTACCAACTTTCCAAATGGGCAAGATAATAGCAGATCTCCATCCTTCAGGGACATAACCACTTTCAAACATGCAGTTTATCATGTTAAGGAGATTCGCCCTACTTTGCTGGTTGAGAGCTTTAAGTCTGCTGACGGTGACCCCGTCTTCACCAGGAGTTGTATTTCTTGAAACACTAATAGCATTATTTAATTCCTCTAAGGAAAACGCCTTATTCCAGAGAATGCATGAGTTGCTGAGATCATAGGGAATCCCAGGAAGACTTTCCCGATTCCCGAAATTTTCAGCAAAGGCTTGAGCTTGCTCCCTGCGGTCTGCAATATTGACACCATTAAGGTTGATCGAGAACTGCGAGTCCGCCTCCGGGGCTCTCCTAGAGATTCCTTTGATAATTTTATAAATGCTGCCAGAATTGGCGGTAGGGCAAACGTTGCTCCAATAAGCTCGAGCTTGTTTTCTCATATAAATTTTAAGCTGAGCAGAAAAGTTTTTGTACTGCAGCCAATGGTCCCTACTCAGGTAGACTTTTGAGAGACGGAGAAACTTTCGTTTTTGACCCAGCAGCCAAGCGCACTGGGAATCCCACCAGGGGGGATTATCATTCAGTTTCAAATTAACAGGGAAAGAGTTCTTTTTTGTAGACGCCTGAAAGATCTGTGCAAACTCTACAACGGAAGGGTTGACTTCATTTGTAAGCCATTCATTCATATTCTTGTCAACGGCAGACCAATTAGTCCACGAACGCCTACAGTAAACAGAACTAGAGGGAAAATCAATGTGAATGTTAATCGGAAAATGATCCGAGTCAAAAGGATCGGGGTGCACCTCCAGATAAGTTCTGCGAAACATTTCAGGGCTGGAAATTGATAAGTCAATCAGCGACATGGACCCATTTGGACTAATGTGAGTGGGCTTACTAGAGTTTAAAAGACAAACATTACAGTTGAAAAGCCAATTTGCTATCACATCAGAACCAGGAGAATTGCAGGAGTTGTCCCAAGCCACATTCTTTTGATTGAAATCGCCTAAAATTAGGAAGGGGGGATGAAGATTTTGTACAAGATTTTGAAGCCAAGAATCTCTGAAGTTGCCATGGGCAGAATATAAGTTTATGATGGAAAGCCAACGATTAGAAAGCCAAACTCTAATACCAAAAGCTTCAACTCTGTCCGGATCGGAGAAGTCAGTATGAATCCGAGCTGAAGAGAGCTTGCTATTCACAGCGAACAACAAGCCCCCACCTCTGCCAGCACGATCAAGGCGATAGACAGTTTTCCCTGGGAGGATTAACTCCTGCGAGGGGAAAAGGAAAGTCTCCTGAATAACCATAATATCAGCATTGGCGAAACTAGGACTCTTAAGCCAAAAAATTTTTGACCGGATGCCCCTGGCATTCCACTGAACAAGACAAGTAGAAAAATCTGACGCACCTTGAGCCATAAAAAAGGAAAAAACGAAAAGAGGGGAAATCATAAGGAAAACAAAGGAGGGGCGAAACAAGGAAACCAAGGAGGGAATACTAAGTATCCCCCACCATACCTTCCTCGAGAAGATTGATAGCAGGATCCTGGTAAAATTCAGCATCAGAGGAGTCGTTGATAAAGGCAGAAGGGAGGAGTTCGTTAGCTGGCGACGAGGGTTTCCGACGCTTATTTTTAATGAGCTGAGGAGACTGTTGGGATTTGTTTGCAGTAGGTTTATCCATTTTACCTTGAATATTTTCAGTAGAGACGGTTGTCAAAGAGGAGGTTAAGCCCTGAATAGCTTGCAGAAAAGTTGTTGCTTGTTGCTGCATCGCTTGCACTATTAACTCTTGAGTCCGTTGAAAAAAAGAGTCTACGGTTTGAGTAAGCTCTTGTTTAGTAATAAATTTATCAAGTTTTTCGGGAGCAGAGGAAACAGCTGCTGCGTAATTTTTCGCACGGGAATGTTTGGCGAAACGTCTTCGAGCTTCTGTGATAGGTAAATGGCTATCTGTCTTGAGTTTTAAAAAGTCCATTTCTTTGGCTCTAGCAGAGCACTGGAGGTCAGAAGCTAAGTGGGCAGATTCGCAATTAATGCAAGAGAGAGTGTCACTGGTACAAGCATTAGCGGAGTGAGACCCACCGCATTTACGGCACACAGTTTCATATTTACATTTCACCGTGGCGTGGTCAAAGCGCCAGCAATTTAAACACTGCCGAGGCCTGTCGCAAAAAGGCCGTATTCTTTCCAGCATATAAAATATTTTTACTTCTCTTGGAAGACTGGTGCCAAAAATAGTTACAAGTACCGTTTCTGACAACTGAACTGACCCAGAGCGGTCTTTCCTCGTAAAGCGCCGCATCTCTTTAATTTTTAAATTATTCGAATTTTGAATTTCTTGGCCAAGCTCTTGGAGGGGAATACTAGAGTCAATGTTGTGGACAGTGAAACGGGAGGTAATGTATTCTTGCTGTACGTTAACCTGAACTGGGATGTTCATAAGTGAGTTTATCTCAGCAGCAGCGAGAGCACGTTTTTCATCAGACGTTTCTATAAGAAGTCTGCCTGTTCTGGTAAATTTTATATTCAATGGGGCGTTAACACCGAGTTTATTGTCTATCTCGGATTTAAGGACTTGAGGTTTATTGCGTGGTAAAACACCGGTAAGTGGGTCAAGAAACATACATACATTAGTAGCACCATTAGAAAAAGCATATTGGAGTTGGAACACTGGGCTAATTATTTCTTTAATGTATATGTTAGGGTCATTGGAGCTCGCATCACTGATTTTAATTTCAGACTGCATTTTGAAAAAGAGGGGGCAGAAAAAATACACCCTCTGCCGACTAGGCGAGGTAAACCAAGGGCACTTAACCTAGCAGTGCCCACTGAAAAAAGAAATACCAAAAAGAGAAAAAACAATAAAATAATATATAATTAGAAAAGCACTCACCCAACAACTACCAGGGGAAACGAAAAAAGGACAGAAAACTAAAATAAATCACTACCCTTACGTAGTCGAAAAGAGCCACGTCTACACCTAAATCCGCTGGAGCAGCTGAGCACAAGTGCAACCTACACCTCCGAGAACCAGAGAGCGAAAAAACCTATCAGCCAATACTAGTCGCTTAAATCGGTAAATACCCGCAGCCGTTGCCACTCGTGCATAAGGTCCATTGATTAGAGGATCTAATATAATAATACATCTTCACGAATAGAACAGGCGCATGTTTATAAACAAGCGACGTTATTCTGATCTTCTGCGCATGTAGGCAAAATATCTGCCTCTCTCCATGCGAAATGTTCGTATATTTTATACGAAATTTAGGCTGGGATTGCGGTGCCTCGATCCACTCTATCTTACGCACAAACTCTGTCTTAAGATGTAAACAAAACGCAAGTTGTATTGCAGTGCCTCACTATCTTACGACGACTTCAGAGATATCTCAAGTTGAATCGTAACTGGATACGCGCGCAATCACAACGTAGGTCGCTCGGCGTCTCCAATCGGCTAACTCGTTTCTCCCGCCGGGGACTTACGCTTGAGGCACAGCGATACAAAGTTAAGATCGTTCTTAAACACGCCCATTCTACGAAAGTTCGTAAGATTTAAGATCAGACTTAAGAACGAGGCACCGCAATCCCAGCCTTAATTTTAAAATAAACCCGCCAAAAATCGATTTTCCCCCTCTTTGCCCTTAAAAATCAAAAATTTCTAAATCTCAGATAATGTTTTATTTTTACACATGTCTAGTCTCTCCATGATCAATTTCATTACTGTGAAGTAATTCGAAGCCAAGCTATGCTTACAAACGTGTTTTTGACTATTGCCCCCTAGGGGGGTGGCGGAGGGGAATTTCGAAAAAGTTGATAGATATAACTTTAAGTTGGGTAAAGATTTAAATTCCTGCCAAGCAACGTTGAATTCCGCACAACCGTTCACACGTGATAACCGGACAAAAATAGCGTTACAGACATAAAGACACGATGACACACACACAGACAAAATTTTCTAAAGACAATTTTGGCTTTCATGCTGTGTGAAACATGAAAATATCGATATAGATTAATATAGATTTTACGCAAGACCTTTTCTTAAGCTATCCATTTTAATTCTTCGCCAAAGTGACAAAAAATAATAAAAGTCGCTAAGGGGTTCTACGCTAAAACTGTGCGCTTTTTACTTTGCAATTGATAAAATCAAGGGGAAAAAAACCTATGAGACATTCGATTAATTTAAATTAATATTTTAAAAATAAACAAATATGAATAAAACTTTAAAGCTATTAGGATATCAGTTTTATCAGATACTTTTGTTTATACAGGTATAATTTTTTATCATTTATGTGAAAAAAGTGTTTCTTTCTCTATATATTAAAAAACGTAACTGTCGCTGGTGTCAATTTTTTTTTGTCTGCGACAGCATCTTCTCGCGGAGGGCAAAGTGCTCTGCATCATGAGAGGTATCAGTGTATTCCGACTGCTTCAAGGAAGGCATTTCAGCTGCTTAGAAATTTCTATCATTTTAATTAACAAAGTTATTAACTAAAAACGTCGGGTTTATAAAGGTACTCTATTTGCCACCGGAGAAAAAGTTTCTCTTGTGATGTTTATTTCTGTGTTTCTGACGTCACTTTCCCCAGGGAAATTAAAATGTGATCAATGGTGTAAATAAGAAAAAATGAAAAATTAGCATCTTTGAGATGCTCGAAAGAAGAAAAAAAATATTTAGACTAACAAAACATGAAAATAACCGATATTTTAAAAATATTAAGTAAAAATTTAATAAAAATGAAATGAAAATTAGTTTATATTTTTATTTTATTTTATATTATTATTTTATATTATTAGTTTAGTTTACATTATTAGCTTTTATTTTAACGTTAGGCGAAAAAGATTTAGTAATGAATATAATAATTATGTTAAACAACGATTAGTATAGAATTAGAGGTTAAGCCCAGAAATTTTTAAAATGAAATTTACGAGACAACAACATAGATTAGTTTACATAAAGATTTAGTTTTTTTAAAACTCAAAACATATTTAAAATGATGGATCTTTACTATGACCAATTTAGTTATTTTTAAAATTTAGAAATGAAGAAGCTCGTACGTTTTTCGCCAAGGAATTCATTTACGCAACCGCAATAGCCATTTTAACTCTAGCCATGCCTTAAATATAGAGAAAAAGGTACGTATCAACACCACCGCAGCTACAGATTAAGTGCCGCCAATCTACACCTAAAACTTTTGCGACAAATCATAAAATAAAACACTTTATTTAAAATCAAAACACTTTCAAAATTAAAAACACTTTATTTTGTAAAGTATTCAATCGGATTTCGGTGGAAAATGGGCCGATATAGAGTTTAACATAGATTCAAAACACTCTATTTTCTTTCACCTGATGCTGTCGCCATATGAACTCTGATAAATAAAATTCCAAAAGATGTCTCGTTGTTGTGTGCGAACAACAAGATTGCTCTTTATTGGCGCATTAGCGCAATTTCTGCTGCAGTGGCGTAAGTAAGGTGGCTAATACGTAAGTAACTTCTGGGTGTAACTTCAGTATATCCCCACAGCTGAATTTGGCGATTTTTCTTTGGCGCCGTTTTGAACGATAACGACAACGTTCTGAACTGTTTGCGATATAATATAGCAGCCTATATGTTGTTTATTTTGGATTTATGATTTTATGTTTTATGATTTAGATTATGATTTTATCATTTATGATTTTTAGATTTAAGATTTAGCCATAATCGCCAACAAAAAATCGCCAAATTTTGTTGTGGGGATATACTGAAGTTCCAATAATAATAAAATTCGCAACCTATTTTTGTTTTTTAAGCATTGATGCAAAACTTTGCGGAAAACAGAATTTAATTTTATACAACAGGACTTTTTTTTTTTTGGTCTATTTTTCCATGTAATGGAATGAAGGGTTCTTACGTATTATCGCAACCAGGTTGGCGCGATTTGTAAGTTTGAGTAAGAAAGTTAAGTTATTAGTATTAATTAAGTTATTATTATTATTAGTTATTATTATTATTATTATTATTATTATAAGTATATTATTATTATTATTATTATTATTATTATTAAGTTATTATTATTATTAGTTAAGTTATTAGTATTAGTTAAAGTATTTCACGGCATTCAATCTAACCAGTAAGCAAAATAATTTCTTTACGAAAAACGACGTATAACACGTAGGGTTGCCGTAAGTAGGGTCGCCAAATTTGGCGATTTATGCGAATTTTGGCCTGGTTGCGTTAATACGTAAGTACCGAATGAAGTAACTGCATTGCTAAAATATTTTAGTTACACCTAATACAGGACCTCACTTCCAGATTTTAAATTTTCATTTATTTTGACGATGACTTAAATTACCTATCTCAGTTATGCATGTCAAGATTTTTGCGAGAAAAGTCTAAGCTACTTCGGTGCCAAATTTAAAATTTCGCCAAGAGGTTAAACTGTACCATCGTGCTTTAGCACAATTTTTTTTTTTTTAATTTTATTTTAAATATTTTTTTAACTTAATTCAAGAGAGAAAAAAGAGGGAACAACTATAGTATTTCTCCACAGCTGAATTTGGCGATTTATTTTTGGCGATTATGGCTAAATCATAAATCTAAAAATCATATAGCATAAATGATAAAATCATAAGCTAAATTATAAATCATAAATCCAAAATAAATAGCATGCAAGCTGCCATATTATATCGCAAATAGTTCAGAACGACATCGTTATCGTTCAAATCGGCGCAAAAAAAATCGCCAAATTCAGTTGTGGGGAAATACTATAGTTGTACCAAAAAGAGCATTTTTTATTTGGTCTAAATGTACAAAATATCTCCAGGTAAAATATTACCCGTATTATTAGAAAGAAAATGGTTAAAGTAGTTTTTCCTGTACCATCGATGTCTCTATAAATTAAATTAAATTAAATTAAATTATCCAATATCATTATATTTCATTCTCAACACGCATTTTTTATTTTCTAAATTCATTATTATATAATATACATGTAAAAAAATCAAGGTGTAATCAGTACATATCCAGAAGATGTAGCCAACAAATATTCAGAAGCCATCATTAACACAAGTTCAGGAGATATCGCCAAAAACTATTAAGATGTCATGATAAATATATACCAGTAGATATCGCCAAAAATAATAATTATTCAGAAAATATCGTCAACAAATATTCAGGAGCCATCATGAATATTTATTCAGAAAATATTGTCAACAAATATTCAAAATCCATCCAATTTATGAATGGTGATGGTCTATCTCGAATACTCCAAACCGGCAATTCGTTTTTACAATATAATAAAGGATGAATTTTTCACTTATCAGTAGGTTTCGAAAAATGTGATTTTTTTTTTTTTTTTCCGATTTAACTTAGCATTTAATATAGTTTAAAAAAATGGTAAAATCAGGTATTGACGGGCATCTTGGCAAATTCATGGTGACAATGCAAAATCGCTATCTGAAAGAAATTGTCCAGTCGTATTACTACTAATGAAATGTTTAAAATAATTGCAATAATCACATAAGATATTTATTTTCAATGGATCTGACTAAATCATATTCTAGGAAAAACGCACTTTAAAAAGTTGCATCTCTACTGTTGTAAGAACCATTTTAAACCTTGCTGTGCATTGGAAATAAATGCAGAGTGTTACATATCGCCCTAAATTAACTAAAAAAATTCAATAGTAAAAAATAAAGGCATTAGAAAAAATAAGTTCATAATTTCTTTAATCAAGCAATAATACCCGAAAAATTCATCGTCAAACAGTGACAAAAATTTAACAAGTGGATCGTATACTAAAGCTGTAACGTTAGATGTTAAGAATTTCTCTCTGTTCTAAACAGCTAGTGCTATCGTTGTTTATTTTGTGTGTCTAACTGTCTAAAATATGTTTTCTCTCAAAATAATGGCAAATTGTTATTAAGCTGTAGAACATTAAGACAGATTTTTCACATATTATTATAAACGATATATTAAATATTGTGTATTTCAGTGTGATACCAAATACGGTGGATTTCTATAATATTGTTCAATTTTTCTCTTGTGTTATGTATTATTACTATTCCAATTCAATGAAAGGCAAAGTTGCGAATGGTCGGGTAGAATCCAGCAGGAGTTAATGAGCGAAGCAAGTCGGGGTTAGGGAAAGCCTTCCTCAGGGGTGCAGAGCCCCCTAGTTACGTTAAAAATTAATTGAAATGAAAAATTGTAAGCTTTTTATGTCATTAGATGTACACGCATAAATAAAAAACGGTTGTATGTAGACTGTTTCAAATTGGCATATAGGTTTGTTATAACATCTAGTGTTGCATCTTCATTCTTGTTTTTTTTTTTTTTTTTTTTTTGTGACTTTTCGTTTTGTAGGTATTTACAAAAATTTTATTTATAATGACAAAAAATACAAAGGTTTTGTCCATTATACACTCTAAGACAAAAAAAAAAAAAAAAAAAAAAAAAGTCGCACCAAGACAGAGTTATCCTAATAGGACGAAGATTGGTAGATACGATCTACATGTAGAGAAAAACAAATGATTACATTAAAAAAAAAAATTGGATGATTTAATCAAGAGAAATAACCACACAATGTAAACAAGTCAATAGTGCATTGGTCCACTTCTGAGCCTTATGTAAGCATTTATTCGGCTTGGTATTAATTGATAGAGTTCGCAAATGTGCTACTGCGAAATATCATGCTAAATTCTGTCCAATTGGGGCTTTAGATTTGCAAAATCCCGAGCTGGTTGTAAATTTCTTTTCAGGATGGTTCAAACGCCCTTAGTGGGAAAGAGATCCGGTGACTTTACTGACCAAAAAAATGTTAGACAAGCAGGAAAACAAGCAGTAAAAACTATCTCTGTGTGTGGGTGAGCATTATCATGCAGAAATATACGATCAGGATTGTGATATGAAAGGTAACACAACGGCACGTAGAATGTCGCCGACGTACTGCTGTGCTGTAACAATGCCATGGATGACAACCAAAGGGGTCCTGCTATGAAATGAAATGACATTCCAAACCTTCACTCCTGGTTATCGGGCTGTATAGCTGGCGACAGTCAAGGTGGGATCCCCTTTTTTCGGGGCGTCTCCAGACGCGTCTTCGCTGGCCATATTGGAGTGGGACTCATCACTGAAGATAATTCTACTCCATTCAGTAACATTCCAGTTCGAACAATCCTGATATCACAGTAAACGTGTTTGTCGTTATACAGAGTTCAATAGCAGTCCGCACAAGGAGCTCCGTGAGCTCAACCTAATTTCTCTGAGCCGCCTGTTAATGGTCTTTGAAGTCACTGAAGTACCAGTTCCACGTAGGATTGATGATAATGATGAATTGGAGCTTTGAGTACAGCTCTGACGATTCATTGCTTCTCACGTTCTGTCCTCTCGGTAGGCCGACCGCTTCCTCCCTGACGTTGTGTTCAACCATGGTTCACCCATTCCTGTCAATATCATCTAATAATGACATCGTTCCTATCCAATAGTCAAACAATTCGAGGATTAGACCAACCGGCTTCTTTGAGCCCAACTACACACTTCTTTCAAATATAGACATATGCATATATTCTTTGCGCACCTGTATACGAAGCATAGTTACTGTATACCTGAGTAGCGAAATAAAATTTTCGAAGAATTTATGACCTGGAATAAAAAATTTTCATTTTTAATATTCTGCCAATTGCGCTGCAGCATCGCCTGCTTATTCGATAGTAACCAAACTTTAAAATTTTGCATTTTCCATGTAAACCTGTATGCATGGAAATTTGTGTCTAGTTTGCATTACTCCTTCTTGGTGGTTTTTTTTTTTTTTTTTGTCTCAGAGTGTATATGGCTTACCATCAGAGAGATTTCAAAAGAAGCTAATGATAGATCCCGTAATAATATTGTTATTAAAGATGCCGACATTTTTGCGTGCAGAAGTAATTCTAAAGACATAAGCTGGTTGTAATCGACGAATGTATTTTATCTAATGTATATTCAGCACGAAGATAGTGTACGTAATGATTTTGTTATGAAAGTTGTCGACATTTTTAAGCGTAGAAAGTAATTCTTAAAGACATAAGCAGGTTTTAGTCGACGAATGCATATTAACACGTTGAGTGCAACGCGAATTCTTAAGGAAATCCCATTCAGGCCACGCGTGCTGCTTAGAAGCGTGTTATGTTTACCGTGTTTCAATAAATTCCATTAAAATGCCTTAATGATATAATCCTATAATAATAATAAAAAAAAAAGTAAATTTTAAATAAATTGTCGGCAATTACTTGAAACTATGTAAATTTTTTAGTTTTATATCATATTCCACACTGTTAGCCACCGGTGGCTGACGTGGCCTAAACGGAAAGTTCAGTGCCAGCCGCCGATGGCTGACATGGCGCTGAACGTGTTAATGAGTATTCGGCTCGTAGATAGAGCCCGTAATGATAATGTTATGAAAACTGTCGATATTTTCGCAAGTAGATAGTCATTCTTAAAAACATAAACAGGTTCTAGTCGACGAATACACTTTATTTAATGAATATTCAGCTCGTAGATAGAGTCCGTAAGGATATTGTTGTGAAAGTTGTCGACATTTTTGCATGTAGGAAGACGACATTTGTGAATGCACTCTAATAAATATTCAGGAAAGAGTTGTAAAAATGTTTTTTTTTTTAGCCTAAAAATCAATAGTCAATGAATATTCTCGAAATAATCCAATGAAACAGTCATTCTTACTGCAAAAATCAAATAAACATTGTTAAATACACCGCAGAACAGAAATTTTTGCTAATTCAGGAACAACCGAAATTTTCAAAGTCTGAATGGAATTTGGATTCACCGAGAGTATTATCAGTGTTTTGCAGAATGAGGAATTTGCACGTTTTCTGATTGTGCTCTTATATAATAGAAAATGAAAAGATAAGAAAATAATTACATACATTTTCTTTATTTGAAATCTAATTACGATTTATAACAATTTCAACATCGCACTATTTACTCTATCTAGAAAACGCAGTATAAGGAAAGGGCATGTTTACAAACAAACGCTCCGTCAATCAATCTTTGCCACTCTTGAGTGGCAAAAGATCGACCTAGATTGGTGGAAATACCAGTGTTTTTCCACTTTACCCATAATTTGACTACAAGTGACGTCACGTGCCCTTTCCTTATAATATATCGTGACGTCAGTCTTTATGACAACAAACGGGAGTAACCTTTGTTTACATTCGATTTCGTGCTTTGCTTTGCTTCTTGAATCAGTGAAATAAGTTTCATATTTTATAATAGCGACGGATATTAGAAAATCGTATAAATATTGTGTTGTACCACTCTGCGCTAATACAACGGCTAATACTTCTCAAAAGCCATTCTTTAACGTTCCACAGGATCCTATTAAACGAAAACATTGGACAACCGTCATGAAAAGAAAACAGTTGAAAATAATGATAATGGTGATTGGTGATTGGGTTTTACGTCGCACTAATGCTGCGCAGATGGGCAATTGGCGACGGTCTGGGACACACCCCTAGACGTGGTCCGGAGACATACCATCACAATTTTGATCCTCCACGGAAGGGATGGCTCTCCCGCTTCGGTAACCCCCAGAGGTATAATTTTTGATGGGAACATGGAGGACATTGTGGCCACGACAGATTTTACGTGCACCAGCCACCATTAGTGTACACGACGGTCTTTGGCCGGCTCGAGTACCGAACCCGCAATCTTCCAATTACGAGGCCGGCGCTCTACCGACTGGGCTACCGCGGCCCTAATGATAATGGAAAATGGTGATAATGATATTGAAGGATTATAAGATGAAACAGAAATGCTCAGAAATCACATAAACGATTGATAATTACGAAAGTTAAAACGAATTGCTGCTTGCTGATTAGGCTAACAAAATGTAAACATTGAAGCATCATAAAGTGTGACGTCAGGCAGCGTTTTGAAGTTACGTGATTTTTGGTTCATTTTAAAGTTATTTTTTAAATTAATGAGAACTTTTCTTGCATTTTTAATAAACTTTTTGAAATTTATGGGCCTAAATCTACCAGAAAAATAAGATTTTGTTCAAATCCCCCATGTGTGCAAATTCCTCATTTTCGAGGTTGCTCTGCGCTAGAAACCAATGAATCATTACAAAAAATTCCAGATCTCGACTTCTACTGAAGTTAGAGTTTCCTGACTTTGGGAATCCTGAACTATCATTTTTCGCCATATTTGAACGCTTAATACGACGCTAAGTGCAAAACACAGTCAAAAACTACTTTGATTAAAATAAAGAATTAAGCTTTCGTAAGCTATAAAAGTTGGAAAAAATGCTTTTCCCAGTGAATTACATAAATTCAGAAATAGCAAAGTGACGTTAGCTTTTGTTAAAATACTTCTTAATGCTCCTGTAACAGATTTAATTTTTTCTCCCTCTAATGTTGACTTTGGCAACTTTGAAATGCAATTATTAAATTTAAAAAGAATTGTGGAGCTCGAAATTTGAACATCTTTGTACTGATATAGACATGTTGGAAAGAAAGAAATGTGAGTATAGTTCGCAGCGCAAGTGGTCTGCTTTGAAAGGCCTGGAGAAGGAAGACATGCTGAGTTTCAATATCTGGAATAGTATTCCTGACTCAAGTATCTAAGAAAACTAGCATTTGCTATTCTTTTTTTTTTTTTTTTTTTTTTTTTAGGTCTATATATTCATTCAAAAAATTATTTTTAAGCATGAACCTTATCAAGAATAAATTGAGATATCGTCTTATTGATGAGAACCTGGAATGTGCATAAAGTTAAATATGCAAGTCGGACTTACCCAAACTTTCCAGGGAGACGAAATACATTAGTATTTATCAGTAAATGGCATAATTTAATTTTATGAATACTTTACAATTTAATTTAAATATTAATTAAAATCTTTATTAAGCATGATATTAAGTATTAATTTCGTAACTATAGTTTAACTTAAACGTAAAACTTGAAAAAGTGTTTTAGGCTAAGTTTAGTGAGCGTAGTGAAGTGAAAAAAAATGCAGTGTCGAGAATTGAGAAAGGTGAATACAAGAAGAAGGTATGTATACAAATGTAAAAAATACACATATATATTATATATGTATAAAGTTATAAATGCATGTGTACCTAATGAGTGTGAGTGAGAGAAATAGAATGTTTTGACCTTAGCGAAGGTACCTCAATCAGATTGAGGACGTTTCTAGCAAAGGTTGGCATAGGAATATCCTAATTATGGTGATAACAATGTATTAACAAAAAATATAAATCAATTAAAAAAATTTTGGCTCTTAAAAGAAATTTTAATCGTTGTACTGTTGACATTTGGCTCTACTAAACAATACGTTTGCCACCCACTGTGCTATAGGATGTAAAAACAATAAACAAAAATGTGTATTTATAATGAAGCTAGGGTACAATCTGCAAATTAATTCGTGCAACTAAATTAAAAAGTTCTGCAGAAATGCCAATATTTTAATTCGTTCCAGAGCATTGCAAATATCTGCTGTTTTTACATACCGTTCTATTTGAAGTGAAATTTTCTCCAATATGTAATTACGATTAAATAAGGAGAAATATTTATAAGATAAAAAACTTTTTATAAACCATGTTATTAAATTTTCTCTTGAATCATAGATATAGAACTAACTACATTCGCACTTTATCAATGCGTATTGTTACGAAATTGTAAATAAGTGTATTTATTTTTGTATAAATTCTTTCAAAGAGGCTTAGTAAGTTGATAAAATGTCAATTTTCTGCATTTCCAGCTCTTTTCGCGTTAAAATAGCTTATTTTTCCCTTTAAAAAGCTCCAATAGGCAGGTAATGGATTTGACGTCAAATTTGGCGATTTTTTGCCTTGGCGAAATTTTTGGCGACTTTTGGCGAGAAAATCCTTATGGATATTCCAAAGATGGACGTTCTAATGTGATTGGTTAAAGAGTTACGGAAAATTTGAATAAAAAAAAAAGTTGGTTTTATAAATGAAATATTAATCCTTTCAGAACAACATATATTTGCATCATGAACTACACTAGCACTTTACCAATGTGTAGAAAGACTTTAAAGTGATAATGACGACAATTTTTGCATGATGCATAATTTAACTCTTTACAATTTTTTTAACGCTCACGTTTAATTAAATGTATTTATTTTTTATGTCGAGAGAAAATGAACTCGTAAATTCTTTTTAGTAACAATTAAATTATAGCTAATATTTTAATGACTATTTTACCATGTTTTTATAAACTTCTATTCTTGTTTGTTTGTGTGTTTGTTTGTCCGGTACAAATTTTGCAACCTATTTTTAACTAACTTCCCTACTAGCTAGACATTTAAAACTTTCACAGTAGCTCAGAACCCGGTGACAACACAATACTTCGAAGTCAGATTTTCGAATTTTCGAATAGTTTTCTTTTAATTAATTAAAATATGAAAATGATAAGCTCCTAATAGCAATAAAAATAGTCATTAAAAAAATATTAGCTATAATTTAATTGTTGCCAAAAAAAAAAAAAAAAAAAAAAAAAAAAAAAAAAAAACACGAGTTCATTTTCTTTCGACATAAAAATAAATACATTTAATTTAACGTGAGCGTTAAAAAATTGTAAAAAGTTAAATTATGCATCTGGCAAAAATTGACGTTATTATCATTTTAAAGATTTTCTACACATTGATAAAGTGCTAAAGTAGTTCATGATACAAATGTACAGTCGGTAACAAAAATGTCCGAACACTAGCGAAAATTCCTATGTAAAAAAGGTACACTTCGTACGGTTTTGTTAAATAAATTCTTATCGAATCATGTTCTTACACTGACTAAGAACAGGATTCGGGAGTAGGTTAGTTGCACCGGGAGAATACCTAAACGGGCGAGTTGCACCGCTTACTCTCTGAACCAAGGGGTGAGTTGCACCGTTTACCACCTCGAACCAAGGGGTGAGTTGCACCGCTTATCCATTTCTACAAAGGGGCGAGTTACACCCTCCAAAATATTATTACATAATTTTTTTTATACATAATCGCATAATTTTCCCTTCACACTTTTCACAGGTTTAGGACTGTCATGGGCTAAAAACCCATGGCGTGTTTAAAAAATTTGGCGAATAATTTTTCTTTGTCTCATAGTGGAAATAAGTTTACCTTGTCTAATAGCCGAGTATATGCCCATTGTATTTGAGAAAGATGATCATCTGTCGTCTTTTTTTATGCATAGGTTTTAATTTGTTTCCTTTTTATCTTTCTTTGAACTGTAGTAGGAAATAGCCTTAAAAAATTCAAATCTTGTAAATTCTTTACTCGTATATTTCTGCTTCATTTTTTCCATGTTTTCCATTCTCTTTTTCAGAAATTTATTTGGTTGTTTTGTGATATTTACGCTATTTTTCAAAGCATTTACATCAATTGCTTAATTACTGCAATGAAAGCATAAATATTTGGACTAGGTGCACTGAAATTGGCATTGAATTTTGCGTGAAACGATTCACAAGCGTTAGTTGTTCTCTCTCCGCCAATTGTATCCGAAGCCCAGCCGAAGGAAGGAACCTTTTCCCTAATGACTAGAAACCTTTTCCCCTAATGACTTATCAGTAAATCGTCACAATTCGCCCGTCGTTTGATTGACAAGTAAAGAGAGGGGGTGCAATTGATCCTCGTCCGAAAAATCCCAAGCGGTGCAACTCGCCCGCGATTAGAAGAACAAAGGAAGGAGGTCGGGTGCAATTCGCCCGTCATTTGATTGACAGGTTAAGAGAGGGGTGCAATTGACCCTCGTCCCAGGATTCGACAAGGATTTATTTAACAAAACCGTATGAAGTATACCTTTTTTACATAGGAATTTTTGCTAGTGTTCGGACACTTTTGTTACCGACTGTATGTTGTTCGGAAAGGATTACTATTTTATTTTTAAAACCAACTTTTTTTAAAATTCAAATCTCCCGTAACTCTTTAACCAATCACATTAGCACGTTCATCTTTGGAATATCGATAATAAGGATTTTCTCGCCAAAAGTCGCCAAATTTGGTGCCAAATCCATTACCTGCCTATTGGAGTTTTTTAATGCGTTTTAAAGGGAAGATTAAGCTATTTTAACGCAAAAAGAGCTGGAAATGCAGAAAGTTGACATTTTATCAACTTACTAAAGCCTCTTTGAAAGAATTTATACAAAAGTAAATACAATTATTTACAATTTCGTAACGATACGCATTGATAAAGTGCTAATGTAGTTAGTTCTATAGCTATGATTCAACAGAAAATTTAAAAACATGGTTTATAAAAAGTTTTTTATCTTATAATTATTTATTGCTATTAAGAGCTTATTATTTCCTATTTTAATTAATTAAAAGAAAACTATTCGAAAATTCGAAAATCTGACTTCGAAGTATTGTGTTGTCACCGGGTTCTGAGCTACTGTGAAAGTTTCAAATGTCTAGCTAGTAGGGGAGTTAGTTAAAAATAAATTGCAAGATTTGTACCGGACAAACACACAAACAAACAAGAATAGAAGTTAATAAAAACATGGTAAAATACTCTTGAAGAGACGTGGTGTGAAAAGAAGGTGAGTGCTGACGATGCTCCGAAATAAATTAAAATTTTGGCATGTATAGTAGCGTACTAAACTATATAAAAATAAGAGAACTGTAACATAATTCTTTATAATATTTACATTTTTTTCTTTTAAAAAAGCAAAATTTTTATTTTTGTTTTTTGTAAAAAATAAATAATAAACAAATAAATAAATAAAATAAAAATAAAAAACCTTTCTCTTCATCCCGTCCTTTTCTTGCCCTCGCAGTATTTTTACTTTTTCTTACTCATAAGGTAGAGAAAGTATTGTTTTCGAGTCAAATTTTCGAAAGTGAGTTTTGTTATATTTACACGTTTTGAGGTCCCCTGAATCCAAAAATAATGTATTTAGCGTTTGGTCTGTGTGTGTCTGTCTGTGTGTCTGTCCGTTATCAGCATATCTCAAAAACAAATTATAGCAGAAAGTTCAAACTTGGTATTCTAAATGTGTATCATATAGGGATGCTACATTAAGCTTTTCGTTAAGATCAAGCAAATGGTTCGTGTACAGGGACACCCAAGAGAATTCAAATACATTGCGTCTATCGGGGAAATTGCAGTAAGTAGAGTTTAACATCTATAGACTACATTAAACCAAATGAAACGAATGCATATTTTTTATATGCGTAAAAACATGTTTTCTTTAACCACATTTCTTGCGACCATGGAAGCCTCTGCGCAAGTGCGGATGGAACGAGTCCAGTGTTAAAATAGGGGTGACTGAAAGAAAACAAGCGATAAGGGAACACCGAATAACTGGATGTTTGCCAAACAACTATCTCTCGGCCAATTTTGCATCCCTCCAAACTTTTGGACTCGGCCTCACTGCTAGTCGTAGGAAACGTGGTCGCACTATACATAACTTTCAAAAGATATACAGCGCTGCCAATATTTAAGCCAAAACATTCTTTTTTATTTGTTAGTGGAAGTGCTTTACCATAATATACTATATCATATAATATTTTACCATGTCCAGGAAAGCTGCTCAGGAATTGAAATTAATTTCTCAAAGCCATATGGTAAATAATGTATTTTTTTAAGCTAAATATTCATCGATTGGTTTCTTGTATATTTACACGTTTTGAGGCTTCCCGAATACCGAAGTCAAATTTTATAGTTTGATCTTCGCCTGTGTCTGTTAGAGTAAATTAAAAACAAATAATTTCAGGCGATTTAAATGATGTATTTTGAAGTGAATACGTTTGTTACTAGAAAAGTTTGTTCAAGATTCATAAGTTTCAAGGAATGATGCATGTGAAAGTTGTCTAAATAATTTTAAATGAACTTTTGAACTAAATAGCAGATTTGAATTCTCTATAAATGTAGTTCTAATAATGAAACGGGGGGTTGAGTAAGGCGGTATCCCCCCCCCAATAGAAATATTTGTCAAATAAACTGTTCCGAAGCCTAAGTTGAATTGTTTTAACATAGGTTTACATAACAACACTCGTAATCTTAACCCATAATCTCCAATCCGTACTTATAGTATTAAATTTCAGGGTAAGAGAAAGTCGTGTGAGGGACACACCAGATTATTTTTTATGTTTAACAGAACATACTTAAGAGAATTAGGGATAGATTTTAAAATTTATTAATTAGTTCTTGGGAAAAAAAAAAAAAATAAAAAGTGCATGTCCATTTAAAAATTTTGAAAAAAAAAAAAAAAAAAGACGAAAAAGAAGAAAATGAAGAAAAAGAAAAGAAAAAAAAAAGTGATTATTGTTGTATATGTTTATTTATTTTATTATTTTTAACACTTTCCAACAAGGTTGAAAAGTGTTTATGACTTCGGTTTGTCTGTCTGTCTGTCTGTCCGTCCGTCTGTCTGTCTGTCCGTCTCTCTGTCTGTCTGTCCGTCCGCGCTCTAACTCCCGTAAATATTTATGGAATTTCTTGAAACTGATATATGTTATTCAAGTTCCCAATCGGACGGTCCCTATTGAAAATGGAGTTTATACCTCTACTGGTTTGTGTACAGGGACACCCGAAAGTATTTCAAAGCATTGTGTTCTATGAGAGGTATTTCTACAAACCATATTTTCATACCTTTACTGTAGACTTACCTTAATGAAATTGAAATATGTTATTCCAGTTCACTATCGGACGGTCCCTATTGAAAATGGAGTTTATACCTCTACTGGTTTGTGTACAGGGACACCCGAAAGTATTTCAAAGCATTGTGTTCTATGAGAGGTATTTCTACAAATCATATTTTAATACCTTCACTGTAGACATATCTTAATGAAATTGAAATACGTTATTGATGTTCACTATTGGATGTTTCCTGTATAAAATGGAGGGAATATCACCATCGGGTTATACACAGGGACACTCAAAAGTTTTCCAAAGCATTGCGTACTATGAGAGATATTTCTATAAATCAAATTTTAATAACTTTAGTTTCCACGAAATTTTAGGGAATTGAAATATGTTATTTTTCTGCACAAAAGAATGCTTTACATAGAATATAGCATGATAAGCATTATATTTACAGGGTGGCACAAAAATATCCAGATAAATTAAGAGCTATTAATAAAAAATTGCTAGATGTGTACTTTCGTTTACGTTAAGCGTTTTTAACACTATCTAACATTTTTAACACTTTCCAACAAGGTTGAAAAGTATTTATGACTTCTTTTTGTCTGTCTGTCTGTCTGTCTGTCCGTCTGTCTCTCCGCGCTCTAACTCCCGTAAATATTTATGGAATTTCTTGAAACTGATATATGTTATTCAAGTTCAGTATCGGACGGTCCCTACTGAAAATGGAGTTTATACCTCTACTAGTTTGTGTACAGGGACACCCGAAAGTATTTCAAAGCATTGTGTTCTATGAGAGGTATTTCTATAAACCATATTTTCATACCTTTACTGTAGACATATCTGAATGAAATTGAAATATGTTATTCAAGTTCACTATTGGATGTTTCCTGTATAAAATGGAGGAATTACCACCATCGGTTTATGTACAGGGATACTCAAAAGTATTCCAAAGCATTGCGTTCTATGAGAGATATTTCTATAAATCAAATTTTAATAACTTTACTTTCCACGAAGTTTTTGAAAATTGAAATATGTTATTTATATGCACAAAAGAATGCTTTGCACCGAATATAGCATGATTAGCATTAGATTTACAGGGTGGCACAAAAACATCCAGTTACATTAAGAGCTATTAATAAACAATTGCTAGAATTGTACTTTCGTTTTCGTTAAGCACTTTCTAACATTTTTTAAGTGTGAATGTGATTTCAGTTTTCTGCATCTGCCTGTCCGTCTGTCTGTCTGCCTGTCTGTCTGTCCGAGCTCTAACTCCCGTAAATATTTATGGAATTTCTTGAAACTGATATATGTTATTGAAGTTTACGATCGGATGTTCCCTATTGAAAATGGAGTTTGTACCTCTACTGGTTTGTGTACAGGTACACCCGAAAGTATTTCAAAACATTATGTTCTATGAGAGGTATTTCGATAAACCATATTTTCTTACTTTTACTGTAGACATATCTCAATTAAATTCAATATGTTATTCAGATTCCCTATTGGATATTTCCTGTATAAAATGGAGCAAATACCACTACTGATTAATGTACAGGGACACTTAATAGTATTCCAAAGCATTACGTTCTATGCGAGATATTTCTATAAAATAACTTTACTTTCCACGAAGTTTTAGGAAATTAAAATATGTTATTTATATGCACAAAAGAATGCTTTGCATAGAATATAGCATGGTTATCATTAGATTTACAGGGTGACACAAAAATATTCAGTTATATTAAGAGCTATTAATAAAAAATTGCTAGAATTGTACTTTCGTTTACTTTATGCGTTTTTGAAACTTTTTATCATTTTTTTAGTGTGAATATAATTTCAATCTCTGTATCTGTCTGACTGTTCTTCTGTCCGTCTGTCTGTGTCTGTCCGTCTGTCTGTTTTACTGCGCTCTAATTCCCGTAAATATTTATGGAATTTCTTTAAACCGATATATTTTATTCAAGTTGACTATCGGATGTTTTCTATTGAAAATGGAGTGAATACCTCTTCTGGTTTGTGTACAGGGACACCCAAAAATATTCGAAAGCATTGTGTTCTATGGGAGGAGTTTCTATAAACCATATTTTAATACCTTTAATGTATAGAAACTTCAATGAAATTTTAATATATTATACAATTCCCTATCGGATGTTTCCTATGTAAAATAGAGCCCATTTCTTACTGGTTTGTGTACAGGGGCACTTGAAATTATTCCATAGCATTGTGTTGCATGAGAGTTATTTTTATAAACCAAATTTTGATAATTTTTTTCTCCGCAATTGAAATATATTATTCGTATGCACAAAAGAGTACCTTCTCTGTAATATAGTATGGTTAGCATTAGATTTATAGGGCCACACAAAAATAATCAGTTACATTAAGAGCTGCTATAAATAAAAATTTGCTGGAATTGCACTTTTGTTTACCTGAGCGTTTTAAAACTTTCTTATAATTTTAGTGGGAATATGATTTCAATTTGTGCTTCTGTCTGTCCGATTGTCTACCTTTCTATCTGTTTGTCTCCGGCTCCTATCATCCGTGAATACTTTGAGAATTTTTAAAAAATTATACACTCAAGTTCCTTATTTAATGTTCTCTATTTAAAATGCCATTAATAGGTCCTGTACAACTAGTTTGTTTACAGGGACAACAAGAACAACAATAAAAAAAAAAAAAAAAAAAAAAAAAAACAATGTATTACGTTTTAGGACAGAATTTTTTAAAAGTTATATTTAAAAATATTTCTACTCTAAAAATCATAGAAACATTGACATGCATTATTAATATTCCAAAATATTGTTTTTTATAGAACATGATATGATTAACTTTCAGATTTACAGGGCTACACTAAAGTATTCAGAGGGATTAAAAGCTGTAATTATAATCTAACGGCTGCGTTTTCTTTTGCGTTAAGCCTTTTTAACACTTCCCAAAATGCCTAAGAGTAATTTTAAAATCAATTAGTCTATCTGCATGTGTTTCAGTCGTTCTGTCTGTTGTGTGATAAAGTAGGCAAAGAATATTAAAAGTTATTCGATACAATTGCGTACAGTTGGAATGTGTTACTAATCAATGCGTACTGCATGATTTTTCTTTCTTGTTTTAAATATATTGCAAAATCCACCCCTAAATTTTTTAAATTGGGTTCTATTAAATATCCATATATATACAGTTGTGGACATAATTATAAGACACCTACCTAATTTGACAAATAGAGAAAGAAAAGATTCAGAACTTAAAAATGTTTTGTCAAATACATCAAAAACATAAATTTATTCTGTTATCATATATAATTATTTTATAATAATGATATTTTCATACAATTTAATAAAAAAACTTAGAAACATAATGGACAAAATTATAAGACACCAACCGTTTTTACCAAATACAGCGGTCAACGTAATTAGCAGACTCTAATGGTCTAAAAGAAAATCCTCTAACATGGTTATTCAATATTTGGTGGAGCCGCCATTGTTTTTTATAACATGAAAGATGCTATTCGGCATCGAATCTATCAATTCTAACAAAATATCGCAAGGCAGTTCTTCCCAAGCATATTTTATAGCATTCTTTAGGTCTTCGACACATACAATAAACTGCCTCCCATTTCGGTAAACCGTACGAGCTAAGATCCCCTACAAGTTTTCGATGGGATTTAAGTCTGGGGAGCAAGAAGGCCACGGGAGAACATTGATACTTTGTACTGAAAGCCACTTTTTTGTTTCGTGTGATGCATGAATCGGCGCGTTATCGTGCTGGAAAGTGTAGTTTTCGCCACAAAGAAGTTCACCGTATTAGGTTCACTAGTTTATCTTTAAGAAGATTCTTATACTTTTCAGAATTCATTCTTGAATGCACAAAAACAATATCCGTTTTCCCTTGAGCCGAAAAACCAGCCCAAACCATTACTGAGCCTCCACCCATTTGGCGGCTCATTAGTACACGAGGAGACTTCCTTAAATTATGCCAATAATATTGAAACAGGTCAGGACCATCCAGGTTAAACTGTTTTTCATCAGAAAATAACACAGAGTACCATTTGGAGGACCAGGCCATAGTTTGTTTAGCGAAGTTTAAACGCTCCATTTTGTTCCGGCTTAGAAGCGGTGGTTTTTTTCTTCAATTTTTTATATTTCACATAGGAAGCATTATGCAACACCCTGCGAATGGTTCTCCTTGAACAATTCAGTTTCAAAGCATTTTTAATGCATGTAGTGGCCATCTTATTCTGTGTAGCGAGCGAAAGCACATGGCGTCTGTCTCTCGAGGACAAGCAAGGAGTACGTCCAGATCTTTTAATCACCAATCCATTAATTCCTCTTTTCAAAACATTTCTAATTGCACATCTAGAGCGTTTAATAACTTTTGAAATATTATTAATTGAAGCACCAGTTCCATTTAATCTCGAAATTTCGCGAATTTCACTTTCTTTTAATTCTGTACCTCGTGGCATGTTTGTAAATGTGTGAAGTCGGTTATCGTCTGCTTTAGTTAACTGCTGACGTCATAACAGCGTGCAGAATATTTGCATATTGCACATTATTTTCGAAAAAAAGCAGGTGTTTTAATTAAAATGTTAGGGTGTCTTATAATTTTGTCCGTAGTATTTTTAGTTTTTTTTTTATTAAACTCTATAAAAATATCATTTCTGTAAAACAATTACGGGAGGCATACTATTGTAACAATCGCAGCTATCGTAGATCACAAGTCGGATCGTACACTCCGCAGCAAAAGTATCCGAGCACTAGCAATAATCCCCGTCTTAAAAAGGTACACTTAATACTGCTTTGTTAAATAAATCCTTGTCGAATCATGTTCTTAGACAGTACACTCCGCAGTAAAAGTATCCGAGCACTAGCAATAATCCCCGTCTTAAAAAGGTACACTTAATACTGCTTTGTTAAATAAATCCTTGTCGAATCATGTTCTTAGACAGACTAAGAACATGACTCAAGAAGGATTTATTTAACAAAGCAGTATTAAGTGTACCTTTTTAAGACGGGGATTATTGCTAGTGCTCGGATACTTTTGCTGCGGAGTGTACGATCCGACTTGTGATCTACTATAGCTGCGATTGTTACAATAGTATGCCTCCCTAAGTGTGATAACAGAATAAATTTATGTTTTTGACGTATTTGATAAAACATTTTTAAGTTCTGAAACTTTTCTTTCACTATTTGTCAAATTAGATAGGTGTCTTATAATTATGTCCACCACTGTATATATCTTTATATATATATATAAGGCAATGTCTGTGTGTGTGTGTCTACGGACAGTGTAACCAAAGAAATAGCTCGGACAGTCACGTGATTCGACACGAAGGTGCTCCCCAAGGGGTCCTGTGCACCTCGAAGCCCGATTTTCGAATTTTTTTTTATTAGTTTTCTTTTAATTAATTAAAGCAAGAAAATAGTAACCTCCTAATAGCTTTAAAATTAGCCATTTAAATATTAGCTATAATTTAATTGTTGTAAAACAAATTACGAGTTCATTTTATTTCGACTTATAAAAAAAATACATTTAATTAAACGTGAACAATAAAAAAAATATAAAAAGTTCAATTAGGCATCTCACAAAAATTGACGTCATTGTAACTTTAAAAATTTTATACACGTTGATAAAGTGCTAATGTAGTTCATGATGCTAATATATGTTGTTCTAAAAGGATTAATATTTTATTTTTAAAACCAACTTTTAAAAAAAATTATTTTTACTGTCTAGTTGTTGTTCAAAGAAAATTGCTCATGATGTCACATTCGACTGCATAACGTTTCTTTACTACTTTAAGCGCTATGGATCATAAATTTATTTTATCAGTTTTATTAGGGTTACATACAAACGGAACGCTTGAAATTTCGATGACGTAAATTTTGCAAGTTTTTTGTAAATACAGTCGGCAGCAAAAGTATCCGAACACTAGCAAAAAAAGTAAAAAAAGTACACTTAATGCAGTTTTGTTAAATAAATCGAATCCTGTAATCGAATAATCGAATCCTGTTTTTATTCAGTCTAAGAACATGATTCGACAAGGACTTATTTAACAAAACAGTGTTAAGTGTGCTTTTTTCATATAGGAATTTTTGCTAGTGCTCGGATACTTTTGCTACCGACTGCAGTCATACATTTGGAACGCTTGCAAACGGCTTTGCAACTGGAAGTGTTTCATTTGTATGTACCCCTATAAATAAATTATTAAATAATAATAATAATAATAATAAAAGTATTAAAACAGAAATAATAATCACATAAATGATCTATTTTTATCTGAGTAGATAATTTTATGGAAACAATGCAGTTTAAAAAATAGAATTTTTTTTCCAACAAAAACTATTTTAAACCTAAAAACATTAAAAATAAAATGTGTTTTTAGGAATAATATTGTTGCTTGTTGCTCTTATCTTGACCGGATTAGCTTCAGATCAAGATTTCTTAAAATCATTAGGGAAGCGATAAGGACGCCAAGCGGGAATACTGTCCTCTTCGGAGGCAAAAAAATGGCGGTGATGCGCCGGCCTATTATTTTATTTAGGGGCTCTAATTATACGCGATAGAACCTGAGATATTGCTTTCCCTTAAATTGCGGTTATCGCTGTATTCACATTTTGCAAAATTTTTCCAATCTTAAAGAATATAAGAAAAAATTAATTAATTAGTACCCCTCCCCCCCCCCAAAAAAAAAATAAATATATATATATATATATATATATATTCCATAGTATGCGCAAGAATGTGTTTAAGTTACAAGCGTTTTGTAGCTTTCAAAATACAGGGTGATCCAAAGTATTTGTGCTTTTTTTTCAATTTGAGGTTGGTCTCCTCATTGCATTCTGCACGAAATCAATAGGGAAAAATGTAAGTTTTTAAATGTTCTTTGCATGTCTGAAGTTTGAGACCATTTCGTCCAGAATTTTTTAGAAAATGGAAAAAAAAAAAAAAAAAAAAGAAAATCCGATAATTAGATTACCCGCTATATGTTCCGTCGTAAAGATAACATTCTATCACAGGCCTGTCCAACACAAAACTCTTGGCGGCCTGCCCTGGGAATCCATTTTATTCAGGCGAGCCGCATTTTATGCGTATATCTACATATGTATTTGTTTAGGGGTTTGGAGGATTAAGAAATGTTAAGATTTGAAAAATATTTTATTAATATTAAATTTACTCATAAATTAACAAAAGAACTGTCAAAAATATATAATTTTACGTTAATATTTATCATAAAAAGAATCGATAATCAAATAATATTTTATCAGCAATAATCAGTGCAATGTTTGTTTCTCTGGGTACCATAACCGATATTTTTACTTGAATTTATTAATTTTAAATGAGTAAACTTTCCCGTTGTTTAAATGGATTATTATTTTAGCACCTGTCTACAAATTTTCTAGTAATTTTTTTCCCCTAAAAAAAATATAAAAAAATAATAATTAAAAATTTTAAACTCAACCTTCCTCGCTTTCATGAAGTTTTCGGACAGTATTAGTGTTTTATAGCATAAAATTGTTGCTTGTGCCTGGGGGGACTCATGTCAAAGTTGTGCCTTGGGGGGGACTCATGTCAAAGTTGTGCCTTGGGGGGAATTCATTATCAAAGTTGTGCCTTGGGGGGACTCATGTCAAAGTTGTGCCTTGGGGGGGACTCATGTCAAAGTTGTACCTTGGGGGGGACTCATGTCAAAGTTGGGCCTTGGGGGGACTCATGTCAAAGTTGTGCCTGGGGGGGGACTCATGTCAAAGTTGGGCCTTGGGGGGACTCATGTCAAAGTTGTGCCTGGGGGGGGACTCATGTCAAAGTTGGGCCTTGGGGGGAACTCATGTCAAAGTTGTGCCTTGGGGGGACTCATGTCAAAGTTGTGCTTTGGGGGGACTCATGTCAAAGTTGTGCCTTGGGGGGGACTCATGTCATAGTTGTGCCTTGGGGGGGGACTCATGTCAAAGTTGTGCCTGGGGGGACTCATGTCAAAGTTGTGCCTTAGGGGAGGACTCATGTCAAAGTTGTGTTTTGGGGGGGACATGTCAAAGTTGTGCCTTGGGGGGGACTCATGTCAAAGTTGGGCCTGGGGGACTCATGTCAAAGTTGTGCCTTGGGGGGGACTCATGTCAAAGTTGTGCCTTGGGGGGGACTCATGTCATAGTTGTGCCTTGGGGGGGGACTCATGTCAATGTCATTTTGAAAAGATTTTGATGAAATTCTGGCAAAAGCAGAATTTAGTTAAGGACGGAGGACTATTAGTTTTTTACTTCCTTATACAAAGTATAAGGAATCCCGATTTTCGAAATGGATTTTGCATTTCACATTGCTTGAAAACGAATGATCGCTGAATGTTGCCAACTTATACGTGTGACTGTCATGATGTCTAGTTGTACACCTGCAAGTGTCGTCTTAACACGAGCTCTCGTTTTAGAGATATAAGGGAATTTACACGATTTTTCGTGACGTCTGTATGTATGTGTGTCTCTGTGTGTGTGTGTGTGTATGTCGCATAATTCAAAAACGGTTGGACGTAGAAAGTTGCGAATTGGTATCTAGTTGTGCACCTTCCTTTTTGGACTTTGTATGATTTTCCGTTTTGGAGATATTTAGGAAAATTAGGTTCATTATGGCCAGAATGTATCAAAAAACGGTAATAACTCAAAAACGGTTTGGACAAATCTTGCAATTTATCGAAATCTAAAATTTATCGAAAATATAATTGAATAATTTGAAAGCGATGTTATAATTGGGAAGAAAAAAAAACTAATAGTCCTCCGTCCTAAACTAAATTCTGCTTTTGACAGAATTTACACAAAGTCTTTTAAAAATGACATTGACATGAGTCCCCCCAAGGCACAACTATGACATGAGTCCCCCCCCCCCAAGGCACAACTTTGACATGAGTCCCCCCCCAGGCCCAACTTTGACATGAGTTCCCCCAAGGCACAACTTTGACATGAGTCCCCACCAAGGTACAACTTTGACATGAGTCCCCCCAAGGCACAACTTTGACATGAGTCCCCCCCAAGGCACAACTTTGACATGAGTCCCCTCCCCAAGGCACAATATTGACATGAGTCCCCCCAAGGCACAACTTTGACATGAGTACCCCCAATGCACAACTTTGACATGAGTCCCCCCCAAAGGCACAACTTTGACATGAGTCCCCTCCCCAAGGCACAACTTTCACATGAGTCCCCCCCAGGCCCAATTTTGACATGAGTCCCCCCAAGGCCCAACTTTGACATGTCCCCCCCAAGGTACAACTTTGACATGAGTCCCCCCAAGGCACAACTTTGACATGAGTCCCCCCAAGGCACAACTTTGACATGAGTCCCCCCCAAGGTACAACTTTGACATGAGTCCCCCCCAAGGCACAACTTCGACATGAGTCCCCTCAAGGCACAACTTTGATAATGAGTCCCCCCCAAGGCACAATTTTGACATGAGTCCTCCCCCAAGGCACAACTTTGACATGAGTCCTCCCAAGGCACAACTTTGACATGAGTCCCCTCAAGGCACAATTTTATTTTTATTTTTATTTTTTTTTTACGTATGCATGCATTTTTTAAAAATATTTTTAGCCAACTGTTTCGGGTCCAGTGACAATGTTTTTTAACATTATGTATATTTCTAAAAGTGTATAAGGAAGTCATGTGGTGCCCACATCAGATTTTTTTTCTTCCTAATTATAACATCGCTTTCAAATTATTCAATTATATTTTCGATAAATTTTAGATTTCGATAAATGTCCAACTATCGAAAAATGATTTCGACAATTGTGCAACTATCGAAAACGACAACGCAAAATTCGCTGTCTGAGACTAATAGGCCCTCAGTCCTAATAAATATAATATGGAGGATTCTTAAAAATTAACGAAAAGGTACAACCGATAAAAGTTTTAGCAAAATACGTACTGAAAAAATCTCCACATTTTATACAAGAAAATGAAATCCGCTTACATTCTTTGTAATCAGAATTCTTCCATATAAAGACATGCAGTAACTGTATGTAATTCCCTAGCATCGATACATATATTCATTTCATAAAATTACTTTGGCATAGGTTTAGCCCAGGGGCCCGTTGATTGTTTTCATATTTTTGTTGCCATTTCGGCGATGAATTAAAATGGGTATCTCAATTACGTAAGTAAACATCTTTGCGAGAAACGTCTGAGCTGCTTCAGTGCCTAATTTCAAATTCCGCCAAGAGGTCCAAGCTCTTCCACTGATTTAGCACGATTTTTCTCAATTTTATTTTAATTACTTTTTTAATGCGAGAAGGGGAAAAAGGAAAAGCCCTCTTTTTAAATTAGTCTAACTATATAAAATGTCTCCATGTTAAACATTATGCGTTTTCCGTTCTCATCATTATTAGAAAGAAAATGACTAATGCAGTTTTTCTTATATTATTGAAATGACATCTCTATAAATTAAAATAAATTAAATTATCCACTACCGAGACGTTGCGGTGAGGAAGTCTCTGCGGAAGGCAACGAGGGCCCAAAGCGAAGTTTTTAAGCAATTTCAATGTATTTTCTTTTTAGTTTTAATTTGTAAAGCGGTATAAAAAATATTGATTCTTTTCTTTTTAATTCATTTAAATATAATGATCAGTGAAGCGGGCAAAGCCTGCTGGTATATATATATATATATATATATATATGTTTTACGGTCAATGTGATTAATCGGTAATTATCAATAATAACCGGCGATTATTAATAATTACCGAAATAGTCGGTCAAAGTGATTAATTTATGAGAATTTATCACATTGACCGGTTATTATTAATAATCACCAATGAAGTTTGGTTAAAGAAAATAATTTTTGAGAATTTATCACAATAGCCGGTTATTATTAATATTTTTCAAAGAATTTTATTCAATGCAATGATCTTCTATGCGTTTAGCTAAAGAAGCTTTTTAACGGATATTTGAAGAAAAATTCGCTTTTTTAACAAGCTAAAAACGCAGAAATTTAACATTTTATAACCCGGCAAAAATCTCTTTGAACGAAATTGCATAAAAATAACTACTATTATTTACAAAATTGTAACAATACTTTTTCTACTATATATAGGTAAGAGAAAGTTAAAAAAAAAAAAAAAAAAAAAAAAATCGGTAGAGCTGTGTTTTGAAACACCAGATTTAAAATTGATCTACCTAATCAAGACGAAAGCTAATTTTCTTATGATAATTAAGTAATACATGCGAAAAAATCAAAATTTGGCAAATTCATCTGATTACCGGAAACAAACAATTACAAAAGAAAAGATATCTAAAAGGGAGCTTATATACGAGTTTGGAGGATATCCGCAGACCCCTTTTTAAAAAATGCATTTGCGAGACCTGAAATTGACCTACTTATACAAGATGCCTATAAATTTCTAGAAATAACCAACTAATGCATAAAAAATGACATCTAAAAGGGTAATTATATGGTAACTATGAAGTCGCCAGAGTCGTGTTTGCAGTACAGTTTACGTTCCAATTCTCACCAAAAATTGGCAAAATCGCTTGTACACCAGACCTGTTTTATTTCTGAAGCTGCGTTCGTTGTTCTATTTTTAATTATTTTAGATGTATGATAGTCATTAAATTCCCCATTCACATACGTACACACATACATACTGACCAATTGCCAAAAACACTTTTTTTGGACTCAGAAGACCTTAAAACACGTAAGTCAACTAAAAACTCGATACCGAAATTTTTGACCGAATGCAATATTTCAATTACTTGAGAAAGCCTTTAATGGAAGTATTTAATCAGTCGAAGCGTTTATTTAATTCATGAGTTTTTTCTAACTCTACTAATGTCTATAACGACAAATGAATTATCACAGTATATATACATAAAAATTGAGGTAAAAATGAAGTTTCAATGAGTTAAGACTAATTGATCATATGCTATCTTTGTAATTATTAAGAATGGCCGGTTAATGTGATTAATGTCCATTATTTAATCACATTCACTAAACTTTCTTGGTAATTATTAATAATGACCGGTTAATGTGATTAATGTCCATTAATTAATCACAGTCACCAGAAGAGGCGGTAATTATTAATAATCCCCGGCTATTATTAATAATAACCGGATTTATTATTTTAACAGTAACACACACACACACACACACACACACACACACACATATATATATATATATATATATATATATGTACTAAAATATATATAAGCAGTATAATATATATAAGTATAATATATATAATATATATAAGTAGTATAATATATATATACTATATATAAGATATCAAATATGTTTTTTATCATACAATATATTAAAAATATTAAAAAAAAAAAAAAAAAAAAAAAAAAAAAAACTGCCCATGACGTCACATTTGACTGTTTCTTTACTGCAATAAACTCTATGAACTATAAATTTATTTTATCAGTTTTATTTATAGATCCTACTGGGCGATTTTTTTAATTTTGGCGTTGAAATAAATCGAATGTTTTTCGCCAAGAAGTTTAATTTAGCAACAGCCATTTTAATCCATTTTAATTTAGCAATAGCCATTTAAAGAAATTAAACCAAAATAGTAGTCACATAATTGATCTACTTTTATCTAAATAGATAATATTATAGGGAAAACAACATGTAGTTTTAAAAATAGAAAATTTATTTCAAGCCATAGAATAATAATAAAGGAAGAAGGAGCACGTCAATACTCTAATGTTTACAAACCACTTCTAGTGAATTGCCAGCGAAACCTATTTTTGCTACTCAAAGCCTTAAGGGCCCTCTTCACTTAAAAAAAATTCCGATGCCGGCTGAAAACAGATAAAAAGTGTCCCACGTGGTTTTGACAGGAGGTGGAGAAGATTGACAGATTCACTGACGAATCATTGACTTTTTGGAAGAATAAATCAAAAATCAGCCACGTCCTTATTGCGGTTTCATCGAAGATTTGTTTTGTTTTGATTCTTTCTTTCTTTTTTTCTTTTTGTGTTTCTTTTATTATTTCTTTTTTTTTTTTTTCCATTTTCACATGACATCAAATAACTTTCCTCATTTATTCTAATCTATTTATACGTATTTTAATAGAGTAGCTCGATCCGACCAAGTACTTTATACTATTTTCAGCCCGGTTCAGGCTTTCTTTAGTTATACCGGCGAATTACGTAACAGTGAAATTTTTTAAAAGAAAATATACTTTATAATTATACTTGAAGTCTGATATAATTAATTTAACTAAACTAGTATGTTGTGGCCACCACATGACTTTCTTCTTTTTTTTCCTTTACAAATTCCCTCAGTAAAAATAATTTATTAAAATTATTATTAAAAAAATTTTCTTCCATGATAATGCAGACGATTTCCATATTAGAGAAGTAGTTCCATTTAATTCTCAATATATATATATATATATATATATATATATATATATAAAATTACGATTTTTTTTTTTCAAAAGTTTTTTTTTTCGTTAAAAGTAACAACAACAACAAAAAAAGAAAATCGATAACTTTGTTTTGAATTATCATAGATCTACAATTCAACCATTCGTTTTAAAGGTATTGACAAGACCTTTCGAAAGATACCCATCTTGAAAATTTATCCCTCCCGGGCCAGGGGGGGGGGGGGGACTTTTTTCTATATGTAATATAGAGAAAGTATTGGATTCGTGAAAATTTTTGAACTCCGGTTTTCGATGGATTTACACGTTTTGGGATGTGCTGAACATCATTTGATAGTTTTTAGAAAATGTCTGTCTCTGTGTGTGTGTGTGTGTATCACGAATTTTTGGAGGCTGTATCTCACGAACCAATGAACGAAATTGAACCAAACTTGGTATTTAGTTGGAACCTCACATAAACTGGTGCTGATTAGATTTAGGGATCAATCACCCAATAGGTGGCGCTGTGATAGCATTTTTTCTAAATTTTTAACATGACAGTATAGGACAAAATTTTGTATAAATGTACATAATGAGAGTTATTTTTAACTTTTGATTGTAAAATTAATATGAATTACTGATAAAAGTAGTTGTTAACTAGGGGGGAAAATTGTGCATGTGGGGGCGTTGCCCTCCCCCGGGCGGAGTAAATTTTCAAGATGGGTATCTTTCGGAAGGTCTCGTCAATACCTTTAAAACGAATGGTTGAACTATAGATCTGTGATAATGTAAAACAAAGTTATCGATTTTTTTTTTTTTACTTTTAAAGAAAAAAAACTTTGAAAAAAAAAATCGTAATTATTATTATTATATTTGAGAATAAAATATTTTTTTTTTGGATATTTACTGTTATACTACTTTACTGATATAGAAATCGTCTGCATTATCATGGAAGATAATTTTTTTTAAATAATAATTTTAATAAATCATTTTTACTCAGTGAATTTGTATAGGAAAATATAGAAGAAAGTCTTGTGGTGGCCACAACATACTAGTTATATTATTAATCATATGGTAATATAGTAGACAGTGCGAGTGCTATAAATTACATGGTGCTATAATTAAAATGTTCAATGGATGTTGAGATAAAGCCATTTTTAAATTGTAATAGCAGATCAACTTGTAAACCGATAAATATCCAAATTGAAGTGTCCAGAAAAGACGATTCTGCATGCGCAGTGGAAATCTGGATCCGATACAACGCTAAGGGGGGGGGGGGGGGGGTTAGTTTTTATTTATAAAGTGATATATATACATTCATTAAAAAATAAATAAATTCATTTAAATATAGCTAGCTATTACCGAAGCCTGCTATTATAGTTATATCGAAAAAAATCATATATATTTATTGTTATATCATCTAATATATCTCAGAAAATCTATAAATATATATCTGCAATCAGAAATATTGTATTCAGCCAAAAATTTAGTTTTGATATCCAGTTTTGACCTGATGACATGTACCTCGAGTCCAGAAAAGTGAGGCAATTGGTTAGTGTATATTCAAAGTGAATCAGCAATGTTTTATTTAATATATTTTACTAAGTTTGGTATGCTGTAGCTGTAAATGCTGAGCTTTTTCTGAAATGAGAGGTAATAGCAATGTGGAAGCGCCCCGTGTTCGGTGATATAACCCAAAAGCTGATCGGCACTAACTCAAACCAAGGTCCAACCAAATATCAAGTTCGGTTTAAATTAAGTTCAATGGCTCATAAAGTACAGTGTTCGAACGCAAAAAGACAGGTATTTTCTAAACAAGATCGAATTATGTTTAGGAAATCTCAAAACGTGTAACTTCATCGAAAACCGAAAATCGCAATTTTTTCTTTGATAGATGCAGAAGATAGTAATAGCTCCACTTTTTTAAAATAAGTAGTCAATTTCAGTTAATTCAAATGCAAGGAAATCTCAAAGTCTGTAAATTCATCGAAAACCGAAAACCAAAAGTTTTTTCAAATCTTATGCTTTCTTCTTATATATACAGAAGGTATACGCAAGCGAAGTGTGATGTCACTGACCGTCATTGTGGCTAATTAAAAAAATTTCTTAATCGTCCATAGGATTTCTCTATATATTAAAAAAAAGTAACTGTCACTGGCGTCAAATTTTTTTGTCTGCGACAGCATCTTCTAGCGGAGGGCAGGGTTCTTCGCGTCGGGGCCGTGCCCTTAGCGACCGTGCCCTTAGCGGAAATCTATAAACCCGTGTCCTTAGCGGAAATGTTATCCCCCTCTGTGGCGTGCTTTTAGCATACGTGCCTTTAGCGGAAATGTATAATAAATTTTAAAATAAATTAATAAATACAAAATTGAACTGTTCAATTTTCCTCCACACTTTATCCACATTTAGCACTGACTATACTTTGCTTCAGAAGTAAAACCTGCCGCAAAAATACACTGATGGAAAAAAAAATCCCAACACCAAGAAAAAATTATTGTACAGTAATGAAATTTCAGCAATACATTTGTCTAGGTAACATATTTAATTGATTAAAGTTTCAAGATCACAGGTAGAGCCATCGGCGAGAAGAGCCATTTCAAATGTGAAATGTTGGTACATTAGTAACCGGTGTAACCGCCAGAATTTTGAATGCAAGCATGCAAACGTGCATGCATTGTGTCGTACAGGTGTCGGATATCAGTTTGTGAGATGGAGTTCGATGCCTGTTGCACTTGGGCGGTCAATGCAGGGACGGTTAATGCTGGTTGTGGATGACGCTGGAGTTGTCGTCCAATGATGTTCCATACGTGCTCGATTGGAGAAAGATCTGGTGATCTAGCAGGCCAAGGCAACATGTCGACACTCTGTAGAGCATGTTGGGTTACAACAGCGGTATGAGGGCGAGCGTTATCCTGTTGGAAAAAAACCCCTTGAATACTGTTCATGAATGGCAGCACAACAGGTTGTATCACTAGACTGACGTACAAATTTGCAGTCAGGGTGCGTGGGATAACCACGAGAGTGCTCCTGCTGTCATGCGAAATTGCTCCCCAAACCATAACTCCAGGAGTAGGCCCTGTGTGTCTAGGCCGCAGACAGGTTGAAAGCGGGCGTTCACCTGGCCTCCTTCTAACCAACACACGGCTATCACTGCGACCAAGGCAGAACCGGCTTTCATGCTTTCATCAGAAAACACAACAGATCTCCACTCCGTCCTCCAATGAGCTCAAGCTTGACACTACTCACGTCGCAAACGGCAGTGGTTTGGAGTCAGTGGAATGCACGCTACAGGGCGTCTGGCTCGGAGCTGTCCTTGAAGTAACCGATTTGTAACAGTTCGTTGTGTCACTGTGGTGCCAACTGCAGCTCGAATTTCAGCTGCAGACGCAGTACGATTAGCCACAGCCATACGCCGAACACGGCGATCTTCCCTCTCAGTAGTGCCACGTGGCCGCCCGGAAACCGGTGTTCTTGAGGCAGTACCTTCCCTTGACCACTGCTGCCAACACTCATGCACAGTGGATACATTCCTGCCAAGTCTTTCTGTAATATCGCGGAAAGAAAACCCACCTTCTCGTAGCCCTACTACACGACCTCGTTCAAACTCAGTGATCTGTTGATAATGGCTTCTTCGTCTTCTTAGAGGCATCCTTGACTAACATTAACCCACTACGTCAAATCTCAAATGTAAATAACGATCACGAACCTTACAGCGCTTATTTAAAGCAAACCTCATTTGCATGTTCATAGTGTCGCTACTAGCGCCACACTTATGCGCGTAGCTCGAAATTTGAATCGACGTCATCTTTCAGATGTATAAACACGCCTACCAAATTTCGTTTATATAGCACAGCTCCTTCCTGGTGTTGGGATTTTATTTTTCCATCAGTGTAGGTATGCGTGCTGTAGAATATCCGTTATTTGAGATAACGGTGTTATGTAACCATATAAAGTTTAATGAATCACAGTACTCAATACAAAAACATACATTATTGCCATTTTATTATTTTATTTAAGTTTTTGGAAATATAATTAAGCATTACACCTTTCAAAACGAAAACGAAAAATAAGGAGGTACACATTGATTATCAACACTTTCCAACTGTAAGTACTCCTTGTATCGTATAACATTCTATGTTCTTTGTCTACATTATCACACAATGGACAGACATATAGACTAATTGAATTCATAATCACTCTGAAACATTGTTGGAAAGTGTTAAAAAGGCTTAACACAAACAGAAATGCTGGTCTTCATTTCCTATTTGCGCCCCTTAATATTTCGAAACTTTTTGCTTAGCCCTGTAAATCTGGACGTTAAGCATATTATAGTTTATACAAAACATTTTCTTAGCATATAAACAATAAATGCGAATTTGTTTATGATTTTTTGATGAAGTTGTTTAAATGTGATTTATAAAAATGTCTCCCCTAAAGCGCAATGCATTGGCATTATTTGGATGTCCATCATGTACACAAACCAGTGGCATAGGTTCTATTAGAGCCATTTTAAGTAGGGAAATTCAATAAAGAATTTGAATAACACATATCATTAATAAAATAAGAACTAGTATGTTGTGGCCACCACAAGACTTCACTTTCCTATACAAATTCACTAAGTACAAATAATTAATTTTCATCTTAGAGAAAACTAACACTAAATATTCAAAGAAAGACAGTTTTATTAGCTATAAATGACATCTTAAAAAATGCATTTTTATAATAGTTATCTCACATATCAAGTTTCGTACATTTATATGCTACAGAAGTTGAGATATAGCTTTCCCGTTATCGAGGAAATTTGCAGTGCAGCAACGCCACCTATTGACCAATAAGCATCCAAATTTAAAACGCATAATGTCTCATAATGGCCTTCACATATAATCATGTTTTGTTTGGTTATACAAGATAGAACCTGAGATATAGCCTCCTCTTAAATTGCAGATATCACTGTATAGCAGCGCCATCTGTGGAGCAGTTGACACCAAAAGTTGACAGACACTCATTTAGGTTAAGGTGCATCAACATATAAATTTATATTCAGTTCTGTGCAGTAGTTCCTGAGATATAATTTTCCCTTAAATTGCAGAAATCGCTGTATAGCAGCGCCACCTATCGTCCATAAGCATTCAAATTGAATCAGCATAATGTCTTATAATGGTCTTCTCTTACATCAAGTTTTGTTTGATTATACGCAATAGAATCTGAGATATAGCTTTCCCTTAAATTGTGAAAACCGCTATATAGCAGCGCCACCTGTTGAGCGGTTGGCACCAAAAGTTGGTAGGCACTAATTTAGCTCAAGGTGCATCTACATGTAAATTTATATGCAATTCTGAGCAGTAGTTCCGGAGATACAGTTGCCACAAAATTTTTGTCTCACACACACACACACACACGTACAGAGAGAGACAGACAGACGGACAGACAGACATTTTCTAAAAGTAGTAAAATGGTGTTCTAGATCTCTCAAAACGTATAAATCCGTCAAAAACCGAAAGTCGAAAATTTTTATGAATCTAATACTTTCTTCTATTGAATATAGAAGAAAGTAAAAATAAAAAATTCATAAAATATTTACGGACGCTGGAGGCGGACAAACGGACAGTAGAGTAGACAAATACTCTAATTCAAATCATATTCACGTTTTAAAAAATGGTATAATAAACGCATAATGTAAACGAAAATGCAATTCAGCAAATTTCCAATAATAACCCTCAGTGTCAACTGAGTATTTTTGTTTGACTCTGTAAATCTAATGCTAATCATACTACATTCTATAGAAAGCATTCTTTTGTGCATTTGAATAACATATTTCAATCTGCCACACGCACACCTTCTTATTTCCGCTAAGGGCACGACTTTTTCTATTCCTCTTTCTTTCCTTTCACCCCATTCCGCTAAGGGCACGTTCCGCTAAGGGCACGTTCCGCTAAGGGCACGGTCGCTAAGGGCACGACACCTTCGCGTCATGAGAGGTATCAATATGTTCCAAATTCTCCAAGGAAGACATTTCAGCTGCTTAGAAATTTCTATCATTTTAATTAAAAGCGTTATTAACTAAAAACGACAAGTTTATGAATGTACTCTATTTGCCATTTTGAAAAAAGTTTCTCCCAGTGACGTTGTTCTTCTGTCATGAAGTCATTTTACACAGGAAAATATATTATCCATGGCTGTATGTATGTAGGTAGGTAGGTTGGATTTAACGTCGTACGAGTACTACGCTATGGGTAATTAGCGTCGGTCTGGGACGCACCCCTAGAGATGTTCCGAAGGCATGTCATCACAAGTTTGATCCTACACGGAGGGGATCCTCCCCCCGCTTTGGTGATTCCCAGAGGTATAGTGTATGGATAAGAATATGGAGGACTTTGCGAATACGACAGATTTTATGTACACCAGCCACCATTAGTGTACCCGACGGTCTTTGGCCGGCTCAAGTATCGAAACGGCAATCTTGCAATTACGTATTCGGTGCTTTACCGACTAGAGTATCGCGGCCCGAAACCATGGATGTAAAAAAGGAAGAAAATAAATATCAACTTTTTTCTAAGAAAATTAATTTTCTTATCCGGGAAAATTAAAATAGGATTCGTGGTTGTAGGTAGGTAGGCTGTGTTTGACGTCGCACAATTCCTGCTCTATGGATAATTGGCGACGGTCTGGGACGCACCCGTACGGATGTTCCGGAGACATGCCACCACAGTTTTGGTACTATACGAAGGGGATGGCTACCTCGCTTCGGTGGCCCCCAGAGGCATAATTTTGATGGGAACATGGAGGGTATTGCGGCCACGACATATTTTACGTGAACCAGCCATCATTAGTATACACGACGGTCTTTGGCAACACCCGGTAAGGGGGGGGTTGTCTTTGGCCGGCTTGAGAACCGAGCCCGAAATCTTCCAATAACGAGCTCGGTGATTTACCGACTGGAGTACCGCGGTCCGGATCTAAGGTTGTAAAAAATAAATAAAAAGGGTCATATTCTAAAGTTGTAATGCAAAATGGTCTACATATTATGAATTTATTTCTATAAAAAAATTATATATATATATAAATATTATATATATATAAATTTGACATTGAATATGAGGATTTCCATAATTTTCTGCTTTTGACTTGTAGTATGCACTATTAATATTCCTTTTTAGTGAAAGAAAGCCGAGAATAAGCGGGCAGAGCTCTGCATGTGTTAATAAGTAAAGTGAGTCGGGGGGAGGCGAAGCCTCCCTCGGGGGTTGGTGAGTGAAGCGAGCAGGGGGCAGAGCCCCCAAGTTTTGTAAAAAATTATTAAAAATCGAGGAAAATTATTTCCCGATTTTAATCTCCATATTTGGGTATAATTACAAATTAGTTATCGTGCACATGTGTCAGATTAAGTTATTTTGCTGTCAAATTGACAAAATTTTAATTTTAAATTTCAAAACTCTAGAAACGAAATGGGCATAGATTTGATAGCCGTTCGTCCTCCGCATTTTGTGTATTTGGCGATTAAAACGTAATGCGGAAACATACATGCCAGATGAATATTTTCATAATGCATATATATTGTACGAAATATTGTTTCATATATTACTGATTGCTCTCTTAATATACTTTATTAAAATAACCATGATTTTTGAAAGGTATTAAATATGTTCGTGAGATAATTTGGCCATCTTTTATTATTATTATTATTATTTTGCCATGGACGACAGATATCAAATCTGTTCCTTTGAAATGAGATGTTTATATTTATAGTCGAAAATGGAAGTCTGTCATTTTATTTTTCTAGAGTTTTGAAATTAAAAATTAAAATTTTATGAATTTTACAGAAAAAATGACTCAATCTAGCGCAAAAAAATCAATACGCAGGACTCTAGTCGACTCTAGTCATGATTATGTCAAACAATTTTTCTTATTATTAGTTATTTTCCATATGGTTAAAATCGCACCAAATTACATATATAGTCGAAATTTTCCTTGTGAGAAACTATTATAAAACATTTGGGCGCTCGTTAGACAGTAAATGACGCTGTTATATAGATGATATAGAAGAAAGTTTTGTTATGGTTTTTTACTTCCATTACCCGACTACCGTAATTAATAATTGTAAGAAGTATTGTATTCGGTCCGAAAATTCGATATCGAGTTTTCACCTGATTTACATGCTTCAAGGTCTCCTAAGTCCAAAAAAGTAATTTTTGCCAATTGGTCAGTGTGTGCGTGTGTATGTATATATATATTTTTGGGGAATCTTCTGACTATCATATCTCCGAAACTAATAAAGATAGAACTACGAAACTTCAGAATTGAGACTGGCCTGGTGTACAGATGAATTTTCCAAATTTTCGTGAAAATTGGAAAACCGGAAGGGGTACCGTCAGTCTGTATCACAAAAACGACTTTAAACATTTTCTTCCAAGTTGCTATACAAACACTCTATTCAATGTCCTTTCGAATGATATAGTTGGCTAGTATGGAGGAAAATTGATAAGAGTCCTGTATAATTAGCTCAATTTCAGGTCTCTCAACTAGGAACAGTCAGGAACACAAGTGTGTTCCTCTAAAAACGACTGTAAGAATGTTTTTCATACTCGCCATATTAACTCCCTTTTAAATATCCTTTTGTATGTAATTATTGTTTTCAAGTCAATAATTGAGTATGCCAGCTTTTGGCAAAAGTCGGTATCTTAAAAACGGCTCTAATGATTTTCTCGATTACATAAATCCATTTTAGATATCCGTCCTTATGTATAACGCGGTTATTAAAGGTAAATTAGCAGTCATCCTGATTAGGTAGATTAGTTTTAGATATCGGAAATTAATGTTTCGTAAAACGGCTAAACCGATTTTTTTCTTCTTACTATTTTTAAATTTGTTATGTAAATCTATTTTATATATCTTTATATGTGTATAAGCTTTATCTTACCAGAAAATTTTTAAGTGTCTAATTTTTTAGGTTAATTTTATGTCTTCTGATTATATTATCTCCAAAAAATGCATATAATACATGCAACAGTAAGTAATGAAAGTCGTGTAGTTGTTTCACTCCAGATTTTTTTTTTCTTTTTTTTTTTAATCTAGAACTTATTTCTGAAAATTGCATATGCATATCTTATAATAAACGAAAACCTTTAATATTTTAAAATATTATATATAACTTTAAAATAAGTTTGTATTATATACAAATACATATGCGTGATTTCTCTTTATCGTAATTCTAAAAAACGCTTATAAATTATAATCAGTGTCCATGTATCATTCTGAAAAGGTCAGCTGCACCTTTACGTCATTAGGCGCGAAATCTTCGAGTGTAAAGTGTAACTAATAATGTGGTTTCTTCGCTTGGAAATAATTTTATAAACAATTGCTCCCATTTCCTGCAAGCTTTGTATTAGAAATTACTCACATTTGATCTCCTTTGTCCTTTTTCTTTCTCCCCCCCCCCCTTTCGAGAAGAAATGCGAAAAGTACAACCACAAACTGAAGTTATTGTTATAGTGAACCTTGTTCTGTATTTATAAGAAGAAAAAAATACTGGATTCGTAAAAATTTTCGAAGCCTTTATGATTGGTAGAAATATCCTCCTATTTACTTTTTTCTTTGTACAAGATGAAATAAAATATTGGATTCAAAACATGTCACCTTCTAGCTTTCAGTATATTTACACAATTTCAGGTGTCCTGAACATATTTTGACCATTTAAAACTAGTACGTTGTGGCCACCACAAGACTTTCTTCTATATTTTCCTATACAAATTCCCTCAGTAACAACATTGAAAAAAAAAAAATAAATAAAAATCCAATTTTTTTTTCGTTAAAAGTAAAAAAAAAAATCGATAACTTTGTTTTAAATTATCACATATTTATAGTTTAACCATTCGTTTTAAAGGTATTGACGAGACCTTTCGAAAGATACCCATCTTGGAAATTTACCCCACCCCGTGGGGTACTTCCTCCCAGGGGGGGGGGGAAGCGATGCCCCCAAATGGCCAAAATTTTTTTTCCTAATTAACTACTACTATTAATAATAATTCGTATTAATTTTACAATCATAGGTTAAGAATAACTCTCATTATGTACATTTATACGAAATTTTGCCCTATACTGCCATGTTAAAAATTTAGAAAAAATACGATCACAGCGCCTCCTGATGTGTGATTGATCCCCAAATCTAATCAGCGCCAGTTTATGGCAGGGGCCAACTAAATACCAAGTTTGGTTAATTTTTTTTTTTTTTTAATTACGATTTATTTTTCTAAGTTTTTTTTTCGTAAAAAATAAAAAAAAAATCGATAACTTTGTTTTAAATTATCACAGATTTATAGTTCAACCATTCGTTTCAAAGGTATTGACGAGACCTTTCGAAAGATACCCATCTTGAAAATTAACTCCCCTCGAGGGGGGACTCCCCCCCCAGGGGGGGGGGGGTGGCGAGGCTCCTACGCATACAAAGTTTTTTTCCCAGTTGACTATCTCTTTTATAAATAATTCTTGTAAATTTCATAATGATTACTAAAAAATAGTTCTCTTTATGCACACTTATACAAAATTTTGTCCTATATCACCATGTTAAAAATTTAGAAAAAGCGGGATGGCAACGCAACCTGTAAGACAATTTTTACCAAAAGTTGATAGGCACTAATTTATGTCAAGGTGCAACTACATACCAATTTGTATGAAATTCTGTGCAGTAGGTCCTGAGATACAGTTGCCACAAAATTTTGTCACACACACACACACACACACACACAGACAGACAGACAGACAGACAGACAGACAGACATTTTCTAAAAATGGTCAAATCGTGTTCTACAGCTCTAAAAACGTGTAAATCCATCAAAAACCCGAGGTCGAAAATTTTTACGAATCCAATACTTTCTCTATATTACATATAGAAGAAAGTAAAAATTATCTATCCATAAATCTGCGACAAAAAAAAAAAAAAATAAATAAATAAATAAATAAATAAATAAAATAAAATAAAATAAATAAATAAAATAAAAATAAATAAACAAAAATAAATAAATAAAAAAAAAAAAAATAGTATGAAGCAACCACACTACTTCCATTACCCACTATTTCACATATTAGAATATACAATTTTTACTTTCCGAACACTATAGTGAGGAAAGTATTGTAATCATGTCAAAAATCCGAATTCGAGATTTTGATGTTTCTATACGTTTTGAGGTCCCCTGAGTCCGTTTTCACTATTTTTACGATGATGTATGTATGTGTGTGTGTATGTGTGTATGTGTGTATGTCTGTGAGTGAACACGCTAGCGTCTAAACGCTTTGTTCAATTAACCTGAAAGTTGGTACGCATATTGTAAGTCACCATAGTACGAACCCTATAGATTTTGGTGAATCTAGCACTTATAGCACTTTTTACAGGGACACAAAGAAAAATTCTTTATCATTATGGCCTATGGGAGCAAAATCTTAAAAGTGCGATAGCATCTAAACGCCTTATTCAATTGAGCAAAAACTTTATACACATATTATAGGTCACAAATACTCAATCTGTATAGATTTTGGAGAATCTAGCACTTATAGTTTTTTTACAGGGACACAAAGAAAAATTCTTTATCATTATGCCTATGGGGCCAAATTTTTAAAAGTGTGATAGCGCCTAAACGCCTTATTAATCTGAGCAAAAAATTTGTACACATGTTATAGATCACAGTTGAACTAACTGTATAGACTTTGGTGAATCTAGCACTTACAGTTTTTTTACAGGGACACAAAGAAAAATTCTTTATCATTATGGCCTATGGGACTAAATTTTTAAAAGTACGATAGCATCTAAACTCCTTATTGAATTGAGCTGAAAATTTATATGAGTATTATAAATCACTGTTGCACTAACTATAAGCATTTTGGTGAATTTAGCATTTATAGGTTTTTACAGGGACACAACGAAAAATTCTTTATCATTATGATCTATGGGCTCAAAGTTCAGTAGCGTTAAATAAAACATCGTGTAATAGATGGAGAAAAATACTCAAACACTCTATTATGGTTTTCTCTCTTTTGTTTGTTTAACAACTCCTCTTTCTTTACTTTATCTACAAAACTGTTAATTACTCAATGTTCGGAAAGTCGAGTGGAGTCACTCCATATTTTTTAAAAATGTGATCAGAAAACATAAAATTGACCTAACGAAGTAGACGCCTGACAAACTGATATATAGACGTGTGAAACAGTTTGCATAGCGAGTTAAGAAATAATAAGGGGGAATAAATGGTAGAGTTATTTTTTGAAACACCAGTTTCCGAGATCTAAAAGTGACCTACCTGAGCATGATGACTGTGAATTTTCTTGTAATAGCCACGTATTATACGAGAAAGGATATCTGTAATGGATTTATACAACAATTTTCCAGAAAATCGTTAGAGCCGTTTTTGAGATACCATCTTTTACCAAAACTTGGCATACTCAATTATTGATCGGAAAACAAAAATTACATACAAAAGGATATTTAAACGGGAGTTAATATGGCGAGTTTGAAAAAAAATCCGTACAGCCTTTAAAAAAAAAAAAAAAACGCACTTGCGAGACTTGAAATTCAGCTATTTATACCGGGAGCCTACCAATTTTCCTGAACTAACCAACTATATAATTCGAAAGGACATCTAATAGAGTGTTTATGTAGTAAATTTTAAGAAAATCTTTAGAGCTGTTTTTGGATACGGACTTACGATCCCACTTCCACTTTTCCAATTTTCACCAAACTTTGTAAAATTCATTTGTACACCAGTTCTGTCTTAAATCTGAAGTTTCATAGCTCTATCTTTATTAGATTCGGAGGGGTTGGCAGCCCCCCCTCAGGAACGTATCTGTTTATGTAGCAAGTCAATCGAATCAATATATACGCATATATGAAAAAATGAGAAATAAATAAAAATGACCTGTTCAATAATGTGTGATGCAAATAGGATATTGGGGCTCCTGATCTGCAGATCCACTAGTTCATTGTCGAAACGTGAGTGGAAGCTTCCCTGTGGCGACTCAAAAAGATTTTGGGTTCCATCTGTGTGTATATTTTGTTTGTCTGTGTGTCTGTTTCAGCGATCGCAAAAATCATGCTATTGATTTGCAATTTTGTACACATGTTTTCGAGCCGCATGGGATTAGCTGTATTGTGTTTGGGGTCTGTTCTATCTGGAATTCGTGTACGGGGACACACCAAATTTTTCTTTATCACTATGGCCTATGGTCAGAATGTACATGTACCGCAATAACGGCTGCAAAAATTCTCCAAATAACTTGCAAATTGGTAGACACTTTCAAGCTCTGTATAGAAATACCTGTATAATTATTTATGTGTATATTTTTCATGCTCTATGTACAGGGACACTCCAAAGTTTTTCTTATCATTAAGGCCTACGGGGTGAATTTTGTTTAAACAAATTTTATTGTCGTTACTCTGCATTCAACAAAGTAAAATTACAGTTTAAAAAAAAAAAAAAAAAAAAAAAAAAAAGCGCATTTTAAAACGTTTATGCTGCATTCAACACAGTGGAATTAACATATACATTATAAAGATATATAAAAACATGTTTACTCTAATAAAAGGGATATGTATGGACTATATGATTTATTTACGGGATCACACAAATGAATTCGGATGACATCCTGTAATCATCCAAATGATTCAAGTTACATTAAAATATTCATGAGTTACAATTAATTAAATAGGTGTATTCTAATTTTTTTTAGTGTATATAATTACTGTGGCTGCTTTTCCGAGTTACATAAAAGAATTTCGTTCTATTACGCACTATAGTTCATATTTCAACACTGGTATTGAATTTTAACGTGGTTACACCCCACGAAATATGATGAAATTTTAATAAAATTTTAAAAGTATATATATATATATATATATATTGTGGGAAAATGTGGCCATAGAATTGGTATTTAATTTACAGGGTTGCACAAAATAATTCTAGTATGTTATGTAATCAATTTGCAGGAATTTTGGTAGAAGTATTTATGAATTACAGGGAATTAGTGCAAGTACAAGATAGTCAGTTATTAGGAATACATACATACAGAGATAGTTATAGAAAGAGAAAAGCAGAGGGGGTTGAGGGGGGCTGCAACCCCCCTCAGAAACGTTTCTGTTTATATAAAAAGTCAATAGAATCAATATATATATATTATATATAATAAGGAATAAGTAAAAATAATCTGTTGAATAATGCGTGATGCAAATAGGACGGTGAGGTTCCTGATCTGCATATCCACTAGTTATCTAGTTATATATAGAACTTGTTATCTTACTCGTCAATCAGCAATCTATCTTAATAGAATTTTAATTTTATGTAAGAGAAAGTCGTATGGGTGCCATACCAGATTATTTACTTTGAATTCTATTATTGAAATTCTGTTTAATTCAACAAAATATTTTTTACGAATCGCTAAAATAGATGTTTGTATATTGCCACTCATTGCTTTATGAGTGAAATATCAGATTTATTGTGCAAACAGTATTATGTGCAAAGAAAAATATTTAAAATGAAATGCGATCATATATTTCGCAAATTCTTTGAACGATTGTCTTCTAAATCTATATGTTACTCAGACTCACATCCGTAATACAAAAAGAAAAAAAAAAAATTATAATAATAAAAGTAGTAAAGAAATAAAAACCACGACGATGTTTCTTCACCACAAAAATATAAACATTTGGCTCGTCGAAAAGCAAAAACATCTGTCTGAGAGGTGGAGCCGGATAAAGGGTGTGTCAAAGAGGAAAATCGGCACAAATTTGTAAAATTTTTGGACTTTCTTTACAAATTTAATTGATTTAAAATTTTATTAAAATACAGGATTTTTTTCCGCATTGAATTAAACTCTTTGAGGTTGACGCAGCTTTTTAAATTCTGTTTTAAAAAAATTGAAAGAGTTTTTATAAGCCATTTAATGCATCGACCCAAATATTGCAATAAAACAGCTTTTTTAAAAAACAACTGTTATTCTTTCATAAAATCTACAAAAGCTGCGTCAGTTTACGAAATGAGAGTAATCCAATAAAAAAAACCGCGTCTCAATCAATTAATATGTCACTGTTTTAAGTGCAAAGAAAGTTTTCCATAGGTTAACATTGTCTTTTAGAAAAGCAAATGGTAAGTGAAGAGGGCCCTTAAAGTAGGGCACCCATGCTCGGCACATTTATCGCTGTTTGTTGCAGGTGCTGCCTCGCTGACTTATTGACAGAGAGATGAGACGATTAAAAAATCTCGCCAACAAGTCGCCAACCAATGAGATTGAAGCATTTTTACAACCATATACCCGGCAGCGTATCTCCGAAATGTTGGCGCATACAGGTCAACCTGGCGAATTTTTGTAGCTCGCGCCAAAACCCTCTCTGTCGCTAAGCAACCCTTCTTTCCACTTCATTCATGATTCGTTAAGGATTCGAGCAATCTTTTTTTTTTTTTTTTTTTTTTTTTTTTTTCCCAAGAGAATAAACTATTAAAAATGTGTCAGTGGAGTTTTAGTATCGTAATTCTTAAATAATATATTTAATGCAAAAATTTATTAGAAATCCTCCACCCTTTAAATTTAATTTAGCAGGATTAATGAAGAAATAAAATTGTAATATTCTAATTTTAAAGCTTTTAAAATTGTTCTTGAAATACATTTATTTATTTATTTATTTATTTTACTTTCTCTTACCAACATATATGGTAGAGAAAGTATTGTTTTGGGGTCAAATTTTCGAAATTGAATTTTTGTTATATATACACGTTTTGAGGATCCCTGAATCATAATTGTTAAAAATGTGTCAATGGAGTCTTTGTATCGTTATTTTTAGATAATATAATTTAATGCCAAAATTTATTAGAAAACCCTTTAAATTTATTTTATCAAGATTAATGAAGAAGTATATTTGTAATATTATGATTTTAAAGCTTTTAAAATTATCCTTGAAATACATTTATTTTATTTTATTTTATTCTGTTTTATTATTATTTTTATTATTATTATTATTTACTTTCTCTTCGTCAAATAAAATTGTTTCTAAACCTATTTTAGATTATTTGAAAAGTACATTAAACTTTACATTCTTACGCTATTGATCTTAAGCTTTAATGTGCAATCTGTCATTATAATATTGAAATGCAGGGTGAAAAAGAAAGTCGTGTGAGTGACACACCAGATTATCATTATTACGCATCATTATTTAGTTTATTTTACCCATATATTGTAAGAAAAGTTTTATTTTTGATTCAGATTTTCGAAATTGAGTTTTTGCTACATTTGCTTAAATATCATGAAACAAAAAATTAGGTTTTTAGCGGTTGCCTGAATGTGTGTGTCTGTGTGTTTGTTATCACCATACCTCAAGAATAGATATTGGGACTCGGATGAAATATTAAGTAATTCGTGTGCAGTGACTAAGAAAAGAATTCAAATTCATTAAGTCTATGTGTGAATTTTCTGGTAAATACAATTTAATATTTTTGGATGAAACAAAAAAAAAAAAAAAAAAAAAATTGAACATTTATTTTATGTGCATGAAAGAATGTTTCGTATACAATGTAGAATGTATATCCTTTATTAGAAGTTTACACAGAACCCCACAAAAAAATTCAGATATATTCATACAATGGAATTGCTGAAAGGTCATTTCATGTCGTGCTATGTGTTTTAAATTCTGTACTAAATTAGTACACTATATTGTGTTTGTAAAATATATAGTAAATATACAGGTCTACCCCAAATTAAATAAAAGCATTTCTTTTTATAAATAAAAATCAATGTAATAAATGCAATTAAAGTTTAATTAATTTAAAATTATTCTCTTATTCTAATTTACTTTATCTTATCCGTAAAAGGTCGCGAAAGCATTGTTTTCGGATCACGTTTTCGAAATTGAATTTTTGTTGCATTTATATGTTTTGAGGTTTCCTGAATCCAAAAATTATGTTTTTAGTGGTTGGTTTATGTGACTTGTCTGTGTGTATTACAGATATTGAGTTTGTAAAATGGATGCATCAGTTTTTAAATATCACTTATGTCATTGATAAGGACAACATTGCTTTGGAACAATGTAAGTTGTAAACTTCACATGTTATTCAAAATTTACGTTTTCTTTTTAACATGGCAAAATAGAGCAAAATTTCGTTAAAACGTCCATTATGCCAATATTTTGTCGTAAACATGTCAGACTAATATTTTAAAATATATTTTTTAATACACTTCATTAAATATGAACATTTTAATTTGAAACTTTAGTAATTAAATATTGTGTTTCCTTCATTTGACAAATTAGGCCAATACTTCCCACGATCTTGCAATATGGGGATCAGTTGTGTTGGAAATTAATGTACGAAAACAATCCTAATAAAATTAGTCATTTAATTACGATAAATCAAATTTATCGAATCGGATAGAGGGTAGCCTATAAGGTGCGGCATTTCAGTCTGCGACTGTGTTGAGTGTTCTATCATACTCATTCCTTTTAATATGAATACATTTCGCTCTCAATAGAAATTAGTAACAATAAATATAGGATGAAAATGGTTATGCGCATCATTATTACTTTGATTTGTATAACATATTAAGTTAGATTGTTTATGATTACTGAAAAACAAATAGAATAGCATTAATAAAATGTTTAACGTTTTATTTTATAACTTTGTATGTTGGGGTTGGGGGGGTGGGCAGTGGCGGATCCAGAACTTGACTTTTGGGGGGGGCTAAGATTTTTCAAAGTGTTATTCTAGACCAATAAAAAATTTACAATTGCAATATTCAATTGTGAATGTCAGTGTTTTTTTTTTTTTTTTTTTTTTTTTGGGGGGGGGGGGGGCTTCAGCCCCCTAGCCCCCCCCCCCCTTAAATCCGCCACTGGGGGTGGGTAAAGAATGAGAAATGGACATGTCCGAGGAGGAAATTATACTTAGAAAATTTTATGAATTTCAACCATAAAATTTAACACGAAATATCTATTTTATTATGATTAAGAAGCTCTTTAAAAATACATAATAGATAAATATAAGGTGATAATTTATGAAAATTCAAGCACTGCATCGTAAGAGAGATATTTTATAAAGTCATACATTTTAAAAATTTAATTACAAAATGACAATAAAAATAGTTGAAATGTAAAATGGCGTACTACTGATTTGGACTTATGAACATTTTTCATGCATTTTACTAAGAATTTGTAATTTGTTTGAATAATTTTTACAAACTTTTTGGCCTTATACATGAAATCGGATCTCAATGCTAATATATTACCATTATTATTATCTACTTCTCTATTCGGATAACTATTTCTTAATTTCAAGATATGTTTCGTTTTGCGATTTAAATCCTACATTAATAATCAGAAGAAAAAAAACTAATAACAAAAAAAGAAAGAAAAACGCCGGATGTTTATTTATACAGGTTAAGCGGCGTGAAGTTTCTCTTTGCACTTCCAGATTTGGCGAAAATCGCATTCTCTGGCGAAAAATTGTGAATTTGTTCTGCGTGCGCCAACAGTTCGGAGATACGCTACCCGGCATTCCTGGATTTTACAAACCGAAACCAAAACATATACGCTCCTTCTTCCTTTATTATTATTCTATGTTTCAAGCACTATTTTAAGCCTAAAAATCATTAAAAATATAAACAGAATATGAAGAATTCTTTCAAATTAAAGAAAAGGTGTCCCATAAAAGTATCAGCAAAATAGGGTTCCCCCTTTTATACAAGAAATTATATTAAAGAAAAAAAAAATCATCACTAATATGGTGACAAAAATTCAAAAGCCGCCAAGGGAGAGATTTAATACAGTTGTGTAGCACGGTAATGTTTACATATTTATTTATTTTTATATACCAATCACTACGCTAATTTATAATACAAATATACGAGCTGCTGTGTGTGACTGTACTTGGCATGCTGTCGGGCAGAAATATTTGATTAATTTAAACTAATATTTAAATAAATAAAAATAAGAATACAATACGTTTAGTGGGAAATATATATAACCATAAAAATATTAGTTGTCTAAAATGCGGCAGAAATAGTGCTAATAGCATATTGTTATAAGGGATTAATTCTCTGCCCTGGGTCATTAGCACCGTTGCAATGAAAGCAGTTTTATAGGCGAAGCGAAAATAAAAGGGCAATTCATTCATTGACTTTCAGTAGGGTCAACCTTGGCGACAAACTTGGTGAGTGGGCGACCGAATTTGGTGATAAGGCAACCAAATTTGATGAAAAATGGTACTTTAGAATTCCTCAAGTTTCGAAGATCTCCGACACACGGTGGCACAGATCTCGAGCTTTCCATGGGATTCTCGATGGAATCATCGCAAAAAGTTATAAATAGGAGTGAGTTGATTTATGCGAGAGAGTATGTATTCACTGCGAATCAGAGTTATTCAGAGACCTATTCTGAGTGATTGCACTTTAAGGATTGAGCTCTAAGCGAATTAACATTTTTCTTAAGCTTTCGAAGATTTATGCTCCGGAGTATTTGGTGTTATTTGCTTTATTCCTGTGGAACAAGTGACTGTTTTTCAAAATGTTCCAGAACATCCATCTAATAGTGACTTTTGCTATATGAGTAACAGTTTCAACTGTTTCCAGAATAGTCGAAGAATAAGCTTTACTATTGGATTGTTTTCGAGAATATTCGTTTTAATAATAGTTTTGTTGTATAGATTCGAGAAGCTAAAACAATTATATTTAATATTTGAGGAGATCCCATACTAAAGCTGTGGCGATAATAGTCGCCAATCGAAATATATTTATTTAAACGTTTCAATTATTCAATTAAAAAGAAATCATTTTAATGTAGTGGCTAGCGAAGCGAGCAAAGCCTGCTAGTATATATATATATATATATATATATAACATATCAAAATATGTTTTTTATCATACAATATATTTAAAAAAAAAAGAAACTTATAATAAACTTACATGAAAATCAAAAATTGTAGAACTGAAACTAAAGTAAAACTTAATCCAAAACATAGAAAAAATTAATTAAACTACCAAATGTATATATATTAAGTCCTTTCTTAAATATCTGTAAAAGTTTTAGCCTTTTGAAGATCATTAATTCATGAAAAAATGCAAACTGAGAAATGCAATTTAAAGATTTCAAACCTTTAAAAAAATGTATCAAAAACCACAAGAAACCCTGAATAATTCTTTTATTGAACAAACCTAATATAGTTCAATTTATAAATATGAAATGGAAATATAAGCTTTTACATGAAACCTTCAGTGGTGTAGGTCAAAGGTGCCCAATTCCCTTTAACTTTTACCGATATTCATTCAGTTTCCATTGAATGTGAATCTACCAAATTCTAAGATGAGACGACGATTCTAAGCTCTCGAAATAATAGTCCTTAGCTTTTCTTAAAATAGCTCCAAAATTTCTGGCTATTTAATATCGTTTAATCTCATGTTTTAGATTTTCTTGACATTATTCAATTTAAACAATTTATTCTGGAGCATAGTAAGTTTCCTATTTCACAAGCGGGATATGTTCTATTTTATCTTTAAATAAATATTCATTCTATCTGTTCATTCCATCTCTCGTAACGTTTTGAATTTACATGATATTTGCTTGGGGTTTTCATATAAGCAGCTCAATACCTTTGGCTATTAAATTACGCAAATGTAATTTTTATAAAGCTTGCGTATTATAATGCGTAGTATATGCGTAGTTAAATATTATTTAGTAAAAGTGCTCGTATTTCGTAAGATATTTAACATTTTTGCATTCTGATTGTTGTATGCTGTGTCTAATGTAGTATGCCATATTTCCTAAAAATGGCTTTGCACTGGGTCTTATACCCTACACTGCAAAAAATAAACCCGTAAAAGTACAGGAAAAATCTGGCAGCTGGAGTGCCAGTATTTCTCGGTCAAATATACAGTTTAAAACCGTAAAATTGTATCACTCACATACACTGCATAAGAAAAGTAGACGGACACTTACTTGTAATACTTTAAAGCCGTTTATTTCTTTAATTAAAGATATCAGGTTCATTTCTCTAATATAATTATATTCTTGAGACATCATATATTATTATTTTTTGGATATAGATTCAATCCTTTTGAATTATGTAGTGGAAAAATTCGGGAAACAAAAATGGTGCATATTCGCACTGCAATTTTTCTTAAAAAGAGTAGACGGACACATCCTGTATCTCTAAAATAAAACGTTTTTAGTAAGGGGTTCGTCTCCCATTTGCTTTAATAAGTTCGTATACTCTGTTAGGCATCGAATCAATGAGATTCTGAATCTTTTTTCGACAGAAAATTTCCCAAATGTTTGTAAGAGCTTCTTTCAGCTGGTGAATTGATTCATATTGGCATCCACCCTCATAAATTTTATGAACAAGTATAGCCCAAATGTCTTCTACAGGACTTATATCCGGACTCTTGGCTGGCCAGGGTAAAACATTAAAGTTGTTCTCATGAAACCACTTTTTAACGTTGTTAGCGGTGTGTATTGGCACTCCATCTTGTTGGAAAACCCAGTTTTCTCCTCCAAGATCACACGAAAATGGCAAAAGCTCACTGCTTAGTGTTTCAATATAATCTTTGTGAGTCTGCTTCTTACTTAGGAACATTAAATTTGTCCTTCCACCATAGCCAACAGCTTGCCACACCATCACGCCACCACCACCAACTTGTCGAGTAGAGTGCACTTCGTCTTCTTTCTCCAAACTGTGCCAATAATATTGATATCCATCTGGGCCGTCTAAATTAAATTTTTTCTGATTTGAAAAAACTACAGATATCCATTCTGTAGCCCAAGACTCATGGTTTTGAGCCCACTGTAGGCATTCTGTCACGTGGTGATCCTTCCAGTATGGATGATGTTTTCTCTTCTTATATTGAAAGAGCTCTGAGTGCTTAATGCAGTTATAAACTGTCTGAGAAGTTACGTTAGTAATTCCTGTGCTTATTCGAACTCTGTGAATTGATGTTCCAGTTTTTTCAGCTCAGTAAAAATTTTTCTTTGGTCTCTAAGCGAAAGTTTCTTTGGCCGGCCACTCTTTTTCTTTACGCCATGGGCTTCAGGAGCACATAGAAAATCGCTGATGCTACTTTTGCTTATTAGAAGCAGCCTACTAATTTCTCTGACGCCTTTATTAACATTTTTCAGCGCTATAATCTGTCCTTTCTGGTAACCAGTTAGAAGAATTCCTCGTGGCATGGCGCATTCATCTTCAAGAAATTTAACTACGTAAAACCATCTTGTCAAGCACGTTAGCAGTTGGCAAAATGCCAAATGTACATGTGCATGCAAAACTGGTATTCCACAAGAAACACCCTCTTACATAATTGCAGTTTTTGATCAGTGTCCGTCTACTTTTTTTAAAAAGAAATATTGTGCAAATGTATATCTTTTCTCTTTAGTGCAGTTCCCTACATTAAAATTATAAATAATTGAATATTTTTATTTGTCTGCCAAAAATATGAAGATTGATAAGTATAAACATGTTAAAGAATTTTAATTGACATTTCCTATTAAACAAAGACGGGGTTTGAAAAAATTGTAAAGAAGTGTCCGTCTACTTTTTTTATGCAGTGTATATTTTACACAGGAATCCTGTAAATCAAACAGGCTTTTTGCTAAAAGTGCAGTTTTGTCCTGTATATTTAACCGAAAAATACGGGCACCCCAGCTGCCAGATTTTTCCTGCACTTTTAACGATTTTTTTTTCAGTGATATGTGTTATAATTAAAATAATCTGGTGTGTCACTCACACTACTTTCTCTTACCAGGAGATTAAGAGGTAAGATAACGAGTACTGTTATGTAAACCTATGTTAAACAATTCAAATTAGGCTTAGGAAGAGTTTTATATAATAAATATTTCTGTGTGAGGGGGGCTACCACCCCCCTCAACCCCCCGTTTCATTAAAGTACAAAAAACAAGCGATGAATATTTAGCTTAAAGCATACAATATTTACCATATCTCTATGAGGAATTTATTTCAATTCCCGAACAGCTTTCCTGGAAAAGGTAAAATATTATTAGTAAAGCACATCCACTAACAACAAATAACTAGTGTGTTGTGGCCACCACACGACTTTCTTCTATATTTTCCTATACAAATTCACTCAGTAAAAATAATCTATTAAAATTATTATTTAAAAAAATATCTTCCATGATAATGCACACGGTTTCCATATTGGAGAAGTATTATAACTCTAAATATTCAAAATAAAGTTGAATTTATTCTTAATATTACATTATTATTATTATTATTTTTTTTTTTAATGAAAAAAATCGATAACTTTATTTTAAGTTATCGCAGATCGATGGTTCAACCATTCGTTTTAAAGGTATTGGTGAGCTCTTTTGAAAGATACCCATCATGAAAATTTACTCCTCTCGAGGGGGGGGGGGAGGTGAGGCTCCTACATACACAAATTTTTTTTCCCAGTTGACTATCTCTATTACACAATATACATATATATATATATATATATACTTGATTCAAGGTGGGCTACTACAAATTTCCAAAACGCTAAAATCATTTTCTGAAAACAATAGTCCTGTCTAACTAAAAATAATTTTTGTAGTTATGTTTATCTCTCATAAATTCTTTTGTGATTCTCATTACAAATGTTCGCAATTAATTGCTCACAACAAATACTAGTTAGAAAGGTAATGAAATATTTGGATATTTTTATCAAAAAGTTCTTGACGCATTTTATCATACTCTTTAATTAATAGGATATATGTATTTATATAATTTTGACATTTGAAGAGTAAATTTTAAAACATTCAAAAATCAACAACAACAGAACAGTTTTCTGCTAGGTTATTCCTTTTTACGCAAGGAATTTTTTAAAGAACTTTCTCTAAATTCGTTGAACAAATTAAATGCTATTATGTATATATTGTATTATAGCAACTTCAGAGACACTATCTTCATTACATGACTAGCAGGATTTGCCCGTATCGCTGGTCAAAATATTTAAATGAGTAATAATAATGAAAAAGAATCACTATTTTCGCTTTATAAATAAAAACTTAAAAAACAAAAATCCATAGAAATTGCTCAAAAACTTGCTCTGAGTCCTGCTGCCTTCGGCTGCATCTTATTCACCCACAATATTTGGAGTCTTCTTCACTTAAAACTTTTCCAAATTTCTTGACTTTTCCTTCATCATTTTTCGCCGTTTTTCCTGATTTATGCTTCTTATTTCCACAAAAATCTCACAACATTAGCGAATAATTCAGGAAACACGAATGATTCGAATGATAGCGAATGATAGCGAATGATTCATTTACAATAACAAGCTATTTTCACAAAATTTTTCAAAATTCCCTGAGTAATTCGTGACTTTTCTTGACTCACTTAAATTTCCTGACTTGACTTTTCCATGACTTCTTGACATTTCCTGACCAAAAGTCACCCTTTATCTTCAGAATTTATGTGGAAGTATCATAGATGTATAATGAATACACTGCTCGGCATGAAAATTGCCTCTGACACCATTTCACCATATTCTTATGCAAAATGACCTCCTGAATCCGAATAAGACGCCCATTTTGCCCTATCACCTACCGTTGTTTAGGAATGGCTCCCTATTTTTATCTTTTTTCGGTGATTTTATGGCTATAAATTTGATTTTTAGGAGAGGGGGGGGGGTATTTTAACCGTTAAATACCTTCTGAGGGGCTTCAGAGTTTGAAAATTCTAAAACATGGACATTTGCGAGAAGGGAAAATTTTTGGGAGGATTTGCCACTGAAATTATGCATTACATATTTCATATTTTTAAACTTGTTATCAATGTTACTGTTTAAACTTTATATATTTTAGTTTTTAGGTGTTAAATTAATTATTTTTCATTCTTCAAGTCAAATTCATGGTCATAAAATTATCGAACAGGTAAAGAATTTGAGGAAGGAGGTGGTGTATCTAGGAAACAGTGGGTGACTGTGCAAAATGAGAGTCATATTCAGGTTCAGGAGGTCATTTTAGATAAAAATCAGCAAGAATGGTATCAGATCTCGATTTTCAATTTTTTTATTCAGAGAAGTGTTATTAGTCTATAGGAAGTATTTAGAGAATACACTTAAAGGGGATATTTCATGTAAGTCAAATTTTAGTGTATTTTAAGCATACTTCATCAATTAATTACTTTTAATTAACAAGTTGTTATTGTTGTAAAAAAAAAGAAAGAAAGAAGAAGATTTATACAAAGCTAAATGCTAAAATGGACAACAAAAATAAAAATTATAAATTATATGAAATTTATATATATATATATATATATATATATATATATATTAAAATTATAACAATCGGAAAAACTTAATTCATTTGTGATGTAAAAGTTCAGTTTATTTAATTTTCGATCATTTTCCAACTGCGTAATTGATTTACCATTCTGACACATCTCGGCAGATGAGTTAAATTCAGATGACAAACTTTTAAAAGTATTTTCGCAGATCAAGAGAAAGCTTCATAAAGGCTGATGTTTAAATATTGACGTTTCACTAAATTGGTGTACGTGCTATTTTGGCGTCTTGTGTAAATTGAGTCCTTATACGGTTGCATGCGTGGGAGAAACGAAAATGTTGTTTAACAAATTGAATATCAGGAAGATGCTCTGAAAAACACATGGCTGTTCGAATTTGTTCATTCACAGTATTCGCAAATTGATCCCACTTCCTTTTGCTAAGATAAGCAAGTAAGACATCCGTACCGAGAAAATTAATGTATTTCTGTCAAATATAGAGGAGCACCGTTTATTTGCTCTTTTTTTTTTTTTTTTGTAAATTCTTAAAATTTAGTAAGCACTGTTTAGTGTTTAAATAAAAGTCGTTTTTATATATTCTAAAGAAAAATATGTCGTTAATACAACGCAAATGAATTTGTTATTTCATTGTTAACCCCCCTCCCCCCCCCCCCCAAAAAAAAAAAAAAAAAAAAAAAAAACACTGATGTAAAAATTTATGTTTAAATAAGAAATTGTATTTTTTTTAGATATCTTATCTGATATTTTTAATGCCTTAATTTTCTGTTTATAATCCGCTGGTGAGAATTTTATGCTATTTTTAAGAAAGAAAAATATGATATAATACGTCGCAGTGCATATTACACAAGCGAACATTTTCTTTGAAAAGAAATTCATATGATTCATAGAAATTTGGGAGTACAATCTATGTTTCTTTTTGGCTCAGAAAAGAATTAATATCACATGAAAATGAAGTAGCGTAAAAAAATTAAATTGTAATAGTTTTCTTTGATTAAAAAAAAAAAAATACCTGTTGTAATTGTCATGTTTATGTAAAAATACGCATATAAAATGTTGAAAGTGACTAAGACAGATTTAATTTCACAGTAAAAGGAATAAATACCGAATTTAGATGAATTAAACAATACATTAATGTCAGTAATAATAATAATAATAAAAAGATTTTACTGAATTTACTGAAACCTGTATTTAAATAAAGTATAATAAAATTCAAAATCTTTAAAATTGCAGGCTTTTTTTTTTTTTTTTTAACATGGTGTGGCCTTCATGGGTGCTTACGAAGATGATGGCGAAATCTGCTAAACTAAGATAGGGGAAATGCAGCGTCAATTTAGATCAGTGGCGGATTTAAGGGGGGGGGGCTAGAGGGCTGAAGCCCCCCCCCCCCCCCAAAACACTGTCATTCATAATTGAATTTTGCAGTTGTAAATTTTTTATTGGTCTAGAATAACACTTTGAAAAATCTTAGCCCCCCCCCCCAAAAGTCAAGTTCTGGATCCGCCACTGATCTAGATTATATATTTCTTTATAAAAACAATGTTATTTTCACCAAGAAAACTTATTATTACCAATTTAAAAGTGGCAATGTGTGTGTGTGTGTGTGTGAGAGAGAGAGAGAGAAATAGACTTCCCGACCTAAAAAATAGATAAAAATTATAAATAGGTATGATAGTACATTAATTTTCAAGATAGTTTTCTAATACTAAGCAAAAACAAAGAGACTAAATTCTTAAAGCTCTTTTGGATTTACTATTTGTAAAATAAATTTAAAGTAGCTTTATACATAAACGCCTCTTCAGTTTGGAAAGAGTCCTTTACTTTTTACAAGTGATTGATCTCATCGATTTTTGTTCAAGTAAAAAGAAAAAATATCATTCATTCATTTAACCTTTTTCTATGTAAACAGCTGTTCAAAGTGCTTGTAGGCTGCATACCCTTAGCAGTGTCATCGATGTCTCCGTTCAAGTAGAGAACAAATAACTGCTTGCGTGAACAACAAGGCAAGCAAACGTAGGATGAAAATCTAAGCAAGGGAATTACTAGAATATTTCGTCATTACCTTTATCCCAGTGAATTATTAAGCGATTTCATTCGAACTGTTTACAGTAATATGCTTTAATGGAAGAATAGTGTTACGCTTGTGAAAAGAGAATTTATATAAATATGTATACATTTTATGATATAAGCAAACATAGAAAAATTAAAAATAATTTTTAAGAGTCTTTTTATTTGTAAGTTGGGTGGCATAGTGCGCGGAGATCTTTTAAACGGGTCCTAGTCCGTATTCAAGCAAGTTTCGGAGAAAACTACGGAAAAATCCTAATGACTAGGCCGTTGAGTGTTACACGGGTTCGAACAAGGCACATATGATCTTGGAGAGCCCAAGTGGAGTCTAGATTTGCATCAAATTTAATTTCTTTTCAGGAAATCGGTATCCAGAGAAACTTTTGATTACCTTCTGGAATATTAGTACCCAGAGAAACTTTTGATTACCTTCTGGAATATTACATTTTATTATCAACATTTCAAATAATCTACAACAGAGGAAAACGAAGTCTTGCATCAAAATCACTGTTTTCGAATTATCTATGTCTTTTATTTAACATGGAGATTAAAACTGAAACTATCAAACATTTCGTTTCAATGCAATGTGCCCAGGTCTGGTACGATAGAACGCAATATGGGCAGTAATTTAGATGTAAGAAAATATGTTACAATATTTTAACAGTACTCTACTTCTGTTCATATTTGCAATGTTCAACTGTGATTTAAAAAATTACGCGTTATCCTTATTTTGCCATAAATAAATGCAAAATGTAAAATTAGCAATATTTGCTAATACTTTATATAGCAATATACTTTATATAATAATAGTTTTACTTTACACAAATCTTAAGGAAATTCAAATATGTTATTGAAGTTGACTATTGAATGTTTTCTATAGGAAATGGAGTAAATACTACCACAGGCTTGTGTACAGAGACAACCGAAAGTATTCCAAAGCATTGCGTTCTATGAAAGGTCTTCCTATAAACGGTACTTTAATATCTTTTTTTACATAAATCTTAATGAAATTAAAATATGTTATTCATATGCGCAAACGAATGCTTTTTACAGAATATACTATGATTAACATTAGATCTACAGGGCCACACAAAAATATCCAGTTGGATTAATGGCTAATATTGGAAATTTTCTGGAATTACATTTTGGTTTACATTAAGAGTTTTTAACGCTTTCTGACAATTTTTAAGTATAAATATGATTTCAATTTGTTTATCTGTCTGTCCGACTGTATACCTGTCTATCTGCCCATCTGACCGCCCCCAGCGTTCGTAAATATCCTCAGAAATTAAAAAAAAAAAAAAAAGGATATGTGTTATTCAAGTACACTATGGAATGTTCCCTATTTAAAATGGCATTAATAGGTCCTGTATAACTAGTGTGTGTACAGGGACAACCAAAAAATGTCAATGCATTATTTTTACGTCAGATATTTTTATAAATCACATTTAAATTACTTTCTACTGTAAAAATCATAAAGAAATTGATATTTATTGTTATTATGCTAAAATAATGTTTTGTAAAGAATGTGATATGATTAACCTCCAGATTTACAGGGCTGCACTAAAATATTCAGGGTCACACAAATCGCACAAAAAAAAAAAAAAAAAGGGGGGGGGACTAATGTGCAAGTTGTACCTGACGGGACTAAAGTGAAAGTTGTACCTCAAGGGACTAATGTGAAAGTTGTACCTCACGGGGCTAATGTGCAAGTTGCACCGAACGAACAAACTATTTCTTTCAACGAAAATGCCTACTAACCCTGGACGATAGGTCTAATGTATCGTATCATATTATCTATCGTATTTATCGTAATATAACTCAATACTTATTTCGCTTCCTTCTTCGACTCGTTTTAATACGCATTTTTTATATGCATGAGCAGCCCCCGAAAAACAAAAACATTAAATCATTAAATTCATTTTTTTACTTATTTTTATTTCATATTATTTCACGCGCACTTTTTATTTCCTAATTCAAATTTATTAAAAAAAACTTTTTCGATATCGCTTGTAACGATACTGATTATTATTAATTTTATTTTCTTTTTCTTTCAATAATAATAATAATAATAATAATAATAATAAAGATTTTGATGAAATTCTGGCAAAAGCAGAATTTAGTTTAGGACGGAGGACTATTAGTTTTTATTTTCTTTTTTCAAATTATAACATCGCTTTCAAATTATTCAATTATATTTTCGATAAATTTTAGATTTCGACAAATGTCCAACTATCGAAATCGACAACGCAAAAATCCAAGATTGAGACTGATAGGCCCTCAGTCCTAATAAAATACTAAAATTACATGAAGGGCTGCAATTAGAATCTAAGGCGAGCATTTTATTTTGCGTTAAGCATTTCTAACACTTTCCAAGAATGTTCAAGAGTGATGATTAATTCAATTAGCCTATCTGTATGTCTTTCAGTGCTTCTGTCTGTCCGTTTTGTGATAGCGTAGGCAAAGAACATTGAAAGTTATAAGATACAAGTAAGTACAATTGGAAAATGTTAACCCTTTTTTAACCCCAGTCCTGTGCACAGGACGCACTAAACATCTTGTTACATCTAGCTTTTAAAACAGTCATCTTAAATGTACTGACTGTTTCAAAAACTTTCGCTTTGTTATTTTTTATTAAACCTTCTAGCGGGCGCGCGTATATGAGAGATACACTAGCGGTGAATCTCGTATCTCGTTGTATATCTTAAAGTCAGAGAGCATTTGGAACACTTATCCTTGTCTATTCACTCAGTATATATTGATCTACTTTTAGTTATCTTTTGAACCTCAGGACAATGATATAAAGCTGTATATTTGCTATTTGTGTTTGAAAAATACGCGCGACCGTTCAAGTGAAGTTCTGTTTTTATTTGACTTTTTTTTCGCTGTTTAAAATGATTCTTTGTTGTTTTTGTTTTAAACATTATTATTTTAAATATTTTTAAAATTAATTAACTTTTAACTTTAAACTTTTTATTAAAAATGACAAAACATGAACTATATGCTTTATTTTCAAATAATTCCGATGTTTCTTTGATTATTTTATATTGATTGTGTGCTTTAAGTTTTATTTATTTTTTTTTTAAATGAATAAAAGTTCCAATTGAATATTTTTATTAATCTTCAAATGGTTATAGTATAATTAAAATATTCAGATACTTTAAAATACATATTTTACAATAGTGTATGTGAAAAATACGCGCGACCTTTCATGTTTGTATAAGCAGCGCGCCCGCTGGAAGGTTAAAATCAAGCTGGTAGCGAGCCAAGATCTATCTGAATGTATCATAAAAAAACTTTACTAGATGGTTTATTGGAGCCTATTAAAGAATACATTACGTTAAACAGTTGTTTGTAAATAAATAAATACATAAAAGTTTGGCTAAAAATGGGTTAATAATCAATGCGTACACGGCATGATTTTTCCTTCTTGTATTTTATACCGTTAAATTTTTATTCTCAACTGCTGAGATTCATCCCGGAAATTAAAAAAAAAAATTTTTGCTTTTAAAACGAGGGGAAAAAATCATTTATTTCTTTTCTTTTAACTTTGATTGTAAGTTCTGGTGGTTGTCGATATTTACCTTGTGCCTCATAGTGGTGCAAAACTTTATATTTGGAAATAGAATGATCATTAATATAAGAGCTCGAATATCAAACTTATCATTTTTATGCACATCTTGGCTCCCTGAAATAATGATTATGATCATTAAGCTTTTCGTTTTTTGTTAAAAGTCATTTTTGGAATATTTCACCATCTTGTTACAGATATTGTTTCACAGTGATTCATTTTACACAATTTAGGTATTGACAACTCGAAACAAAAACTATTTCTGGATTTCTTTCGAAGGGTGATATTTTTAGTTGAAATGTACATGCAAACATGGGACTTACGAAAAATTAATTATTATTTCATGCTTTTTATTAAGTGTAATGATTTGAAATACATTTTCATGAAAATTGATAGGCAACATTTAAAAATAGATCGAACATAAATATGACGGAAATTTATTTCGTGCAATGTAAACTTTGCTCACTGCGAGTGCATTCGCACACCACCCATTCTGGCCCACAACTGGGCTTAAAGTACTTTAGTTTTTATGGGATAATTTGTAGAACTATTCTCTTACAATAAATTTCTTTTTTAATTTGTGACAAAAATTGCAATTTAAAGTTAGTGGCGGAAAATGTCCTGAAAAAAGGCGCGGACCTCAAGCCCTGATTACAGGGATTGAAACCAATTGAATTATTTCAGAAACGAAAGAGGTTAAAAAAAAAAAAAAAAGATTAGATGAATTTCTAACGATATACTAATCTGTTTCCATTACGGCTGATTTTACCGACTGGCAGAAACACAGTTTTTTTTCATTTTTCTTTTGGACAACTGATATATTAGTTAAACCACTCAACTTGATTTTTTTTACCTTCTGAATGAATTCCGTCTATGGCGAATAAAAAAAGGAAAAGATTTCTTTTGTTTACAAAAATATGAAAAAAATTATATAAATTCAATATATTAATATAATTTGATAAAACGAGTATTAAACGAAAAAGAATGCGTTTATCTGTATTCTAGGAGAAGGTTAAATTAAATAAATAAATAAACTTTTGTAAAAATGTGAAAATAACTAGGAACTGCGCTTTGCAATTTATTAAATAGATATTAACAAAATATAGTTCAATAATTGCCGAAACGTCAGTGGAGGCCCTACATTGAGACTCAAAACGGTTTTGGGCTGTGTCTGTCTGTCTGTCCGTCTGTCTGTCTGTCTGTCGCGCGATAGCGGCCGCAAAATTAGCGCTATTGACTTGAAATTTGGTACACATGTTCATGAGCCCCACGAAATTAGCTGTATAGTTTTTGGTATGTATTCCATTTGTAGTTCGTATACAGGGACACGCCAAAGTTTTTCTTATCATTACGGCCTATGGGAGGAATTTGTACGTATCGCGATAGCGGCCGCAAAAATAGCGCTATTGACTTGAAATTTGGTACACATGTTCATGAGCCCCACGAAATTAGCTGTATAGTTTTTGGTATGTATTCCATTTGTAGTTCGTATACAGGGACACGCCAAAGTTTTTCTTATCATTACGGCCTATGGGAGGAATTTGTATGTATTGCGATAGCGGCCACAAAAATCACGCTATTGACTTGCAATTTGGTACACATATTCATGAGCCCAACGAAATTAGCTGTATAGTTTTAGGTGTGTATTCCATTTGTAGTTCGTGTACAGGGACACGCCAAAGTCATTCTATTATTACGGCCTATGGGAAGAATCTGTATGTACCGCGATAGCCACTGCAAAAATCAAGCTATTGACTTCCAATTTTTGTAGAAACGTCAGTGGAGGTCCTCTGTTGAGACTCAACAGGATTTTGTGTTCCGTCTGTCCGTCTGTCTGTCTGTCTGTCGTGTGATAGCGGCAGCAAATATCACACTATTGACTTGAAATTTGGTACACATGTTCATGATCCCCACAAAATTAGCTGCATAGTTTTTGGTATGTATTCCATTTGTAGTTCTTATACAGGGACACGCCAAAGTTTTTCTTATCATTACTGCCTAAGGGAGGAATTTGTATGTATCGCGATAGCGGCCACAAAAATCACGCTATTGACTTGCAATTTGGTACACATATTCATGAGCCCAACGGGATTAGCTGTATAGTTTTAGGTGTATATTCCATTTGTAGTTCGTGTACAGGGACACGCCAAAGTTTTTCTTATCATTACGGCTTATGGGAGGACTTTGTATGTATCGCGATAGCGGCCACAAAAATCACGCCATTGACTTGCAATTTGGTACACATATTCATGAGCCCAACGGAATTAGCTGTATAGTTTTAGGTGTGTATTCCATTTGTAGTTCGTGTACAGGGACACGCCAAAGTCATTCTATTATTACGGCCTATGGGAAGAATCTGTATGTACCGCGATAGCCACCGCAAAAATCAAGCTATTGACTTCGAATTTTTGCAGAAACGTCAGTGGAGGTCCTCTGTTGAGACTCAAAACGGTTTTGGGCTGTGTCTGTCTGTCTGTCTGTCTGTCTGTCTGTCGCGCGATAGCGGCCGCAAAAATAGCGCTATTGACTTGAAATTTGGTACACATGTTCATGAGCCCCACGAAATCAGGTGTATAGTTTTTGGTATGTATTCCATTTGTAGTTCGTATACAGGGACACGCCAAAGTTTTTCTTATCATTACGGCCTAAGGGAGGAATTTGTATGTATCGCAATAGCGGCCACAAAAATCACGCTATTGACTTGAAATTTGGTACACATGTTTATGATCCCCATAAAATTAGCTGTATAGTTTTTGGTATGTATTCCATTTGTAGTTCGTATACAGGGACACGCCAAAGTTTTTCTTATCATTACGGCCTAAGGGAGGAATTTGTATGTATCGCGATAGCGGCCACAAAAAGCACTCTATTGACTTGCAATTTGGTACACATATTCATGAGCTCAACGGAATTAGCTGTATAGTTTTAGGTGTGTATTGCATTTGTAGTTCGTGTAGAGGGACACTCCAAACTTTTTCTATCATTACGGCCTATGGGAAGAATCTGTACGTACCGCGATAGCCACCGCAAAAATCAAGCTATTGACTTGAAATTTTTGCCGAAACGTCAGTGGACGCCCTCTGGTGAAGCTCAAAAGGATTTTGTGTTCCGTCTGTCCGTCTGTCTGTCTGTCGTGCGATAGCGGCCGCAAATATCACGCTATTGACTTGAAATTTGGTACGCACGTTCATGATCCCCACGAAATTAGCTGTATAGTTTTGGGTGTGCATTCCATTTGTAGTTCGTGTACAGGGACACGCCAAAGTTTTTTTTATCATTACGGCCTATGGGAAGAATTTGTATGTACCGCAATAGCGGCCGCAAAAATTCTCCGATTGACTTGCAAATTGACACATATTATCAGGCTCGGTATAGAAATAGCTATTTATTTTTTTAGGTCTATATTTTTATGGATTGTATACAGGGTAAGGCCAAAATACTTCACATTACGGCGTATGATGTGAATTGCGTTTAAACGCATTTTAACATCATTACTTTGCAATCAAGAAAATTAAACTAGCGTACGTGGGTAAGATATTTAAACTTATGTTGTTTGAAGAAAATATGTGCTCTTAAGCTTTCTAATTAATGTACAGGACCTTACAAAAGTGTTCTGACGATGTCACGTAGTCATCCAAACGATGTTAAATTTGGAACAATTATTAATTTTGAACGCAAAGTAAGCTGAATATTTTTTACTGGTGTATACAATGTTTATGGTTTGTTTACAGAGACACGCAAAAGAATTTCGTAGCATTAGAGCCTATGGACAAACTTTTATTTAAGCGAACACTTTTATGAGTTTATGCTGAATTGATCTTAATAAAATTAACGTACATTATAAAGATGCTTAAAATTATGTTTACTTTTAAAAAAGGTTATGTATAGACTAAATAATTTATGGGACCACACAAAATAATTCCGAGTGTGTACTGTAATCATCCAAATGATGTCAAATTAGTTTGAAAAATTAATGAGTTATAATTAATTAGGTTTATTCATATTATTGGCGTTTATAATGACTGTGGCTACTTTTCCGGGATACATAAAATAATATCGTACTATTACGGTCTATAGTCGATATTTATTAAAAGTTTATTTTGACATGGTTACACCCCATCAAATATAATGAAATTTTATTAGAATTTTAAAAGCATGTTTTCCTGTTGATAATTGTGGGCATAGAATTGGAAATTAGTTTAAAGGTTACGCAAAATATTTCCGATATGCTATGTAATTTTTTTTTTTTTTTGTACGAAATTTGGTAGTTATGAAATTTGGTATTTATGAATTTCAGGGAAATAATACAAGACCGTCGTTTATTAAGAATACATATTGTTGCGTACTTGGGGGTCCGTAAGTTGTTCGAGAATGAAAGGCAAAACTTGCAAAAATTCAGTGATATATTCACAGTAAGTTCCAGAAAAATACAGGTCTATAAACCATATAAACCAATTATCAGCTTCAATTCAACCAGTAAACACAACTTAAACAACAGCCGTTAACAGCAAAACAACAGTACAAACTGTTTAGCAATAACACATAAAGAAAGTCTCATCTAAAGAGGCTCAAAGCAAAGCAAGCATTTGACGAAACTGACCCAGATCTGAGACTGACCGCCTTGGCGAAAAAATGCTCCTTTTATACTCTTCTATCGAACACAGACTGTTCTGGAAAATTCTCGTATCTCATAATGAGATTAGAGCTTCTATATTTGGTATATCCTTAATGAGGATTTTCTCACCAAGGTCGCCAAAAAAATCGCCAAGTAGGGAAACAGTCGCCAAATTTGGCGCCAAATCCATTTCTTCCCTTATTGGGGCTTTTTTAAAGTGTTTTTAAGGGAAAATTAGGCTGTTTTAACGCTAAAACGACTAGAAATGCACAAAGTTAGCATCTTATTAACTTTACTAAACCTCTTTGAAAGAATTGTTTCAAAAATAAATGCAATTATTTACAATTCCGTAACACTTTATAAGATATGCAAATAGAGACAGAGCGGGGGGTTGTATCTGATTATGGTAACAAGTCGATCGAATCAATATATACGATTATATAATAAGGAATAAATAAAAATGACCTATTGAATAATGTCTGATGTAAATAGGACGTTGAGGCTCCTGATCTGCAGATCCACTAGTTAATAGTTTTTGATTCTACAACAAAAATTTTGTAACAGGAAAGTTTTAGTTAAATTAGGCATTAAATGCCACCTTTAGTAATTTAGCGGCATTTAAATAGTTTGTTTTAGCATGTTAATTTCATATTTTATATAAGTCTGATAAAGTTTATGTTATTACAACAAGAAGTTTTTGTCATACAGGCTAAGGGGAAAAAAAACAAGAAAGAAAAATCATGCAGTATGCATTGATTAGTAACACCTTCCAACTGTACGTAATTGTTGTATCGAATAACTTTTAATATTCTTTCCCTACATTATCACACAACAGACAGAAGGACTGAAAAATATACAGATAGACTAATTGATTTTGAAATTACTCTTAATCATTTTGGAAAGTGTTAAAAAGGCTTAACGCAAAAGAAAATGCAGCCATTAGATTATAATTATAGCTTTTGATCTATCTGAATATTTTAGTGTAGCCCTGTAAATCAGAAAGTTAATCATATCATATTCTATACAAAACATTATTTTAGAATATAAATAATACATTTCAATATTTTTATGATTTTTTCAGTAGAAAGACTTTTAAAAAATTCTGTCCTAAAACGTAATGCATTGGCATTTTTTTTTTTTTTTTTATTGTTGTTGTCCCTGTAAACAAACTAGTTGTACAGGACCTATTAATGTCATTTTAAATGGGGAACATTCTATACGGAAAATATTTATAAAAATAACACTCATAGAACACAATGCTTTCGAATGCTTTTGGGTATCCCTGTACACAAACCAGAACAGATATTCATTCCATTTTCAATATGAAAAATCCGATAAAGAACTTCAATAAAATATATCAGTTTCGAGAAATTTCATAAATATTTACAGGAGTTAGAGCGCGGGCAGACAGATAGACAGACAGATGGATAGATACACAAACTGAAATCATATTCACACTTAAAAATGTTAGAAAGTGTTAAAAACGCTTAATGTAAACGAAAGTACAATTGTAGCAATTTTTTATTAATAACTCTTAATATAAATGGATATTTTTGTGTCACTCTGTAAATCTAATGATAATGATGCTACATTCTATGCAAAGAATTTTTTTGTGCATTTAAATAACATATTTCAATTCCCTGAAACTTCGTGGAAAGTAAAGTTATTAAAATTTGATTTATAGAAATATCTCTCATAGAACGCAATGCTTTGGAATACTTTCGAGTGTCCCTGTAAATAAATCGGTGGTGGTATTTCCTCCATTTTATACAGGACCCATCCAATAGGGAATTTCAATAACATATTTCAATATCACTAAGATATATTTGCAGTAAAGGTATAAAAATATGGTTTATAGAAATATATCTCATAGAACACAATGCTTTTAAATTATTTCGGGTGTCCCTGTACACAAACCAGTAGTGGTATAAACTTCATTTTCAATAGGGAACATCCGATAGTGAAAATGAATAACATATATCAGTTTCAGGAAATTCCATAAATATTTACGGGAGTTAGAGCTCGGAGAGCAGACAGACGGACATGCAGATACACAAAACTGAAATCATATTCACACTTAAAAAATGCTAGAAAGTGTTAAAAACTCTTAAAGTAAACGAAAGTACAATTCTAGCAAATTTTTATTAATACCTCTTAATATAACTGGATATTTTTGTGCCACCCTGTAAATCTAATACTTATCCTGCTATATTCTATGTAAAACATTCTTTTGTGCATTTAAATAACATATTTCAATTTCCTAAAAACATCCGATAGTGAAAATGAATAACATATATCAGTTTCGAGAAATTCCATAAATATTTACAGGAGTTAGAGCGCGGGCAGACGGATAGACAGACAGATGGATAGATACACAAACTGAAATCATATTCACACTTAAAAATGTTAGAAAGTGTTAAAAACGCTTAATGTAAACGAAAGTACAATTATAGCAATTTTTTATTAATAACTCTTAATGTAAATGGATATTTTTGTGTCACTCTGTAAATCTAATGCTAATGATGCTACATTCTATGCAAAAAATTTTTTTGTGCATTTAAATAACATATTTCAATTCCCTGAAACTTCGTGGAAAGTAAAGTTATTACAATTTGATTTATAGAAATATCTCTCATAGAAAGCAATGCTTTGAAATATTTTGAGTGTCCGTGTACATAAACCTATGGTGATATTCTCCTCCATTTTACACAGGAAACATCCAATAGTGAACTTGAATAACATATTTAAATTTCATTAAGATATGTCTACAGTAAAGGCGTGAAAATATGGTTTATAGAAATACCTCTCATAGAACACAATGCATTGAAATACTTTCAGGTATCCCTGTACACAAACCTGTAGAGGTATAAACTCCATTTTCAATAGGGGACGTCCGATAGTGAACTTGAATAACGTATTTCAATTTCATTAAGATATGTCTACACTAAAGGTATGAAAATATGGTTTACAGAAGTACCTCTCAAAGAATAAGATGCTTTGAAATATTTTCGGGCGTCCCTATACACAAACCATTAGAGGTATAAACTCCATTTTCAGTAGGGAACGTCCGATAGTAAACTTGAATATCATATTTCAATTTCATTAAGATATGTGTAGAGTAAAGGTATGAAAATATGGTTTATAGAAATATCTCTCATAGAACATAATGCTTTGAAATACTTTCGGGTCTCCCTGTACACAAACCAGTAGAGGTATAAGCTCCATTTTTAATTGGGAACGTCCGATGGTGAACTCGAATAACATATTTAAATTTCATTAAGATATGTCTACAGTAAAGGTATGAAATTATGGTTTATAGAAATACCTCCCTTAGAACATAATGCTTTGAAATACTTTCGGGTGTCCCTGTACACAAACCAGTAGAGGTATAAACTCCATTATCAATAGGAACCGTCCGATTGTGAACTTGAATAACATATATCAATTTCAAGAAATTCCATAAATATTTACGGGAGTTAGAGCGCGGACAGACAGACAGACAGACAGGCTGTCGGACAGACAGACCGACAAACCAAAGTCATAAACACTTTTCAACCTTGTTAGAAAGTGTTAAAAACCGAAGTCATAAACACTTTCCAGCCTTTTCGAAAAGTGTTAAAAGTACTGAAGTATAGCCTCGGCAGCTGTAGTAACTTTTCCATTTTCTTTTACCGATATATGGTAGAAAAGTAATGATTTTTGGACTGACTTTCGTAACTGAGTTTTTAGTATAAATACAAGATTTGAGGTCACCTGAAACCGAAAATCCGGTTTCTAGCGGTAGGTCTCTGTATCTGCCCTTGTGTCTGCTAGTGTATTAGTTTCTTAGTAGCATAACTAAAAAATAGATATTAACGAGAAGTGAAAGTTGAGTATTCTAAGTTAAGTTTGAGTATATTCCTCATTTGATCTTTATTAAATGAGGAACCAAAATGCCAAAAAATGCAGAACCAATTTTACTCAAACTTTAGACATGAGTTTATAGTCGATGACAATATAGTATGAAAGTATTTTCAGGAATTCTATCTCATTAAGGAAGGTTACAGGAGCATTAATTGGTCTGTCTGTGACAAATATTGTGATTCATTTTTATACAATTCTGTAGAATTGATTTTACTCAAATTTTAGTTTATGAGCCCATAGTCGATGACAGTGCAGCACGAAAACATTTCAAGAGTCCTATATCATCAGGAGCAGGTTCCAAGGAAAAAAAAAAACTTGTCTGTCATGTTAAATCTTGCTATTATTTTATAATCCACTTCATCTGAACTGAGTTTTTAGTTTATTTTGTAATATAAGCGTGCTTTTTAAATTTTTACTTTCTTCCGTATAAATAAGAAGTATTGGATTCATAAAATTTTCGACGTCCATTTTTCAATGGATTTACACGAATTGTAAGGTCCTGAACACGATGTGAACATTTTTAGAAATTGTTTGTCTATGTGTATGAAAATTTTTGTGGGCACTTATAGACATAAATAACTAAATATAATCTTATATATTCGGTAGAGCAAAAATGATTGCGCTTCTCTTAATACGTAAATTTAATTTGATATATATATAGAGAGAGCGCTTTATTAATTTATTTATATTAAAGAATGTCAATAATGAACAGGTAAGATTTCACTTACCTGAATAAGGCATACAGCACTGGTTCAGCATACATCAATGGTGAATAGCATCCAGTCACTCCTGTGTTGAACGTATAAATTCTATCTGTAAATAAAACTTATAAAGTGCACAATATTATTAACTTTGTGTGTACGTTAATTAATTAAATGGATATTTTCTTTTTATCCATAAATTTACTGTCTTGATTAAAATATACATGTTAAAATTTTAGTATATATATTATAATTGTAAGAGCGTTTAACGCCCTGCTAGAATCAATGTTTTACATCTTTTTCTAAGAGAAGCAAAAGAACATCTACATTAAAAATGAAATCGAGCGAGAGAAAGAGTTTCATTAGAAGTGCTGATTAATCAGTTCTGACTTTTCCTTTTACTGGGAGTGGCACATATTTCACTTTACATCTAGACTGATTGTTCTTTGAAATAAGTAATAATTTCTAAAACACTTCTTGACTAAAATGGAAAAATAACGGTCAAATAAAAGTTATTATAACTGTCTGTTTTCTTACACCCCTACTTGACCGGTATTTTCAATGTTCGATAATTTTAAGTTCAGTTCTAAGTTCTTTAAACGCCGGCCCTGGTAGGGGCTTTGTAAGTATATCTGCGATCATTCTGTTGCTTGGGACGTATTCCAGTCTAATTGTCCCTTCTTCATACAAGTCTTTAATTAAATGATATTTAACGTCGACGTGCTTGCTACGGGCTTGATGTTTATGTGATTCAATCAATTTTATTGTTGACTGGTTATCGTCGTATATTGTAATTGGTTTTATTTGACTTAGGTCTAAATCTTTTAGCAGTCGTAGAATCCATATAGTTTCTTGCGCAGCGCTTCCTGCTGAGATATATTCTGCCTATGCAGTAGATAGAGTTATACACTTTTGTTTACGCGAGTACCAGTAAATGGGATTTTTACCAATAAAAAATACATTGCCAGTAATGGACTTTCGGTCCTGGGGGTCGTTTGCAAAATCGGCATCCGCATATGCAGTTAGTATAGCTGTATGATTATTATCATATTTTAATTTCAAGTTTATTGTGGTTTTCAAGTATCTGATGACCCTTTTTGCATTTTCCCAATCACATCTTCTTGGTTTCTCGTTGTGTCGAGATAAAAAGTTGACGGCAGCACTGATATCTGGTCGGCTGACAGTGGCTATATATAGAAGTGCCCCCACTGCTTTTCTATAATCAGTATTGTCGGTTAAATAATTTTCATTCTCGTTATTTTTCAAGTAATTTGTATCTATGGGAGTATTAGTGGGCTTCGCATTTTCTAGATTAAATTTATTTACTAATTGCTTAATCTTGTTTGACTGATCTATTAGTAAAGTGTTTGGTCGTGTTATATTTATTCCAAGATAATTAGTAACGTTCCCAAGGTTGGTAATACTATATTCGCGCCTAAGTTCTTCTATTACATTGTTTATATCATCTTTGGTTCCAGCAATTAATATGTTATCTACATACACTAGTATGTAGACGGTTTTGTTATTGGTGTTTCTTTTGTATAGGCATTTGTCAGTGGAACTCTGAGTGAAATTCAATTTTGTTAATGTTTCGTTAACTTTAGAGTTCCAAGCCCTGGCTGACTGTTTCAGCCCGTAAATGGCTTTATTAAGTTTGCATACTTTATGTTCTTCACCGGGATTTATGAATCCCTCGGGTTGGTGCATGTAAATTGTTTCTTCGAGGTGACCGTGTAAAAACGCGGTTTTTACATCCAAGTGGTTTAATTCCAGATTTTTATATAGGGCCATTACTAGAAAGGATCTAATTGTCGTATGAGACGCCACCGGGGCGAACGTCTCGTCATAATCTACCCCATACTTTTGGCTAAAGCCTTTGGCAACAAGCCTGGCTTTATATTTTTGGATTTCGCCCTTATCATTATATTTCGCCTTGACTGCCCATTCTGAGCCTACTATGTGTGTGTTAGGGAGAGTGTCTACCAATTACCATGTATTATTTTCGTTTAAAGAAACAATTTCATCTTTGGCTGCTTTTAGCCAATTTTCCCTTTCTATGGAATTTTCTATTTGCAATATTTCATTGAAGGTTTTGGGTTCGTTTACATTCATAGTATTTGTCAATAAAGCAAATCTGTCAGGTGGAACACCTTTGTTAGCTCTCTCCGACCTTCTCGGAATTGTTTGATCTGTCATGTCATGATTAATATCCTCAGTTTGGTCTGAATTTTGATTTATTTCATTTAATATCACCGGAAAGTTGTTTTTATGATCATTTGTTTCGCTGGAATTTCTTTCATTTATATCATTGTTTGTCTCTAACAGTTCCTCATCGATATACTCAAGATTGTTATTTTTTGTTTTTGTTTCTACAAACTTTACTGTTCTACATATTCTAACATTATTATCTATATATACTCTATAACCTTTACTTCTAAGGTCATAACCAACAAGTATTTCTTCCTTTGCACTGTTGTCAAGTTTCCCTCTTGTGGTTTTGTGAGTATACACATATGCCTTACAACCAAATGATTTTATATGCGAGAGATTTGGTTTATTTCCATTCCATTTTTCATATGGTGTTTTATCGCATGCACTCGTTGGCAATCTATTCTGTAGATAATTAGTAGTCATAAGGGCTTCACCCCAAAATTTATTCGGCAAACCGCTCTGTCTTAACAAACATCTGGTCATTTCGACCAATGTTCTATTTTTTCTCTCCGCCACGCGATTTTGAGGAGAACAATGCGGTACTGTTAATTGGTGTTCGATTCCTTCATTCGCGAGAAAGTTTTCAAATTCATTGCTTGTATACTCTCCGCCGTTATCGGTACGCAATATTTTTATTTTTCTGCCAAACTTGTTTGAAGTCAACGCGTAATATTGTTTAAATTTGTCAAACACCTCATTTTTATTTCGCAATAAGTATGTAAATGTAAAACGACTGTAATCATCTATAAACGTTAAAAAATAATTTTTCCCTCCTATTGTGGAAGTTTGAAAAGGTCCGCAAACATCTGAAACAACTAGATCTAATGGTTTTTCTGCCCTGAAAGTTGCCCTTTTCGGATATGTGTCATCCTCCAATTTTGAAATGATACAGATTTCGCATTCTGTGTTGTGTTTACGTTTACTTAACTCAATTCCAGTTGCCATATTTTTGTCGACGAGTTCTTTTATTTGTTGAAAATTTTTATGCCCTAATCTTTCATGCCACAATTTAATACAATTTTTATTTTCGCAAGCTTCTACAATATTTACACTTTCGGAAAATTTTTCGCTCGTTTGTAGTTCATATAAATTATCTGTCAAGTTCGCCTCTATATAATTTTATTCCCGAATTTGATTTTACATTCATGATTTTTAAATATGTCAACACAACCATTCTCTGTTGCTTTCTTTACCAATATTAGATTTGTGGCTATATTGGGTATGTATAAAACCTCCTTCAAAGTAATGTTGTTTATTTCTTTATCCGAGTTAATTACCTTAAGATTCACGTCGCCGCAACCCTGTGAGACTACGGAGTGCCCATTTGCTAGCATAACACTAACCTTTTCGTTGTCTTTCAGATTTGTAAATTGATTTATGTCGTTGCAGATATGCCTGCTGCTTCCACTGTCTACTATCCAAGAGTTATGCTCAGTTTTATCTATGATAAACGTAAGATTCTTTAATTTATTTTCAGTTTCCTTTATGAGTTGTGTTTTATTTTTGTTTTTGTACTTGCTGGGATTATTACCGCTGTTATGAAAATTATTATAACTCCTTTGGTTATGATTTGGTCTGGCGTTTAAGTGCCAGCATTCGTTACGGGTGTGTGAATTATTTCCGCAAAAATTGCAATGTTTACTTGGTGGTGTTTTACGCTTAATTTGAGTTTTATACGCGTTTTCACCTTTTGTTTGGTGATTTTCTGTCCTTTTAATGTATTCGTCAAACAATTTACTTTTAATATACTCTGGTGTAAGTTCATCGTCATTTCTGGCTTCGATAGCCGTGATCAGGGTATCATAACTAGGGGGTAGTGAGCACAACATTAACGCTGATAAGTGCTGCTCATTTATTTCTTCTCCTATCGCTAACAATTTGTCCTTTAATTTATAAATATTAGTTATGTGTTCTATTAGATTTCCCCCTTCTGCTAGTTTGGTGGAATATAATTTTCTGAGCAAAAATAATTTGCTGCTTAGATTTGCCCTCTCATGTATATTTTTAAGTGCATCCCATGTTTCCCTGGCTGTGGAAAGGTGTTTTACATGCACTATCTGTGTGTCTTCTATAGCTAAATTAATTATGGCGCGCGCTTTACGATCTTTAGATCGCCATTCATCAGTTATCGGCTCTGGGGGCGCTTCTATAATAACCTGGAAGAGATCCTCCTTCGTAAGGAGCATCTCTACCTTAAATTTCCAGCTATCGTAATTACTGGAGTCTAACTTCTCAATAAATGTTGTTTCCTTTCCGGATGCTGCCATTTTTGTTATTTATTTATTTTATCAAAATATACTATTATATATTACGTATATTTATTCTTGGAAAGGTTCAAATAGTATTTAAAGAGAGCAAATTTACTGATGGCATATCAATAACAATTATGAGTGTTTGATGTAAGCACATAAATGTTATATAAACAAGTTGATTTCCGTTTAATAATTCACACCTATATTATTTGTATATATATATACTTAATTGAATTTTTTCATTTTTCATTTTCTTCAACACACAAATTAATTATATTTAATAATTTTCTTTTCTTTTTCGATATAAGTTCAGTGCTGTTATTATTTTAATTCATTATATTTTGCGCTCTTTTATACGTTTATTTAAGAGACTGGATCAGTCTCATAATCAGACATAAATAACTAAATATAATCTTATATATTCGGTAGAGCAAAAATGATTGCGCTTCTCTTAATACGTAAATTTAATTTGATATATATATAGAGAGAGCGCTTTATTAATTTATTTATATTAAATAATGTCAATAATGAACAGATAAGATTTCACTTACCTGAATAAGGCATACAGCACTGGTTCAGCATACATCGATGGTGAATAGCATCCAGTCACTCCTGTGTTGAACGTATAAATTCTATCTGTAAATAAAACTTATAAAGTGCACAATATTATTAACTTTGTGTGTACGTTAATTAATTAAATGGATATTTTCTTTTTATCCATAAATTTACTGTCTTGGTTAAAATATACATGTTAAAATTTTAGTATATATATTATAATTGTAAGAGCGTTTAACGCCCTGCTAGAATCAAAGTTTTACATCTTTTTCTAAGAGAAGCAAAAGAACATCTACATTAAAAAGGAAATCGAGCGAGAGAGAGAGTTTCATTAGAAGTGCTGATTAATCAGTTCTGACTTTTCCTTTTACTGGGAGTGGCACATATTTCACTTTACATCTAGACTGATTGTTCTTTGAAATAAGTAATAATTTCTAAAACACTTCTTGACTAAAATGGAAAAATAGCGGTCATATAAAAGTTATTATAACTGTCTGTTTTCTTACACTTATCTCTCGAACCAACTAACGAAATTCAACCAAACTTGGTGTTTAGTTCTACTTTGGCCTAAAATGGTGCTGATTACATTTGGGGATCAATTGATCAACAGGTGGTGCTGGCATCCCACTGTTTAAAAATTTTTAACATGGCAGCATACAACAAATTTTTGTATAAATGTACGGAATGAGAATTACGTTTAACGAATGATTGTGAAATTAATAATAATTATTGATAACAGTAATAATAAATTATTAAAAAAAATTGTGTGTGTGTAGGAACGTCCCTTTTTCCCCACCCACTACCAGGGTGGGAAGTACCCTTTCTCAGGGATGTAAATTTTCAATATGATTATCTTTCAAAAGTCTTCGTCAATACCTTGAAACAAATACTTGAGCAACAGATCCGGGATAATGTAAAACAAATTTATGTTTTTTTTTTCTCTCTTCCCTTTCCTTTTTTTTTTTTTTAATTTTTTTTTTAATTTTTAACAACAACAACAAAAAATAAACCTTAGAAAAAAGGCACTTTTTCCAGATGTCGGAATAAAACTGACTTTTATTGGACATTTAGCTATACACACTTCTCTAAAATGAAAATCATCTGCATTCATAGTAGAAAATAATTTTAATAAATAATTTGTGCTGTACGAATTTGTATCGGATAATATAGAGAAAAATTTTGTGGTGGCTACACTTTACTAGTTTAATGTATGTGGCATTATTTAAAATCTATGTTTAAAAACAATCCATATGCCTTTCATATATAAGCAAATTACATTTGTATAATTATGTTATGTGTTAATGTTATAATTGTAATTTGTTAAAAATAAATGGTGTGTACCTTTTAAATAATGCCATATAAATTAAACTAGTAAGTTGTAGCCACCTTAAATTTTAATATTTGAAATAAACAAAATTTCAAAGTAAATGAAATAATCATACAGTGCCATGGATAAAATATATTTTATCCAAGCGCTGTGTGATTATTTTAGTTACTTTAAAAATTTGTTGACTTCAAATATTAAAATTCAGCAATCATTTTCCCTATTCCATGCGGTAATAAAATATAATACATTGCTGCTATAAAATATTAAAAAGATTCTTTTGAGGATAAAACTTGCGGAGAAAAGTATATTCTCTCCATAAACGCGCATATTATTCACAATGTTTAATTTTTAAAAAGCATCTCCTCTTCCACTGAGTATTATCCGTTCTTTAAAGTTTTCACGAAATATTTGAGAAGAAAGCATGTACATTTTGAAATCGATACATTGATCGCAAAATAGCTCTTATACTCTCAGTATACTGTTAAAAATTTCACAGAATTGCTTGAAATGGGTGAGAAATAAGTCATGCGGTACAACAACGAATACATTTAGTAATCAAATATATTTACACAAACATAAAAGAGCAAATTTTTTATTAATTTTAATTTTAATGTTATTTTTTTTAACTGCCACAACAGATATTGAAATTTATTGTTTAATAAAACTTGCAGTTGATTCTTTTTAAATTTTGAGTTTGTATAAATTGAAAAAGTGATTAATTCAAAGTTAGAACTATTTCCTTGAATACTCTTATTAGAGAGATATGATTTAGCTAATTAGAATTTAGGATAATTCGAACATTTTACGAGTCAACTCGTAAGAATTAATGTTGTCTGTAGTGTAAAGGTTATGGAGTTTATACGGACTAAACACTGTTTAATGACTGAAAACTTTAATATTTAGTTCAGACGTAATTAATGAATTTAATTATCACAGTTTTAACCATTACTTCTCGTGAATCGAAAATGGAATTACGATCTCGTGTTACTATGAGTTATGAGTATCATGTTGTATCAATTTATAGAACAATAGTAAAACCATGGTAATTATGAAATTTTAAATAGGAAAGTTAGTATATAAATTAATATACAAGTAATTGGAACAGTAACTGCTATAAATGTTTATACATTTGAATTTTCGGCATTTCAGCAATTGACCTTTTTGTGAGCATAAACATATGACTTGCATATTTGGACATTCACAAAATTTAGAATTAAAAAAAAAAAAAATTAAAGTGACGAATACATATTAATATCATAAAAATCAAGAAATAAAACCTAAACTTGAAATTAATAATGTTTTTGATAAGAGGGTCAGTCAAAAAGTTAGTTACACTGCCTAAGAAAACAAAACAGGATAGAAATTTTACACTAACTTATATCTTAAAGTTCCATTCAAAATCTATTTTTCAACGTAATTACCTCCGTTATTTAAGCATTTGTCAAGGCGTAGTACAAGTTTTTCGATGCCTTCTGCAAGGAAATTCCGTCCAATGCCCGATAACCTTTCTTGTGTTGCAGCTTTCACTTCGTCCTAGTATCGTCGCTTTGAAAGTTCTTCTTTCATGGGACCAAAAACATGGAAGTCACATGGGCAAAGGTCTGGGCTATAAGGAAAGTGATCCCACATTTCCCACCTAAACTTTTTCAGAAGTTCGCTCGTTTGTTTTGCTGCATGTGGTCTTCTATTATCATGCACTAGCACAATGCCTTTCGAAAGTTTACCTGGCCGTCGATTTTTAAGTGATTATCGCAATGGTTTTAGTGTTTCACCTTTTCGCCCACAAAAAACGAACCACTGCACACATTTCCAATTTGGACGGCACATGCAGCTGTCGAAATATGTTTACGACTGATTATCAGAAAAACTAAAATTGCCTCGTGAAAGTCGCTTACGTCACACGATACAGATAAATGTCTAAAGTGTTGCCAGACAGTTTCATCAAAATAGCCTTTGACAGAAAATTTTTACGAAAGAGTGCAACTAACTTTCTGACTAACCTACGTATTATTGAAAAGTTCAAATGGTTGAATGGAAATTGGATGGATATAATTTGAGATAGTGTAATAAATATTACTTAAACATCTTACTGTGGTGTTCAGAGATATCAAGATACAGAAAATAATATCTCATGAGCTAATTCAAGACGAGTGATGATATAAAAAAACTGGCAACACTAGATAAGGAACTAGGGCAAAATCTGCTAGGAAACTTATATCTAGCGTAGATTAAGAGTGATTGATAATGGTTGACGATGATTGTTAGATAGTATATTATATTTAAAACAAAAAACTGGAAATTAAAACTTTCGCCACTGCTGCAGGATGGCTGGTGGGGCTTGTTGTTCCACAGTAAGATATAGCTTAAAAGCGATTTTAGAAGAACTTTTTTTAATTTTGAAAAGTTTCAAAACCGTAAAGTAGAAAATTCATAAACTCTAGGCCACTAACTATTCTATCTGAAGATATTGACGATTTTATACCACTATTTTTAATGGGGGTCTTACAGAGTGTTAACGAAACTGCATTCTCTAACTCAGGTAACATAGAGAAAGTAAATCTTAGGAAAAAGTTTCAATATTTACCCCCCCCCCCCACCCCCCACCCCCCAAAAAAAAATCGAATGTTTGGAACAAATAAAGAAGTTAAAGAAATTGACTATAATTATCGTGGAGAGATTAGTTCTAGTTGTTCATATATAATTATTTAATTTTTTTTATTTATATAAAACAATACAAAACGTTTTTAAAATGGACTAAAAAGCATAAAATATTTTCACCAAGCTATTTCCAGATTTATAACCCCATACAGATTCTCCTGAAAATTTTTGATTGTGAATTTTTAAAAGCTATAAAAATATTTGCAGGATTTAAAACAAAAAACGTGGGGCTCATGCATTAGATAATAGTAAGAAGTGTAGGGAATAACTGTCGTTGGAAAACTTGCACAACAGTTCATATAAAAAAAACTGTCAGTGAATAAGGTAACTATTCCATGCACCAATCATCTATCACATACGCCCCACATATTTCATTCTAAACCTTACAAATATTTTCATAGCTATTAAAAATTCAACATCACGAGTTTTCAGGATAATCTGCATGAGGTTAGAAACATGTAAAGGATAGACTTGTGAGTGAGAAATTTTGCTAATCATTTTAAATACCTTTATGAGATTAGGGCATGTGGTAAATTTCAAATTTATTTCAGTTTTTAGGCAAAATTTCAGTTCAATCGAATGATAGGAAGTGGGTTAAAATTCGAAATAAAATTTTTAATTGGAGTTAGTATCTTGGCACTCAAGAACCCACGCTCTAAGTCCGTTTTTGCTTGAGCATCTATTGTCCTCTGAGTTAGGCATGTATAAAAAAAATAAAAATATTTTTTAACTAAACCATAACGGAGAAAAAACACAATACAACACTGTTTTGCCATACATTTACTAATTCTACTTTCCCACTTATTTTAATTTTTCTTGTACAGATTGTAAATAAAAAATTTGCATAATTAAAAATCTTGCATCATATACAATGTTTACATAACCTTCTGAGTAGCTACTACAAAAACATATAAATTCTGAAAAGCATAAAATATCTTTTAATTGAAGTCCCTTCCATTTAAATCAAAAATTCCGCCAAAATATTTTGATTACGAAACTAACTAACTAAATAAATAACAATAAATAAATAAATCAAATAATAATAAAATAAATAAATTAAAAAAATAATACACATTTTTCTCACTGTTGGGCCAAAGTAACCCGGTGTATACGGTATATAGAAATATGAATTGGAAAGAGTTTGATCCGCTCTTTCCAAATAATAATAATAATAATAATAATTAATATATATAATGACCCTCATCGTCATCTGTCATTCACGATTCCGGTTTGCACCGCTTCAAAACAGACTTTTGGCAGCCATTTTTTTTTTTTTTTTTTTTTCCCCAATTTGTTCAATTCAACTTACGAAAACATACATATCATTTTCATACATGTTTTGTATCGCACATATTGTTATTTATTCCGTCTAAAACCTTGAAAAACTATTCAATTGTAATGTTTAAATGTTTAATTAAATATAACGGATCACTGGCTATTATAAACATGAACCTATAAATAGAATAATGTAACTTCATGATTATAAACAACGCAATGTCAAATAAAAACAAACATAATTTGTTGCCATTCAGAAAATACAAATTCCAAATGGACAACTCTTTAATTGCAAATGAACGACTCTTTGACTGTTTCATTAAAAAAAAAAAAAAAATGCTTAAAATATTTCTAAAACATATTAAAGCCTTAAAAATCTTAAAATATATTTGTAAAAACATATTAAAGTCTTTAAATATTTTTATCAAGCTTCATTATTTGTTTACATTGTATGGTATGATTGGCGTCGAGTTCAGTACGTAAATGTCGCCAGTTGATTTTAGTTTTGAAATTAATGTAAAGTTATAGTTGGGATAGAATGTTTGGTTGGGCAAGTAAAGGTCACCAGTTGAAATGAGTATTGAAAGTAGGGTAGTCTAAGGTGATAATGTCGAGTCAAGATAAAATGTTCGGTTGAGAATGAGAAAGTCCCTAGCTGGATCCTGGATATTTTGGCGATGTTGTGTGTGAGATAGCTGTTGGGAGTATAGAGTAGAGGTGAATTTGGGTTAGCATGGAGTGTCTGTAATTATTAGATAGTTAGTTAGAAAATACGCAAGCAAAGTGATGACGTCACTGGGCGTCAGTGGATGCAAGAAAAAGATTTCCTATGTTAATCGCCCATTGGAATTTTTGCAAAAAATTATTAAAAATTGAGGAAAATTATTTCCCGATTTTAATTCCCATATTTCGGTATAGATATGTATTAGTTATCGTGTGCATGCGTTAGATTACGTTGTTTTTGCTGTAACATTGATAAAATTTAAATTTTAAATTTCAAAACTTTAGAAAAATAAAATAGCAAACTTCCATATTTGATTGAAAACATAAACATTTCATTTCAAAGGATGATATTTACACAATAAATATCCAACTAATATACTAAAGAAAAGGAAAATGATAAATATTCTATCATAATTTGAAGTCAAATTTGTTTTCAAATGTTTAAATAAAGTGTCTGATATAAGATACTCATATGTTGCAGCGGAATAGATTTAATATATCTGTCATCCTTGGCGGAAAAAATATATCGCCAAATTATTTGGCGAACATATTTCATTCCTTTCAAAAATCATGGTTATTTTAACTGAATTATATGAAACAATATATCGTACAATACGTATTACGAAAATAAACATCTGGCATGTATATTTTCGTAGTATGTTTTTAATCGCCAAATACAAAAAACGCCAAAGATGACAGTTTTGAAATTTAAAATTTTGTCAATTTGACAGCAAAATAACTCAATCTAACACAGGGATACGATATCATACCTATACCGAAATACGGGTATTAAAATCGGAAAATAATTTTCCTCGATTTTTAATAATTTTTTACAAAATATACAATGGACGATTAACATATAGGGAATCATTTCTTGCATCCACGGACGGTCAGTGACGTCACATTTCGCTTACGTATTTGGAAACAGGATCTTCGATCTTCGATAGTCTTAAAGTATTTTGGTAAAATGAAGTGAATCGTTATTTACTTCCTCTTACCCATAGGGCCGAGAAAGTATTGTTTTAGGGACAAATTTTCGAACGTGAGTTTTTGTTATACTTACATGTTCTGAGGTCCCCTGAATACGAAAATCACGTTTTTAGCGAATGGTCTCTGTGTCTATCTGTGTGTCTGTTATTAGCATATCTCAAGAACGAATAGTAGCAGAAATTCCAAACTCGGTATTCTAAATGTGTATCATATAGGGATGCTACAGTAAGCTTTTCGTTAAGATGAAGCAAATGGTTCGTGTACAGGGACATTCAAAAGTATTCAAATACATTACGGCGGTCTATGGGGGAAATTGCAAGTAAGTAGAATTTAACATCTATAGACTGCACTAAACCAAATGAAACGAATACATATTTTTTGTAATAGAGATAGTCAACTGGGAAATTTTTTTTTGTGTATGTAGGAGCCTCGCCTCCCCCCCCCCCCTGGGGTAGATGTCCTCCCTCGAGTGGAGTAAATTTTCATGATGGGTATCTTTCAAAAGATCTCGCCAATACCTTTAAAACGAATGGTTGAACCATCGATCTACGATAATTTAAAATAAAGTTAATGATTTCTTTCATTTTTAACATTTTTTTTTTTTTTTACTTTAATATTGAGAATAAATTCAACTTTTTTTTAGATATTTAGTGTTATACTATTTCTCTAATATGGAAATCGTCTGTGTTATCATACAAGATAACTTTTTAAAATAATAATTTTAATAAATTATTTTTTTTAAACTGAATTATTTTTTAATAACCGAATTAAATTCTATATAAATGTAGGTGCATTAATGAAACGGGGGGTTGAGGGGAGCCAGAACTAATTATCATATAAAACTCTTCCGAACCCTAATTTGAATTGTTTAACATAGGTTTACATAACAGTACACGTTATCTCACCTCTTAATCTCCAACCTGTACTTATAGCATTAAATTTCAGGGTAAGAGAAAGTCGTGTGAGTGACACACTAGATTATTCTTATTATGAGGACTTTAAATGGAGCACTTAACGGAGCACTGGGATGTGTTGTTGCTGTTGTGTTTTCGGGCCTATATTTTTTGTCACCCAGCAGTTTTTTTGTCATTCATATTTATTGATCGGGTAGAATTTTTTTAATTTCAGAACGAAAATTAGAAAATATCGAAACACATTTGATTTCTAAACAAAAACTGAAAATACATTTGAATGATCACGTGGTAATCTTCATGATCTAAATATTGTTTTCAAGATTTATCGTTCACATTCCGTCATTTTTGACGGGGCTATATACTAGTAATAATGATGATAACAATAGAATTAGTGGTGCTTTAACTTATTTCTTTCACCTTAACTAAATTTTTGTCTTGATGATGAGCACTAATAAATGCTTATCAAAATAATAACCTAATTCTGTTTTTGTAATCGCAAGGTTTTTTTTTAGAAGATTACATTAATATTGTTTTAACCCAAATAATCTAGATTTAACTGTTTTTATTTGCTCTGGAAGAATTATTACAATGATAAAGCTTTACTTATAAAGAGTTTTCAAAAAAAAAAAAAAAGAAAAGAAAAGAAAAGAAAAAACTACAGAAAGAAAGTTTAAGTGGTTCACATGGATTATATTACACTGTCTAAACTTAGTCCTGACGACATCATTTAACATTCCATTTATCTTACTTCTGTAATGATATCATAGAAGAAGAAAACTTACACAAATTATTTTTACATCTTTAATTTGAAGCAGAAAGTATAAAATATATATGTATATTTTTTGTTCCCCTGTATATTATCCAAAACTACTTAGAAATCAAACCGAAATATATTTAAAATTTGGTGTAGTAAAAAAGAAAATTTTCATAATGCAACTGAAAATGCGCTTTGAACAATTTACACTTGTATTCCATAGTGTATTATGTATCTAAATATATATTTGTGTCGCCTTGTAAACCAAATATTACAGCAAATCATTCCGTTTTTACTGATTTACGGATTTAGCGTATTTACTGCAAATCATTCTATAAGAAGAATCTTTTTTACTGAATAATATACACGAATTTCGTTAGGTTTTGAGAAATGTAAATGTATCATATATGCTTTCAAGAAATACCATAATGTATCGGAAATCTTTTATAAGGAACTCTACAGAAATCGTTTTTGCTATTTATACCATATTCAATATGGCACATGTGAATAAATAAGAATAACGTTTCTAACATGACGTTTTACCACATTCTAAAAATACTTACATAACTGACGGTGCGGAGAGATGGGCAGACATACAGATAGATGAATCGAATTCATAAATACTTTTCATCTTTGTTCGAAAGTGCTAAAAAATCTAGTGTGTTGAGGCTGTAATAAAACTTTCTTCTATATTTTCATATGGAAATTACCCATAATTTAAGCCAAAACTATCACTGTTGTATTTTACATAATGAGAATCAGAAGAAAAGAAAAGTAAAAATTGACCAAATAAACATTTATCTATGTCCTTATTATTATTTTGTATATATACTATATATGTATATACATATAACTGTGATTAAACAACACAGTTACATGGTTTAATCCTTCGTTTTAAAGGTATGATAAATTTCTGAAAAATATTCATATTGAAAATTTACATACCTGAGTGGAGGGGGGGGGGGGGGGAGGGGGGAGAAAGTGATGCTCCTACATACACGAAAAAATAATGGATGCTAAATATTATTATTAGAAATAAAATTTTTCAATTTCACAATAACTGGTTAAACATAATTATCATTGCGTACATGTTTTCGAAATTTTGTTCTGTTCTGCCATATTTAGATTTATGAAAAGACGGAATTACAGTGCCAGATGTTGATTGATATGCACCAAAAGTTGATAGGAACAAATTCATGTCAATTTGCGAATATAAATATAACTTTTCATGATATTCTGTGAATTAGTTCTTGATCTAGAACTAGCACAAAACTTTTACCGCAGACAGCACAGATGTTTTCTAAAAATGGGGAGGAGTGTTCAAGAACCTCAAATCGTGTTAACCCGGGAGAACACGCCCACATTTTCGAACACAAGAATTTGCGCCGAGTATCTTAATCGTAGTTCATTTCTGCTATTTAAATATCAATTAATACTGTTTATAAGAAAATCCATAAAAAACTGGAATTTTTTTTTAAAGAATCCAATACATTTTTTTTGTTAAAGATATAAGAAAATAAGAATAATAAATAAGAACTTCTGTATTCAACTGAAATATGATTTAACGTTGGTCCACCTCTGACACCGCATCTCTGTATATTCAGGGCAAACATACTGAGACCAGGTCAGTTTATCACTTTTTCCAAGTCGTCTAACTAGCTCCATTCTTCACTATTTGACATTTACGTTACAATAATTAACTTTATATCGGGGTCATTTGCCTTATATGCAGTGAACAAGTTATTCAGGCTTCACAAACGCCTACTGAGTGAATAAATGCTCCTTTATTTTCTTGTCTAGAAGTGATAAGTGAAAAGTAATTACATGTATAAGCTGATAAGAGAAATTACAATGTTTGTATAAAGCGAAAATTAATAGGGTGTAAAAGAAATTACGACCTGCGGTTGATTTCTTATCTGTATCAAATTAAACATTTATCTTCACAGTTTATACGCTTTTCATATTTCAATTTCCCTACCAGTGCAAAAATCATTTGAATTTTTCTCGGAATCGTAGTAATCTTTTATTTTTTGTAAAATACATAATAAAATTATTAGAAAAGATCGTATAAAATAAAAATAAATAAATAAATAAAACATGTATTATCTAAAAAAACCATTCATTAAAATTGATTATTTAAGCATCGGATTCGTATTTTATAAGCTTTAACAGGGATAAATTTTTATTTAAGTTAACATATATATATAAGTGGCATACTAAAACTAATTCGTTCCACCCACCACGAAACTTTCTTCTATAGTTTTCTATAAAAATTTACCCAGAGTATATTATTCATTAAAATTATTTTTTTTTATCGAAGTTATTTTCCGTGATGAATGGAGACAATTTTTTTCATAGAGAAGTGTAACACTAAAAAATTGTCCAAAGAAAATTAATTTTATAGTAAAAAGAAAATATGCTAGGAAATCCCCCCCCCCCTTTTTTTTTTAAATGAAAAAAAATCTACAACTTTTTTGTTCAAATTATCACAGATTCAACCAGTCGTTGTAAAGGTATCAACGAGTTCTTTTAAAATATACTCATATTTAAATTTTTTACCTCAAGGGGAAAGCGATGGCCCTCCATGTACAAAAATATTTTTCTGGTTGACTATTATAATTTTTTTTTTCACTTTGAAAAAATCATCATTATGTACATTTATACGAAATTTTTGTCCTCTACTGACTTATTAAGAATAATGAGAAAATCTGGAGTGACTCCACTCGACTTTCTAAAAATTAAGTAATAAACGTTTGTTTAAATAAATTAAAATATAGGAAATCATTTAATAAACAAAAAAAAAAAAAAAAAAAAAAGAAAATTATAATTGAATGTGTGTGTATTTTTCTGAAAGAGTATATTATTTAATTTAACGTTATTGTAATTCAAATAACTTGAGATCATAGATCATAATGATAAAGAATGTTTCGCTGTGCCTGTATAAAACTGTTAGGTTCACCAAAATCTATATACAGTTCATGCGACGGTGGCCTATAACATATATATATAAATTTTCACTTCATTTGATTAAGGCATTTAGACGCTATCGCACGTTAAATAATTTGAGCCCGTAGGCCATAACCGGGAAGAATTTTTCTTTGTGTCTCTAGTAAAAAAAAAAAAAAAAAAAAAAAAAAAAAACTATAAATGCTTGATTTACTAAAATCTATATAGTTTGTGCTTATCTGTAAAGTATAAAAACAAAGAGAAATGCACAATGCAGAAATTCTGAACTCTATCTGATTCTTTGAAATTGCCTCGTTGAAGTGACGTTACTGAAATAGAAGGGAGAAATTGCGGTTCTATAAAGGAAATGGAAAGTCTTGAAAAGGCTTTAAGTAAGATTCTTAATCGTTCTAAAACTGCTATTCATAACGTTTTAAGTAAAAAATAATTTAAGGACATGCATAAACAATCTGGTCGTAAAATGAAATTATCAGCTTCTGACAACTGGCAAATTTTCAAATTGGCATCGAAAAAAAATACTAGTGAACCCGTGAAATTGCACTAAAGATAACTGAAAAGATATCTTTTGCAACGGTGTAGTAAAGTTTTAAATCAAATACTGGTGTTATTTATCGCAAATTGAAAGGAAAAACCTACTGAAAAGTCATAAAGAAGCTCGTCTTAAGTGGGCAAAGAATCTCATGTCCAGGAAAGATAAATATATTTTTTTTCGGAAGCGAAAAAATAATTTTAGATGGACTAGACAGGAATAATTACTACAAGTAACACTTAAAGCGAAATTCTAGTAGGCAGATGGGAGGAGGTTCCGTTATGGTGACTGTATAGGTGGTATTTCTTTTGACTATCAAACAACGTTTCTGATACTATTACAATACAGCGGTACGTAGACACCATTCTACTACCGGTTGTATTACCATTGCTTTTGCGACACACTGAACTAACTTTTCAGCAAGATAATACCTAGCCGCACACGGTACGGGTTGCTATGAATTGTCTTCAAGCTTGTCCAGTACTTCCATGGCCATCCTGGTCGCTGAATCTTCCCCTTTATGGATAAGATTGCCAGATTACTACTACATTTTTATTATTGTACACCACTATTTTTATGTTAAAACGTTCGCCTTAAACAAAAAACAAAAATTTGTGTTTAAATTATTAGATTGACACTTAAAAAATTAGTGGTTTTAAATAATAAAAAAGTTGCATTCACCTACCAAACCTGCTCATGGAGCACATTTGGGGAGTTATAAGAAGGCGATTTCTGCCATCCTGAAATATTTATTGACGATTTAGCTTGACAATTGAAGACAATCTGGTAAGAAATTTCCGGGAACTTCATAAGTCCATGCCACTCTGGGTTGCAGCTTCCATTCAGGCCAGAGTTGGGTCAACGCCTTATTGGCTTTCTCCTTTTGTAATGGTAAAACTCTGACACAAATCATTCAATTGATCTGAAATATGTTAATAATTTTCTTTTCTATGCATGCCTTTGATAACCACCAAATTTTATTTCAATCGGATAACTCCTTGGTTCGTTGAATTTTTTGTTGTAGAGTGTATAACGAATCAACTATGATTATGAGAATCACACGTTAAAATATATATCCAATGTGCTTCAGTAGCACAAATGAGTTTTTTTTCTGTATAGATATGCAATAAACATAGTCAAAATATACTTAATAACAACTAATAATAATTTGTGAGTTTTAATACAGAGCTTTAACATAGCACCAACCTCTTATGTGATTTCCAAATCAAAATTAACCAGCATAGTTTGTCATAATAACTATTTTGTGCATCTAATTTAGCCCAATTCTATGTTATTGGGGTAGAGATACATTTATGTAAGTATAAAAAGCATAAATTAGCGATATCATCTATCGAGGATATAAAACATCTTACATATGTTTGGGGCTGTTTTAAGCCATAGGAGTTGAGATGTTGCGAAGATGTAAAACGCATGCGTCAAGCAGCGCCACTCATTGAGTGACACGTGTAACTCTGTTAGACGCCAATTTATATAAAAGCCAATTAAATATAAAATTCTAGAAAATTTATCCATAACTTTTTTTAACAGATAGCACTGACCATATATTTTCCCTGTGAACTGAAGTGAATATAATAATAACAAACCTTATCCAACACAACGTCAAAATGTAGATAGTACTGAAACACCTAGGGGAGTGTATGTAAAGTAAATTTTCTTATGTTAATATTTTCTATTGTTACACATAACTATATTTTTCACCAATCAAAAAACTATATTATATCAAAAGCATTGTCCATAATTGCATGTTTAATGCATAAGTAACTTTCGTAATCATTAATATAATAAAAATATGCATAGTGGTGATAATTTTTAATGTATGTTGGCCTTTAATGAAAATGAGAATAGAAAATGCATTATAAATTTATGCAAATTTCGGTGAAGTTAAAAAAGTAATGTTTTACAAAAGAACTGATTCCCTTTTTTATTTCTTTCATGGATGAATATTTATGACATCCTGTTACGAATATTACTTTAAACTTTAGAAAAGTTGGACGATTTTTAATGAAATTTTGCTTTTGAACAATAGTTAACAAGTTTTTTTTTTTTTTTTTTTTTTTTTTTTCAAAGTGAAAACAGATTCTTTAAAAACTTAACTTTTTTCTTTTTTTATGACTTTTCTTTACTAAACTAAAAAAAAAAAATCTTTTTTTATGCGCAGTCAGCTAAGATTATGTTAGTAATATTTTTGAATATTAATTTTATTTTTTATATTTGAAAGATTTCTCTTCTTCTTCTTATATTTTTATGATTTTAGCATACATATAAATTTATATTTTTATAGCATTTTTAGTTTCCTAGCATGCATTAGATGTATGGAGTTGAGCTATTCGTGAACATTTTAAACTCAATATTTTCATGCTTTTACGTTTTGAGGTACAGTCGGTAACAAAAGTGTCCGAACACTAGCAAAAATTCCTATGTAAAAAAAGTACACTTCATACAGTTTTGTTAAATAAATCCTTGTCGAATCCTGTTCTGAGTCAGTGTAAGAACATGATTCGATAAGGATTTATTTAACAAAACCGTATGAAGTGTACTTTTTTTACATAGGAAGTGTTCGGACACTTTTGTTACCGACTGTATGGGAAATTCAAAAATAACAACATGTCTGTTAGTTTAGCGAGTTTGTTTGTTAGTTAATTAGTCTGTGTAGACTAATATCTCAAGAAAGAATAGTTAAGAGGTTAGACCAGTTTTAAAATAGCACGTATGATATCGGCAAGAAGCCTATTGATTTTCAATGTTTCATTTTGTGAACTTCGTAAGTTATTCGTACTTTTATAACAATGCAAAATGTTTTGCATAAACGGGCATTTTGAGGATTTTTTTCAGCGTAAAGATGTCGGACAGGTTTTAAAATATCATATATGATACTGACATGAACATCATTGTCTATAAACATTCGAATAATAAAACTTCATAAATTATTTGAAATTAAAGTATTGATAACATGGCTGAATTCAGAAATATTTCGCATAAATTTATTCTTTTGAGATTAATATTATGCGTTTGGAAAACAATAAATATTATGCGTACAACTGTAAAAAATATTGAAAATAACAAAGAAAGAAAATGTTTACTTAGTAGAAACAAAAACAAAAACATAAAATTTTAATGTCGCTAAAACATTTGAACTAACATTTTAAAAATTAAAAAATCCAAAACTAAGCAAAAAAAAAAAAAAAAAAAAGAAAAGAAAAGAAAAGAAAAGTTGTTTGTTTTGAACGTTGTGTTTTGAAAAAGCGATAATAAATTCCGGATTGGTTCCTATAAATTTTCATTCAGAGTTTTTTTAAGTTTTCTGAAAAGGATATAAATTTTCTCCGTATTTCTGCATTAAAAAAGCTTAACATTCTTGAAAGAACTCCTATATCAAAATAATATTATGCGACTACTTTGTTAGACTGTAACGCTATATTCAGAGACCCCCTTTTCCATATGGGGTACTAAAATTCTCATCTCGATGATAACTGTTGCAGTCAATAGATATCGCATGTTGCATACCCACTATATTTGCTTTATCCAGTTTTGCTGATTAATTTTATTGTGGTTAGTTTTGTATGTAAGTTTTAAAACAATTCCATACTATTTTAAATGTAATAGGCCCTCCGTGGCCGAGTGGTTATGTCACCACACTGCTAATCACCTTCGAGCGTAGGAGAGCGGGTTCGATTCCCGTGCTGGCCCTGGGTGTTTTTCCAATTCTTCGTACTGTAATGCTGCCATGTGCTATCTGTCTTTATCTGATAAGATAAAGATTTACAAGCGGGCTTCGAGAGTCAAGCATACAAATCTGATGTCTATGTTGTCAATAAATAAGTAAATAAATAAATATATGCAATGAGCCCGTAATGCAAGTTTATGTGAAATGTTTTCTTAATCTGTCACTTTAAGGAAATCTTAAGTTGCGAATAACTTGCGAAGTTTTTAAATAGGAATATTCATAGTCAATGATTCATACAAGTGACATAAATGACATTTTAACCCTTTGCGCTCGGCATATTTTCCATATTTTCCTATTTTGAACAGTAAGATACGCCTTTTGGCGTTTCTTTAAAACGTCACACGTATAGTTTCAAACTTACTACCTTTTGTCTACCGAAAAATTGTAATAATTTGTTTTATTTTATTTCACCATTAAATAAAATAAATCTTTCTGTTAAAATTTTTCAGTAGCCAAAAGTAAGGCTCCTATATATACGAGCTGGCGCATCCGACATTTTTTTGCCTTAGGGTTGCCGCATGTACCCAGCGTGATAAACAAACGGCATCCATTGTTTCTACCGTCTTGCTCGTAATTTTAGTGAAATAAACTGCAATATGGGAGGTTGTTCAGCAATAAACTGCTGTAAAAACGCCAGAAAAGGATACAAAATGTTTAGGTTTCCTACGGATAATGCAAGAAGGAGAAAATGGGCTGCGAATTGTCGTCCAGATTCTTGGATCCCGGGACGTAATGCACAGCTTTGCATAGTAAGTTTTATTGTTATTCACTTATACTTTTCTTTGCATTCCTGACATTTATAAAGTAAAATATTTTAAAAAAAGTATTATTTAAATCTAAATATGTATTTTAATAACCATAAATTATTTTAAGAAACGCTTTTTTACTGTGTGTTTGTAGAGTCTTGGCGACGTTTTTTTGGTTCGCCAAAGTTGTCTTGTTTCCGTGTCCTGATAGTATTAGGTCGTTGAAAAAACTTTCCAATTTTAATTGGTACGCTCTTTTTTTCCCCCTTTCAAATGTTATGAATTATTTAAGAAACAGAAACAGATTACTTGTGTTGCTTATCATTTTTGGTCGATTTTATTTTTAGATGAAAATTTCTTAAAACTACCAGTGAAGCGATAAAATCGCCAAGCGGAAATGCTGTCCTCTTACGAGGCAAAAAAATGGCGGTGATGCGCCGGCCTATTATTTATTTAAGGGGCTCTAGCCAAAAGGTAGCTTATAGTTACACGTTTTAGAAAAATAACTTTTCATTTGCAGAGGAACATCTTAAGGCGTGGCTCGATTTTTTAATGTCCCCTCAGAAGGGACATACGAGCGATAAGGGTTAAAAGTGCTCTGACATCTTTACGATAAAAAAAATTGCTAATAATTGACGTTTATACAAAATCCTTTTCTGCCATGTTAAGAAAATGATAAATTTAAAATAAATTAGAAAGTTTTCAAAGTAGAATGTTTATAGTTAATGATGTCCATGCGAGCATCATAAATGATATTTTAAAACTAGGCTAAAACCTTTACCAATAAGATATTCCTTTTATTACTAGCATGGTTTGAGTGAAATTTTGCAATATTCCCTGATAATAATTTAAAAAAATTCGTGAATTTCGAATAACTTACGAAGTTTTCAAATTAGAATGTGGCAAATTGGTAGGGCTCTTGAAAGTATAAAAAATGATACTTTAAAACTGATTCGTTCAATTTAAGATAATTTATTCTTGAGATAATGTCTACATAGACAAATTAACTTTAGCACTAAATATTTAATAAACTGAATATCGATCTTGTGGTTTTTCGGATTCGTACACTTCAAAACGTGTAAAAATGTAAAAAAAACGGAGTAAAAATTTTTTCACGAATACCTAAGATTTTCATACCTATAGTATAATTGGGAACTAATATAATATGATTGCTTTAGTAAATAATCTGTGGTTCCATTCTGCTATTTTTCGAAATTTTTTGTATTACTTCTAGTTGGTCGTAAATCCTTAAAATAACTTTCAAGTGATATAGGTAAAATAGGGGAAAAAAAAAAAAAAATATATATATATATATATATATATTTGATGTAAATATATTTAAGAAACATTTCGAGAAGATTAATTTAATTAGAGAGGTTATAATTAAAAACGTCAATACATTAAAGAACTAATTTACAGTAAAATAAATAAATAATATATTAAATGAAATAGAATAAATATCGTAAAACATTCGATAACCAATATGCTTTGGCCATCACAAAATTTTCTTTTATATAACAGCACTACCTACGGGTAATGCATAAAAATTCAATCAATATAGAATCTCACAATAAAAATTTTAAATATATAGTTCAGTGCATTTTTATTCAATAGGTACTGAAATAAAGCCGGACGAAAAATCGCAGAAAGAGATTAAAAGCAGAATCATCTGTGGTTCGATATACACCCAAATTAAATAAGCATAATTTTTTTAATTTCTAACTCACATAATACGTTCGGTGCATTTTTATATAATAGAAGCTGAAATGTAGCTCTCCTTTAAACGGAAAATAATGCAGTATTATAGCGTCATCTATTGTCCGATATGCTTTCAAATTGAATTACTGTTTTTCCTAATATACACTTCATATACCTATTTTGACGCATTTATATATTATAGAAACTGAGATATTGCCTTTCGCTAATATCTCAGTAAACAAGGTTAAATTGCAGCATGCAACACAATCTGTTGGCTGATATGTACAAAAATTGATTTAATGACGTTCTTCTTCATGGCCATCAAAATGATCAAATTTTGTATACTTATACTCTGTAGAAGCTAAATAGAAAGGCTTCTGTATATAACCATGCCTCAAATGAGATAATATATTATATATAAAGATATAATATTCCCTAAAATGAGAGAAATTACACTATAGCAGTGCCACCTGTTGGGGGATATAACCCAAAACTTAATAAGCTACAATTTAAGTCAAGTCTGATTAAATAGGAAATTTTATTTAAAATTTCATTCATTGGTCCTTGACATACAGCGTTTAAAAAATTTTGCTAACATGAACATGCATACAGACAGACAGTTTCTAAAAATGGGCGAATCGTGTTCAGAACGTCTCAAAAAGTGTGAATCCATCGAAAAACACGATTGAAAAATTTTCTCGACTCCAATACTTTCTTATTACATAGAAGAAAGTAATAAATGCGAATTAAAGATAAAAGCTTTATTTTAAAATTAAACGTAAAACAATTTTGAGAAAAGAGCAGTTAGAACCAAAACTTTTTAATAAGTGATTCGTTTTTATTGATTTTGATTTTTCTTTACCCAAAAATAGTATTACGAAACAGAGAATTCTAAACTTTTAAAATAATCGAAACATGAAAAGATACTAAAATATTGTTTAATGGCAAACGGATGTCAAATCTTTTAACGAAAAAAAAAAAAAAAAAACAAAAAAAAAAAAAACAAAAAACAAAAAAAAAACAAGCAACGATCAGATATTTTCGAATTACTGATATTATCTCTAAAATCGGCTTTAAATCTTATTTTTGGAAAACATATAATGCCATATATTTTGATCTTTTTAAAAATAAATTTCATGTTGAAAATGTAAAAGTTTTATCAATAGAAATTTTTTTTTTTGTAAGCTTTGTATCCATTTAAACTTTATATTGTGAATCTGAAAATCAAAGATATGATGAAAAATATTATCACAATGAATCTATTTTCTTATTTCAACTATATCTTATCACAACTATTTTTTTTTCCATGATTAATGTGTATTTTGATATTTTCAAACGAAGTTGAAAAGTGTTAATGAATTTGTTTCACTTGTTTCTCTTCTTTAAGACATATTTTTAAATAAAGCATATGTTTAATAATATTTTGAAAGCACAACTTTTTTAATACTGCAAAAAACATGGTGAAATTAAAATACATTATTTAAAAAAAAAAAAAAAAAAAAAAAAGTTGAATCATAGTTTCCATTAATAAAGATTTTACATAATGAAGTTTGGTTCAATTTTAATTAACATATGATGAGGTAGCCATGTAGAAAAATCACCAGGAAGTGAGTAATACCAGCGCTGCTTGTCAGCCGATAAACACTCAAATTAAGTCAGTAATCGTTTTCATAATGATTGTGTCACATATCGGATTTGGTGCATTTATGTGCCATAGAAGTTGAATTTAGCCTTGCTGCTCATGAGGTAAATTGCAAAACAGTAGCGCCACCTGCTGGCTGATATGCTCCAAAATGAATCAACATTGCGTTTAACAGTAGCTTTCTCATATACCAAGTTTTATGGAAGTATATACAATAGAATTTGAGATATAGCCTTCCTGTTCACGGGAAAATCTCAATATAGCAGCGCCACGTAGTGCCAGATATGCACCCAAATTGAATCAATATAATATTTCAATATGGTCTTCTCCCACAAAAGTTTTGTGGAATTATATAAAATAGAACCTGGGATGTATAGCCTTCCCTTAAATGTGTGAAATTGCAAAATAGCAGCGCCACCTGTTGACCGATTTCCATCAAAAGTTGATAGGCACTAATGCATGTCAATGTACAACAACATATGAATTTATATGAAATTCTGAGCATTAAATTCCTGAGATACAGGTATACGGACTAAAATCCCTTAGAAAACCCTTCCCTTGAGGTACAGTGTAGACAACTGGCCTTATTCCGATCACCAGCCCTACAACTGAGATACAGTTGCCTCAAAAGTTTTGTCTCTCACGCACAGACATACAGACAGGCATTTAAAAAATTGATCAAATCGTGTTCTGGAGATCTCAAAATGTGTAATCTATCCAAAACCGAAATTCGAAAATTCTTATGAATACTATCTCCTATTGAATATGGAAGAAAGTAAAAATTATTACTGAATATTTTATTATTGGCGTCAATGAATCCTTTACAGGGCACATAATAATATTGTATTGGATCCAATTTGTCATATTGGGATATAAAATCATACTTTAAGTATATAATCTGTTGTGCTGAGTTGCTAGTTTTTTTACGTTAAAATTTTATTTATTTTATGGTGCATATGGAATTTTCGACAGTATACATGGATACACAAAAACTATATATTTTTTACTTAAAAAAAAAATAAAAATAAAGCCATAAAGACAGTTTTAAAGCTTTCTTTGCTCATAATTAACAACAAAATGTATAACAATGGAGGTAAAATACACTGAAGGCTGAGGAATGAAACGAACAACTGCATTTGGAAAATAGTTTACAATCTGAGTGAACCACAAGTCTTTTCTTTCTTGTTTTAACTTAAGATATTCTTTAGAGAAAGAAAAATAAATAAGTTTTGTGTAAAATTTGGCGATAGGCTATATCGTAATAACCAGTTGAAAAAGCTTTATAAATCCCCCGACCTTAAATTTAATTAAATATTATTTTTCTTTAAAAATCTGTAAATTTCAACTAAATTTAAAGATTTTTGAACTATGTACGCTTAATCAGTGTATATAACCAATTTTACCTAGTTCTGTATTCAACAGAAGAAAATATTGGACAAACAGAAAATATCGATTACCGTGTTTTTGATGGATTTACACTTTTTCAGAAGTTCAGAAGACGATTTTGACTATTAAAAAAACTAGTATGTTGTGGCCACCACAAGACTTTCTTCTATATTTTCCTATACAAATTCACTCAGTAAAAAAAAAAAAAAAAAAATCCAAGTTTTTTTTCGTTAAAAGTAAAAAAAATCGATAACTTTGTTTTAAATTATCACATATTTATAGTTCAACCATTCGTTTTAAAGGTATTGACGAGACCTTTCGAAAGATACCCATCTTGAAAATTTACCCCACCCCAAGGGGGTACTTCCCATCAGGGGGGGGGGGGAAGCGATGCCCCCCACTTGCACAAAATTTTTTTCCTAATTAACTACTACTATTAGCAATAATTCATATTAATTTTACAATCACAGGTTAAGAATAACTCTCATTATGTACATTTATACGAAATTTTGTCCTATACTACCATGTTAAAAATTTAGAAGAAATACGATCACAGCGCCTCCTGTTGTGCGATTGATCCTCAAATCTAATTAGCACCAGTTTGTGTCAGGAGCCAACTAACTACCAAGTTTGGTTAAATTTCGTTAAAAAAAAAAAAAAAAAAAATAATAATAAGATTTATTTTTTTTAAGTTTTTTTTCGTAAAAAGTAAAAAAAATCGATAACTTTGTTTTAAATTATCACAGATTTATAGTTCAACCATTCGTTTTAAAGGTATTGACGAGACCTTTCGAAAGATACCCATCTTGAAAATTTACTCCCTTCGAGGTGGGACTTCCCCCACAGGGGGGTTCACAAGGCTCCTACCCATGCAAAAATTTTTTCCCAGTTGACTATCTCTATTATAAATAATTCTTGTAAATTTCATAATGATTACTAAAAAATAATTCTCTTTATGCACATTTATACAAAATTTTGCCCTATATCGCCATGTTAAAAATTTAGAAAAAGCGGGATGGCGACGCAACCTGTGAGACGATTTTTACCAAAAGTTGATAGGCACTAATTTATGTCAAGATGCAACTACATACCAATTTGTATGAAATTCTGTGCAGTAGTTCCTGAGATACAGTTGCCACAAAATTTTGTCACACACACACACACAGACAGACAGACAGACAGACAGACAGACATTTTCTAAAAATGGTCAAATCGTGTTCTACAGCTTTCAAAACGTGTAAATCCATCAAAAACCCGAGGTCGAAAATTTTTACGAATCCAATACTTTCTTCTATTGAATATAGAAGAAAGTAATTATTTGTCTCTCTGTGTGTAATGACAAAAGTGTTTTTGCAACTTTAGCAAAAAAAAACTAATGCACAGAATTTTATATAAAATTTACAGCGATTGTAGGGATAGATGCATTTTGACATAAATTAGTGCATTTCAATTTTTGGTGCAAATGACCCAACAATTAGCGTTGCCATCTATTTTTTCCTAATTTTTAACATGATAGTATAAGATACACATTTATAATAAATGTGGGTAATAATAATTATTTGCACCTAATCTTTGTAAAATTAAAAAGTGTTATTTCTAACAGCAATACTTAATTAGGAAAAATTCTTTTGTATATGCTTCTCTTCTAGTTAAAAGTACCCTCCTCCGTGGTGTCTTAAATTTCAGTATAAGTATTTATTAAAAGAATTTGTCAATACCTTTAAAACGAAAGGTTAAACCATTGATCTGTAATAGTTTAAAACAAAGTTACGAATTTTTTCATTATATACATATAATGTTAAGAAATAATATGTTTTCTTATGTGTCGTTTAAAGGGCCCGAAATTGACTTTCTTTTGACAGAGTTATATTTTTCTCCCACTATTTATTGACCTTTCGAAGGCAGTCAGTATAGAATGGAGATTATGTGAATTAGTCCAATTTACAGCTTCCTTAAACGAAACAAATCAAAATTAATAGCCATAATTTTACGATATTTTATAGACAAGGATCAATCAAAATGTAGAATATATTTTATCCAAATTGATTTTAAGAATAATTAAAACTTTACAATACCTATTTAAGTGAGTGCAATCTACGTCTTTCTCAAGACTAGCAAATCAATGTTAATAGTTGTAATTATCGATATTATGTGAGGATAAATTAATATTCAGAATAAACTTTATCCAGATGTGCCAGTTATTTTTTTAGCAATAATTAAAATTTTCGATATTTTATTGTTAGCTTACAATATCAATTACGTATTGTTAAAAAGGATTAAATATTTTTCCTGTCTTAATTGAGCTGTTGCAGTGAAAATAGATCTACAGTTAAATTGAAAATAAAAGAGTAGTCGATTTACTTCCAGTAAGGTCGGCCTTGGCAAAAGCTTGATGGCTTGGCGACCAAATTTGTCAAAAGGTGGTAGTTTAGGGTTCTCTAAGTTCTGCAGCTCTACGATGAACAGAAGACGATTACTACTGGAACTTCCCATTAGATTCTGGCGCGGAATTACAAGACTATAAAGTGAACCACGCCAAATTACAAGACTTTAAATAGCAGTGGATCACCGTGCAAGAGTCAGTTTTGTTCAAAAATTTATTCTGAGCCACTGCATTTTTGAGACTGTGTTCCAAGCGATTGCTCTTAGTTCATGAATCAATAAAATTCCTGCTCAACGAAGTATTTGGCGCTCTTTGCCTTACTCTTGCTGAACAAGTCATTGTTTTCTTGGACTGCTTCAAGCACATTCTCGGAAAAATGACTTTAGTGATACAAGCGACAACTTTATTGGATTGCTTCGAGAATATTTATAGAAACTAGTATCGACCAGTGGTCGAAACTCGACCACTATTTGCAAAGCAAAGCAAAATAACTGCCTTCTCATAAACGGAATTAAGCTGCAACACAGCAGCGACACTTGCCGGCCAATATGCACCCAAATTAAAACAGCATAGTTTTACATAACATCTATTTCATACACCATGTTTGGTTTGGTGCGTTTACGCAATGCAGAAGTTGATATGAAGGAAATCTCAAAACGTGTAACTTCATCGAAAACCAGAAATCTAAAATTTTTTCTGAATTGTATGCTTTCTTCTTATATATGCAGAAGATAGAATAATAAATCTACTTATATATATATATATATATATATATGTAGTCAATTTTTCTTAATTGAATTACAAAGAAATTTAAAAACGTGTAAATTCATCGAAAACCGGAAATCGAAATTTTTTTCGTATTTTCTACTTTCTTCTTATATATGCAGAAGCTAGTAACAAATCCACTTTTTAAAAAATAAGTAGTCAATTCCAGTTAATTGAGCTGCAAGGAAATCTCAAAACATGTAAATTCATCGAAAACCGGAAATCAAAAGTTTTTCCAAATCATATACTTTCTTCTTGTACATGGAGAAGATATAGTAATAAATTCATTAAAAAAGAAATAAATAAATAAGTAGTTAATTTCAGTTAGTTGGAATGCATTATGTTTTAGTTTAAAAATGTGTCTTTAAATTAGAGCTGATATAAATCGTAAAAAAAAAAAAAACAGAACTTTCATAAATCAAATTCTTTTTTAATTTATGTATATTTTCAACAGTATAAACTTTCGATTTAACACTCATTCATTCAAATTTCTACCACTCTAATGACTGTTTTCTTTTAGAATAAAAAATATGTAGTCGAGAGTATAGTGATGCTACGTCTTTACAAATTACTGTGTCTATGGTTTTACTTGAGTTTTAAGAATTGGAGATTTAACAACTTTCTACTTTAGGTATTTTTTAATCAAGGAGATATATAAATTAGAGTGCTGATTCAATGGATGAAAGATTAACGTTCCGTGGTTCAAGATGAATCACGTGACATGCTCGAATAGGTTGCTGTGTTTGGCCCTTTATCGCTATTTTGGCATTTAAAATATCAGTTCGACAAATTATCATTATTATTAGGTAACATGACAGTCCTATGACCGAAATAAATTGTTTTTAAAACAATTTTACACATATTTCACATTTTAAGAAATGATAAAATACCTTTTTTTTTCATCGTTTCCCAACAAAGTTTAAAAGTGTTTATAAAAGAAAATTTAAACTTTTAAAGAGCTAAATTTAACAACAAATAATAATTTTTCAACTATTTTTAAGCATTTTGTCGGTTAAAGTTCAACTACACGAAATAAAAGATAAGTATAAAACCAAAATCAAAATGATTTAGAACAAAAGAATATTAAACTACGTAAGTAAACAAAAACACTGGCGTTTATGACTTATGCGAAGAACAATCTCCAAACCGTTGCCAGAGAAATTTACTGAAAATAAGCTGTTACCAAGGGAGCCACCGAAAACGCAGGTGCAAGGAGAGCATGTCACATGACTCATCTTGGACCTTCTCAAGGGTTACCATTTATCACTCTACTTTATATATCTCGTTGTTTTTAATATAAAAGAATATGTGTATAAAATGGAAAAATGCATAAAAAATAAAAGTATTTTTAAATACCTTCTTGACATCGTAAGAAAATAAGTTTTGTATTCTGCAAATCTGGCTAATCATATCTTTCGAATGGTACCATTTTCAACCCTCTACTTTCATAATTAATGCGTTAAAAGTGTACCACAAATTTAATGTTTGCCTCTTAATATATAGATTGCAGTTTTATCATTGTACTGTTTTGAGAAGTCATATTGAATATAATGCATTGGTTGACTAGAACTTGCCTGTTTCTATACGAATTACTTTCATCACACAAGAAAGTTTATATTTTTCCTAACCGGTAACCTACAAATGTTCCCGATTGAATATTCTTATTACAAATATATTGTTTTAAATTTTACAATGTTTAGTGAAAAATAACTCTGATGGTGCACATTCATACGAAATTTCGTCGTATAAATCTTTTTGTCGTAAATTTTGTTCTATATTGCCATATTAAAAATAACAATAAAACGTGACGATAGCGATATCTGTTTTGTTGAACGATTTGTGCTAAAAGTTGATATGACACTAATTTACGTTAAAGTGCAATTACATGTAAATATGAATTGTTTTGGACCTCTCAAAAAGTGTAAATCCATCAAAAACTCGAAATTAATTAATTAAAAAAAAAGAAAAAGTTCTTTTATCTATTAAATATAGAAGGTAAAAATAGTCAGAAGTGACACAAGTACATAATACAAAATACTTCAATATATCGAAAATTTATGCTTTTATATCTTCGAATTAATAAAACATTCTCCGAGTAAGATTTGGGGCAATATTCAAAGTTTCATTCGATACCTCACCATAAAAAATAAATAAATAAATTAATAAAACGAAATAACTCCAGATGAAAACAAAGCATTTTTGACAGAACTCTTTATCCTTTTTCCACCACCTCGTCTCATACAATGGGCAAGTTTCCAGGTTTCTGCTGTAATATCACGCTTTGCTTTTCGCAGTAGGTCAAGAGAAATAAAAATTTCGATGACAATGGAGAGAAAAGTGATAGGGTTGAAAGATATGAAATCATATTTATTTTATTTCGTTTTAGTCTAGACTTTTTTTCTCCCATATAATATTAAATTCGTTGAGTTTATACTTTTGGAGAGATATCCTCGAAACTGTTCAAGTGAAATGACAAAGTGTTTGAAAAGTGTGACAAAAATTATTTTATTTATTTATTTATTTATTTATTTTTTCTGTTAGAGAAAAATATTTTAGTAATATGCTATGCATAAGGATGCAATCTGCATCTCATGATCGTATAGGAAGCAAATTATGTTTATAAAGCAGTGCTTTTATCTATATAAATAAAGAAAAGTGTGTGTGTGAGTCTGTGTGTTTGCGCTCTAGTGCTCACTCTACTAATAGCAGAGCTACAAAATTTGGCTGACGAGTACCTGGGACCATGTAGGTGTGCACCTCATCGACATTTTTTCGAATTTGAACTTTTTTAATTAATTTTTTTCAATTTTAAATATTGGCTTTTATATTACATTTTTCATGAATTTATTCTTCTTTTGTAATCGTCTGCGTATCTTAGCAACGGCTATCCGCGATTGTAATGAAATGCTCGCCCTCTGGTGGGCTAAGGGGAAATTACAATAAACATGCTTTAATCCGAATTCCATCAAGCCGCCATTGCTAGCCGATGTTTAGTTTCACATATATTTATTGAATAAAAATGAATAAATCCGGTAAAAAAGATAACATATACTGTTGTGTGCTCCATTGTAACTCCAAAGGACCAAGAAATCCAGAATTAAGCTTTCATTTATTTCCAAATGACAAATTTAAAATTTTAGTTGCTTCGGCTAATGGAAGTAAAGAATTAATCAGATGATTTGAAACTAATATTTGTTCAGCTTCAGTTAAAAATCTACTTCCGATCGAACTTTGAATAAACTGAAATTTTTTTTCCAAAAGCAATCAATTTTCCATGATGTAATGGCGGAAATATTATAGTACGAATATTAAGCAGAATAACAAAAAGAACAAAAATAGATAGGCTGTAATATTTACTAACAACAAGAGCTGAAAAAGCGCCATCTATCGATCATTACAAACGCGGATTGAAAATAAAATGGTAATGCAGTAGAAAAAATTAAGTATATTAAATTTAAAATTTAAAAACATATTTATAACAATTATGTTTATGTATTATTTTTGTAGTATAACAACATTTATTTTTAATTTTATAATTTAATTTTTTAAGAATTTTACTTTCTCTTTCTCTTTTTTCTCTTTTTCTTTTTTTTCTTTTTTAATTTATTTATAGTATTTGTCAGGAAAAAATGGTAGTATCTATCTATATATAAATGCCTAAGAGCATAGACCTATTATAAGAGTGGACGGAGCATTCCATTAATAAGGGAATACAAGAAAAGGTGCAAAGATAAAACCACGTGAATGTTGAAAAAGGTTACCTTTTTCTACATTTATCGCATTATTGGCGATTTTTTGTTTTGAATATAAATATACATTTTTTATAATTATGAAAAGATACTGCAAACAAAACTTGTGTAAAACACTATTTTATTTTAACCTTGTTATTAACACTTTCTTACAAAGTTCAAAAGTGTTTGCGACTTTGATTTGTCTGTCTGTCCGCTTTTTGCGTGTAGAATTTACGTAAGCAGGTTCTAGTCGACGAATTCCCTTTATTTAATAAACATTCAACAAGTAGACAAAGCCCGTAATGATATTGTTTGAAAACTGTCGACATTTTTGCGTGCATAAAGTACATAAGTAGGTTCTAGTCGACAAATGAACTCTATTTAATGAATGTTTAACTCGTAAATAGAGTACGTAATGATATTGTCATGAAAATTTTTAATATTTTTGTGTGTAGAAAGTACATAAACAGGTTCTAGTCGCCGAATATATATGTTATTTAATGAATATTCAACCCACAGATAGAGCTCGTAATGATATTGCCATGAAAGTAGTTGACATTGTTGCATGTAGAAAGTAGTTTTTAAAGACATAAGCAGGTTCTAGTCGACGAATGCACATTATTCAATGAACCCGTAATGATACTGTCTTGAAAGAAGTCGATATTTTTCAGTGTAGAAAGTAATTCTTAAAAGATATAAGCAATTTCTAGTCGATGAATGCACTTTATCTAATGCATATTCAGGAAACAATAGAATGAAACTCTTTTTTGCCTCCACAAAAGTCAATAATTAATAAATATTCTTGAAGTCTTTGGACAAGAGCTTACATTTTAGAGATATTTACGGTTTTACATGACTTTTCTGAACGGCTATATGTATGTATGTATGTGGCTATGCCTGTATCTGACATTAACTCAAAAACGACAGGTCGTAGGACGTTGAAATTTTGTATATAGGCTCGTTATAACACCTAGTTGTGCACCTCCCTTTTTGCTCTTTCTGTGACTTTCCGTTTACGAGATATTTATGAAAATTATATTTTTAATGACGAAATATACGAAGAATTTAAGACCTACCATCAGGCTATGATGCAGTCCACTATGATAAAGTTATGAATGTTATCTACATTTTTGCGGGTAGAAAGTAATTATTAAAGATATAAGCAGGTTCTGGTAGACGAATGCACTTTATTTAATGCAGGTTCAGCCTGTATATAGAGCCCATAATGATATTGTTATAAAAATTGTTGACATTTTTGCCTGTAGAAAATAATTCTTAAATAGGTTCTAAGTTGACAAATGCTCTTTATTGAATGAGTCCATATTGTTTCTGTCATGAAAGTAATCGATATTTCTACGTGTAGAAAGTAATTCTTAAAGACGTAAGCAGGTTCTAGTAGACGAATGCACTTTATTTAATGAATGTTCAGCCTGTATATAGATTCCATGATATTGTTATAAAAGTTGGTGACATTTTTGCGTGTAGAATTTACGTAAGCAAGTTCTAGTCGACGAATTCCCTTTATTTAATAAACATTCAACTAGAAGATAAAGCCCGTAATGATATTGTTTGAAAACTGTCGACATTTTTGCGGGCAGAAAGTACATAAGCAGGTTCTAGTCGACGAATAAACTCTATTTAATGAATGTTTAACTCGTGATAGAGTACGTAATGATATCGTCATGAAAATTGTTAATATTTTTGTGTGTAGAAAGTACATAAGCAGGTTCTTGTCGCCGAATATATACGTTATTTAATGAATATTCAACCCACAGATAGAGCTCGTAATGATATTGCCATGAAAGTAGTTGACATTGTTGCATGTAGAAAGTAGTTTTTAAAGACATAAGCAAGTTCTAGTCGACAAATGCACTTTATTCAATAAACCCGTAATGATACTGTCTTGAAAGAAGTCGATATTTTCCAGTGTAGAAAGTAATTCTTAAAAGATATAAGCAAATTCTAGTCGATGAATGCACTTTATCTAATGAATATTCAGGAAACAACATAATGAAATTTTTTTTTCCTCCACAAAAGTCAATAATTAATAAATATTCTTGAAACCTTTGGACAAGAGCTTATATTTTAGAGATATTTACGGTTTTACATGACTTTCCTGAACGGCTATATGTATGCATGTATGTGGCTATGCCTGTATCTCACATAACTCACAAAAGACAGGTTGTAGGACGTTGAAATTCAGTATATAGGTTCGTTATAACATCTAATTGGGCACCTCTCTTTTAGCTCTATCTTTGACTGTCCGTTTAGGAGATATTTACGAAAATTATATTTTTAATGAAACGTATACTGTTGTGTGCTCCAATGTAACTCCAAAGGACCAAGAAATCCAGAATTAAGCTTTCATTTATTTCCAAATGACAAATTTAAAATTTTAGTTGCTTCGGCTAATGGAAGTAAAGAATTAATCAGATGATCTGAAACTAATATTTGTTCAGCTTCAGTTAAAAATCTACTTCCGATCGAACTTTGAATAAACTGAAATTTTTTTTCCAAAAGCAATCAATTTTCCATGATGTAATGGCGGAAAAATTATAGTACGAATATTAAGCAGAATAACAAAAAGAACAAAAATAGATAGGCTGTAATATTTACTAACAACAAGAGCTGAAAAAGCGCCATCTATCGATCATTACAAACGGGGATTGAAAATAAAATGGTAATGCAGTAGAAAAAATTAAGTATATTAAATTTAAAATTTAAAAACATATTTATAACAATTATGTTTATGTATTATTTTTGTAGTATAACAACATTTATTTTTAATTTTATAATTTAATTTTTTAAGAATTTTACTTTCTCTTTTTCTTTTTTCTCTTTTTCTTTTTCTTTTTTAATTTATTTATAGTATTTGTCAGGAAAAAATGGTAGTATCTCTCTATATATAAATGCCTAAGAGCATAGACCTGTTATAAGAGTGGACGGAGCATTCCATTAATAAGGGAATACAAGAAAAAGTGCAAAGATAAAACCACGTGAATGTTGAAAAAGGTTACCTTTTTCTACATTTATCGCATTATTGGCGATTTTTTGTTTTGAATATAAATATACATTTTTTATAATTATGAAAAGATACTGCAAACAAAACTTGTGTAAAACACTATTTTATTTTAACCTTGTTATTAACACTTTCTTACAAAGTTCAAAAGTGTTTGCGACTTTGATTTGTCTGTCTGTCCGCTTTTTGCGTGTAGAATTTACGTAAGCAGGTTCTAGTCGACGAATTCCCTTTATTTAATAAATATTCAACAAGTAGACAAAGCCCGTAATGATATTGTTTGAAAACTGTCGACATTTTTGCGTGCATAAAGTACATAAGTAGGTTCTAGTCGACAAATGAACTCTATTTAATGAATGTTTAACTCGTAAATAGAGTACGTAATGATATTGTCATGAAAATTTTTAATATTTTTGTGTGTAGAAAGTACATAAACAGGTTCTAGTCGCCGAATATATACGTTATTTAATGAATATTCAACCCACAGATAGAGCTCGTAATGATATTGCCATGAAAGTAGTTGACATTGTTGCATGTAGAAAGTAGTTTTTAAAGACATAAGCAGGTTCTAGTCGACGAATGCACTTTATTCAATGAACCCGTAATGATACTGTCTTGAAAGAAGTCGATATTTTCCAGTGTAGAAAGTAATTCTTAAAAGATATAAGCAATTTCTAGTCGATGAATGCACTTTATCTAATGCATATTCAGGAAACAATAGAATGAAACTCTTTTTTGCCTCCACAAAAGTCAATAATTAATAAATATTCTTGAAGTCTTTGGACAAGAGCTTACATTTTAGAGATATTTACGGTTTTACATGACTTTTCTGAACGGCTATATGTATGTATGTATGTGGCTATGCCTGTATCTGACATTAACTCAAAAACGACAGGTCGTAGGACGTTGAAATTTAGTATATAGGCTCGTTATAACACCTAGTTGTGCACCTCCCTTTTTGCTCTTTCTGTGACTTTCCGTTTACGAGATATTTATGAAAATTATATTTTTAATGACGAAATATACGAAGAATTTAAGACCTACCATCAGGCTATGATGTAGTCCACTATGATAAAGTTATGTATGTTATCTACATTTTTGCGGGTAGAAAGTAATTATTAAAGATATAAGCAGGCTCTGGTAGACGAATGCACTTTATTTAATGCAGGTTCAGCCTGTATATAGAGCCCATAATGATATTGTTATAAAAATTGTTGACATTTTTGCCTGTAGAAAATAATTCTTAAATAGGTTCTAAGTTGACAAATGCTCTTTATTGAATGAGTCCATATTGTTTCTGTCATGAAAGTAATCGATATTTCTACGTGTAGAAAGTAATTCTTAAAGACGTAAGCAGGTTCTAGTAGACGAATGCACTTTATTTAATGAATGTTCAGCCTGTATATAGATTCCATGATATTGTTATAAAAGTTGGTGACATTTTTGCGTGTAGAATTTACGTAAGCAAGTTCTAGTCGACGAATTCCCTTTATTTAATAAACATTCAACTAGAAGATAAAGCCCGTAATGATATTGTTTGAAAACTGTCGACATTTTTGCGGGCAGAAAGTACATAAGCAGGTTCTAGTCGACGAATAAACTCTATTTAATGAATGTTTAACTCGTGATAGAGTACGTAATGATATCGTCATGAAAATTGTTAATATTTTTGTGTGTAGAAAGTACATAAGCAGGTTCTTGTCGCCGAATATATACGTTATTTAATGAATATTCAACCCACAGATAGAGCTCGTAATGATATTGCCATGAAAGTAGTTGACATTGTTGCATGTAGAAAGTAGTTTTTAAAGACATAAGCAAGTTCTAGTCGACGAATGCACTTTATTCAATAAACCCGTAATGATACTGTCTTGAAAGAAGTCGATATTTTCCAGTGTAGAAAGTAATTCTTAAAAGATATAAGCAAATTCTAGTCGATGAATGCACTTTATCTAATGAATATTCAGGAAACAGCATAATGAAATTTTTTTTTCCTCCACAAAAGTCAATAATTAATAAATATTCTTGAAACCTTTGGACAAGAGCTTATATTTCAGAGATATTTACGGTTTTACATGACTTTCCTGAACGGCTATATGTATGCATGTATGTGGCTATGCCTGTATCTCACATAACTCACAAAAGACAGGTTGTAGGACGTTGAAATTCAGTATATAGGTTCGTTATAACATCTAATTGGGCACCTCTCTTTTAGCTCTATCTTTGACTGTCCGTTTAGGAGATATTTACGAAAATTATATTTTTAATGACGCAAATTATATTTTTAATGCTAATGATGTTTGTTCGTTATGATAAAGTTATTAAAATTATCTACATTTTTGCGAGTAGAAAGTAATTATTAAAGGCATAAGCAGGTTCTAGTAGATGTATGCACTTTATTTAATGCATGTGTCAGCCTGCATATAGAGCCCATAATGATATTGTTATAGAAGTTGTAGACATTTTTGCATGTAGAATTTACATAAGCAGGTTCCTGTCGACGAATTCACTTATTTAATAAACATTCAACTGCAAAGCCCGTAATGATACAAAGTCCGTAATGACAAAGCCGCAAGACCGCAAGACAAAGCCCGTAATGATACTGTTTGACAACTGTCGATATTTTTGCGAGTAGAAAGTACATAAGCAGGTTCTAGTCGACGAATGCACTTTATTTAATGAATATTCAGCCCGCAGACAGTAATGATACTGTCATGAAAGTAGTCGATATTATTGCATGTAGAATGTAGTTCTAAAAGACATTTGCAGGTTCTAGCCGACGTTGCACTTTATTCAATAAGCCTCTAATGATAATGTTATGAAAGTTTTCGGCATTTTTGTGGGTAGAAAGTAATTCTTAAAGACATAAGCAGGTTCCACTCGACAAATGTACTTTATTTAATGAATATTCAGTCCGCAGATAGAGCCTGTAGTGATACTGTCATGAAAGTAGTCGACATTTTTGCGTGTAGAAAATAATTTTTAAATACATAAATAGGTTCTAAGTTGACAAATGCACTTTATTCAATGAGCCCGTATTATTGCTGTCATGAAAATAGTCGATGTTTCTGCGTGTAGAAAGTAATTCTTAAATACATAAGCACTTTCTAGTAGACATATGCACTTTATGTAATGAATATTCAGGGAACAGTGGAATGAAACTCGTCTTTTTTTTCCTACAAAAGTATAATTAATGAATATTCTTGAAACTAGTGAACAAAATCACGTTTGAATTCTCCAAACCGTTGAAAAAGTTATTGTTTTACAGAAAAAAAAATAGAAGTTAAATACACTACAAATCAGAAATTTCGTTAATTTTTGAACAACGAAAATTTTGAAATTTGAATGGAATTTGAGAGTATTGTCACTGATATCCAGAATTTTCGATGAATTTCTGTGTTAGAGACCAATGAATCATTTCAAAAAATTCCAGAAATCGACTTCTATTGATATTAAAGTTTCCAAATATTAAGAATCCTTAACTACTACTTTTCGCCTCATTTAAATGTTTAATCTGACGCTATGTCAACGCTCATGTTCGTGGAAATGAAAAAAGTACCCTCTATTTCCACTTTTACTGTACAACTCTATAGAATGTAGCATGTAAAGACGTAGGTAATTTGTAGTCTACAGTCATTAATAATCGATCTTTTTTCCATATTTTTATTAACTCGTATTCTCGTTTGTTTGTTTGTCTAGTATAAATCATACAATCGATTTTTAACTAACTTCTCGGCTCGCTAGACATTTCAAACTTTCAGAATAGCCCAGAACACTGAAATAAACAAGCTATATTTTAATATATGAAATAAAACTATTTATTTGTTAGATCTAAGCTATTTTTTATTAAAAATATGTATTCTGCATTAATTCCATCTTTATATGGAATTACTGTTTTAATGCGCAATGGCATAGTTTTATACAGTGTTTTAATATAAATCTCAAAAATTTCAATGTGCCAAATATCACAAATATTTTTTTTTTCTAGTTCTGGCAGAGTTATAGGCTGCAAATTTCGAATCCTCTCCCCTCTTCCCAGCCTTTTTAAAGACGAAACATTTTCAAGCGGATCACGATTAGGACTATTTCCATGTCTGGTAAAGAAGAAATTCTACTATATCCTTTGTGGTATTAAAGTGAAAAAAGTTAACTTAAAGTGAAAAAAGTTATGATTATTTACAGAATTAGAGGTTCTCATGGGAATGTATAGGAGATTTTGACAATTTGAAGTGAATAAACTTATCACAGATGCCACGTAGTAAGGTGCATTATCATCTTGAAATGCTGTTTTCGGAAATGTCCAAGATACCACCAAAATAGTCTGTCAGGCTTCACCTTTATGAAGATTGTGTTTTATTTCGAATTAATTGATCCCTTGAGCATAAAAATTTACCCGACTGTTTGAGAAGTTATGCACCTCCGTACCATAACGTACGGAGAATGTGTCACTGTTTTAAAAGTGCAATTTTCATTAAGTCGGTCATATTTTCGTTGTCAGATCTGCTTGTTTTCTTTAGCTCGAAATAAGTTAAACTTGACTCATCAAAGAGAACCAGTTCAGCCCAATAATTAACTAATCATTTTTTAATTTTTTTAGCCTACTGAGGTCTTGCTTTCCCATTTCTCTTCACTAAGAATGGACTTTTTCAAATTTTCTGTTATTTAAACCTGCTTTGTTTAATAGTTGCTGTACTGTAGTTAAAGAAATTAGGCTGTTAAACACTTTTTCTAAATCTCTTTTATGTTCTAAATGTAATACAAACCGATTTTATAAGCAATGGCTTTTTAACTTACCGTCATTTCGCTTGTATGAGCAACGTGGCCGCCTAAAATGAAATTTCCAGTTTAAAAGGCCAAAAAATTTTATATCTTGCTAAAAACCCTTTTACCAATATTTCGTTAACATTTAATTATTTTGGCATCTCATGTATTAAAATATTTTTTGATTTTCATTCAAAAATTTATAGTTTTCGTGGCCATCGTTAACCGTCTTATTCTTACCATTTTTGAAATAATTTCTAAAATTACAGTTTTACTGACAATTGCATTTTGTTTTTAACACTGGACTCAAAGCTAAAGTGTATGTGGAGGACAACATAATAAAATATGTTCGAAAATTTGCTTTTTAAACGATAAAACTATTGCGATTGTAGAAGGCAAAAAGGAAAATATCCAAGAGCGACTTTTTTTTTTTTTTTTTTTTTTTTTGTCGCTTAGTGTACAATATTGTCCGTTCGCAATAATTTTTTTTTAAGTAAAATGAACATATCAAACAAATTTAGAATATATAAATCAGATTTACTGTTTCTTTCTTTCTTTCTTTTTTTCTTTTTCTTTCTTTTTTTTTTTTTTTTTTTTTATTGATCACAGTCTCTCACACAGTTTTTTAAAAATATGTCTTCCAGATTTTGAAGACCTAGAGGATTAAGGTAAAAATTTATCAAAATTTCAATAACTAAAACTAGACCCAAAACATTACTTTCTCTGACATATGTGGTAAGATAATGTGAAAATCTCTTGATGTAGGTACAAAATAATTTCCTTGAAATCATTAAAAAAAAAAAAAAAAAATGCTAAACAGAATAATGTTGTTCATACAATAACTACACAAAGCTTCATTACTACAGAAAATACTGGTTTATTTAATTTCTACAGACAAAAACACTTAAAATATTAAATGCGTCAATAGGACTGTCGCATGCTCAAATAAACATTCTACTGGTCTTTGCAAATTTATTATTTGAATTGATATTTTGTACCAGTAAATATTTCAATTATACAGCTTAATATATGTATGTTGTATAAAGACGTAGAAAATACGTACTTATAATAAAATTTATCGATGAAGGTATTAATGAAAATAAAATCCTTAATTCTTGGAGGAAAAAAAAGGTAAAGCAATGGGGTTCGCTTAGATTATAAACTTTCCATACATCACCCATTACCCATTTAATCTGCAAAGGTATTTTACCTCCTTAAAGGCATCTTGAAATACATTTTTATTTTCATTATAAAAGAAGAAAACTGAAATATTTTTTTAGATTATTGATTTTAAAGAATGTCATGTAACATATTGTTTTTGTGTAACCCTGTATATCGGCCATATTCCGCATACCTACAAAAATATATTTTACTTTTAACTTTGATGGGAATAATTCTCATAATATTATTTTTATAACAATATTTCTAAGGAAATAACATTACAATTTTTGCTTTTGTTTAGCCCTGTATATGTACTAAAACTTACATACTTATCAGACACTGCACTAAAAATAGTCTCATAGTCATAGCACTGTAAATTTGTAGTGAGCAATTTCCAATTATATACTCTATTGCATCTGAATAACTTTGTGTAGCCCTGTAAACCAGCCGATATCGCAATTCTACATTTTTGAGGAGGAAAAGGGTTTTGCATATCTTAAAAATATAGATTATTTTTCTTATGTTGTGCTTCGTATAAAGATATTTATAGTAAATGCATAAAAAAAGAAGAAACAAAAAAAGAAAGGAAAACCCTTATAAATCACATATGCATCAAAAATGTATCGTGAGTTCCTGTACAGAAATCAGTTGTGCTAGTAATATAATTTTGCATTGCAAACATACCATAGTGAATTTTAATAATATCTATCAATTTCGGCCTGGCCAGAGAGACTAACGAAACGGTTATAAACTTTTTAAAATTTTGTTTGGAAATGCTAAAAAGGACGCTTTAGTATAGGATACAAAGAATATACTATATATGTAATCATGGAAATAAAATTTATTATATACATTTTTTATTTTCATCAATGGCCGAAATAATGAATTTATAAAGTTTTAGTATCTTGCTTAAAATTGCCTATAATGCTATGTATACTTGATTTTTAGCTTTTACGCTTTTTTTTTTTTTTTTTCATTTATACTGTCATCCAGAGATAAATATAAATTTCATGAATTGTTGTTATTATTATTAAAAGAATATTGCATTTATTTTCAAATAGTATATACAATTGTTTTTATTATTATTATTTAAAGAAATAGATAAAACAGATTTAAACATTTTTCAAATATAATTACTTAAAAAGATGAAATAAAAAGCCATAAAATATCTTACATGTGAAATGTTACATTTCCTCCTTTAATAAAATATTCTTTGTATGTTTCTACATGACATTTAATAACCATTTCTTGATATAAAATTCCTTTCAGAATCGAAACAATCCATTTAACTTTTAAAGTAAAATAAAGAATTTAAAAAGAACTTTCAACGAAAGAAGAATATCGTCTGCTTAATAAAATGCAGAGTTTAGAGCATGGCGAGAAAATTTCAATATTGGTTAGCTTGGCTTCTGTAGATCAACAATCACGTGACCTTTTTATGAGTTATCTTTGCACTCAAAAAGGTTGCCATTGTCCCGTCCACTCTTATAATAGGTCTATGCCTAAGAGATTTTTGAGTCTGTTTGTCTGTGTGTTGACGCAAGTTGCCACCAGCTTTTCATACTTTAGTTAATTTTAAAAAATCTAATTGTTCGATCGATAACTTAATCAAACCGACGGATTCAGAAAAAAAAAACGAAATTGTGATTAGATTTTTTAAAATTAATTAAAATGTGAAAATAATAACTTGGTAAAAGCTTTAAAAATGGACATTTAAACTATTAATTGTTGCCACAAAACAACATAAAATGAAATATACTTTCACAAGAAAAAAAAGTAAAAAAAAAAAAAAAATAAATAAAAAAATAAATATTAAATTTGCTCCTGCACATGAAAAAATGAAAATGTAAAAAACAAAACAAAACAAAAAAATAATAATAATAAATAATATACCTCAATTTTAGATCCCCCCCCCCTTTTGTCACGGATGAATCGCGCTTGGCATGAAAGCTAATTCAGCATCACATTAAAGAGCTTTACTTATTGATAATCCTGGGTAATTTTTAAAATTTTGATGCTGAAATAGATCGGACATTTTTCGCCAAGAACTCCACTTTCGTAAAAGCCACTTTAAGCCAAGCAGCGCATAAAAAATATAAATAAATTATAAAATATTGAAAAACAGAAAAGAAAGAAAAGGAAAAGAAAGGAAAAAGAAAAGAAAATAAACAAACAAAAAAATAATAACATAAATTTTATATATTTGTCTAAAGTGACGATAAAAATGCAAAAGTCGCCAAGGGGAGCTACATTAAGGCTGTACCATGATCAGGTTTACATATTTCATTATTTATTTTTCAAAATACCTACTACTATTAACTATAGTCCATTTCCCCAGCAGAGTCGCTTCAAGGCACCGGAATGCGGAGAGGGAGATCACGTGACTGAGATCACGTGCTCAATTATATCCAGTGAGATGACGTTGTTTCTTCAGTAACTTAGCAACGGACGGGAGAAGTGAAATCATAGTTCATCTAAGCATGGCCTTCACACGACTGCCTAAAGGAAATAGAATATAACTCAACTACTATTATAACCACAAAAATTGTCTCATGCGATAGACGTAACCGATCATAGCACATTGTAATATTATATGTGGTGTGAAATTGTTGTCATTTTATGTTTGATCGAATAAATCAAATAAATATAGAAAGTAACGTGAAAGAAAATATTATGTATACCCCGTATAGTGTTGTTAATATGTAACTGGGATTCAAATATAAAATGACTACTTCAATTTTTTCGAAACTGTCATCTGATAAGCACCCAAATGGAAGCCCACTGGTAAGCTATTGTCACAGGCAATAGGGACAGACACCCGAGAGTATGCGAATGAGTGGTTCGCTGCCGAAGGCAGCAGGGAACCAAAGCGGACCTTAAAGCAATTTCATGATTTTTTAAAATTTTATTTTTGTTTGTAAAGCGAAAAAGAAAAGAGTTACCTTTAAATATAGCGACCAGCGAAGTGAGAAAAGCCTTCGTTGATTCACTACCTTCATTGATTTCATGAATAAAAAAATGGTTTCGTTAACAAACTTTGATCTATTGGCACGTATGCAGCATCAGGCCGAGTTTTGTACATTTCGATTTTGATTTTGAAATTTTTCCCGCATTCGGAATTTGGTTCATTTCCGAACCGGGGCTTTGCTAGTATAGTAGAAAGGATTAAACTGATTGAAATTTATTTGTTTTTTATGTATTTAATTCCTTTTAAAAGAAAATCTACTTTTTATTTTATTTCAATATATTGGTCGGAATCAATTTGTAATATAGTGTAAATAGCGTGAGCTATAAAATACATGGTTCAAAAAATAAGATATTTAATAGATGCTGAGACACAGTTATCTTTAAAATCGTAGCTCGTAAATAATAGCAGGACCACCTGTCGTCAATAAATACCCATACTGAAATGTCTAGGAAAGAGATTTCTAGTGGGTCCCCGAAGCGAGGTTTAGATCGATTTCAATGTAATTATTTTAGTTTATATTTATAATGCGATGTAAAAAATAAATACTGATCCAATTCTTTTGAAAATTCATTTAGATATAGGGAACAGCGAAGCGGGCGTGGCCTTCTAGTATTCAATAAAAGAGAGTATTAGATACTTACAGTTTTCGACTTCCGGTTTCTGATGAATTTGTATGTTTTCAAAGATCCACAACACGATTTGACTATATTTATAAAATGTCTACCTACGTGTACGTCTGTGTTTGTTGGTATGACACGAATTTTGTGGCAGCTCTAAACAATTGCATTTATTTAAAAAAAAAAAAAAATAATAATAAAATGCATTTGAAAAATTAATTTTTAAATTCCAAAAACGCATTATTTAAAAAAAAAAAAAATCATTCAGCTGGCTCGCATTACGATAAACACACACAAGTGGCCGGCGCAAAGAGAAAAACAAAATTCCGAGATTGTTAAACGAAGTTCCGGTACTTAAAGGTTGCTATTAAAAAGTGTTGATACACTGAATCGCATCACAGCGTCACGAATCGCCAATGGTTGCCCTATAGTATTAGCCCACAATATATACACATGTGTTTTTTTTTTTTTTCACGCACATACATTTGGAGTCAATTACTTTTATTATCATATTAATTTCAATTTTTACGTAATATATTAGACTTTATATTTTGCTAATAAAAAAAAAGTTCTTGTGGTACATTAACAGTAAATACGAAACTACAAATAAAAGTAATTAAAAAAAAAAAAAAAAAGAAAACTCATTTGGGTGCCATCCAATTTAAAATAAGATTAAAACCACACAAAAGAATTTTTTTAAAACGTTTCATTTTATTACCATTTAAAAAAGTCTTATCCTTTTTACATTCCGAACAAACGTTGTGTAAGGAAACTATTGTAATCATGAAAATATTCAACTATGAGATTTTTGTGTATCTATACTTTTTAAAATCTCCTGAGTTAAAGTTGCTATTTTCACTGTGATACATATATGCGTGTATGTGAATGTGTCTGTGTGTGTGTTTCTCTGTGTGTGGGAACACGCAGACGTCTAAACTCTTTTATAGGGACACATAAAGAATTCGTTTACATTATGGCTAATGGACTTATGTAAAGTGCGATAGCGTCTGAACGCCTTATCCGATTGAGCGTAAAATTAGTATGTATGTTACAGGCCGGCGTCGCAAGACTTCTACAGATTTCGATGACTGTAGATATTTATAGTTCTTATAATTATTTTACAGGGACACAAAAAAATTCAACATCATTAAAAAAAAAAATCAACATAAGAAATTTAACATTTTAATATTCATCTTCATCACATCTAAACTATACATTCGATTAATATATCAATTAGTCGGACTGCTATAGGTTCTCATCGCAAGAACAGTATACTGCAAAAAATAAACCTGCAAAAGTACAGGAAATATCTGGCAGCTGGGGTGCCAGTATTTCTCTGTCAAATATACAGTTTAAAATCTCAAAATTGTATCACTGACGTATATTTTACACAGAAATCCTGTAAATCAAACAGAGTTTTTGTTAAAAGTACAGTTTTGTTCTGTATATTTGACGGAGAAATACTGGCACCCCAGCTGCCAGATTTTTCCTGTACTTTTACCAGATATTTTTTACAGTGTATAGATTTACATAAATGTTGGACTTACAGTTTTTATTTATTTATTTATTTATTAGTTATATCAGTATACAAAATAGAATTTTTGTACATTTTATACACAGTAACACCAGTGAGCAGTGTCTAATGTTATACATAACATCTTTCTTTGCTCTGTAGAATAAAGCGATTTCAGACATTTTAAATTTCAAGGAATTAAGAATATATAATAATAATAAAACGAAAGAAGTGGGGTGGGGCCGTAACAGTTTTTTTTCTATATCATTCTATGCAACAGCGTGTGAGGGAGTTCCTCACATATCCTTTTATTTTACCAAATTTATTCAATTATAATTAAAGGTCTATTTATTCACAATTAAAAAGTATTAACTTTTATAATCTTTTGTATTTAGGTCAAGCTTATTCCAATTTTAGTAAATTATGTTTTCAAAATTAAAATACTTATCATTTTCTAATTTTAAGAACAAATTCAGTATTAAATACATTGATCTCTTTTTAACTTAATGCAATATATATATGTAGGGATCTAAACACAATTTAATTTTATTATCCCTTAAAGTAATTATATTTTTATTTCCATTTCACTATGTTTCCCAATAAATCTAATTTATATTTATAGCTGTAAATGTACGTTGGAAACTTTCCGTTATATCTTTTTATTATTTTATTTTATTTTATATACAGATAATCTATTTAACTGCAGCTATTAATGATCCATTATGTAGACATTATGTCGCAAGAATTTTCGCAATATTTCTTAATTACTTGCACCTGTCTTTTCCAACGGTATTCGTTGGCGAATGTATTTCATGCCAAAAAGGGTTGCCATAATTTCAACCGTCATTTTATTTTTAAAATTTATCATTGGAATAACATTAACACAAAAGAAGATGTGTTGGCGCCCTTGGCTTCAAAATATAAAGATATTATCTCTATCTGGCAGTTAACAATTTGGCTGCGGAATTTGATTCCGGGACAGTTTGATAATAATCGCCGTCTCTTAAAGATGTAATTTTTCTCAATTAAAATTCTCTCTCTCCTCCACCATCGTTTTATAACGAATTATTTTATGGATGTGAACCTGGATGTGTCCTCTTATGTCATTTTATATTTTTGAATAAATACTCATGGCTAATTAAAACTTGACTGGAATTGACATTTATTTTAAAATGACTATTTTTATTGACTTAGTTTTTAGAGGACAGTGGCTTTTATGCTACATAAATATGGTGCTCATCGACCATAGAATTCGTTACGGTGGAGGAGAGGAATGTATAGGAGATTTTTTTTTTTTTTTTCTCTCAACAAGCGAATTTCTTATTTTCGAAAATATATAAAATACCTTTTTCTGCGGCAAGTACGTGTGAAAACTTTTTGACTATTGATATGACAAGAGTGTTGTTTTAAAGGAACTTTTCTATTTTTCGACTTTGGAGCAATCAGCCGTATTCGACAGATATATCTAAAAAACAGTGCTGCCATGACTCCTAAGATGATGTGAATTAACCTAATTTTTCCATGCCGCCGTCCTGCACGAGAACATACCGGCGGAGTTTAAGAATGTCATCGTATATCCTCGATGCTTATCTTCCAAGAGTGTGCGAATAGAATTTTTCACTTTCTTCCGTTCTCGATGATCATGTGCGGAGAAAAGAGCGTCTTATTTCTCGGTAATAGCATGTGGCCTTGACTAATATAGAGGTGGGTTCCTTATTATTGTTACCCTCTCGATATTTGGATGGATTAAACTTTGTTTTTATTTTCTCGACAGTCTGGAGTTCGTTGACTTTCTCGCCTATGTTTATCTCTTGAATGAGAGGATTTTAGAGGAAGGAATATTTTTCAAAAAGCCAAATTTTTTTAATTTTTTCGAAAATATATAAAATGTTTTATTTATGCGACAGATACATCTCAAGACTTTTTTTTGCTAGATTGAAATAACTATTTTTAGTAAACAGGGTTATGAAAGATGGACTCTCTTATCATCGTGTTAAATACAAATATATCATTTATTAACTAATAATCTCTGATGAATCATCGGCTGTTTTTCTGTGATTCAATGTAAGTACGCATTTCGCCTCTGTTCTGTTTATTCGAAGAGAGCGAATGATTACGATTGTCCCTCAGCGTCAGCACTTCCTTTCTCCTGACTTATCGGTGGATTGATGTTGACTCGTTGTTTCTTCGTATCAGATGATTTTTTATTCATGTCGATCTTGTGCGTTGCGCCCCTCATAGTGGAAATTTCTTTTCTGAGAATTAAGGAAGAAATTCCCTGCTTTACTACACCAACATTTTGAACAGCTGTTTGAAGTGGAACTATGCGTGGAAGAAGAAGCATAATAAAAATGTTTTCGGTGGTAATTCGTAGAACAGGTCTATGTTTGATTTGGAAGGATTTCCAAGTTATGGACATAGCGGAAACAGATAAGACATTTTTATTTTATTTTTTATAATTATTTTGCATTCATTTTATAATTTTAAATATTTTTTTTTCTCTAATTAAGGGAATGCACACATAGTTGCAAGTATTTAAAAGTGAGATATTTTCTTATAATAATTTTTAATTTTTGGGGGATATAATTTTTCAAAATAAATATATATATATAAGCAATATCTGTGCATTCCTCCTTTGAAACTGTATATATAAAAGTGTTTATGGTCATATTTTACTATATATATTTTTCTTTTTGGATATTTTTTATTTCAATTTAAAAAAAAAAATTATCCTTTACAATTTTTAATTTGTCTAGGGATATGCATGTATTTAATTTTAAAATTTTTGATTATATAGTATTTGGTATTTTTCATATACTCACATTTTTCTCACCTATCATTTTTCTTTTCAATATGTAAAAAAAAAAAAAAAAAAAAAAAAAAAAAAGAAGAATTTCGAATTTGAAAATATTTAATTTTTAATCTTTGATTATCTACTATTTCATATTTGTCAGTCCGAATTTTTATAAAATAAATTTCATGTGTTTAAAGACTCATTATAATAGAGTCATAATTACTAAGTTTTTGCCAGTGTTTACATATGGTAATTTTTGAATTTTAAAGATAACAATTATATTTAAAAAAAAAAAAAAGAGAAATTTTTATTGTCTTTATGTATAATATATATACAAATTTACATATTATAATGATTTATCACATTTCAGTGTATTTTTTTTATTTTCATATTCAAATATTTTGGGTTCAGATTCTTTTTCTTGTTGAGTTTATAAATCAGTACAAGATAATAATAAAAAAAAAGGAACGAAAATATCTTCTTAATAATTTTGAATAATGAGTGGTGCAGTAATATTAAGTATTTTGTGTATGCACAGTCAGTTATATTATATAAGAAATTTTATTTTCATTTTTGAGTTTGGAAAATTTCATAATTGCATATTACGATTTTTTTTAATTTTTAAAATTATTCTAATAAATAAAAAATATATTTTTTTTAAAGAGAGGAGATACTGGATTAATTTTTAAAATATAAAAGGGAAATGAAGTTAATATATTATTTTGATTTTTTCACAATTATTGTTTTGCTAAACTTTTTGTTAAATGTTCTTCATGGAAGTACAATGGGCTTTGTGCACAAGAATTTGATGTTTAATATTTTTGCGTTACTTACAATTACTATCACAAAATACAAACAAAATAAATACATATTTTTAATTTTTTTTTAATTAATCTGCTGAAAAAAAAAAAAAAGAAAAAAAAAGAAAAGAGTTATTTAAATTCCATTGGCAAAAGTAAACATTTATAAATTTATCATAGACATGTTTTATATTTTTTTTAATTAATCTGCTGAAAATATTCTTGTTATCATTGATTAAGGTATTCACTCTCCTTATAAATTCTTAATTTTTAATACATGCACTTCGTTTTTTTTTGTTTGTCAAAATTTAATATACAAATTTTTTTTTGTTGTCAAGTTATGTAATGTTTCCGGAAGAAGAATTTGTGCACTCTCTCAGGGTCCTTGGGTGCATGAGGTTTTTTTTTAGTGTTTTGCTGTTAATTATCTAAACAAATTACTTCGGCTGGACCGATATATTTTTTTAAAAGTTGAGGATGATGAGTAGCGAGACATTATTTTGTGAAACATTATATAATTTATTTTAACAAATGTTTACAATCATTTAGTTCAGAATTTCCTTTTGATACATAAATTCGTTTTCATGAAACTTCTTTAATGTAATAATAACAGTAGATTAATTGGGATAACACTAAGACAAGGGTCAATAAATAATATTGAGAACCTTGTCACATTTTTTTCTATTGAAATTATGCAGAATATTGATTTAAAATTTTTTTTTGAGTTTTGATTTTTATGCAATTTTTTTATTTCCCAATGCAAAAAAAAAAAAAAAAAAAAAAAGGAAAGGAAGGATTTAAAACTCATTTTTACATGATTGTTGACAATTTTTTTTTTTTTTTTTTTTCTTGAAATTATATAATTATAATACATTTACAACAAATGCATAAATTTGTGTTTTCACATTTAATTTCCTATTTATACACAACTTCGTAAAAATATACACACATATTCATTAAATGTTTTGTTACATACAGTGCCAGTTTGAAAATTTACTGATGTTTGTTAAAAAAAAAAAAAAAAAAAAAAAAATGATTTAACACAATTTTTAATACACTATTTTTTTTTTTGAAGGTGATGGCATGTAAATCTGACAATCTCAGCCTTGCCATATGGTCACTTTCAGTTATGCACGTAGGTGTACTTCACACACACATTTTCAACAAATAATTTTTTAATTCAAATGCAGTATTATTTTAAAACTTGCAACATTGATAACCAATTGCGAAGAGATATTATTACATGACACTTAATTTTTCTTGATTATGTAATTGTATGGAGTATATAATTCCATGGTGACATAATTTTCTCACACATACATTTTTCTTATTACACAATTTTTACGCTTACATACTATTGTTTTACATTTTATTTTATTGCCAATTCTCACTTCTACATGTTATACAATATTTATTTTTCTAGTTTTTTTTTTTTTATTTTCAAAATATATGAGATGTACACAAACATAAAATAGGAATTTTATATTCTCTATTATAACCATATCATGGAATTGATTCATCTTTTCACAAAATACAATGTTTTCAATTATTTTTTTTCTATAAATATCTACACATATTTACAATTTTGTTTATTTATTTATTTTTTTTTTTTTTGAAATATTGCATGAACAACTAGCTTATATGCTAGCCATGCATTTTGAAATATTTCTCAATTCATAAAATAACACACACACACACACACAATATTTTGGTCAAACAAATTAATTTTTATTTTTTATTTTTTTTGGAAATATGTGCATGTAAACCTAGCTTATGTGCTAGCCGTGCGTTTGGAAATATTTCTTCTATTTACAAGAATTACACACACATATATTTTTTTCTTATACACATATACTGGTGTTTATTAGTTTGTATATAATAAACCTTAACTTTTGAATTAAGGGAAGTATATATATATACACAATTTTTTTTAATACAAATTCATACCTTTTAAACTTACGTAATTTGTGTACATGATGATTTCAAATATTGGAATTATATTATTAAATATAAAACATTAAGTTTTTTTTTTTTTTTTCCTCTCATTGTGAGTTTCATTACACATACATACCTTTTTAAATATATAGAGTTATACACATGGTTATTTCAAATATTGGAATTATTTTATTGAATATAAAAACATTGAATTTTTCTCACTTACTCATTGTGAATTTCATTACACATGCATACCTTTCAAATATTTCAAATATTCGAATTTTTGTTACATATAAGGCATTAACATTTCATTTTTCTCACTTGCTCATTATAATTTGCCTACACATACAATTTTTAAACAGATATGAATGGACACATGGGCCATATTATGTTTTTCAAATTTTTCTCGCTATTGTGCATATGTATATAGATATTTTTTTTGTATTACAATACATTGTATATATTTTCTTATCACATAATTTTACTGATACATATATATAAGCAATATATATGTGTATAACACATGCTGTGTTATTTTTTTATTTTTTGATTGCTATAGCTTGCATTTAAAAAATATATATAAAGTTTTTTTCTGATCAGAATATCTATGGCACTAGCTCATGGCTTTATAATTGCCAATTTTATAATTGAGCTGAAATTTAAAAGATCTTGTTTGAGCATTATGCATGTGATTGCATTTCTATATATAAAAAAATATATATTTTAAGTATTGCTCAATTGTTAAAAAAAAAAAGGCCTGTCTACACACTGATGTAGAAATTTATTATTATGTCGACATTCATTTTTATTTTTCATTAATAAGTGCACTTTAAAAAAATATAAAAAAAAATTAAGACAAAAAAAAAAAACCTAGGTACCTTACAAAAATTAATATAAGAATAAATGACAAAGGGCAAAGAAATTTCATTATGGTTCAACTTTGTAGGGTTAAGTTTGTGATGCTGGTTTGCATATATTGCATGGAGTGTATATATCCTTCACTAATATACCTTTATTTTCAGATTAATTACATGAAATGAAACAAAATAAAAGGATAGTGAATAAAATTTGGGACCAAATGACTGGAAGACTAAGTATAATTTTAATTTATTGTTTATCTACTAAGCAGATAATAAAATTTTACAATTATAATAATTCATCTTTAAAGAAAAATATTTTGTAACCTATTATAACACCCTTTGTATTCGATGTTAACTAAGAATACTCAGGTGTTGTTTTTTTTTTTTTTTTCTTGTGAAATGATGGATTCTTATTTTCCAATGGCTGGCCACCAGAGGTGAATGGATATTTGTCATTTCATAAACATTATAAGTTTTGATTTTTTTATGTAAATATTATTCTTAAATTTTGTTTTGACAAGATATAGATAGCTAAAATTTTCTATTGATCTAATAGAAAAATCTTTCTTTTATTTAAAAAAAAAAAAAAAGAAAAAAGAAAAGAAAAGAAGAAGGATATAATTTAATGAAATAAAAAGTATTAGTCACAATGCTAATATTATGGATATTTTTTTTTTCCTTTCCAATTATATATTTCAGACAATTAAATTTTGATCAATCTTATGTTATTAATATTAACTAATAATAATGGATTTTTAGGTTTTGTTAATCCAGGATAACATTTTATATTTTTAGATAATAATGATAATAATTTTACACACTTTAACTATTTTCATGTTGTATATTGGGAACACTCAGTCAGTTTTTTTTTTTTTCTTTCATCAAGTTAGGAAATTTATTGCAGGAGTGTGATGTCACGGTCATACTCCTTGCAAATTTTTCAATAGTCACACTTTTTCTTCTTTTACACGAACACATTTTTTTCCTCAGAATGCTTGTGTGGCATAGTCATGCACACATAAAATCAAGCCTCTTTTGAGTCACACATTTTGCTCAGTATGCTATATTTGGCAGTGGCCTCACAAACCACTTGCTATTTTGGCTGTTTGCTGGGTTCACATTTTTCTTCCCCTATCTTGGTGAAATGGCATGAGTGGTGCTCAATTTTAAGTACACTTTTTCTAAATTTTTTTAATTACATAAGATTCTATTGTTGACAACATATATATATATTTTTTTTCCTTTTCAAGAAGAAAATCATTTTTAATTTTTTCTATATCACAAATTTTTTTTAATACTTCAAATTATTTCAATGGGTATATTTAATATATTGTTTGACGAGAAAATAGAAATTGTTTGATTTAAACATGATTGACAATAAAAGATTATTTCATTGAAATGCATTTTATGAAACTAATTAATTTACTTTTCAGAAGAATTGTATTACAATATATCAGCTGTAACAAGATCAAGAAATTATTTGTCAAGACATTCATTTTAAAATTTTTGTGTGAAGAATATGTGTACACGCATGTATTTCATGACAGTATTTTGCATGTGATTGACAGTATTTGTATACTTTACACACATGATAATGGTTGTTTTGTATATTTTTGGATTATTGTTTTGTATTGTGGTGGAGAGAGCTTTTTTTTTTTTTTTTTTCATGGCAACCGGGAGAGATATGTGAGGGAGTTCCTCACATATCCTTTTATTTTACCAAATTTATTCAATTATAATTAAAGGTCTATTTATTCACAATTAAAAAGTATTAACTTTTATAATCTTTTGTATTTAGGTCAAGCTTATTCCAATTTTAGTAAATTATGTTTTCAAAATTAAAATACTTATCATTTTCTAATTTTAAGAACAAATTCAGTATTAAATACATTGATCTCTTTTTTACTTAATGCAATATATATATGTAGGGATCTAAACACAATTTAATTTTATTATCCCTTAAAGTAATTACTATATTTTTATTTCCATTTCACTATGTTTCCCAATAAATCTAATTTATATTTATAGCTGTAAATGTACGTTGGAAACTTTCCGTTATATCTTTTTATTATTTTATTTTATTTTATATACAGATAATCTATTTAACTGCAGCTATTAATGATCCATTATGTAGACATTATGTCGCAAGAATTTTCGCAATATTTCTTAATTACTTGCACCTGTCTTTTCCAACGGTATTCGTTGGCGAATGTATTTCATGCCAAAAAGGGTTGCCATAATTTCAACCGTCATTTTATTTTTAAAATTTATCATTGGAATAACATTAACACAAAAGAAGATGTGTTGGCGCCCTTGGCTTCAAAATATAAAGATATTATCTCTATCTGGCAGTTAACAATTTGGCTGCGGAATTTGATTCCGGGACAGTTTGATAATAATCGCCGTCTCTTAAAGATGTAATTTTTCTCAATTAAAATTCTCTCTCTCCTCCACCATCGTTTTATAACGAATTATTTTATGGATGTGAACCTGGATGTGTCCTCTTATGTCATTTTATATTTTTGAATAAATACTCATGGCTAATTAAAACTTGACTGGAATTGACATTTATTTTAAAATGACTATTTTTATTGACTTAGTTTTTAGAGGACAGTGGCTTTTATGCTACACAGCGCATTCTACTGATTAACGAGCACAAAAATTTAGTCAACGTAGCATTTGACAATCAAAGCATTACATACGCAGATTAGTAATATTTTAACCAATAAATGATGAGTTATATTCGTCTGGAAAAAATGAGTTATACAAGCACCACCTGCCAGATAATTAGCCAATATGCACTCAAACTGAATCAGTATAATTTTTTTATAATAACCATCTCACAAATAAAATTTGGTGCATTTATATATCATAAAAACTGAGATATAGATTTCAGGTACTATGTATTTTTAAACGATGATTCAGTGTGCACTGTAAAAAAAAAAAAAAAAAAAAAAAAAAACTGTTATACCAATACCACAGAAATTTCTTTCCAGCAAAGTAGCCACAGAAAACCCACATGCTATGAAAAAAAAAAAAAAAAAAATAAATAAATAAAAAATACGTTGACAGAAATTTCCTGAAACATAACATATTCGCAAATTTTTTTTCCGTAAGGTACGGTGTAAAAAACTCCCATTAAATAATATATTCCTGTTCGATCAGCCAAGATCCAACTAGAGTCCACCGGAGAGTAGATGACGTGTCTGTCTCTCATCTACAGATCTATATCTCATGTGGTTACTTGCCTTTCCCAATCCTGCTTTGATACTAAGTTTTTCATATTCAAAACAGAAAAAAAAAATATGTAATTCACCAGATAAAAACCGTATTAATGGTTACAGATTTTAGGTTTTATATGGTTATAGAAAGATTGAGATGCAATATTAACGTAAATTTCTGTAATTTTAGAAAACAGAATTTTTTTTTTTTTTTTTTGCAGAAATGTTACTGAAAAGTTCTTTTTTTTTAAACAGAATTTTTTTACAGTGTACAATAAATAAAAACATATTATGCGGGTCAAATAGTGTTTAAATAAAACATTACTTACTGCTATTTTAATGTAAAAGTAAAGGTTTAAATCAGTAATTCCACTATATAAATAAAATACAGTGTTACATTTGTCTATAATTGAAACAAATAAACATTAAATTTTTAGTGTATTTCATCCTTTTTAGATCCCTATTATTAGTTTTTTTTCCTTCTCAAAAGTAATGTCTGGAATAGTTTTCTTTTTTCATTTGAATATGGGAGTAACATACCATATGCTCTTTTCTCTCGGAGTTGGAGATTCGCAAAAAATCAAAATAACCTGTTAAATAAAGCTTTCACCGAAATGATGTCCATATTTCATATTTACTCCCACTCCATCCGTGTATATATTTTTCATAAATTCTGGGAAAATGCAAATTTCCAGAAATGATTGAAAAATATCACGTAGGCAGCGAAAGATTTACGTTCCCAGAAAGAGAAAATAAATATCCTGGAGGCAGAAATCATTTCTTGCACCAGGTGACCTTTTAGCTTCTGTAATTTAATATCAATAAGGCTTAATTTTTATTTTTGCGACTTTAAAAAGGAGGACACAGAATACGACAATACGTGTATATATATATATATATATATATATATAAATATAGAAAACGAATTCATTATGTATACATGCATACATAAGTTAATATTATTGAATTTTATTAACTAAAATTCAATTGATTATGTAAAAAAAAAAAAAAAAAAGAAAAGAAAAGAGAAGAGTGTCTGTTTTATTCGTTTGAGACAGACAAGCCGACAGATATATGTTGATAAAGGCTATTTTGAATAGATGCTACAATTTTTCGTAATCTTCATTAGAAAATTTTAATTCCCATAGATGGCCCATTATAAATTTTATCACAAACTTAAGATAAAAATTTTAGTTCTTTTCAGATTTATTTGGGCTCCAGCGTTTTTAAAGTAAGTTACTCAAGACGAAATTTCAATATTTTGTTATAATCTACAGATATATTTGTATATTTATTTATTTATTTATTTATTTATTTATGTATATACTCATAAATAAACAAATATCGAGTCGGGCTTCTAAGCTAGTTGTGCCACTGTGAAGCATTGCAGTTTGTATAACAAGAATTTATTTTAATGTGTTTCTTTATAAAAAATCTAATTTTGATATGATAATTAAAATTTATATTTTATCTGTAATATTTGTCAAACATATTAGTAAACTAAATTTTTAAGAGTAAATGTGCTACTCTTATTTTTTAAGTTTTATATTATTGAATATGTCCCGCTAATCATTGGAAAAGTATTTTATTATAAATATTTAGCACTGTTACGTTTAAGTTTTATAATTTTTTTAATTCACCATTTGAAAATTTTCCTTTAATAAAATTAAAATTTATAGTAATTTGACTTAGTGGCTTAAAAAAGTTATCTTTTCAAAGGGAAACAATTTATATTTTTTCATTTATTTGATATTTAGTATCAAAGTACAAAAAATTCATAGTTTTAAGTATAAAAAATTTATCAAACCTACTAAATTGGAATAGGTATAAATTATTATTAGGTAACGAAACATTTTTTGCATTCTCTTATACAAAACTATTTGATAAATTTCTATAAGTTACTGATAATATTTAATTTAAAATACACTTGAAATTTTAATTTTTACCATTTTGCCGCAATTATAATTTTTTTTTTTTTAATGTATTAAAGATTAGATATTTATTTTGTTTTAGTTCTTTAATATCAAGTAATATATATATATATATATTTTAAACTAAATTGTAAAAAGAAAAAGAATTCCTTGTTTTATAATGGTTTTAAAGAATACAAATATTCTTTTTAATTTATTTCTTTAACGATTTGTAGCTTTTTATAAGCTGATCTCAATTTTTTTTTAATTTTACGCAGATATCTTTGACATTATTTAATTAATATCGATGTGCTATTTGAATAAAAACAAAAATTAGATATCATGTTTTACTATTTTAAAATATTAATGAGCTTCATTAATACGTTTTTAAAGAGATTGTGTATGTAGAAATCATTCTAAAATAAACATAATACTGAAAATGAGTTTAATACTGTTGTAAATCAGGAGATTAAAAAAAAAAAAAAAAAAAAAATGTAATAATAAAAAGCTAATAACAGTTTATAAAACTTGATAAGTATATTTTGTTTATGCAATCCCGCTTGTTAAAAATTAAATTACATTTATAAGAAAAACATAGCAATAATCTTTTAGATAATTCATATAAGATTGTAAGAATAATATACATTATGAAAGATTAGATTTTTAATAGTGTAATCACATTCAGATTTAGAAAATTATGTATATAAATATAAACTAAATAATTTGATAAAATTTATGTTTATAAAAAGTTTAGGTAAATGAAAAAACTTGCCTTTATCATTGACAAAATTTTTTTTTAAACGTACATTACCAACATTGATTTATTTTATCGATGGCATAATATCGATAAGGTTTAATAAATTTAATACAATACGATTGATGCAGTAAGAGAAATTACTGATGTCATTGCAGTTTTTATTGCTATTAAAGAACATCTATATAAATAAAGCAAAGAGTTTGTCGGCAGAACACATCCGGGTGGACCACTCCTATTTTTGATTGGTCTAGATTTAACGACGTTGGTGATGAAAGTCGGCTATTTTTTTTTTTTTTTCTTTAAGTAAAAACTGATGAATGTTTTTAAAAGATACTGCATAGATGATATACTTTTTTAAAAGATCTCTAAAAACTGTTCATTTTTTGTGAGGACATTATAAACATCAAGTTATTAGATTTAAAGATATTACGTTGCAAAGTTTCACAACGCGATATCATTCGATTGCTTTTATCTTAAAATAAGAACCTAAAATTAAAGAATAATGAATAACTTTTTTTAAAATTATCAGTTTTGAAGCTTTAAGAGCTGCAATTTTTAAATTACAGCGTACTTATATCCCATACATAGTCTATTAAATTTGTAAACGATTGTTGATTCATTCTTGAGAATCATTCACATAAGACCATAGAGCATTGTTGCAAAACGAGAGCATGGTTGGTTGGTTGGGTTTTACGTCACACCAGTGCTGCGAAATAGTCAATTGGCAACAGCCTGGGATTCACCCCTAGAGGTGGTCCGGAGACATGTCATCACAATTTTGATCCTCCGCAGAAGCAAAACGTGTGTAAAGCGGAATAAATATATTTTTAAATATAGTATAAAGAGCGGGGGACATAGGCAGCGGGTACCCAAAATGAGGTTTAGAGCGATTTCAATGTAAGTATATATATATATATATATATATATATAATTTTTTTTTTAAAGTTTTCATTTATAATGCGACATAAAAAATAAATGTTGATTCAATTCTTTTGAAAATTTATTCAAATATAGTGACCTGAGAAGCGGGCCTAGCCTGCTAGTAATAAGTAAATTTAACTTTCATCATTGAATAAATAAAAAAAAAAAAAAAATTACTATTTAAATAAATGAGAATAGAAGAATCTTAAACAGATATGGATTGTGTTTTTGCCTTTCAAATACAATTTATTGACAAATAGTAAAGCACACATCATTAATTTTCGTCAGTGGTCAAAGAGAAAAAAAATTACACATTTTAAATGCACTTTCAATAAATTTATAAAGGGTAAAATATCTAAAATGTCAAAAGTTCAAAATATTATTGAACTATTTGACATAAAAACCGAATCATCCAAAAAATGTCATTAAAAATAAAATTTCAAGCGGGAACCTTCTTCTTTATTTTATTTTATTTTGATTTTCAGTATTTTAAAATATTTATGAAAGGAAAGTATAAGAAAACATTGTGTTAGGCATTTCGATAGTAATAGGGAAAATAAATCGATTTCCATCAGAATAAATCGAAATAAATTTTTCTCTCCAAGTATCTATTTCTTTTCTATCTAATTTTTTGCTTTAAAAAATAAAACACGTTCTATTTTTGGAAAATAGAATATTACTTTTTTTTTTTTTTTTTTTTTTTGAAAAGAAAAATATTTACTTGTTTGATTTTAAATTGAGTTATTTGGCGAGAATTTTTTCCCATAGATTTTTTTTTCAATGTATTTATCAATGAGAAGTATTTTGAAAGTATTACACACTTTTTGTGAACATTCATTATTCATTCTTGTAATAAAATGCAGCAAGAGTATTAAAATTTCATTAAAACAAATTTGTTGCAATAAATTCCATTTTTTGTTTTTTATATAATTTTGGAAAAATTGATTTTTTATTATTTTTCCAAAAAAGGAAGTTCTTTGGAAAAATTCTCCGACATTTTCAAGCATCATAAAGTATTAACTACACTGGCGTTCAAAATTAAAGGAATAACCCGCTTTGCCATTTTCTTCCCTTGCGCATAATTTTTAAACAATTAAACAAATGAACGATTAAACAAATTTGGATGGCATTTTTGTCATCAAATAATTGATCGAATTTTACATAACTTTAGCAAAAGTAATAATTTTTAAACTAATAATTATTCAAATTTTCTGAAAAGTAAGTTTTGGAAAAAATTAAAATTTTCCACAATTTTAGAAAAGAAAACGTAAAGAAAAATAGTGTTAAGGATGCATTACAGATATGTAAAGATGCACATGTTTTTAATGTTAAACTAAATCCCGATCTTTCTTTCTGTATTCACTTTTCTTTTACTTTTATACTGTACTTTTGGAAAATATTATATATAATTAGTAATTTGTAAACTATGAGCATCACTAGAATAATAAAAATGCCGATAAATAATTTTATAAGGAATTTTCATGTTTGTATGTATATTTTTTAAAAAGTTGTTCTCTAAAAAAAAAAAAAAAAAGAAAGAAAGAAAGAAAGGAAAAGAGAAATAGAAAGAGGAAAAAAAGAAAGAAAGAAAGAAAAATCCGGTTTTAATGTAACACATGTATGCTAGTGTATCTTCACCTATCTGTAATGCACCCTTCTTTTCTAAAATTGTTGAAATTTTACTTTGGAGGGAAAAAAAGAAATATTAGTTTAAAAATTGTTACTTATGATAAAGTTGTATAAAATTCGATTAATGATATGATAACGAACATGTCATCCAAATTTTATGTTTCTTTATTCGTTTGTTTCAAAATTTCGTACAAAAGAAGAGAACGAGAAAACAAGTTAATGCTTTAATTTTGTAACCCAGTACAATATGCTGTGGCCATCACAAAGCTGTCTTTTATATCATTCTATATAATAATCTCATCTACAAGTTAATATGCATATAAATGTAATCAACCTAGTGTCTTACTGTAAATAGAAGCCCTACCTCTGAGCTAGTATACAGGCAGATTAATTCAGCATAATTTATCATAATATATATTTTACATATCAAGTTTGGTGAATTGGTACATGGTACAAGCTGAGATATAACCTTACCATAAATAGAACATAGCAATACCGCCTGTAGACGGATATACTTCTAAATTAAATCTGCATAGCTTTTCATAATGGGTAGGCCAGTATGAAAAGCTATGCAGGTTTAATTTATATCAAATTATGCGCAACCGCGCACATATCAAGTTATACGCAAATCACAAAAGTGAGTAATAGCAATGCCATTAACCAGTCGGTCTACACCCAAATTAAATAGCATAGTTTTTCATAATATAACATTTTACATATTACGTTTGGTGCATTGAAACATCACAGAAGCTGAGATATAAACTTCCCTGAAATAGAACATAATAGCAATTTTCCTGAACAGCTAATATATATACAAATTAAGCGTATTTTTTCATAATGGAACGCTCATATGTCACGTTATGCACGATTATACGCAACCAAGGCCTTAACCCCCCCCCCCCCCTTCCCCGGCGAAATTTTGCAGGTTTGTCGAAAATTTTTTAGTTAATATAATTTGCAACACTCAACATTATGTACTAAAGCTGGAGCCTCTTCCGATTTTTTTTTCTGGTTACCATTTTGTACACTACAGAAGTTGGTATACAATCATCATTCTTGTTTTGTTACCAAATTTAGTTATCTTAGAAAAAAAGACACCAAAATTAACCTCAACTTAATAACATATATTAATTTTTCCAATAATGTATTGTATTATTATTTTTTTTTCAACAAAATACAGTGAATAAATATGTTTCAAATTAAGTAATCAATCATTAATAAAAATGGAAAAATAAAAGTAATGTGCACAACTGAAAATCATGATGTTGCATAATACTTTTAAACGAAACATTTTGATGGGGATGACAATATTATTTTTTAAAACAAACTAATAACTTTGTCAGAAGTTTGTCTAATAGCACGGCAAATTTGTACATTATTAGATATAGAATATTTACATATCTTTAAGGTAATATTTAAAAATATTTTGCGCAAAAATGACTAAGAATAAAATTTTTTGTACCTTCGTGAAATATGTTTATGTTTTTTTTACTTTCTTTTACCCACAAGGTAGAGAAAGTATTGTTCTAGGGTCAAATTTTCGAACGTGAGTTTTTGTTATATTTACACGCTTTGAGGTCCCCTGAATCCGAAAATCACGTTTTTAGCGAATGGTCTCTGTGTCTGTCCGTCTGTCTGTGTTATAAGCATAGCTCAAGAACAAATAGTAGCAGAAAATCCAAACTTGGTATTCTAAATGTGTATGATATAAGGATGCTACACTAAGCCTTTCGTTGAGATGAAGCAAATGGTTCGTGTACAGGGACGCCCAAGAGAATTAAAATACATTACGTCTATGGGGGGAAAATGCTGGTAAGTAGTGTTTAACATCGATACACTGCACTAAATCAAATGAAACTAATATATTTTTATATATTATATGCGTTACATGTCTCATGTAGAATATGATAGGGAAATCATTCACTGTTCGTTTACAGGACTACACAAAAGGACTAGATAAAAGTGCGACAATAGTTGCAAATTGATGGAAGTGTATTTCAGGCTGGACCTTGTATTATTACTATAGGATTATATTTAGGTGCACCATGTGGTCTGTATATAATCTTCGAAAGATATACAGGGCTGCAAATATTTAAGCGATAACATTCTTTTTTGTTGTTAGTGGATGTGCTTTACTAATAATATTTTATCATTTCCAGGAAAGCTGTTCGGGAATTGAAATGAATTCCTCGTAGAGATATGGTAAATAATGTATGTTTTTAAGCTAAATATTCATCGCTTGTTTTTTGTATATTTACAAGTTTTGAGGCTTCTGGATTACCTTAGTCATGTTTTTTAACGTTTGATCTTTGTCTGTGTCGCTTAGAGTGACTTAAAAAACGAATAATTTTAGGAGATCCAAATGCAGTATTTTGAAGTTAATATAAGTTTGTTGCTGGAAAAGTTTGATCAAGATTGATAAGTTTCAAGGAATTTTGCCTGTAAAAGTTGTCTGAATAATTTTAAGTGAACTTTAATTCTAATAACAGATTTAAATTCTATATAAATATAGGTGCAGTAATGAAACCGGGGGATTGAGGGAGGTGGTATCCCACCTCATGCAGAACTAATTACCATATAAAACTCTTCCGAAGCCTAATTTGAATTGTTTTAACACAGGTTTACATAACAGTACTCGTTATGTTACCTATTAATCTTCAACATGTATTTATAGTAATAAATTTCAGGGTAAGAGAAAGTCGTGTAAGTGACACACTAGATTATTATGATTTTTTTTTTTTTTTTTATAATACATATCAACCAATAAGTGGATTTAATGAAGAACAATGAAAATGATAATATTTTTCAGGTTTCTTTAGTATTTCGTAAAATGATGTTAAATTCTTTTAAATCTTTATTTATTTTATTGTATTTTGGGCTGCACAAACTTTTGTTTATAAAATAATTTATCTCCCAAAATAAATGATGAAAATAGAAAACTTTAAACTTATGCCTTTTATTTGTTTTATTATTTTGTCAGGAAAAGTATATCTCATATAGAGACACTTTTAAAAACACAGTGTTTTATTTATTAATTTATTAATTGTTTTATTATTTTGTTGTCTTGCCTAGCATATTTTGTTAACTATCTCGTTTTATTATTTAAAATTTTCCTTTAAAGAGTTGAGTTGTCATTGCTCAATACTAGTGGGACGTTAAACCCAATCAATCGACCTTCAATAAGAGTTGTGATAAACAAAAAAAAAAAAAAAAAAAAAAAAAAAAGTGATATTTCAAAAATAATCAAGAATGCATATTTTTTTTTTCTTTCCAAACTATCTTAGCCCAATCAACAGCTTAAATATTGAAACATTTTCCATGAGAAAATCTAAAATAAATTATAGCGATCATTACTTTATAAAACGATAAGTGTTGAAAAATTTTTCAATATCATATTCATATATATAGAAGTAGAGGACTGAAATTGATATCGCTTGAAAGATATGGATAATGCGAGTTTGAGAAAAAAATAAACTTATTTCCTTATGAAGTCAAGAAAGCATTCAAAAATATCTTTATTTTTATGCATTTTTTCATTTTATAAAAGTCATCTTTTGTTTAAAAAATTCCCACAAAAGAAAGTTGTTAAAACTGTATATTTCTTGAAATTCAAATAAAACTTTATAATTATACATACTTATAAAAACTTAGTAATTTGTACAGATGTTAGAATCCCTATATTTTTGACTTCAGATATTTCATTTCTAAGAGACAACAGCCATTATACAGTAGTAGAAATGCTTATTGAGTGAATGAGGGGTTGATCGAAATTTTGTATTGTTGTATAGTTTATTGTCGCAGTGATTGTTGTTAGTACAGAAAATTGACAAGGAAGAGTAAACTAGAGTCATCCAAATAAATAAATAAATAATTATTATCCGTTGCAGTCATCAGGATAATTTTATTAAAGTTATTTTCAAAAACAATAGCAAGCATAAATATTTCAAAATATTAATTATACATAGCCGCGTTGTTTAACAATATAGGGTGTTGCAATAACCATGGTGAAACGTTGAGATTATCGATTAAAAGTTGGGGAGAGAGCGAATCTAATACGATGATCTGGACCATTTCTGTGTTCCATTCACTAAAACAGATCAGGGATGTCTGAACTAAAAAAGTCAATATTCAGAAAAAACAGCAAAATTTTAGTGCTAAATACTTTCTTTGTTTCTCGATTAAAATGATATAAATATTTGAATTCAAAAGTTCGCCAATTATTTTGCCGACAAAATAACCCAAAAAAAAAAAAAAAAAAAAAAAAAAAAAAGTTACATTTAACGATTGCATTATAATTGTAATTTAGAAACTAAATCATTTCTTAATTATATTAACTGACAGGGATTTCTAAAATTAGCGATAATAAAATAAACTTGTGCAGTATTATTTGACGCTGAGTTTTCTAAAAGAGTAATTTATTTAATAAATAGTTCTCTGAATTGTCAGTTAGTTGACTTCTGATGAGTAATCAAAGAAGTTATTTATTAACCGGAAAGGGTTTAAAGTGCATCAGTTAATGATATTTATTCGACGAACAAGGTAATAAATCTACAATTAATTATTTGAAGAAGAAAGTATATGATTCAGAAATAAGTTAGATTTCCGTTTTTCAATGAATTTACACGTTTGAGATTTCCTGAACATGATTCTACCATTTTTAGAAAATGTGTATATTTTCCAGTTACCAAAACTGCGTGAACACTGTACCTCATGTAAGCAATGGACTTAATTTAACCAAAATGGATATTTGATTGGACTATGACTTGAAATATATATAGAATATATATATATATTATATAAAACTCTGCTGATTTAAATTTGCGTGCATATTGGCTAACAAGTGGCGCTCCTATCTTGCAATTTAATTCCATTTTTGGGATGACTATATCTAAGTATCTATGACTATATCTATGTACAATAAATTTACAGAACGTTTCATGTGAGATGGATGTTGAGTAAAACTATGCCGATTCACTAGGATGTATATCGAACGACATGTGATGCTGCTGTTCTGCGTTGTTTTCCGTTTACGCGAAATCTGTGTCTCAGCTTCTGTGCTATATAAATGCACCAAACCCTTTCTGCGCTATATATTATGAAAAATTATTCTTGTTCAATTTTGATGTACGTATGTGAAAAGTTAGACTGGTATTACTTTCTGTGGTTTCTGATATGACTAAATCTCAACATCGGTTGGTAAAATTTGCACAGAATTGCATATGTAAGTGGTACTTGTGAGAAGATATTTTGAATAAATTCCTGTTCGTGTTAACCGGTAGGGGGCACTGTTATATAAAATAATGTAGAAGAAAGTATTGGATTCGTGAAAATTTTTGGTTTCCGTTTTTCTATGAATTTACACGTTTTGAGATCTCCTAAATATGATTTGCCCATTTTTTGAAAATTACTGTCTTTGTGTGTGCTTGGTGCTTGTATATCATGTGTTAGTAAAGTTTTGTTTCTCACGAACTAATAAATGGAATATAAACAAGATCGATATTTGGTTAGATTTTGGTTTAAATGCAATCTTGTCTTGATGTAAGCAATGATGATGTATGGTCTTGATGTAAGATTTTGGAATATATTACACAGTAAGTGGTGACCCAGCTAGCTGAGACTGTATCTCAACTTCTATAGGTCACAAACACATTATACTTAGTGTATCAGATGGATATTAAGTAAAATTATGCTGCTTCATCTTGCAAATCAGTCCGCACACAGGAAGCTATGCGGCAAATTACTTCCTCTTACTAGAAGGCAATATTTCTATGAAGTTTCTATGACATATAAGTGCACCAAATTTGGTATGTGAGATGGATAATATGTAAAACCATGCTTATTCAATTTAGGTACATATTGGATGGAAGGTGGCGCCACTCTGCTTCAATTAATTTTCATTTGTGGAAAAACTATATCTCCATATCTATGTTGTGTATATACAATAAACTTGCTATGTGTTTTATAAATTGCCGAAACGTCAGTGGAGGCCATCTGTTGAGACTCAAAACGGTTTTGGGTTCCGTCTGTTTGTCTGTGTGCTTGTCTGTGTGTTTGTCTGTGTGTTTATCGCGCGATAGCGGCCGCAAAAATCCCGCTATTAACTTGAAATTTGGTACACATGTTCATGATCCCCACAAAATTAGCTGTATAGTGTTAGGTGTGTATTTCATTTGTCGTTCGTGTACAGGGACACGCGAAAGTGTTTCTTATCATTACGACCTATGGGAAGAATTTGTATGTACCGCAATAGCGGCCGCAAAAATCCTTCGATTGTCTTGCAAATTGGCGCACACGTTCCAGCTTTGCATACAAGTAGCTGAATAATTTCTATTGCTATATTGTTTATAAACTGTGTTCAGGGACACGCCAAAATTCTTAACATTACGGCGTATGGGGTGAATTTCGTTTAAACGCATTTTAACATCATTACTTTGCAATCAAGAAAATGAAACTATACCCTGTTTTAAGAGTAAACATGATTTTAAGCATCTTTATAATGTATGTTAATTCCATTATATTCAATTCGGCATAAACGCATTAAAGTGCGCGCTTAAATAAAAATTTGTCCATAGGATCTAATGTTACGAAATTCTTTTATGTGTCTCTGTAAACGAACCATAAACATCGTACGTATAGACTAAATAATTTGTGGGACCGCTCAAAATAATTACGAGTATGTACTGTAATCATTCAAAATATGTCAAATTAGTTTGAAAAATTAATGAGTGTTGAAGAGTTTTCTGCAACTGTGTAAAATAATAAATAATGAAATAGTTTAATAACGTAATTTAAAATAAATCCCTAGAAAAAGAGAGAGATAACTGCTCTTTGCCGCAGATGAGAGAAAAAGAGAAAATAACTTTTCGCTTCCTTCTGACTCGGGAAGGGAAGATTGACCTTGGAGGGTCAGGGAGGCAGATATTCTCTCTTCCCCCTCGCGTGTCAGGAAAAACCCAAGTGAAAGTAACAGAGTATGATACTTGCGGATTTTAATAGCGTATCGGGTGAATGAGCCAGGGTTTTTCGGGAGTTTTAGTTTGTGGCAACAGCGGAGAAGGCGCGAAAAAAAGAAGGGACGCTCTCGCGTTCTCAGGCGGCGGCAATAGGATATACGGTGAAGAGGAATACTGTGCGCGGCAATAGTTAGCTTTTTACACAATTTTTCGGTGGCCAGGGGCTTTTTAGCCCCGGCCATGGCCCTCCCCGTGTTCCTGTGGTAGAGGAATCAAATGTGATCTCAACTGTTGGACGAGTGAAGATCAAGTTCACTGAGGCAAGAAATTCAAAAATTGTCGGGTGGTGGTAAAAGTGAAAGCTAAAACTGGTCAGGATACAACCGAATCAAATAGAAAGGATTGTAATTTCCTGAGAGTAGAAGTCACAGATTGTTGAGAAAAGGAAATTATGTTGAAAGAGTTGGTGCTGGAGCTCTCGTATACTTAGCTGTAGTTCTGGAAGATTTAGGTGCAGAGGTACGTGACTTAGCTGGAAATACTGAATTTTGTAAAGTGACAGGTGCTGGTGTTCGTGCAGAGCATTACTTACATGCGACGTGTTGGGATTATAATATTGTCAGTAGAAGTTTTCTTTGAAGAAAGTGGAGATGGAGCTACCCCTGAAAGGAATAGCTTGTTTACTAAACCTGAAAGCCCGGAACCACTGACTAAATGCAGCTCGGTATTAACTGTTGTAGCTACCGGCTTATGACTGATTATCGAAGGCCCCAGGGATAAGGAAGCCAAGCTAGGCTGTTTTCAAGCCCACCTACTAGGTAAAGCCATCCGTGAAATAAGATTAGTGTCCCTCCAAATCATCTGGCCACTCATGCTGGAGAAAAGCCATACTCGTGTCATAGGTGTGTTACAAATTATTCCAACCGCATAGCTTAGAATCTTAAAGTATGAATTAGAGTACCACCAGCTCTCCATCTGGAATTCCCTCCTTAAGGGAAATCGAGGTAATAAATGTTATTTCCTTCTTAAATCTTTAGGCATTGTATGTGTATTTTAAAGGGTGTATTATTTCAAGAGCAAATTCTAATTTTTAAAGAGACTGTTATTTTGTTTAACAAAGTATTGGTTATGAACTCTTAACCCAAAGAGACATTTAACTGTAATTAAAGTAATTTGCTCGAAATTGAGTATAATGTAAATGTATGAGATAGTAAAGATTAATTTATGGACTAAAGTAAGAAATAAGAAATTATTGGGTTACTGTATACTATTAATTTTTTATGTGAATTAAGAAGTTGATTAATGTATCTGCTGAATGACCAGAGGATCAAAGTTTATCGAATGAAATAAAAGTAATATAGTAACATGTGATTCTTATTGTTATTGCTTGATTTCTCTATGTGTTTCAGTTGAATTATTTGTATATATGATTCAGTAAATTACCTGACAGTTTAGTTCACAGTTGTTCAGTTTGGTTTAATTCTTTAATTAACAATTTTGTATTTATTAGATAATTGTAGGAAGCTATTAATTGATTTAAAAACTGGCTAGAAAACAAATTGTATGAAAATTTAATGAGATAAATTTAAAGAAATGTATATAATTTACCTAAACTCTTAATTTTGGGCAGAATGTTTAAATGAACAACTGTGACCATTTAAATTCCTTTTTTTTGTTGGTATCTTTTGGCTGATAACTGTCAGTTTTAAAAAGAAAAGGGGAAAAGGAAAAGTTATATATATATTTACATGTGTTATTTTATGGGCAATGTAGTACCCTGCTGTGAGGGAAGTTTTTGGCTAAAGGAGTTAAAAGAGATTAAAATTGAATAGTAAATTAAAAGATAGATTTACTTATGTAAGTCTTAGGATGTAAGAAAAAAAAAATATATCTGTATTATTGTATAATGAGATCTATTTTATATGTTAGTGCTGACTACCCATAACTCACAGCAGGATACATGAATATTTTTTTTTTTTTTTTTTTTTTTGTTTATTTTTGGGGGGTGTAAAATTGCCCAGTTTGTTTTTCTTTTTGTTATTTTTCTTTCATTAGTATCATGCATAATATTTAAAAAGGTTGGCTATGAGAGTCTCTGTCTGTTCATAATAACCTAAGAAAGTTTAAAGTGGGTTGTGCTGGGACAGAGGCTGCCATAGACCATAATGAAGGAAAAATTATTTTTACACCTACATTGTGTAAAAAGGCACAACAGGGCTGGCACATAGATTCTAGGGTGCAAGTTCATTGCACAAACTTTGGTTATTGTTGGGGAACCTGGGTATTGCAAATTTAACACAACGCGCTTTAATGTGATTTAGTATTTTGAGGAAAATGTAATAATTAATTAAATTAAACCAACGATGAGAGAGTAAGAACAAATATTTCTTTCTCATCGTAACAACTGGAGCCGAGACCAGTTCTAGAGTTTGTGTGCTGTTCTGTTGTGTACATATATAAATATTTCAAATTTTTTTAAAATATATTTTATCAGTTTTTAATTAATGTTTGCATGTAAAATTTTAGTTTGTTTATTTGAGTTATAATTTAAATACTAAATCAAGTGTTTTCAGTGCTCTTTAAATTTTAAATTTTGTGTTTTCTTTTTTCAATGTATGAGAAAAGTTATTACTCTGAGTGTGGGTCAAAATTTTAAAATTTAGCAAAAAAAAAAAAAAAGCTACTAGGTGGAGGATCGTACAGAAAAAGATAAGATTATTTATTTGCTGGGTGCGGTTCTATTTTTATATTGTTTTGAGCTGATATTCCAATGCTGGCTAACCTCTCCCTTGCACGCAGAACTAACTTAGCTCTGTTGTGTTTGTCCTCAGGTTGACTTGATTTTTTTTTTTTGGGGGGGGGGAGTGCCTGTATTGAATGCCTAAGTGCATGATTTTGAATTTTGTGTACCAGCTCTGATAGGGCATTTGTTTACCTGCTTATATAAATAGAGAATAATTGTCCCAGCTTCTGAATATTTTCTGTTTTTTAGAAGAAAAATAAAAATATGAGTAATATGCTAATAATTGAAAGTAAAATAATTAAATTGAAAAAAAAAAAAAATGCGACCACCTAGTTAGGTTTTGTGACCAGCTCTCAGGGTGGCAGGGTATAAATTTTAGAAAACCACACGAGTAAGCATTTCACCTAGATCAGCTGTAAAAGTCTTTTAAATTTTTCAAAAATGTAAACAAAGTCTTTATATGAGTATAGTACCTCTTTCAACAGAAAATTAGGGAATGTGTTGGGATGGTAATAAAATTTTTCTTGCTAGGCAGAGTTAAATTAAATATTTGTCATTATTTTGATCTCACATTTAATTGTTTACAGTTAATCATGAAATTTTTTCCAAAAAATTTAAACTGCCAATAAAACAGAAATCATATTTGCTTCTATAAATGGATTTTTCTCAATTTAGGTACAATCTGACATAAAAAAGTAAATTTTAGAATTTTGTTGGATATTTTGAATGGGAAAATGTGAAATGTTGGGATATGTTGGTGTGAGAACTGGAGTATGCCAGAAAACTCTTTGCCTCGCAGATATGAAATAAGTCTGTTGTGGGTCTCCCACTGAATTTTTTTTAAATGGCTATGAATTTACCTATTGGGGCGACAAATTTTGTTGCTAATACTTTACAAAGTTCTCACTGACAGGGTTATGCTCTTGAAAGTATGAAATGTTGATAGTGATATAGTGTTAGTGTTACAGAATTATCATGATGAAATTTTTCTCGAGAAGATAAGTTTATGTTGGGAAAAGGTGAATTTACTTAGGGAAAATTTGGAGGTTGAATAGATTGGTGGTTATGGAAAGTTGAAAGAGAAAATAGTGAATAGTCAGTTTTTTCTCGAGCTGCCCATGTTGTTTATTCCATTTAAGCTTATTCAAATATCTTTCAATTTAATAGTATTGGTTGAATTTTTTTTTTCTAGAAAAGTTATGAAAGCTTACAATTTTTTTCTGCATTACATAATAAAAATTGAGTTTTGTGAGGTACAGAATTTTGTACATGTAGGTACTTGGTTATGAAATAGTGAGGTCTCTCAGTGCATATTGGTTTCTTAAATGATTAGTTAATGGAGGTAAATTCTGATAGTTTGGAGTAAACTGAGGTCTAAATGTTAAAAATAATAAAAATAGAAAAATGTGAAAAAAAAAAAAAAAAGTGTAAAAATATAAATTTTTTTAATATTTAGCTCCTAGAGTAGTTTAGTATTTCCTGACTAGGAATTGTGATAGTGTATCAATATGACACTTTGTGAAAAATGTCAAAAGAAATCTTTGTTTACCTCTTATGTTATGCACTGAGAGAGCAATAATTAAGACTCAATCTGTACTTATAGTGGGATAGAGAAATAAAATAAGAATAACAAAACCACCCTAGCACATTCTGTAAAAATAACTTAAATTTTGTTTGTTTGTGATTCTGCCAAAGAAATTTTTTTTTATATATACATATTTCAGTGTTTTTTTTTTCAAATTCTGTGAAAAGAGGAAGAAAAATTTTTTTGGGTTAAAATGTCACTTACTAAGTTTCTAATAGCATATAAGTGAATTTCTTTTTCATTTTCTCACTCGCATTGCTGATTTATACCAAATATTAATTTGCATTAAGGTTACTGTTGTGAAATTTGTAATGCTAATATGGAAAAGAGGTTGTTTATGAGTTCTCGAGTACAGTAATTGTTGGGGGGAGTTTTACAAAAACTTCTTTTACTTCTAACTGTTAGTGTTTAAGTTGTTAATCAAAATTGTAACTTAACTTCTGCTTGCAAGGTGCACATTGTAAACAGATTTTGAGTTTTAAGAGATTAGTTGTGTTCTGGGCGTTGGTGTAGTAGGGTCGGTGTTTGACTTTATACACTTTGCTCGGGACATGAGCTGTCTCTTCTGTTTGTTTTTAAATTGTTTTAACTAGTATGGCATTAAGTTAAGGGATGCTTTAACTTTGATTTTATGCGAGTGTGGGTGAAAAAGGGATTTGCTTATTGACTTTAAAAATTTTCAGCTAAAGATTTTTTTTTTTTTCAGAGGTATTGAGTAATAATTTTTCATTAAAAATTTTTAATGATGAATTATTTTTTAAATATTCCATTGTATATGTGTGAGGTCATGTAAAAAAAAATTTTTTTTTCAGGATTTTACAAATTTTCATAAAACTTTCTGAATATATATGTAGTTCAGGACTTTAAAAGAAGAAATTGTCAGTAGAATTTCATTAAAAGTTTTAATTGCAAGTTTAATTATATGTCAGTGTGCGCTTGGTCATACAGACCTTGTTAAAAATTTTTTTTTACCAAATGTCTGTTGTTGTGTGTTGTGTATATGTTTTTGTGATATTACAAAGAGCATGTGAAATTTTAAGATAAATGATGTTTATGTCTTTTAATCAGTCACTTTCCAACTTCTCAGTGCATGTATTCACTTTTGATATAAATTAGATTTAAAATTTATTAAGAAATTTTAAAATAAGAAGATGGTAACCTGTGCCAGACGTAGGTACACAGGCACTTGAGCGCGGATCCAACTATATATCTTGATGATAAAAATAGTAAATTTGAAACAAAAAAAAACAACAAAAAAAAAAAAAAGTAAAAATTTAGAAAAATAAAACTTACTTTTGGTATATGGTTGGCGAAGATGAAAACTCTTGTTTCGCTTGAAAATTTTTGGTGGTGGTGTGGTTAGGCTTTAAAATGGTGGATGGAATATGTGCACTGGGAAGTTCAAAAAAAAAAAAAAAAAAAAAAAAAAGAGGAATTGTTATGCTTTGATTTTTTTCCCCAAGTACAAAGTTAAATATATGTGTGTGGCTGATAAATTTAATTTGATGTAATATGGTTATTCCAGAACTTGCCTTATGCTATTGTTTGTAATATATATATATACCATGCATTTTTTTTTTGTGTGTTTTGTAATAGGAAGTGTCTGTGGATGGCTGGTGGTCGCTCTCTTCACCCTTATAGGACAGGTCGAAAAGCCCTTAAATTGCAATTTTATTTTTTTTTCTGTTATAGAAGTCTCCATATCATGCTCCTGGAACACAGTATCTTACTTTTGGTTTGAAATTTTTGTTTTTGTTTACATTTTTGTTTTACAGGGGTCATGTGCGAGTTATGTAGATCAGTTTGTTAATGTAACTAGCCCTGAGGTTTGGGAAGATTGTTTAAATGACCGTGAGGGTTGAGGATGAGGTAAGATAAATGAAGTTTAAGATGCCGTTACAAAAACTGACAGGTATGCAGTTACCAGTTGCCAAAGTTAGGAAATTGGGATCTTTTGGTGTTAGGAATTTTAAATTTTGAACAGGTCACCCATTCCTGAGTACTTTAGATGAAAATAAGTTCATAATAGTAGATAGTTAAATTAAAAAAAAAAAAAAAAAAAAAAAAAAAAAAAGTTAAAAAAGAAGAAAAAAATTCCATTTTAACTGTTTCTTAAATGGAAGATTAGGTGGATAATTTTTTTTTGTGGGATGTTGTGCTGCTGAATATTGGCCACGTATGTTTCATATGTTTCATGTAGCTATTACAGTTCTTAGTGTTTGCTACCTGTCCTCGCGGGGTCGGTGTTGGACTTCTCTTGGATTCGGGGCATTTGCTGGGTATCTGGCATCCTTTAAAAAAAAAATTGTGCCAATTTTTTTTTCCGGAAGACGGAGGGTGTTGTTGAAGAGTTTTCTGCAACTGTGTAAAATAATAAATAATGAAATAGTTTAATAACGTAATTTAAAATAAATCCCTAGAAAAAGAGAGAGATAACTGCTCTTTGCCGCAGATGAGAGAAAAAGAGAAAATAACTTTTCGCTTCCTTCTGACTCGGGAAGGGAAGATTGACCTTGGAGGGTCAGGGAGGCAGATATTCTCTCTTCCCCCTCGCGTGTCAGGAAAAACCCAAGTGAAAATAACAGAGTATGATACTTGCGGATTTTAATAGCGTATCGGGTGAATGAGCCAGGGTTTTTCGGGAGTTTTAGTTTGTGGCAACAGCGGAGAAAGCGCGAAAAAAAGAAGGGACGCTCTCGCGTTCTCAGGCGGCGGCAATAGGATATACGGTGAAGAGGAATACTGTGCGCGGCAATAGTTAGCTTTTTACACAATTTTTCGGTGGCCAGGGGCTTTTTAGCCCCGGCCATGGCCCTCCCCGTGTTCCTGTGGTAGAGGAATCAAATGTGATCTCAACTGTTGGACGAGTGAAGATCAAGTTCACTGAGGCAAGAAATTCAAAAATTGTCGGGTGGTGGTAAAAGTGAAAGCTAAAACTGGGCAGGATACAACCGAATCAAATAGAAAGGATTGTAATTTCCTGAGAGTAGAAGTCACAGATTGTTGAGAAAAGGAAATTATGTTGAAAGAGTTGGTGCTGGAGCTCTCGTATACTTAGCTGTAGTTCTGGAAGATTTAGGTGATGAGGTACGTGACTTAGCTGGAAATACTCAATTTTGTAAAGTGACAGGTGCTGATGTTCGTGCAGAGCATTACTTACATGCGACGTGTTGGGATTATAATATTGTCAGTAGAAGTTTTCTTTGAAGAAAGTGGAGATGGAGCTACCCCTGAAAGGAATAGCTTGTTTACTAAACCTGAAAGCCCGGAACCACTGACTAAATGCAGCTCGGTATTAACTGTTGTAGCTACCGGCTTATGACTGATTATCGAAGGCCCCAGGGATAGGGATGCCAAGCTAGGCTGTTTTCAAGCCCACCTACTAGGTAAAGCCATCCGTGAAATAAGATTAGTGTCCCTCCAAATCATCTGGCCACTCATGCTGGAGAAAAGCCATACTCGTGTCATAGGTGTGTTACAAATTATTCCAACCGCATAGCTTAGAATCTTAAAGTATGAATTAGAGTACCACCAGCTCTCCATCTGGAATTCCCTCCTTAAGGGAAATCGAGGTAATAAATGTTATTTCCTTCTTAAATTTTTAGGCATTGTATGTGTATTTTAAAGGGTGTATTATTTCAAGAGCAAATTCTAATTTTTAAAGAGACTGTTATTTTGTTTAACAAAGTATTGGTTATGAACTCTTAACCCAAAGAGACATTTAACTGTAATTAAAGTAATTTGCTCGAAATTGAGTATAATGTAAATGTATGAGATAGTAAAGATTAATTTATGGACAAAAGTAAGAAATAAGAAATTATTGGGTTACTGTATACTATTAATTTTTTATGTGAATTAAGAAGTTGATTAATGTATCTGCTGAATGACCAGAGGATCAAAGTTTATCGAATGAAATAAAAGTAATATAGTAACATGTGATTCTTATTGTTATTGCTTGATTTCTCTATGTGTTTCAGTTGAATTATTTGTATATATGATTCAGTAAATTACCTGACAGTTTAGTTCACAGTTGTTCAGTTTGGTTTAATTCTTTAATTAACAATTTTGTATTTATTAGATAATTGTAGGAAGCTATTAATTGATTTAAAAACTGGCTAGAAAACAAATTGTATGAAAATTTAATGAGATAAATTTAAAGAGATGTATATAATTTACCTAAACTCTTAATTTTGGGCAGAATGTTTAAATGAACAACTGTGACCATTTAAATTCCTTTTTTTTGTTGGTATCTTTTGGCTGATAACTGTCAGTTTTAAAAAGAAAAGGGGAAAAGGAAAAGTTATATATATATTTACATGTGTTATTTTATGGGCAATGTAGTACCCTGCTGTGAGGGAAGTTTTTGGCTAAAGGAGTTAAAAGAGATTAAAATTGAATAGTAAATTAAAAGATAGATTTACTTATGTAAGTCTTAGGATGTAAGAAAAAAAAATATATCTGTATTATTGTATAATGAGATCTATTTTATATGTTAGTGCTGACTACCCATAACTCACAGCAGGATACATGAATATTTTATTTATTTTTTTTTGTTTATTTTTGGGGGGTGGAAAATTGCCCAGTTTGTTTTTCTTTTTGTTATTTTTCTTTCATTAGTATCATGCATAATATTTAAAAAGGTTGGCTATGAGAGTCTCTGTCTGTTCATAATAACCTAAGAAAGTTTAAAGTGGGTTGTGCTGGGACAGAGGCTGCCATAGACCATAATGTAGGAAAAATTATTTTTACACCTACATTGTGTAAAAAGGCACAACAGGGCTGGCACATAGATTCTAGGGTGCAAGTTCATTGCACAAACTTTGGTTATTGTTGGGGAACCTGGGTATTGCAAATTTAACACAACGCGCTTTAATGTGATTTAGTATTTTGAGGAAAATGTAATAATTAATTAATTTAAACCAACGATGAGAGAGTAAGAACAAATCTTTCTTTCTCATCGTAACATGAGTTATAATTAATTAGGTTTATTCTTATTATTGGCGTTTATAATGACTGTGCCTACTTTTCCGGGATACATAAAAGAGTTTCGTACTATTAAGATCTATAGTCGGTATTTCTTAAAAGTGCATTTTAACATGGTTACACCCAATCAAATACAATGAAATTTTGCTAGAATTTTAAAAGAATGTATTCCTGTTGAAAATTGTGGGCATAGAATTGGTAATTAGTTTAAAGGTTACGCAAAATATTTCCGATATGCTATGTAATTTTTTTTACATGAAATTTGTTACTTATGAAATTTGGTATTTATGAATTTCAGGGAAATAATACAAGACCGTCGTTTATTAAGAATACATATATATGATATACAGATAGGGGATTGAGGGGGGCGGCAGCCCCCTCAGGAATGTATCTGATTATGGTAACAAGTCGATCGAATCAATATATACTATTATATAATAAGGAATAAATAAAAATGGCCTATGGAATAATGTCTGATGCAAATAGACGTTGAGGCTCCTGATCTGCAGATCCACTAGTTTATATATTTTTAGGATAGAGTCTAAGAATAATATTTATTTCGAAATTTTGAATTTCGATATTTCTTATTTAAATGCTTGTTTAAACAATTGGTCACGTTTTGAATACTGGGCGACATTAGTATTTATGAATACTAATAGTGCCGTAATAATTCCTACAATTTTGCATCTTTTTTATTAAATTTATAAATGTGAATCATTGTTCTGTTAATTACTCCAACAACACAAATTTAAAATGCAGTTGCGCAAAAATACAAATATTGATCGAGTATTTAAATTTACTGATCCAAAACAAATTCGCTTTAAAATTCAAAAGTTATGCTAAAGTAAAAAAAAAAAAAAAAAAAAAAGAAAAAAAAAGAAAAACGCTGAAAGTCGAAAGCTTTGTTCTATTTTAAGTTTCTTATAATGAATAGAAAATATTATTCTTTCTTATTTAGAACTAACAGATTTTTTTCTAGATATTTGAACCTGATGAATAATACATTGAATACATAAAATAAAAATTTTATTAGAAAAGGAATTTTTTAGACTTCAGTAAATATTTTATAATACAAAATTTCTCACGACTGTATTGTACAGTCTTTTTTTCTTTTAATTGTAAAGAGTTAAAATTACTCGAAAAATATTAAAACTTACATTTTCATTAGCGGATTTTCCACGCTTTCCTAGTCATTATACATATTTATATGAATCACTTAAAATATAAAACTCAAAAAATATCAACTTTAAAACGTAATTCCATTGAAATAGATCAAAATTTCGGTAAAGGTCTCTGCTGACTTCGGCAGTGCCTTATTTATCGTAGTGTGACTGTGTCAGAACCCAGTGCCTGCGGTATCAACTATCCTCGAACACTACGCGCGATTAGAAAAAAGCGAATTCAAACACAAAATTTGGTAGTAAATCAATGCAATCTTTGTCATTTAGTTATCGAAATGAACAACGTGAGAATAGTCGATTATACATGCAATATAATCGCATAAACCAATTTATAAAACTTAACCGCATTGCATTTTAGTATAATTCGAAAATTCACTATAGCTTGCATTCAAATGTATTTTTTGAAAAAGTATGAATAAAGTTTGCACACATTGCAAAACATTAAAACACAAGTATAAAGTGGTCAAACGTAAAATATTTTCAGTACTTCGAAGTAAGAAATGCTGACGCGCATTCGTAGTGTTCAGCAACGAATAAGCTCCAGAGTTCTATATTTAATAATTTTATAGCTAATATTATGTCAATTTTATCAGAAAATTTTCACCCGCCCAGGTTTAATTTTTCATAAAGTTTTCCGTAAATTTCTTTAGTCATGTGTAATGTGAGTTATATACACACATTCAAGATTAAAGGTCATGAATAGAAATATTAATATTATCTACATAATTTAAATGTAGATGACATCAAACTACTAGGAACTTAATTTTCTGTTTTTTAGCTCGATGATTTCAATAATTTTAATCTTTCCCGGACGATGCAAATAATTTTGAAAAAAAAAAAAAAAAAAAAAAAACGCATGAAAATTGATTTAGTATAGTTTTTTGTCTAAAATAAACACACATACAAATATTGCGTTTTATATGTTCTCAGATAACACTAATTTTACAATTTTGTAATAATTTCCCATACAGAATATTGATAAATAAGAAAGAAAATTCGCGTGGTTCGCATGGATTCTAAAACACTTCAGAATTGTACTTACTCGTTACATCGTTTAGTTTCTGTAGCTCTACTTTTAAATAGAAAGCTTAAAAAATATTGCTAGCCTTGTATATTGCCTGAAAACAACAAGGCTGCGAAAAAATATGTTTTGTTTTTAAAAAAGGAAGACTAAATCTCATAAATGCTATCACTATTATTTTATTATTAATGATTAAAGGTTCAGCGGGTTTTACGTCACACTAAAGCTACACGCAATGGGCTATTATTAAGGGCCCTCTTCACTCACCGCCGCCGGAAGCCGAAGCTAATGTTATTCTATGGGAAATTTTTCTTTACAAATAACTTATTAACAAATACATATTTTCAAATTCTGTTTGCACATTGTGAAAATTCCCAACTGTTAAATTGACGGACCATTTTAAAAAATTATTTTTTTAATTTTTTATATTTTATTTTGAAGCTGCAAAATACGAATTTTCAATATGTGAATTTTTTTCATTTTGCAATTTCAAAATAAAATATTAAAAATTAAAAAAATATATTTTTAAAAAAGGTCCGTCAACTTAACAGTTGTGAATTTTCTGAATGTGAAAACAGAATTTAAAAATATGTATTAGTTAATAAGTTATTTGTAAAGAAAGTTTCCCCATAGAATAACATTGGCTCGGGCTTACGGAGACGGTTAGCGAAAAGGGCCGTTAATGGTCTGGGATTCACTCTTAAAAGTGAGCTGGAGACTGCAGTCACGACAAATTTTATGGGCACCAGATACCATTAATGTATACGACGACTTTTGTCTGGCTTACGAGTATCAAATCCGTAATCTTTCGATTACGAGCTCGACGCTATACCAACCAAGCTACCATGTTCCACTTTACTATTAAAGAAAAAAAAACGTAAAATAGATTGTTTTTATGTACCCCTATATATCGTTTATAATTTGCAGGTACATCACATAGAGTACTAAATAAAAATCTTTATAAAACTCATAATTTATTTTAGCTATCCCATTAAGTATCTTAACATATCCCATGGATCCCACGCTTCACCAAGTGCGCGTGAGGTTCTGCTCTCAAAGCTGGTAGATGGAAAATGCTGGGTTCAATCCCTAGTCGCACTCGTTGGCCTAGCCGTCCGGAGTTTTCCGTGGTTTTCATCTAAACTCGCGTAAACCTACGTAAGTCATACTACCCAGTTCAAGGACCCAGGATTTTTCAGTCAGCCTTACTCCAAAGAACAACCAAACCTAACAACCATACATTCCATAATGTAGCTTAATAATTTTGTATCTCTCCGGAAACCAATTATTGATCGTGATCTTACTTTATTTTACAGGAAACATGTTTTGTTCATATGAACAATTAACATTGGTTTCGTTAGGTTTTGTACGGCATATGGATAGAAAAATATGGCTTAAATGAATGCGTCTAATAAATTTAAATGTATCAGATTCTATTGTATGTCCTTGTACAGAAAACTTTACTGCTAGCATTTAGCGTACCATCATCAGGGAATCAAGCAATGAATGCACTGATGACGGTACGCTAAATGCTACTGAAACAGCTGTTAATTATGTTCTTACTGGTTCGAAGCGTTATTTATTATTCCTGTGTTTGGATATACCTTTCACTAAGCTGATGATTTTTCTGCAATACATTTATAATTTAAAATTTTTTATTTTTAATTCTCTCTCTTTATTTTTTGTATTAAAGTGTGAAGCTCATCTATAACAGTCATAAATTTTACCTTCCAATGCACGGGTATATTATTAATGTCAAGGTTGTATAACCTTTGTTTTAGTACATTATAATAATGTGCAGTGAAATGTACATTACAATCTTGCTCTTATCTAAGACAGTCAAAGAGCACAAGAAACCACTTTCTGCTTTTACTTAAGGATTTTTAATTTGCTTCATTTCTCTTCAAGGTAAACAAGTTCCATGAGCGTTATACTTTTTTTATTTTCATTATTTTTTTGTCAGTTTTCAGACCTATAATTACAAGAACTTTTGCCTGGATTAATCTATGGTACACCAATTCACACTAACAATGAATATCTTTAACACGTAGAACACCTCAAACCAGTGGCGGCTCGTGCACCGAAAACAGGTGAAGAGGCACACAGTATTTTACACTGTATTCATTTATAGAACATAAATTTACATTTAAATCAGTATTTTTAGTTAAGACCATGCTTAATAAAAATTATGCAATAAAAATACTTAAATATTACTTTTGAGCTCTTCACCTATTAAGCTATTGTATAGCTTTTATCGCGGGCTTTGAGCGCGGCGACCGAATCGAAAAATTCCGTAACGAAAAAAAAACCTAACACAGTTCGGCAAACTTCGGTAGACTTCGGCTGTACGAAGCTCGCACGAATCGAGACGAGCTGCTCCGATATCGGACGAATACGTAAGCAGCTGTTTGTGAGAAAGTATATAGGTGTATAGGTATCTATCATCTATGTACAACAGTGAATAGCTGTACGCGTAAAATTTGTGTATAAAGTAGATCAGATAAAACTTGAATATCCTCATTCGACTTGCAGGCCTTTAAAACCTATTAAATACCTTTTCTCTATTAAAATTTGTTTTCTTATCGGTCACCACGCTCAAAAAGTGTAACTTGAATTAATATCAAAGAAAAAACTTGAATATCCCCATTCGACTTGCAGGCCTTTAAAACCTATTAAAACACCTTTTGTCTATTAACATTTGTTTTCTTATAGGTCACCATGCTCAAAAAAGGTAACTTGAATTAATATCAAAGAAAAAACTTGAATATCCCCATTCGACGTGCAGGCCTTTAAAACCTATTGAAATACCTTTTCTCTATTAAAATTTGTTTTCTTATCGGTCACCACGCTCAAAAAGTGTAACTTGAATTAATATGAAAGAAAAAACTTGAATATCCCCATTCGACTTGCAGGCCTTTAAAACCTATTAAAATACCTTTTCTCTATTAAAATTTTTTTTCTTATCATTATTGTTATCTTATCATTATTGTTATCTTATTCATTAATATCAAAGAAAAAACTTGAATATCCCCATTCGACTTGCAGGCCTTTAAAACCTATTAAATACCTTTCCTCTATTAAAATTTGTTTTCTTATCGGTCACCACGCTCAAAAAGTTTAACTTGAATTAATATCAAAGAAAAAACTGGAATATCCCCATTCAACTTGCAGGCCTTTAAAACCTATTAAATACCTTTTCTCTATTAAAATTCGTTTTCTTATCGGTCACCACGCTCGAAAAGTGTAACTTGAATTAATATCAAAGAAAAAACTTGAATATCCCCATTCAACTTGCAGGCCTTTAAAACCTATTAATTACCTTTTCTCTATTAAAATTTGTTTTCTTATCATTATTGTTATCTTATTCATTAATATCAAAGAAAAAACTTGAATATCCCCATTCGATTTGCAGGCCTTGAAAACCTATTAAATACCTTTTCTCTTTTAAAATTCGTTTTCTTATCGGTCGCCACGCTCAAAAAGTGTAACTTGAATTAATATCAAAGAAAAAACTTGAATATCCCCATTCGACTTGCAGGCCTTTAAAACCTATTAAATACCTTTTCTCTATATAAATTTGTTTTCTTATCGGTCACCACGCTCAAAAAGTGTAACTTGAATTAATATAAAAAAAAAAAAAAACTTGAATATCCCCATTCGACTTGCTGGCCTTTAAAACCTATTAAAATACCTTTTCTCTATTAAAATTTGTTTTCTTATCATTATTGTTATCTTATCATTATTGTTATCTTATTCATTAATATCAAAGAAAAAACTTGAATATCCCCATTCGACTTGCAGGCCTTTAAAACCTATTAAATACCTTTTCTCTATATAAATTTGTTTTCTTATCGGTCACCACGCTGAAAAAGTGTAACTTGAATTAATATCAAAGAAAAAACTTGAATATCCCCATTCGACTTGCAGGCCTTTAAAACTTATTAAAATACCTTTTCTCTATTAAAATTTGTTTTCTTATCATTATTGTTATCTTATTCATTAATATCAAAGAAAAAACTTGAATATCCCCATTCGACTTGCAGGCCTTTAAAACCTATTAAATACCTTTTCTCTATTAAAATTTGTTTTCTTATCGGTCACCACGCTCAAAAAGTGTAACTTGAAATTATATCAAAGAAAAAACTTGAATATCCCCATTCGACTTTCAGGCCTTTAAAAACCTATTAAAATACCTTTTCTCAAAAAATAGAGTTAGATCATTCAAATTTGGTACATCGAGGTTTCGATACCTACAAATCGATTGCGGATATTTTTGATATATTCTCACTGCGGATATATTCTCATTTATTCAATAAAAGAAAAAATTTGTTTTCTTATCTGTCACCACGCTCAAAAAGTGTAATTTGAATTAATATCAAAGAAAAAACTTGAATTAATATCAAAGAAAAAAAAAAATACTGCATAAATAAAATAAATAAATAATTATAATTGTTAAGTTGATAAAAAATGCTATGCAATAGCTTTACCGCGGCAGTCCTCGAGTGCCACACGTATTTTTTTTTTTGGTTCACGAGCCGCCACTGCCTCAAATATCCATACCAGCATTGGGATCTGAAACCGGGATCTGGATATCCTTCTTTTATCTTCATGAGTGTACATGACGGTTTTTGTCTGGTAGAGTATCGAATCTGCAATTCTCAAATTAAAAGCTTGATGACCTGCGATCTAGGCTATTGTAGACTTCCTTTAGTGATGATTGTCTAAGACAGGGATCGTCAACTATTTTGTACCTATCGCTAACTTTTGTATCTCTGTCAGTAATATTTTTTTCTAATCACCATCAATTCTACAGCAAGCCCGCTTTGTAGTGGCCGTTCCGTTCCGCTCTCCGCAAGCACTGAGCTAGAATGTAGAGAGTGATAACTGCGTATTGAAGGAGAAATTGATTTAAATTGACTTGAATTGGAAATTCTCACTCCTTGCATTATAGCTCAGTGCCTGCGGAAAGCAGAACGGAACGGACACTATGTGGTACTCAATAAAGTTTAGAAATAACTTGCTTTACAAAATTTATAAAGCTGAGTTACAGCAATTTGTTAAAGCATATAATAACAAAGCATATTTTCATTTCAAAGTTTTTAAAAACGTCAATAAACAAGAATGAAAATGATTGCGTTACGCATCGATTACTAACACTTTCCAACTATACATTCTTGTTGCATCGCATAACTTTCAATGTTCTTTGCCTACGTTATCACACAACGGACAGAAAGAAGAACTGAAAGGCATACAGATAGACTAATAGAATTCTTAATCACTCTTAAACGTTGTTGGAAAGTATTAAATATGCTTCACGCAAAAGAAAATATAGCGCTTGAATTCTAATTGCAGCCTCTAATGTATCTGAATATTTTAGTGTAGCCCTGTAAGTCTATATGCAAAACATTATTTTAACATGTTAACAATAAATTTCACTTTCTTTATGAATTTTGCAGCAGAAAGTTATTTAGACGTCATTCATAAAAATGTCTGCCCTGTAATGGGATGCATTGGAATTTTTGGGGGTGTCCCCGTACACACAACAGTTGTACAGGACCTATTAATGGCATTTTAAATAGGGAACATCCATAGTAGACTTGAGTAACACCTATCATTTTTAAAAAATCACGGACGCTGGAAACGGACAGACGGACGGATAAACAGATGGACAGTCGGACGGACGGACACACACACAGAAATTATATTCACACTTAAAAATTGCTAGAAAGTGTTAATATCGCTTAATGTAAACGAAAATGCAATTCCAGCAAATTTCTAAGTATAAGGAAGTATTGTAATTCCGATTTGCGAAATGGATTTTATATCTCGCATAGCTCAAAAACGAATCACCGTAGAATGTTGCAAATTTATATGTGTGACTGTCATGATGTATAGTTGTACACCTGTAAGTCGTCTTAATACGAGCTCTTGTTTGAGAGATATCAGCTACTTACACGATTTTTCGTGACGTCTGTATGTGTGTATATGCATCTCGCATAACTCAAAAAAGGTTAGACGCAGAACGTTGGAAACTGGTATATAGGTTTTTTATAACATCTAGTTGTGCACCTACCTTTTTGTTCTTTCTGTGACTTTTCGTTTTGAAGATAGTTATATTCATAATGACTAGTTATATTCAACTTAACTAACTATATAACTAATAGTTATATTCGTTTGAACTAAAGTTATATTCATATATAATGACCAAATATACAAAGTTTTTGGACATTATATATGACCTACAATCATAGATATTTCAAAATAAGCTAATAATAGAGCCCGTAATGATATTATTATGAAAGTTTTCGATATTTTTGCGTGTAGAAAGTAATTTCTAAAGACATAAGCAGGTTCTAGTCGACGAATGCATTTTATTTAAGGAATATTTAGCCAGTAAATAGAGCCCGTAATGATATTTTTATGAAAGTTGACGACATTTTGCGTGTAGAAAGTAATTCTTAAAGACATAGAAAGGTTCTAGTTGACGAATGCACTTTTATGAATATTCAGCCCGTAGATCATGTAATGGTATTGTTATGAAAGTTGCCGACATTTTTCAGCGTAGAAAGTAATTCTTAATATATAAGCAGGTTCTAGTCGACGAATGCACTTAATTTTTTTTTTGTCTTGTTTGTCATTTAAAGATTTTTCGAAGAATTTAGTTCAGCGCTATAAACAAATGAATCGTTCCGGAAAATTCCAAAATTCTGTTTTTATTGAAGATAGAGCTACCAAACTTTGGCAATCCTAAACTACAAATTTCCGCCGAATTCGGTCATCAAGTCACCAAATTCGATGCAAAATCACCAAAATTGATGCTAAGACCAAAATCAGTGTTGGCTACAAACTTGGCGGCGAAATTAGCGACTAATTTGGCAGCAAATATTGCTACAGGACTTTTAAATTTACTTTATTATTATTACTCATAGTGAAATGACTTTTTTTTGTATTTCAAGTATAAAACTACGATAACTATATGGTTTTTTGATTTGCTGTTTTATTTCACTGTTTATTACAGTCTTTTTCAATCCAAATTTTAAATGCACTTTTTAAAAATATTGATGTTATAAAATTTTATGTAAATACATTTTAATAAATTATTTATTTATGTACGTGTAAGAAACTTAACAATGCCTTAAAGGATGTTTTGTACGCAATAAAACTGTAAGAACATTCATTTTGAAAGTTTTTAAGCTTTGAAAATGTATTCGTAATCATTAAATAAAATTTAATACCCTACTGTAATTCAAAACATAATAAATTTTTAAAGCAATTAGAAAACAGCACATTTCGAAATTAAACTGTAAATGTTTAACTAAATCTCTTTACAAGGAAAACATAATCCTTCTCCTAAATGGAACATAATCTCTACAGGATTGGAATACTCCTAGAGAAATTACTTAAAATTTTATTTATTCAATTTACAGTAGTTCCGATATAGGTGAGACAAATTTTGTAAATAAGATTTTACAGCAATGATTCTATAGAAATAAAATTGCTATTTTCTTTTGCAAAATTTCAATGAAATCTAAATAAACTGGTTATTGAAGGTTTTTTAATTCCATAATATGTCATGCCACTTCAACATTAATATTACATATTTATTATTATTACTTTTTGTTTTAATAATTATTTACGCTTAGCAGAATTTATAAGATTTTAAGATTAGAGAAAAAAAAAAAACAATATGTTGTGGCCACCACAAAACTTTCTGCTATATCATTTGTATAAAGCACCACCTATCGATTAACATGCACAAAACTTTAGTAAAAGTTTTTCATAACAAAGATATATTATTAAGTTGTTTAAAAAAATCCCATAAGTTACCTCCCCTCCCCCTTTTTTTTTCTTTTTTCGAAATCATGTTTTCGGAATTATTTTTTCTTTAGAAGTAGACGCCTCTTGCAGAACAGAAACTACAAGAGACGGGCCATTCTACAGTAGGATGATCAACTGTCCTGAAATCCCGAGGAATGTCCTTGAAAACTACCTTCGTCCACAAGAAATTAGAACACATTTGGGGACACTAGTTATAAAGTTATTAATGTTTTATTATAATAATTTATTATATTTACAATAAATAAGACGAAATACGTTCTCTCAGGTAGTTTATATATAAAAATTATTAAACTTTTACAGTTTAAGGTGATTTAATTTTTTTTTTGTCCTTGAAGTTCGGGGACTGCCATAGTTATCCACAAATTCAATAAAAAAAAAAAAAAAATCTGCTCTCCCTATTCTACAGTGAAGTTCAAATAACTTACGAAGTTTTCAAAATAGATGGTTGAAAATCAATGGGGTTCTAGCAATTATCAAAAGTGATATTATAAAACTGTTCCAACCACTTTGCGACCATTCGTTCTTGAAATATTGTCTACACAGTCTAACAAACTAATGAACTACCTGACAAACTTATTAAATTCTAGACGGACATTACATCGGTTTTGTGATTTTCGGACTCTTTATACACCAAAACGTGTAGAAATAAATAAAGAAGAAAAAGGAAAAAAAAAAGAAACTTGTGATGAACTAAAAATCATAATTTTATATGTGCATTGATCAAGAAGCTTGACCTCGCCTTTTCTTCTTTAAATAATAAATTTGGATAGTTGGTATAAATTGCAAAGTCACACAAAGAAAACAAAAATATAAAATATATTAAACGTTTAGGGACATTAAACTTCAAGAATTACAAAAATTATTTTTTACATAACTCTTACGCGAAAACTGTCTTTATTTGTGCATATATTGGTCGAAAATATTGCGTTGCTTTTATTCGCCTTCCGTGTGTTTTCTTTTGGCTACATCTCAGAATCCATTGGTTAAAATTTTAACAAACTGCATACGTAAAATGGACACTGTTATAAGTATGATTAAATTATTTTGCATTTTAATTAGCAGATGCGCTATTATATAGAACTAGTTAGTTGAAGGGCGACTAAAGTGACCGTTGAAAAACGACCATTTCATTTTATTTATTTCTCACATCAAATAAATCATTTACTAGCAAGTCCGTGCGAAATTTTTGCAGTTTATTTATCTCTTCGTTAACTTTAACATTAAAATTATTATTATTATTCTATGGAAGTCATTTTCTAGATCATCATGACATCATATAAACGCAAATTTAATATTATATATATATATATATATATTCATTTATTTATTTTATTTTACTTATTTATTTATTTATTTATTTTTACGCGAAAGCTTATTTTATTTTATCCTGAAAAAAAGAATAATAATAAACACTATAAAATGCAAGAACTCGCAACATTTGTTTCTAGTAGGAAAAAAAATATATATATATACAGACACGACATTATTTCATTATTTAAAACATGAAAATCTGACATTGACAGATTTTAATTTAGTGCCAGAGGCCTACTGCTAAACTTGTTAATATCGACAAATTCTTCTTTAGTTAATTCGTGACGATCTAAATTCCATGATAAAGTTTTTATTAAATCAAACCAATGTGTTTCAGCTGCAGATATTGTAACAAATAACGTTGGAAGTCCAAACTGTCTTATAGCCGCAAAACAACGTTTTTTCTCTTTTTCCAAATGAGGGGGAGGTGTGCCTTGGGGGGGACTCATGTCAAAGTTGTACCTTGGGGGGGGGACTCATGTCAAAGTTGTACCTTGGGGGGGACTCATGTCAAAGTTGGGCCTGGGGGGAGACTCATGTCAAAGTTGGGCCTTGGGGAGACTCATGTCAAAGTTGTACCTTGGGGGGGACTCATGTCAAAGTTGTGCCTTGGGGGGACTTCATTCAATAAATCCTCATTCAATAAACCGACTGAAATAGGCCCTTAGAACTATTAAGAGTGTATTATAAAAATTCGACAACGCTGTACCGACTGAAATAGGGGTACCTTGGGGGGGGGGACTCATGTCAAAGTTGGGCCTTGGGGGGACTTCATTCAATAAATCCCCATTCAATAAACCGACTGAAATAGGCCTCTAGCACTAATTAAGAGTGTATTATAAAAATTCGACAACGCTGTACCGACTGAAATAGGGGTACCTTGGGGGGGGGACTCATGTCAAAGTTGGGCCTTGGGGGGACTTCATTCAATAAATCCCCATTCTATAAACCGACTGAAATAGGCCTCTAGCACTAATTAAGAGTAACGTATAAAAATTCGACAACTGTACCTACTGAAATAGGCCTCTAGCACTAATAAAGCACAACAATTAAAAATTTAAATGTCTATTTTAAAGCTATGTCTGTTTTCATATTTTAATTAATTTTAAAAAAATCTAATCAAAATTCGTTACAAATAAGGTACCAAATGAAAGGGGCGATTTTTCTGAATCCGTCGGATTAAACAGCTTATCGATTGGATAATTATATTTTTAAAATTAACTAAAGTTTGAAAATTAGGTGGCAACTTGCATTCACACACAGAGTCCAAGGAAATCTCTTAGCCTTTTTAAGCGCGACAGAGTCAGTCAGTCAGTGGTGAGCGTAATGTTATAGAAGATATATGCTGAGGTTATAGAAGAAAATTTGGTAATGGTCGCAATATACTAGTTTTGTATGGAAGCAATTAAAACAAAAAAATTTGAAAGAATAAAATTCAAACTTGTAATTCTTGAAATTGGTTCCACTGATAATTTTAAATCTACATAATATTTCTCTAACCTGGACCAGTTCCGATTATACTTTGTGAAAACGATACGATAATGATGTAATTAATAAAATACACGAGGATAAAAAATAATATTTTTAAGTGGACAATATTTAAGCACACAGACTCTTCTTAGTGATCTAAAAGGGAAAAATGACGACATTTGACTAATGAGATTGTTTTATGGAAAAATGTGTTTTTAAAGTTTACATCTTCAGAATCTTTGCAAACGTCATTTGAAACCTACCAATACTTTAAAGATACATACAGAATATGAATTATTATCATAAATTGACTAAGAAACACAATCATAAACAGTATAATCAAAAGAAGAATTAGTTTTTTTTTTTTTTTAAACAAAAATCGTGCCAAAATAAATAAATAAAAAGTGATCGCCAACATAACGATAAAAATTTAAAAGGCGTCATGGGGGTCCTGTATTAAAACTGGAAGAATGAAATCTGGGTCGTCGGCCATGAATTCTATTTTAAAACCTTTCTTTGAACGATTTTGGTTTCACTGTTGCACAGTGTTAATTTGGTTCTAATAATAATTTGGCTTTTTGTAAATTAAAATTTTAATTAGGTGGTAAAATTTGTATAATATTTATGAGTTTCAAATTTTAAAGGCAAATAAGAAAAGAAATAAAGTGCGGAAGTTTTGAACAAGTTTGCTAGTTTTAATTAATTTTATTAAACTCCGAGCCTCTGTAATCTTCGGTCACATCTTTATAAACTTTTATGTGCAGTCAGTAACAAAAGTGTCCGAACACTAGCAAAAATTCCTATGTAAAAAAAGTACACTTCATACGGTTTTGTGAAATAAATCCTTGTCGAATCCTGTTCTTACACTGACTAAGAACAGGATTCGACAAGGGTTTATTTAACAAAACAGTATAACTCTACCTTTTTTACATCGGAATTTTTGCTAGTGTTCGGATACTTTTGTTACCGACTGTATGCATAAGTTTAATTTTTAAGGAATTAAAGACGAAATCAAAATTTTTGAAATACCCTGTATATGTGTATATATAACACTATTAAAACGTTAGTAAATGAACAACAATAAATAGTTTATTTTAAGCAAAATTTTTGCTTCCTTGCAAAACACTTTATTTTTTTTTTAATTATTATTATAAAGTAATTTAATTACAATAAGCTTAAATTACTTATATTAATAAAGTATTAGAAAAATTTTTAATCTCTAAATAAAACTAAACAGCATATTAATTACATTAGGATTCGACAACATTTTACAATTTATCAAAAAAATTTTAATTTCGGAAGTATACTAAAAAATTTTGTTAAAGCTTAATCTCATTATTAGGAGGACGTAATTTAATTTGAGACAAGATGAACTAACTAAAACTAAACTGAAAGGCCCCCGGAGAATGTACGTGAAAATTTACCTTTTTACCTTCCAGCACGTCCTAGATAAGTGGGGCAATTTTTGGAAATTATCTTTAATAGAAAGGATTCACTGTAAACAAAAATTTGCAATTTTCTCTCGGGAAAACTGTAATAGAACATCAATTAGTTTCGCAGATTTTTCAAGAATTTAATGTGTTACTTCCTTCTAATATTCTAACTAGAATAAATAATAAATTGTTTATTTAAATTAGAAAATTATTCGTCGAAGAACTTATACATCTATTAGACTAAGATCCAATTAGTGTTAGAAAAGTTTACAGATTATAGTTTATAGCTAAAAAGTTATACATTTTTTATTAAATAAAATTCCATATTTAATTTATTTCACTGCCAGTTAATTTATTTACTCTCACATTTATACACTAGGTAAGAATATTTTTATGCTCAATATAATATTGTAATTAAATTCGCAAAACCTTTTTAACAGACTTGGCTTCTGCATGTAATTCAAAGTTTCTTAGATTTCTTCATGTTTCTTCATGCAGTTTTATAATAAAAATGTATAAAGTCATTTATTTAGCATTTTTGCCCGAATTTTCGAGCTATATCTGGTCACTGGGGGTACATCATCTCACTCGAAAATTCATGTGTTTTGCTTGAGAGTCGTTGCCCACTTGTATCACTTTGTCGTAGCTTTAAAGTAGTAGTCTTGACCGAATTTCGAAAATGTAGTATGATTTGTAACAATGATAGTATATATTTCCTTTTATATAAATACTTTTTGATATATAATTATTTTGCCTTAAAAGTTTGTATTTAAAAATTTAGTTTTTTGTGTTAATTTTTTTTAAATAAATAGATAATTTTAACAATGAATTAAACCGAATTTAATAAGGTCTCTGTTGATTTTATAAAGTAAATACAGTCGGTAACAAAAGTGTCCGAACACTAGCAAAAATTCCTATGTAAAAAAAGTACACTTTATATGGTTTTGTTAAATAAATCCTTATCGAATCATGTTCTTACATTGACTAAGAACAGGATTCGACAAGGATTTATTTAACAAAATCGTATGAAGTGTACTTTTTTTACATAGGAATTTTTGCTAGTGTTCGGACACTTTTGTTGCCGACTGTCTTAGGAAATATGTCTTAGGAAATATGAAATAAAATCTGTACCCATTTTACTTATTTTGTTTATTTTATTTTGCTTTTATTTCTTTTTTTAATCAAAATAATTGTTCAAAGAATTGTTTTTTGGGATAATACACTTTTTTGGTTTTTTAATGTTTATTTAGGTTTTTTCTTACAGATATTAAGAAAAATCAATAGAAATATCAAGAGAATACACGTGTACTGTTCGAAACAAAGTTACAGTAGAATAACAGACGATAAATTTCAGTTTCTGGAAAAGTGAGTTCTTGAAATTACAAAATGTTCCGAACGTGAAATATACGTGCTTTGAGACAGATTAAACTCTCATAACTACTATAAGATAAAACTCTGTTAACTACACTAACACGGAACACCGTTTTCGATAAATCAATGAGGAATGATTATAAAAAAAATTCTTCGTGGTACAACAGAGAAACTAGGTCAATTAACAAATAAATTTAAAGATAAAATAACAGAAATAAAAAGGGCAAAAATGAATGATTAATTTTCGGATATAAGTCCTTGACTTGTACTTGTCAAATGAAAAAAATTGTATTGGACATGCAAATGTCTGAAAATTATTTTGAGTTATTAGACGTTACAGCGTATATAACTAGAGACATAAAATGATTTGAAACAAAATATTGTAGTTTAAAATTACCACCCACCGAGGCTTGAGCCATGTTCATTGACGCATATCTGACATATAAGCAATATAATATTGTACGAGATAATAATAAAGATGTACCGGGTGTCCCATAAATCTGTAGACATTTTAAAAATTCATAAAAAATTGAAGGGATTGGTAGAATTGAACGCGGTTTGCGAAAAAGCGCGGTTTTTTATTTTTTATTTTTATTTATTTATTTATTTTATTTTATTATTTTTTTTTTTTTTGGTAAAGAAAAAATTAAAAGTTAAAATTTTCGTCGATAGAGGTGATGTACGTAGAAAAAATCACACATTCCCATGAAAAACTATATTTATTTGCATACAAATGTTTACAGGCATATAAATCCTATTCTAGTATGTGTCTGCCATAACCACGCATTACAGTTTGTAAACGAATTAGAACGCCGCTAACTGCAGCGTCAGTCGGCGGTTCTTACCAGAGGGAAAACATCTTCATCAATAACGTTTTACAACCAAGTCAGCATCACTACAAAAACATCATGTACGCGCAAGTAGTATTCAAAATAAGAAATAAGATGTGTTAATCGCAAAAACGTGCAAATTTTAGAATTCTGATCTGTATATTTCTCGTATTTCTGATCTGTACGTGCAGCACCTCTATCGACGAAAAATTTAACTACTCTTTTTCTTTACCAAAAAATTCTCTTTCACAATAATAATTGTTTTGCAAACCGTATTCAATTCTACCAATTCCTTCACGTTCTATGAAATTTTAAAATGTCTACAGACTTATGTGACACTCGGTATATTCTTAGAATTCAGTTCTCAACAGAAGAATGCTATCGAAGTGGTATTACAGTCACAATATGGCTGACGCTAAACTTCAAAACTTTTAAACCAGAAATACAAAAAACCTGTAAATATATAAAAGATAGTTTCACATTTACAAATGCATACCTAGCAACTTACTATTTAGTATCCTGAAGATTGGCAATACTGCTCTTTTTCTTTTTTTTTTTTTTTTTTTTTTTTTAATCTTTTTTGAGTATATTTCTTCTTATTTAATAGTAATTACATTCGAAGGAAAATTCTCTAAAAATAAAATGGTATGAAGAAAGCGGCGGGTTCTAAAAATCTTCTGGATATTAATTAGTAAAGCTGGCAGATATGCAAATAAAAGAGAAATGAAGAATCTAGATTTTTTTTTTTCAATTGAGATAGTAATGGCTCCCAAATACAATCATAAAGCAAAAATTTGAAACTATTCTGATTCTGACATTAACAATTTCTAAATCTCTTTAGTACTTATGCTACTAATAAGCTATGTAAGAGGATAGCATGAATTATAGTTGCAGAATCCATTTCCCGAAATAAAATGACTGTTGTAAAATTTCTGCAATTATACAATATTTCGTAAATTACTTGAAAATGATTCATTTTTATGACATAACATATTTTGCGTTTAGTTACTATGTTTTATGTGCTTCAGTTATAGGGGAGAGTTCCCCAAAACGGGATAGGCGGGCAAAACGGGATATTGAGCCTCGGATCTTGACTGGTGGTGCTACCTCGCGGGAGAAAGGCTAAACTGGTTTCCGACCGCCATGACAGCATTCTCTGTTGATCTCTCAACGCTAGCCACGTGTTTCGCAAAGAAATATTTTTTCATAGTTTTCAAGTGAGATCTTTACTTACTTTGTACTTTTTTCGACTGCAGAACAACTATCCTTGTGCTTCTCCGTCCTTCGGAACAATTCCGGTAAGTACTGTGTGTTGTTCATAGCTCTTTTAACAACAATTTCATGTATTTAAATATTGCTAGTGAGTGACGGTTCAGGGGTCAGCCATTTATGTTGTCAAAAGCATCACGGTCGGGCAAAACAGGACACTTTTGGGGTGCCCAAAACGGGATACAATTTTGATGTGTCCCGTTTTACCCGACCATTTCCATTAATGTTTTGGTAATGTGTTTAAGTTATTTTAATTGAAATAAGTAATGAATTAAAATATGTATAACCAATTATAGAGCTGTACCGAGTACTCGTTATATACTCGGTACTCGGCCTACTCGGCCAGTTTGCCGAGTACTCGGTACTCGGCCAAATATGGACTAAGTATTCGGCCAATACCGAGTAGTTGTAAGAATTTCATTATTTTTATGTATTATTGAAAAAAATGTATTCATAAGAGTTGTTTTTTAATAACTAAACTAAAAAAATATGAAAATATAAACATAGTCATTAAGCTTTTGCTGCAAACAGCTTTCTGCAGTTGAAACGGGCAAGTAAATTGCCACTAAACTCGATATAGAGACGATTCATGATTTGAGCTTATCCATTTTAGTTCAAGAATTTAAGTATAACCATCTTGTATGTGTGTAATATGCAATTTTTTTTTTTTTTTTTTTTTTTTTTTTTTTAACAAAAACATTGTACATAAAATTGTATCTATAAAACAGACAAAAATAAAATATTTTAGAAAAAAGAACCCCTTATATAATACTACTATAGTAGATAAAACTTTAGTTACGTATTTGTGCAAATAAAAGTAAGACACTTTTAAAACAGTAAAAAAAGATTGATTTTTAATTTAAAAAATAATAATTATGAAAAAGGTAAATACACTAAAATGTTCCTATATTATCAAATTTGTTGTTCTGCAAATTATGGCCCGAAACCACCTGCCTTTTTACTCTTCTAGAATTTGAAGATTAATGAAGTCTATCATGTTTGAAATAATGATAAAATAATTTATTTTAATGTTCTCATTTCATTTGTAAATTTCATGCATCTTAAATTAAGCCTATAAAGAACTTTTATATTCTCTAAGAATTATCTGAGAATGATTCGCATCTGAGAAAGACTATATAATAAAGAAGGAAGTTATCAGTTATTATGGTTTTAATAATCCACTAAGCTGGAAGTATCAAATATAACAACGAACCTAATTGTGTATATACACTACAAAAGTTCTGAAACGTTTCATGTAAACATGCTGTTTGCCATTTAACTTAATTTTGTGTTCAAAAAGCCTTTTCTATATTTCAAGATGTGCAAAATTCTTCATATATACGTGAAATTCAATTATTCTTTCTTACAACTACTCGGTACTCGGCTACTCGGTACTCGGCCGAGTAGTAAAAGGCCGAGTACTCGGTACTCGGCTACTCGGCCAAAGTGCTACTCGGTGCAGCACTAACCAATTACAACAATTTATTTTAATTTTAACTAATTATATTTTCGAAATAAAGTAATTTACTTGGAAACTTAACTTGCTAACTTGGACTTTTGGGGTACAAATAATTGGCCTGAGTTATGTACAAAATTTAGTTATAGGTTAAAACTGTAAGTCAGAAAAATGTTTTGACCAAAAATTTAAGTTTTAAATTAAAAAAATTTGAGTTTTTTTAAAAATCTTTTTTAGGGGGGCGGCTTATACAAAGATAAACCAGAAAACCACACGTTGTGCGCACTATAATATTATTAAAACATAAGCTAATCACAACTAAACTTTGACCATATTTTCTTTGGTAAATTTTAAAAAGCTAATAATTTATTTTAGTTTCAGAATACAAGATGCCGCGCAATTATCAGTGAACTTCATCTAGAAATAGATGGGACGAGCAGAGCATGGCAGTGGCTGTTCGAGAAGTTTTAGAAGGGAGGATGGGTTTTCTGAAAGCTGCCCATTCATTTAATGTCCCCAAATCTACACTGGAGAGAAAAGTGAAAAAAGCTCGCTTAAATGCTTTGACACCAGAAGTGGCTGCTGTAAAAAAGCTGGGCAGGTTTGAAAACGTCTTTACTGCAGATCAGGAAAAAAAGCTAGCTCAACATGTACTGATATTAGAAGAAAGGCTCTTTAGAATTACCATAACCGACTTGAGAATCCTAGCTTTTGAGTTAGCTGAAATTAACAATATTCAGCACTGTTTTAACACCGTTAAAAAAATGGCGGGTAAGCACTGGTTGTACAATTTTCTTGGAAGAAATAAAACCCTTAGTCTGAGAAACCCTGAAGCTACATCGATGGCTAGAGCAAAAGGTTTCAATCGCGTGTCCGTGAAAAAGTTTTATGACCTATTGGCCTCTCTCAATGAAAAGTATAAGTTTGCTCCCAATGACATTTACAATGTTGATGAGACTGGGATTCTCACAGTTCCTAACAAACCTTCTAAAGTTCTTGCACTGCGAGGTAAAAAGCAAGTGGGAAGTTTGACATCAGGTGAGCGAGGAGTCTTGGTCACAGTAGAAACCTGTGTAAGTGCTGCAGGGAATTATCTTCCTCCCATGTTTGTCTTCCCCAGGCAAAGGGAAAACCCCAGGCTAACGGATGATACTCCACCAGGCTCTTTCGCGGCATACAACAAGACAGGCTGGATAAACAAGGAATCATTCATTGTGTGGTTCAAGAAATTCGTTCAGATAGCAAATCCTTCCCATGAAAGACCTGTTCTGCTGTTGCTTGATGGTCACTGCAGCCACACTAAAGGTATCGATCTGGCAAGAGAAAATTTTTTTATCATGCTGACTTTCCCTCCCCACACTACTCATCGGTTTCAGCCATTAGATGTTACAGTTATGTCTCCATTGAGCACCTTCTACGAGCAAGAAGTTCGCAAGTAGATGTTCAACCATCCTGGCAGAGGGATTACTATCTACGAAGTATTAAAGATGTTCAATGCAGCATTTCAACGAGCAGCTCTTGTCCAAACTGCTGTGAATGGGTTCAGGAAAACAGGCATTTTCCCATATAACCCAGATGTCTTTCCTGAATATCTCTTCGCTTCTTCTCTTCCAACAGATCACCCGTTGCCGGATGCTCAGAACAGGACGTCCCAACAACCATTAAATCTGCAACAAAACGAGGCCAGATCCGAAGGATCTTCAAGTTCAGTCATAGCATCTAAGAGTTTGCAGTCATCACAACCACTAGAGACAGTATTGAATGAATCACCTAGTGATGGGGGCACCGATAACACTAGCACAAACGCAGGACTTATCCAACCGTCCACTTCAACAGGAAACAAAGGACTTGGGCTATACTATCGTCCTTCACTGCCATTTTCTATATCACCCAAAGAAATTCTACCTCCACCACGAGTGATTGGACCCAGACCTCAAAATAAACACGATAGGAGAAGAGGGAAAACAGCAATTATAATAGGAAGTCCATATAAACTTGTGTTGGAAGAAGAAGAGCGTGAAAAAAAAGAACGAGAAAGAACTGAAAAGCTGAAAAAAAGGGCTGCCAAAACAAGTCTCTTGAATGTTCCGAAGAGAAAACAAATGAGGCGTAAAAGAAAACCAAGTGGAGATGAAAAACAGGCAGATAAAGTTAAAAAATGTTACTCTGAACCAAAAAAAAAAAAAAAAAAAACCACAATCATCATTTGCAAAAATCGAAGAAAATGGACCTAACATAAGAAAACCTAAAAAAAAAAATCATCAGTTAGCCAAGGTTGGACGTCGTCGTCTTCAGAAGATGAAGCTGAAAAAGATGAAGCATGTATTTTCTGCAACGCTGTGTATCTTGAATCGAAATCTGGAGAAGGCTGGATACAATGCTCGAGCTGCCAGGGATGGGATGGGCCCACGAAGCCTGTTCCAGAGCAGAAGAAGAAGACAACACATTTTTATGCGATTTCTGTGTTATGTAATTTTTCAAATTTACAATTAAAAAGTTTCTTCCTATAAAAACGTAGCCTATTTTTGTCCTAAAAACTAAATTAAAAGTAAAATCAGCAAAAACCTAATAACATAAAAATCCTTATCCCTTTTTACCCACCCTTGGTAGGGTAAAACGGGATCGTGTAAGACTTTGTGAAACCAGTATTTTTCACATAAATATTATTGAACAAATGTGACAAAGGTATTTTAAGTAGTTGAAAAGGTGTATACTTTTAAATGACGTCTAGCTTTGGAATGTACCTTGTACACAATAAGAAATAAAGCGAAGAATAGATAAGCTATCCCGTTTTGGGGTACTTTCCCCTACGTTAAATATTTAAAAATCATTTTGGCCGGGTGCTTCAGACAAATACAACCCTGTGCATCACCACAAAATCTTCAATATAATTATGAGATATAAAATGTTCTTTACATCCTTGAACTTCCAAAAAAAATTCATCAAGTATTTCTTTAAATATTCGACCAAAATATTTAAATACATATCTGACGACGTTCTAATTGATGTTCCGTAATGCTGTTAGTACCCTCATTTGTTTTTCACACCACTATTTTATATAAATAGTTTTCTTTTATTTAACCCGAGAGTAGTCGCCCCATTTTTTATAACGCTAGTAGTCGCGTGTCAGTCTTTTTGATGCCGCAGATTAGTGTTGGGGGAAAGCTAGTAAAAAGAGAGATGAAGGGCCTTTACTTCACGCGAAGTTTTTTCCGCAAAACCCTAACCTGCTGAAAAACCGGAAATGGGGAGAAAAATAAATCAACATTAGTGGTCGCATCGCGGTCAAATAGACCGATTTGAGAAGTAAAATGTTTTTAACTGCTCAAATAATAGCAAGAATGACTTAAAAACATACTATGTTCGACGACATCTAGCCAAAGGTCAGGTACACAGAGTTTCCCCACTTTATTTTTAAGGAATGATCTACAGGTGGAATTTATAAGCGATTGGCGGCAAAAAAGACCGATATGCTACTACTAACGGGTTTATCCGAATTACACTTGGTGAAAATTACTCTAAAAATAAAGTCGTGTAGAAAAAGGGACAGGTACTGAGAATGCTATATAATATTAATTATAATGCTGGCAGTTATATAAAGACAAAAATGTCCAAGTACTTTTCATACTTCTTATGGATCTGCTTTTTCTCCTGTTTCTTACATACGAGGTGCGGCTATTAAATAACGAGATTATTGCTGCCACAGATGAACTACACATTGGCCAAATCCGAACGACTGACAGCTGTGCAGCGTAAAGCCTTTTCTTTCGATTGCAGCGCCTCACGTGTTTATAGAGAAAATAGTCTGGCCGTAACCTTCGTTTGTGTAAGGCCCACCGCACACTGACGAGACATGAAACAAAGTTTGATGCGACATACAACACACGCATGCTCTAAATAGTTTTCAGGAGCTGAAGTCGTATTTAGAGCATGCGCGTGTCGCATGTCGCGTTAAACTTTGTCTCATGTCTCGTCAGTGTACGGCGGGCCTTAGAGGTGTTTGTTTCGTTTTGCCGAAAACATGATAAGTGTAAAAGTAGAGTAACGAATTGTCGTGAAATTTCACGTGAAACTTGGTAAAACCGCTAGTGAAACTTATCTTTTATTAAAACAAGTTTATGGCGATGAATGTTTATCACGTGCGCGGGTTTTTGAGTGGTTCAAGTGTTTCCAAGATGGCAGAGAAGACGTTGGAGATGATGAGCGCCCGGGTCGCCCTTCCACGTCCAAAACGGATGAAAATATCGAAAAAGTCACTAATCTGGTTCGATCTGACTGTTAGTTATCAATTCGTGCGATTGCTGAAACTATAGGAAAAAACGACCCAAATTGTGGTAGAACAAGTCATGGGTTCTCCATCAAGACAACGCGCCGGCTCACACTGCATTGTCTGTCGAGACGTTTCTAACCAAGTACAACATCCCAGTTTTAGACCATCCGCCTTATTCGCCTGACCTGGCCCCATGTGACTTTTATCAGTTCCCCAAAGTCAAATCTGCATTAAAAGGAACAAGTTTTGAGTCAGTTGAAGCTGTGAAAGAAAAAGCGGCACGCCTCATGCAGGAGCTCACAGAACAAGACTTCCATCACTGTTTCGAACAATGGAAAATTCGCATGGAGCGTTGTAGGGATAGAGGAGGGATGTATATTGAAAGTGATATTAACTAAATATGTATAAATTTAAACTAAAATGTTTTACAGCAATAGTCTCGTTATTTAATAGCCACACCTCGTATAGTAAGGGAAGAGACAAGAGAAAAAGCGGAACTGTTCCATGTATGCTTTTAACAATATAGTGCATATTCTATGCTGTTGCGTACTAAGCGTTCGTGAATTGTCTGTGAATGAAAGAAAAATCTTACAGAGGCTTAAAAGTTTATTTACAGAATATTTGAGAAGATTACAGTTCTGTTAGCCAAATATTAACTTCATTTCACCAGAAAACACAGCTGACAGCGTAAAAATCACTGCATAAACTGTAACCATAACATTAACGCATAGCAGATAAGCTGTATTTAACCATTAGAAAGAAACCCAGTCAGAGAGCTCTTTACATCAAGCCTCTTGGCTTGAAACGGATCTCAATGGTCGGAACGGGATTCCATTTATAGCTTGTTATTAATCCAGAACTTTCTAGTAACTTCCGAAATAACCGAGTTAAAGCTTAGATGACTGACATATTGATAATAAGATTTTTCTCTAAAGTCGCCAAGGAGCGGTAAAGTGCTCAAATTTATCGGCAAGGCCATTACCCGCCCTGGTGAAGCTTTTTAACGGGTGTTTAGAGAAAAATGAGCTATTTTAGCGCAAAAACAAGGTAGAAATGCAGAAAATTAACATTTCATAACCTGACCAAGCCTCTTTGAATGAAATTACATAACAATAACTACTATTATTTACAAATTCGTAACAACATTTTATATTTGCTTAATGTTTTCATTGCAATGTTCTGAGACCAAAGCATGTACATAGTAAGCAGTGCAACGTCTATGGGGAATGTATCCGCCCGATTGTCTGATTCATTTGAGGCAACAAGCTTCATATTGAAATCTTTTCATACCGGAAATATTTTTAAAGATGTATTACAATATTATTGTTTTGCCTTACTGACCAGTTTTATGCAATTTTGGATTCTCGGAATCTGTTACCGCGGGTTGCATTTTCCCCTCCCGACCGCTGCAGCCAATTTTCGTTTCTGTAGACTTGACATTTTTCAGCATTTCGTATTTTGTTGCTCCGCTTAACTTGTGCTCTCTTTTTCTGAAATTTATCATAGACTCATAACCCAAAATAAGTGACGTAAATTCATTTTTGAGTTGTTTAATTGATTTACAGTAAATTAAATTTATATTAAAATTAAAATGATTGTTTAAATTTTGTAGCAATTATCTATCTCTTCAAATAATTTTAACATTTAAGGCAGATTTTTATATAAGTATATCATAATCTTATCATAATTATAAAATCTTTTATTTTTAAAACCAAATATTATTCTTTAGATTTTGCAATTTTAGAAGAACAACTAAAAAAAAAAAATCCACTTTTTTACTTTCTCTTACCCATAAGGTAGAGAAAGTTTTGTTTTAGGATCAAATTTTCGAACTTGAGTTTTTGTTACATTTACATGTTTTGAGATCCCCTGAATCCGAAAATCATGTTTTTAGCGAATGGTCTGTGTGTTATCACTATAGGTGAGTGTTATCACTATAGAATGGTCTGCGTGTTATTACTATAGGATTAAATTTAGGTGCACGTCTGTATATAATCTTCGAAAGATATACAGGGTTGCAAATACTTAAGCGATAACATTCTTTTTTGTTGTTAGTGGATGTGCTTTATTAATAATTTTGTCATTTCCAGGAAAGCTGTTCGGGAATTGAAATAAATTCCTCATAGAGATATGGTAAATAATATATGATTTTAAGCTAAATATTCATCGCTTGTTTTTTGTATATTTACACGTTTTGAGGCTTCCTGATTACCATAGTCAAGTAATTAACGTTTAATCTTTGTCTCTTAGAGTGACTTAAAAACGAATAATTTTAGGACATCCAAATGTTGTATTTTGAAGTTAATATGTTTATTGCTGGAAAAGTTTGATCAAAATTGATAAGTTTCAAGGAATGTTGCGTGTAAGAATTGTCTAAATAATTTTAAGTAAACATTAAATTTTAATAGCAGAATTAAATTCTATATAAATGTAGGTGCATTAATGAAATGGTTGAGGGGTGCGGTACCCCCCCCCCCCTCCGCATACACACACACACAGAACTAATTATCATATAAAACTTTTCCGAAGCCTAATTTGAATTGTTTAACATAGGTTTACATGACAGTACTCGTTATCTTACCACTTAATCTCCAACCTGTATTTATAGTATTAAATTTCAGTGTAAGAGAAAGTAGTGTGAGTGACACACCAGATTATTATTATTTTTTTTTTTACAGTTCTTTTAAAACCTACCATCTTTTTGGTCTATGTATATATATCTGCGACTTATTTTGTTATCGCATTATTTTAAAATCTTACCTCTAAAATATGAAGTTCTTTCTTGCATAAATAAAATCTCTCCTCGAAATCCAAAAACTACGTGGAAAAAGTTTTCTATAACTTTATTAAAAAATATAGTTCAGATTTTTAATTTTGCTCCGAAATAAAATGTCAAAATCAAAAATATGCATCACGTAGTAAAGTTTTTCGACTTTCGTTTCTAATTCGAAAATGTTTAATAACATTATATAATCTCTGTTATATCTTAATATATATAAATCTCGTGTCACAATGTTTGTCCTCAATGGACTCCTAAACCACTTAACCGATTATAATAAAATTCGCACACCATGTGCAGTTCGATCCAACTTGAGAGATAGGATAGTTTAAATCTCAAATTATAGTCGCAATTTTAATTTATTGCTAATTATTTGTCTGTTATTTTTTGACAGTCACAATTATCTGTTAACTCCAAATGATTCTAACAGATGTCGATACCTTTCGACTGGGTTGAAATGAAAGCTGAAATATATTTGGTGCTGCCATCTACACAAAGAATCTTCAACTTTTTAACCTATTAATAAATTTCGTATAATTCAATTATTTCCACTTTTTAAATTTTTGGTGTTAGCATAGCCGGCCACGTGTTACTTAGACTGAAGTGTAAATTGAATTCATATTATAATGAAGATAATACAGTGAAATTAATCCTGTTTTTTACTTATTTGTGCTTCATTGATCAAAACTTTATAATTTAATATATATATATATATATATCTTTATATATAAAATTTATTATGTTTGTCCGCGATGAACTCCTAAACTAATGAGCCGATTTTAATGAAATTTGGACACTGTGTGCAATTTGGTCCAACTTGAGAGATAGGATAGTTTTTATTGCAAAATTCGCCTCCCAAAAGGGGGGGAGGGGCCAAAACGTGATTTCACAAACAAAGAAACAAACAACAACAAAAAAAAAAAAAAAAAAAAAAAAAAAAAAAAAAAAATAGAAATGCAGATAGACTGTTCAAAATTGGTATAGAGAGGTTTTAAAGGCCTGCAAATCGAATGAGGATATTTCCGAAAGTGTAAAGTTATTAGGAGGGGCGGGTAAGGGGGCGGAGGGGCAAAAAAATAAAAATAGAGTTACATCGCTAAAAATTGGTACATAGAAGTTTTTGATACGTACAAATCGATTGCAGATATTTTCGAATTTGTAAAATTATTAAGAGGAGCGGGAAAGGGGGGGGGCAGAGGAGCAAAATATAAAAATGGAGTTAGATCATTCAAAATTGGTGCATAGAATTTTTGATACCAACAAATCGATTGCGGATATTTTCGAATTTGTAAATTTATTAGGAGGGGCGGGAAGGGGGGCAGAGGGGCAAAAAATAAAAATATAGTTAGATCGTTCAAATTGGTGCATACAGGTTTTTGACACCTACAAATAAACTGTAGATATTTTCGAATTTGTAAAATTATTTAGAATAGTGGGAGGGGGGAGGGCAAAGGGGCAACATAATAGAAATAAGAGTTAGAACATTGAAAATTAGTATTATTAAGTTTTAAGGCCCGATAAATCGATTGCGGATATTTTCGAAAGTATAGAGTTATTAAGAAGGGCGGAAACGGTGGATGAAGAAACGGTGCGCATGGTTTGCGCAGGTATACACTGCCGCAGGCAGTGGGGGTCCGAACAGATTATTCCACCAATGAGAGAAGATTTTTTTGTATTTTATATCATTTTCCTTTCGATAATATATGGATTCATTATGAGTGTCGAACATTTTTCCCGATAAGATTTTTTTTTTCTCTTTTTCTTTCACATGTTAAAAATTAATGCAATTTTGAGAATTCTTTAATTATAGTGAATCATTTAAAAAAAGGGACCAGCGAAGCGGGCTAAGTCTGCTAAGATCAAGGATGTTATCAAGGATGGTCTTTATTCGTAAATAATAATTTTAATATATTGAATATTTTACTACATTATAATTCAACGTATAACATAGCCACAGCAACGCGTGGCCGGGTCTGCTAGTATATATATAAAGCTTTAAAAATATTGCTTCTGAAAACTTTTATTAATTTTAGTTTTGGTGTCGAATAGAAAGCGAAAAAACAATTTTCATTTTAATTAAAAATTCTTCAGCAATTTATTTACGAATAAATATTATTAAAAATGAACAGTTCACTCTATAACACTTATGCTAATTTTAAAGGGTAACATATTTGCTCAACTACCTTATTTAATGAAGTTACAATAATCGTGTTATTTTTTTCTAAAGTATTTATCAACATTATTAAGGTGAAATTATTGGATATGCGCAATTTGATCACTGAAGAAAAATGTCTTAATTAAGAAAAAATTCTTTCAGTGGAAAAAGATAATTGTTTAATAAATTAAAACGTTGATATCTCTGAATATATATATTAAATAAAATTTTTGATTATAAAATGAAATAGAAATAAATTTTCCTGTCGTCTGTTTGAAATAAAACGTAAAATCTGTGGCAAAAAAGTCTCAGCTATTTCGACGACAAACTTCGTTATTCGCCAAAATGACAATAAATAAAATATTTTTTTTTTTTTTTTAAATATGCAAGCTTTGTTTTATGGATGAATAAATTCAGCAAAATTATCTGGTTATTCAAAATTTGTTTTCTGCTGTCATAATAATTCATGATAATTATATTATATACTGTCCGGAAATAAATTTTTTAACTGAAATTATTTCTGCGAATTAAATGAAATTTGTAAATTTAATTTTTTTCTCAACCATTGGTCGAACTTCTCGTTCTCATCCTTTAATCATCTAAACCATGGATAAAATTTTATTTTCTTATTCGCAGTACATTGCTGCAGCCATGGTGTAATATTTTTGTTCTCTTAAATTATTCTTTTTATGTTATTTTGTTCGTTTAAAATGCACACATAGAAAGCATGGGAAAAATTTTAATTTATTTCAATAGATTGTTGTAACTGTGACATCGGTTTTAAGTGTTAATACCAGGAAATGGAGGATTTTATTTTTTAAACGATTATTTAACCCAATTAAATGTTTTAGAACACTAAAGTTACGTATTTGGTTTATTTTTACTTTTACGACAACTTATTTAGCTTTACAATTCTATAGACTTTTGGGTTCTTTATAGGTTTATTAATGCAGGAATATTCTTTATAGCATTTCTGGTTCATCAGAGGTATTTCAGTTGCCGCACACGAATATTTTTATCTTTTCTGTTATCATCAGTATTTTTTCTAACCGTAGATTTTCGAAATCAACAAAATAAATACTTTGGCAGATTGAATTTTAAAAGTTTTCAATGTAATAAAACAAAAACTTGTGTGAAAAAAGAATATGGTGAAAAATTTTACATTAAAGTATAAATTTGATCACTTTTCTCTACAGGCCTTTCTTTCAACATGAATTTTTGAATCATTTCCAGTTTTTCACACTAAATTTTCGATAAATAGTTGGACACTTTGGATTTTAGATATTTTATCGAATTTCCAGAAAAATACGTAAAGGGTCAGATAGCTTGGAAAGGAGAAAATATCAGATAAAAATGACCACAACTTTAATCTCAATCATAAAAAAAAAAAAAAAAAACTTTTACAACTTATAGTTTGTAACAGGTGTTAAGGCTGTACATCAGTCAGATCTCCTTTTCTCCCTTCCCATGTTATCCAATGGGATTTTGCCACGTCGTTTTATAAAAATATCTCATTCAAAAACAAACTTTTTCGAATTCTGTTTTTTGAATATTACTCTTTGAACAGGTCGTCTTTTAGCTTAGTGAGCAATTTTTCGAAAAAATAAATTTAAATTTTTTACTTAGAGATCCACACTTAGAGTCCATAATTTACTTATTGAAATAAAATATTTAAATTAATTTTTACGAAAAATTGCTCACTAAGCTAAAAGGTGACCTGTTCAAAGAGTAATATTCAAAAAACAGAATTTGAAAAACCTCAATTTTGAATGAGATATTTTTATAAAACGAAGCAACGAAAATCCCATTGGATAACATGGGAAGGGAGAAAGGGAGCTATCTGACTGATGTACAGCCTTAAGAGAGGGTTATCTTTCTATTGCAGTCATTAAGATAATTTATATTATTTATATTATTTATTTATATTACTTATTTATTTATCATAAAAATTTTAGAGCGAATTTTTTATCGATGTATGATTTTGCACGCCTAATATCCCCGTAATGGTTAGCCAGAATTTAATGAAAGTTTAACAGCTTTTTCATGACATATAAATATATGAAATGACGAAAAGTTAGCTTTTAACATAATTATATGTATAATTACACCCAAAATAGTATTGAAATGATAATTATAATGTTTTTTCAAAATAACAGACGAAAAAAAATTTCCAGTAAGATAATTTTTCGTCATTTTAATTAAAGGGCATTTTTGCATATGAACTTTTTTTTTTTTTTTTTTTTTCGTGTAATAAATCGTTTGCATATAATTTCGCGTGCAAGACTTAAATCGATAAAAAAATTAGCTCTGGCATTTAAAAAGTAAAAATAGAAATAAAATACAAAATACAAAATTATTATAACAGCTGTAATAAATAAATTCTTTCTTAACAGCTCTTAAAAATTACATTTTTAAAAGCTATTAATTTTTCAAGTTAATGTATGGAAGAATTATAATCCTTTTTTGCTGATATTTCCACCGACGAAAGCACATATCTGTAATTAAAGATACAATAATAAATTAAAGAACTGGTGTACACACACACTATAAGTATTTAAACTTAAGAACTTCTTCACACACCATAAAATTAACGCAAGCACTGCACTACCGGTTTCAAAAGGACGTGGCACTTTACTTTTATTTTTATTTTTTGACCTGAAGAAGGAAGGCCACATCCTTTTGAAACCAGTAGTCCTTGCTTTAATTTCATGATGTGTTAAGAAGTTTTTAAGTTTAAATACAAATGAGAAGCTAATATAATGCATATTATTTACATTTAAAACCTGGATTAAACTCCATATTCATTTGCTTCTTTGTGAGATTACTTGAAATCCCACGCACTCTATCCACGATTTCTTTCTGAATTCTAACAATATCAGCTTGGATTGTATTTTTAAGAGTAATTCTATACATTTGATTAATAAATTATGTCAAAGAAATCGTGTTAACACTTGCGCATGCGCTGTTAAACATTATTTAATAAAAATGCTTATATTCTGTGAAACATATAGCATGTTACATTTCAATTACTGTATGTTGTCCACTATAGTATGTCAAGTTTTTTAAAAATGACTTACATTGGTTTGAAAATCCTGCATAATATAAACAGAAAAATCTCATAAAAAAGTTTGTTCTTCTTAAATAAACCTTTGCCTCTCCGTGAATATAGATAGTTATTCTCATACGAACGTTTATAGATAGTTTAAAATGCATCATAATGATATGCTACAACTACAAGCATACATTTTACTGGGTGGTCCAGGTATTACTTTTTAAATACAGGGTAACTGTAATTAAAGTTACGATTCCAAAACGCTATAATTTTAAAGCTATCCATCAGAGCGATTTGATATTTTACCAGAGCAATCGTGAGGCAATGAAATTTTGTTTGGGGGAGGGAAAACGTAGTTCCAACATGTTCCTTAGTTTCTCGGGCGCTGTCAGGCTAACGTCAGTGGAAACGCCTAAATGGACTCATTAAACACATGAATGTTCTTAGCAACACAATGGAATAGTAGGAAACAATATACTTCAAGGGTTTACTACAATTTGTTTTAGCAAAATGACAAGAATACGTGTTTACAGCGGAAACAGTCAGAGTGAAAAGAGAAAAAGATGAGCTTCATGAAACAAATGCTTTACGGATAATTAACGGCAAATTTTGGAACTTTTTGTTTTCTTATGTGAAACAAAATTTCATTGCCTCACGATTGCTTTGGCAAAATATGAAACAGCTCTGACCGGTAATTTTAAAGTTATAGCGTTTTGAAATTGTAAATTTAATTATAATCACCCTGTATGTTATATGTGCCCTTCTCGTCTTCGGGACAAAACTTGTGCTTATACATATAAGATATAGCGTGTTCTTTACACCAGTGAAGTTCCAAAAGAATCCACGAATACTTTTTTAAATATTCAACGAAACGTCTAACATCGAAAAGTTTCCAAACACTTTTTTTGTCACAGAGTATCCACACACACTCAAACACAAACACATACATTTTAATATATTGCTATAAATTTTTACAATCTTTAAAACTTTTTACAAATAATCATGGTCGTTAAAACAACCGCTAAGTCTTATTATTATTAATTTATATTTATTATTACTTCCACTGGAAATGAAAGCAAGCAATATATCTAAAAGAGTTTATAAATATAAATTTTAATGGACGCTTACAAGTTCTTTCAAGCTATCTCATTTATGACTATCGTATGCCATTGATTGATTTATAAAATCCTGGTATCTTAAAATCGATTTCTTTTCAAATTGGACCTGTGATGGTTAATGTCTCTTTGACAATTAACAAATGTGATGATTTCTTTTATTTTATGTTCACAAGAAAACTTAGCGAAACTTTTTCTAAAATTTTTATTTTTGTATATTTCCTAATAAAATTACACTATTGCATAGTGTTGCATATATCGCAGAAAATGTCGGCTCCCAAACCCTTTTAACAAATTATTTCCTTTATAATCTTCCCTTCTACAAGAAAAACGCATATTTATTGCGTCATTAATAGTTTAATTTTTAAGGCTTCATTTCACGCTACATAGTTTCCCAATAAAGCCTCATCAGCTAATTTTTTACTTTTTCTATCTGTAGGAAACGAAGCAAAGAATTAATACACCAGTTTTATTGTTTTACTTTTTTCGTATGACGTTTTCTCATTACCTGTTAAATAAAGTGCTATTATATGATATTTCTTTTTAAGGGGTTATATGAGTTTCGGAGGCTAAAAAAGAAGCATGTTCTCTCTCTTTCCTCCTCTCTCTCTTTAATATAATACATAACATATTTCGCACATAAAAGAGAAACATATAAAGAATATTTTATACATTTTTCATTAAGAAAAAAAAATCAGCCAGTTTGTCTCGGTTTCTGGAGATCCTTAAGAAAAGTGGTGGACACGATTTCTCAAATTCTAATCATAGATATAGTAATATATATAGATCTATCATCCCCATGTTATCGAGCAACAAATTTTGATGCCGAAAAAAAGTTCTAGAATCAGCCATTAGAGAGTATTGAAAAAAAAAAGAATAAAAAGAAAAGTGAATTTGAAACTGTATCTGGAGTTTTTCATTCACCTCTAGTAAATAAATTATTCAAAAAGTTTATTTACTAAATTATCCGTGTGTATTCCTGTGTATGATTTACTCGGGGAAAGGCAGCCACTTTTCCCGAAAAAAAAAGGTATCGCTGATCAATCTATGTCTTATTACTATATCTATGAATCTAATGCACCTATCTTATTAACATTTTGCACACTTCTTAAAAATAGAATTGGTTACTGCTTGAACAGAAGGTTAAAAAATATTAAAATTGGAATTTTTGGCAGAGTTGTACGAGTACATATACACTCGGTAACAAAAGTCACCGGACACTAGCAAAAATTCCTATATAAAAAAAAAGTACACTTAATGCAGTTTTGTTAAATTAATCCTTGTCGAATCCTGTTCTTAGTCAGTCTAAGAACACGATTCGACAAGGATTTATTTAACGAAACAGTGTTAAGTGCACTTTTTTTATATAGGAATTTTTGTTAGTGTTCAGTGACTTTTGTTACCGACTGTATATATACAATTTTCGGTACACTTTATGCCATTTTGGAGCCTTGTAAAATGAGTTGTAATCGAAAAAAGGAAAAATTAATTGTTCGAGTATTAGCCAATTTTATTTTGAAGAAGCATGCAAAATTTCAATAAGATCAGTGCATTAGTTTTTGAGTTTGGCCATGAAAATCCCTCATTAATGTTAATTATAGCACATGCAATTGAACATATAATTATGGGCCTCCTAAGTATAACATATATCAATTTCATTTTGTTTTGTGCAATACGTAGGTACTAAAATATGCTTTACAGAAACACCTTTTATAAAACTCATATAACGTGACTAAATGTTTTTATTTGGCCCTTTAAACCAATCATTAATGTTAATTATAGCACATTGAATTGAAGACATGCTTTTGTGCCTATGAATAATATATGTTGATTGCATTTCTTTTTGTGTAATACAAAAGTACTAAAATATGTTTATAGAAATATCTCTTCTAAAACTTATATAACGTATTTAAATGTTTTTGTTTGGCTCTGTAAATCAATCATTAATGTTAATTACGACACATTCAGTTGAAAACACGTTTTTGTGTCTGTGAAATGTGCATGTCGATTTGATATTTTTGTGCAATAAAAATATACTAAAATATGCTTTTATAGTAATGAATTTTTAATTATTTTGGGTGTCTCTATCCGAAGAATGAGTCCGCCTATTCATGCTATTTTTAATAGGAAATATGTCATAGAAAACTTAAATATAATATAATTAATATTAAATATCATACATTAGCGTATTCTAAAAATATTTTATAAAACTAGAGTGCGAACACACACAAGGAAACTGACAGACAAACGGACAGACAGACGAACTGAAGTTAATATTTTAAAAAATTTCTAAAAAAAATTAAATAATAACAGTTTAACTGATAGTTTAATAGAATACATTTAATAATTGGTCGATAAAAATACTAGTTGGCATAGTGTGGACTCTGCTCAGTTCCCCATCATAGGTATGTTCTCATAAGTTTCTAGTGCAGAACCTATTATATTCATGTTAAGGGAAATGAATTTGATGAAACGTTTGACACAGTAATAGAATGAAATCCCCGCCTAATAAGCTACCCACCGTTCAGTTGGATACATTTATCTTATTCTAATCTATTAATTTATTTTTTGGAGATTAAATGCATTTTTTTAATTGGTTAGTGTTAATTGCCATTTTTTAATAATTAACATTTCCACCAGAAGTAATTTTAATAATTAATAGAGGTAATAAAATTTTGCATACTTTTTAAACTTCACCAAGAATTCTATGTAAATGTATGTAATGCATGTAAGCATGTAATGCATAACCATCTATTTAATGCATAACCAAGCATGTATGTAAATTAAGATACTAAATAAGATTTAAAAAAAAATGATTTACACATTTATTAAATGGGTTTTCCTTCCACTTAACTTTCAAAATTATAATTAGATTGCCTCGAAATTAAAGCACAACATTAAAGTGTATTGCATTATACTTTCTCTTCAAAATGGTATCTGTAGTATTTAATGTTAATTTATAGCAGCACATAAAAGCATGAAAACATTTGAATATTTTTTTTTAATGATATCGAATTGTTCGGAAAGTTCGTGCCGATTTTGAAGAAAAATTCAAACGCAACACATTTAAGTGCTCGTGGATAGTGAATTTTGATATTGTTAACATTTTTGTTAATAACGTATCCTATAGCATAGCTGGCAATATTTTAATTTATTCCGGAGTAATTTTAGTCCCGCTTCCATGTCGTACCACTTATTTTTTTAGAGTAAATTTTCCTTATTTTATTGAAGTTATGTATTGAAGAAAATTTTTCTGTAAATAAAGTATTGCGAAATAAAGGCGGGGCTAAAAGTACTCCGGGATAAATTAAAGTATTGGCAGCTATGCCTATAGTGTGGGCTATTTTCGATCAGTGTTTTAATCTGATCTGCATCTGTGGTGGAGGGCCTACCCGGACGTTCTTGATATTACAGTTTGAAATAGCTTTAAACCTCAGCAAACTACTTCCATACAGTTCTTTCAGCTACAACACCTTCGCCATAAACAGCGGATATTTTGTTTGCTGCTAGTGTTGCATTTTTGCTTTTCTAGTAAAAGAAAAGCATTAAATGAGTATAATGCACTTTGTTTGCTTCCATATACAAAGAAGTATAAAATTAACAACAATTAGCGTATATTAACCAAATTATTTTTTACTAAATATGCCTGAAGTACCGACTTTTAGAATATGTACGCATGTCATTTGTTTTCAATCATTCTGATACATACAGACCTGTACTTATGGCATCTAACGAAAATCGGCGCGAACTTTCCGGACGAACTAATATTTAAGTTAAATATTATCTTTACATGTCAAAACATGAAATTTAGTAGTTTTTCAGAAAAATGTGTGATAGACAAGCTGAAACAAACCGTTTATATGCCAAAGAATTATTTTATGTGATATAAATAACGTAATATAATAGGGCAAAACGTTTCAGTTTCAAAAGTTTCATAGACTCAAAAACTATTTATGGAAACCTTATCAGATTTTGCTTACATATACGTCAGCTAATTGAGGTGTGCAGTATGTAACAAGTTTTTGATTTTGATAAATTTTTATATTTATTATATCTATATATATTATGTTCTATGTTTTATGCGATTTTTGTGTTTTTTCCCGACATTTTTCTTTCAGTTGTAATGCCAAGATGGTACCACCAAAAGTAAAATGCGCACAACATTTTATTTTATTTATTTATTTATTTTTTTTTTTTTTGAACATGAAAAGAAACATTTTATTATACGCGAATAAAATAAATAAATAAATAAATAAATAAAATAAATGAAAAGTTAAACCTGTACCATTAAAAATTTCTGATAAAACTGATGTCATATAGCTTCGAGATATATAGATACGAGCACTTCTCCAGATTCAGAATTCTTTTTGCACTGAAGACGGTACTCTTAAGGCTACCGAAACATCTGTATGCATCTCAAGTATTTTTCTTGGCGTTTCTGACGTAGTAGTTTATTCGGGTTTTAATATTCCAACGCGAAGTCTCCTGTTATTATATGGCCATGGTTTTGAATTGCCGAAAACAGTCGCGAATCGAAATATATTAATTTAAACGGTTGAAGTAGTCAAAAAAAAAAAAAAAATAATAATAATAATAATTCATTTTAACTTACTTTAACCAGCGAAGCAGACAAAGCCTGCTAGGTCAGCTTCCGCAGGGGTTGGCGACCCAAGCGAGCATGGGGTAGAACCCCGTAGTATGATAGATAAAAAAAGATGTCTATGTGTGCGTGTCGGTCGCTTTCTAGGTAAACAACTGACCGAAGAGCTCCAGAGTTTTGCACGAAGGTCGTTTTTGACCTCTCCTGGTGCATCTCGAAACCCGATTTTCGAACTTTTGATTAGATTTTTAAAAAATTATCAAAATATGAAAAACCTCTTATAAATCATTAAATAAAGAATACAAAGCTGATGCTTAAAAAAAAAAATGAAATTTTACCAAATATTAATTTTTTTTTCCATGAATTTAGTAAAATTGACGTCATTATAATTATAAGAAAAATTATATATACCGATAAAGTTTTATTTCAGTTTTATCGTTCACATGTAAATAAATATATTTCTTTTTATGTAGACAAAAAGAACACGTAGTTATAATATTTGAATATTTGACTAATTCAAACTAATACTTAAAAAATAAACTAAAATAGATAAAATGGGAAATATATACAACCATGAAAAAATTAGCTTTATCATGTGGTTGCAAAAACCCTCATTGTATATTGTGCATGAAATTGCTTTATTTGGCATGAATTTGCAGTCATTTTATGGCCAATCGGATAAATAAAATAAAATAAAGGAGATGAAGTGATAGTAAATACAATGTATACTGCTAATGATATATAGTCGCGATTTAAATATTTCTTTCCGATATTGTACGTTTCGAAACTGTCATCCAATAAACACCCAAAATGAAGAAAGGGGACCAGTAGGGTAACGCTGTTACCCGAAGCGAGTTTTTGAACGATTTTAATATATTTTTTATTTTATTTTTGTTTCTATGTAGAAAGTGATATAAAATAAAATTAGGATTCTTTTATTTTATTTTCTTTTCTTTCTTTCTATTTATTTACTTATTTCTTTTTTTAGCTGATAATTCCTTTAAATGTAGTGACTACTGAAGCTGACTTTGGCTGTTATTCACCATTAACTTCAACTCCCGGTTGAACATGAAAATTTGAAAAGTGTATAAAGGCGGGGTACAAATTTTCAGCAAATTTTGCCGTGTTGTTGCTGCCATCTAGCGGTATAGTTATTTTCAGACTTTTTAAATGAAAGAAACCAATCAAAGATTGTATGAACTCATCGATGCTAGATGGCAGAAACAGCATGCCAAATTTTGATGGAAAGCTGTACCCTGCCTTTAGATGCTTTTCAAGTTTTTGCGTTGAACCGGGAGTTGAAGTTAATGGTGAATACGGCCAAAAGCCTTCTAGCTTCTTATAAAGTACATCTATAATTTTATACACTTTAAAAGATAACGAAATTCTTTATGAGTATCGAAAAGAGCATAATATGTTCTAAGAAATAATTAGTCGGACACACGAAATAATTTAGATTAATGTAGTGTATTAAATGTAAAAATTTCAAGTAAATTTGAGTCATGTTGTAGTATACACACGGAAGGTAATGAAATTAAGGTAATGGTGTTAGATATCATGCCAAAAAGTTTAGTGTAGAAAAATTTGCGTGAAACATTTATTTTTTAGGGTCAAATTTTCCAACGTGAGTTTTTGTTATATTTACATGTTCTGAGGTCCACTGAATAAGAAAATCATGTTTTTAGCGAATGGTCTGTGTGTCTTTTATCAGCATATCTCAAGAACAAATAGTAGCAGAAATTCCAAACTCGGTATTCTAAATGTGTATCATATAGGGATGCTACAGTAAGCTTTTCGTTAAGATGAAGCAAATGGTTCGTGTACAAGGGAACTCAGAAGTATTCAAATACATTACGTCTATGGGGGAAATTGCAGGTAAGTAGAGTTTAACGTCTATAGACTGCACTAAACCAAATGAAACGATTATATATTTTTTGTAACAGAGATAGTCAACTGGGAAAATTTTTTTGTGTATGTAGGAGTCTCGCCTCCCCATGGGGGGGGAAGTCCACCCTCCAGGAGAGTAAATTTTCATGATGGGTATCTTTCAAAAGAGCTCGCCAATACCTTTAAAACGAATAGTTGAACCATCGATCTCGATAATTTAAAATAAAGTTATCGATTTTTTTCATTTTTAACAAAAAAAAAAAATAATAATAAATAAATAAATAAAATAAAATAAATAAAATAAATAAATAAATAAAAAAAATAAATGTAATATTGAGAATAAATTCAACTTTTTTTAATATATATTTAGTTTTATACTACTTCTCTAATATGAAAATCGTCTGCATTATCATAAAAGATAATTTTTTTAAATAATAATTTTAATAAATTATTTTTTTTAAAACAGAATTATTTTTTAATAATCTAATTAAATTCTATATAATTGTAGGTGATTAATGAAACGGGGGGGGGGGGGGGGGTTGAGAACTCCCTCACACAGAACTAATTGTCATATAAAACTCTTCCGAAGCCTAATTTGAATTGTTTAACACAGGTTTACATAACAGTACTCGTTATATTACCTCTTAATCTGCAACCTGTATTTATAGTATTAAATTTCAGGGTAAGAGAAAGTCGTGTGAGTGACACACCAGATTATTTAACAATTAAATAAATAAAAAGAATTGTGATGGATTTTTAACTGAAAATTGTAATTACTAAAATTGTATATTTAATTGTATTTTGTATTTTTCTGAGGAACACATAGCTCACCTTGTGGCGATGTAGTTGAAGCTATATCTTTCCTTTTTCAGGTACCAAATTTGGTTTATGCATAGATATTAATAGTAGTTAAAAGTCAAATTTAAAATGTATTCTAATAATCTTTCATGTAATAATATTAATCGTTGAGTGACACTCCCTCTCCCTCTCACTAAGAGGAAAATTTTAGTGCATTATGTTGTGTGAAAAAAATTACTATTTATATACAAAACTGCACAAAATAATTTATAAATAAAATAATTTATATATTATTATGTATTGGTGTTTGTTCCTAGAACAAGATTCCAAAATAAAATATTTTTTTATATTTTAGCTAATTTTTATGGAAGAAATATAGATTAGGTGTTAATAATTAATATTATTTACAATTATTTTTAGCACCGTAGAATTTTTTTTTTCTTTGATAGGAAAATAAATCAGGGAAAGAAATTCAAAGAATTTGGTGACTAACTGTTATTGAGCTAACAATTTAAGTTGTAGCGCACAAAAACTGAAACTGTTTTTCATCCTTTTTGGGGCTTCTATCAATTACCGAAAAAGTAGTAATGATTACTTTTTGATAATCAGGTCCTGTATACATGTTAAAATGACTTCTAAAATTGGTCTGTAAAATAAAAATGAGGGAGAAAATTCTTAGAATGATAACAAAAAGAAAGTTTCTCAGGAACTTACAAGATGAGCAAATTCGAGAGCACTAAGTAGTTTAGTTGATAACGCATTGGTTGCGAAAAGAATGGACACCTCAATCTGATGAGTGGGATAATGACGCTGATGGCAAACAGTAGGAAAGAACTTATTGTCTTATAAATACGAAAGTTGGATCACACGTGAGATTGCTTAGAAATAGTCGTACGTGAGAAGATATATGCCATTTATCTATGTTTTATATCGTATTTGCTATTTGCATCTCATCTAAGCATCTGTAGGTTTTACATTTATAACTCATCTTCAACTTGTTCCGATTAAAAAACTCTTCAGTACATGAACTTTAAGTGAACTCTAGATTCAATTTTATGCAAGTTTCCATCATTCTATGTAGCTCAAATGATGCATAGATTCTTCAGTTTAAAGTCTAATCCACGAGAAAGTGTTCATCTCCCTACAGACCATTTTCTACAGGGATGTCGGTAATCTCTTTTGTTGAATACCCACGCGTTGAACTATCGCCTTGTAAACATATTAAAGCAAGTTACAAACTTTTCCTGATGCAGTAAAATTGAAAGATTTATTACAGCAACGTAATAAAGTCTTTTGACGTTATAATTGTATTTACTTGTTATTATTTACATTTTTTTAAAAGTCTAAATTGGAATTTTTGTTTTAACTAAGTTGCCTTTGCAGTTTACATATAATCAATGCTATTTAAAGCAAGAACCTAGCGTGCACACAAAAGCTTGATTCTTATCGGACTCGATAAGGCTTCGAAAAATGGCATTCTTCCAAAAAAATGCAATAAAGAAAATTTTCTCATCGACATCAACTTTTTATTCTGTGTCGAAACCATATCGATAATGCTTGAAATCTAGCAATTAACTTTTAAGAAAAGTATAAATCTGCTGGGAAACATGCAATTAATAGATACATATGCAGAAACAAGGTACTGTGAATGAAATGATGTAGTGATTTTTTTTTTTTTTTTTTTTTTTTTTTTAATAAAATATAATATTAAATGTTTTATGAGAATATAACAGAGAACTTATACGAGGGAAGGCTCTTGAACGTGATATGCAGTATGTCCCATTTTAAACAAAATCTGGATTTTTGTTAAATAATTTAACAAAAATGTAAGAAGAAATTTTCAGTAGACTTCTCAGAATGTATGATACCTGTAGAGTTGGAACTGGTCGATGATAGGGGTCTCACCTAGCCACCTTCAAGGTACAGTATTTGGTGTCGCAATGGGTCAGCGGGGTTTTGCTATATTGCACGGTATTTCTATTGTCTACCTCCTGGGTTATTGGACAGTTGCGCTATTACTATTATCTTGATTTATTTTAAAGTATAAAGACATCATGCATAACTGACTGTCTGTGTTATTATTCAGATTTTCGTAAATATTCATACATTGTTACGTAATTTATATCTGTTAATATGGATGTATACTGAAAAACAATGTGCTTAGCATGGCACTTTTAAAATGCCAGGTAAAATATTTTAATACATCTCGATGTGTTATTGGTAACAATTTGACGTGCATTTTACTGATATTAATCTCTCTCTAGCAAGAATAAAATTGATATACAATAAAATTGCCTAACTCTTAAATTTAAATTTATTTCAATAGTTTCCATGGATGTATGAATGTATAATACATATACAGGAGTTAATAAGCTTATAAAATAAGAAAATTAATTTATAAAAGCTGTAGTTCTTTAAACTGAAAAAAATATATATTTGTACTGTTGAAAACAAAATTTTAAATTTTGTAAGTCGGAAAAGACTTCATCGATCCACATTTCAAAATAAAATAATTTATATTCTCAAAATGCAAAACTTATATTTTTAAATTTACAGAAAAGATATATTATTTTTAATATATATATATATTCCACATCAATATGGATAGAAGTAGGGGAAAGTGGTGTACCTTAGACATAAGTGTTCCTCGGACCCATGCCATTTCTAGCACTATATATTTAGAAACAATATCACATGCAGTTAAAATATTTACTGTTATAGGGGTCTCAGTGAAGTAATCTGTGTTTGCTTGGAAGCTCAACTTTTTGAAGAGTTCTTGAAAAAGTAAATTAACCTTGCAAAAATAAATTTTTCTCAGATAATTTTATGTATTTCTATATCCACACATACATTGTGTATTCTGAAATGAGTGTTATACATCATGAAGTAGCTTTCAAACTATATCCCCATATGCTTGTAATCAAGTTAAGACCAACCTGAACACGATCATTAGCAATTTCGTTTTTAGTATCAGAGTGGTGTATCTCGAGCCCAATACAGGTAGCGTACCTTGGACTGGTCATATTGTGTAGTGGATCAGAAATGCAGCTTCAAAATTTAACATTTGGAATTGACCTACCCAATTACAAACTTGATTATAAATAAGTGCGAGGATTTTTACCAGTAATCACAATATCACTTAACGTAGACTTTTTTAAGTTAAAATTTAATATTTTCCACTTTTTAGACTCAAATTTGACTTAATAACGATAAGATTGTGACAGATTAATGATTTTGAAATTGAAAAAAAAAAATGTTTTTTTGAATTCATATGTGTGTAATTGATTAATAAATAGATTTTCTTACTTAAAATTTAGTTTTTCTGTATCTTTTAATAAATGGTCCTTGGTACTCTTTCTAGTAGTGTACCTTGGACCTAATTGCATTTTTTATTATTTTTAAAAAATATAATTGAAATAATTTAAAAAAAAAATTTGGAAAAAATATATGTTGTATATAACACCATACAGTATTAAAAAAAATTATTTGTATTTAGTTTTGGCGAATAATTATTACAAAATTAAAATTGGAAAAGTCAAAATAGGTCCAAGGTACACCTTCCCCTACTATTTGACAAATTTCTGAATAATAATATACTTACAAAAATGCTTAAATATATTATTACAAACACATTTAATGCTAATTGTAAGATTTAGAAACTAAAAAACGTATTATGCAAAATGCTGCAATATCCATTAAGAGAAAAATTAACTTTTGTTTGACACGCAATGACGAAAATTAACACAATTACAAAGCAAATCACGAATCGCAATTCAAACATTCTCTTTTGTAAAGAGTGTTTCAATGTAAGCTAATGCTAATTAGAAGGCTTATTTATTACATAATAAATTCTAACACGCAATTAACCTTCTGCTCTTGATTTTTAATGAAGACTACATTGTATAACAAACTCCTAAAAATGGCTATTTTTGGGTGATACTGTATTCAAATTCTTTAAGGTGACTAACATATCAAATGTTGCACTTATGAGTTCTTGCGTGAAGCATATTTTATAATATGACCCAACGAATATAACGAATAACTTTAATAATTGGGGAAAACAAAATAAACCTACTAAAGTCATATACAATATACGTATTTTTATTTTATTTATTTATTTATTTATTTTTTCTTACTATGCTGCCGCAACTAGAATTAAATGTATGCCTCTGACAGAAATGCATTGTAAGTAATAGGTTTTTTTAAGATGAATTTGAATAGCTTTTCCTTTTACAAAATAACACATGCTATATGACCTTTGGCGCATGCGCTTAAACTAATTTCATCTGGTTATTTGCTAAACTGGATTCCATTCAAACTCAAAATCTATACTCCATAATTTTATCTAAAATAGGGAGAAAAAAAAACTTTCAATATATTGTGGTTTGTTTATTTTTTATATTATATTCCTTTTTCTATAATATCTTTATATCATGAAAAGAAATATAATAACGAAATATCGTAGCACGTAAATTTTCTTTAATTATTTTTCATGTTGCATTTAAAATACAATGATCAGCCCATTTAAAAACTATCTACTGATACTTATAATGCTATTGGCCAATGTAGATTTAAAAAAAAAAATATTTTTTCTCTTCGTTCTTCTGGCGTCATTAAACAACAACCATATAGTTTGTATCCTGTATAGAAATACGGAAAAAATTTATTTAATCTGACAAAAAAAAAAAAAAAAAAAAAAAAAAAGTGTGTAGTGATGGTGGTGGTGTGTGTGAGTGGAATGGGGGGGGGGGGCAGTGTTGAATTTTGTACATTTTAAATTTTACCAACCGTCTGAAAACACCAGAACAAATTGAATCGCCTACTATATGTCCGATTGATTATGAATAAAATTGTTTTTAATTTTGTAATGCATTTCATAACAAATTAAAAAAATTCTCAACATGAAAATTGCATAAGAAATTGAATCTAAGTCATATTGCATAGCTTGAACCTACATCCATTATGCCATTGTACCATCTGCCCATTTTGTGTATATTTTTATAAACCTACACTATATTTATTGATTGAAAATAAATATTTGGGTAAAATTCCTAAATTTCCTTCTTTTTGAGAGTACTTGAAATCAAATTCATTCTATCAACGATTCCTGTCTGAATTTTCCGAATATATATTTGGGTTTTTTACAAGAGCATACCCATACATTTAGCTAATAAATGATGCATGAGTATAAAGGTTCGGCATGTATTTCTATTATAAGCAGAAAGTTCCGCTCTATTAAGCCTAGCGAGCAGAGCAAACGATAACCGTATAGGCACCAGACCAAAACAAACGTTCATTTTCCTTTTTTTTTTTTTTTTTTTTTTTTTTAATAGTGTCAGTTCCTAAATTAATATTACAAATTCTACGGACATGAAAAATAATCTGGTGTGTCACTCACACGACTTTCTCTTACCTGCATTTCGATACTATAAAAACAGAATGCAGATTAAATCGTAAGATTAACAAAGTAAGATAATAAAGCTCAATCAACTCAAAAAATAATCTAAAACAGATTTAGAAACATTTTTTTTAGACTTCTTATTTTGCGTGAGGATGGGGAGGAGAGGGGCTACCTTTCTCTGATCCACCATTACAATTATAGTGCCTATATTTACTAAAAAAAAAAAAAAAAAAAAAAAAAAAAAAAAAAAAAAATCAAAGATCTTATTAATTTGCTTGCAAACTTACCAATCTTGATCAATTTTTTCAAGTGGCAACCAAATACGAACTTCAAAATATCAAATTTGAATGTCCTGAAGTTATTTGCATTTAACCATCTCAGCGTGTAGCCTCAAATTTCTACTTAAATATAATCTTATTCTTAATAATAATAATAATAATAATCTTATTGGCTACTCTAGCTTCATGATTTTAAGTTACAATTTTACGTCTTGCACGATTTGGAGAGAGAATTCTTTCTTTACAAGAATCAGTCTCAAACCGTTTGAAGGGTGTCTATATGAGTTACAAAAATCCGGTTCAAACGCTTAGAGGGTTTTAAGTTATGTTGATAAAAACAAAATACATACAAATTTAACTTTTGTATTCAGGGCACTTCAAACTGCAATATTATTAAAAAAAAAAAAAAAAAAAAAAGAAGAAGAAGAGTTAAATACAACATTAAAAACTTTTTATTTATAGTTTGGATATGAAAAATTTATTTTCCTTTCTGAGCAGTGTTCGTCGGCATAGTACAGTGTAGAAAAGCACTTCCATCAGTTTCATTCAATTAAAAAGAAGGTTGTAATTTTGGGCAGCCCTGTCTCGTCTATAAACTGTATGCAATCAGATTGCATACTTAAATTTAGTTTTATATGATAAACACCTAACATAAAAGGAAGTAAATGTGCAACAATTTCCAAGTATAGCCCAAGTATATTCAAATATTAAAAAAAAAACTATTTTATTAACGAGACAAAACTTAAATTAAAATACATTTAAAAACAAAATATACATATAAAAATAATTAAAATCTAGACGTTTCGAAACCTATCCGGGTTTCCTTATCAGTATCAATTACAACATAATATGCAAGCATTACATGAATACACAAGGAATTTATAGAAGTACAGAATATTGAGGAGCCAGTGCGCATGCTTCATTGATAGTGTGGAGATGCCTGGCAGTGTGCCAGCTCTCAAGGAAAATACGTGATTTATAATTATCAAAACCAGAATTTAGAACTTTTATATTGTTGAAGTCAGGAATATGATCTGTTTCTATTGAATGGATTACAATTTTAGAATTTTGGTTGCAGTTTTTAAAAGATCGTCTGTGCTCCTGTAGTCTAATTTTTGCTGTACGGCCAGTTTCACCTATATAAACATATTAGAATTTTTACAAGGAATTAAATATATTACACCAGTTAGATCCAGAGAATGGGTTATGGGTTTAAAGTTAAAAAGGACGTTTTTTAATTGTTAAATTGGCCGGAAAGCAGTACAAATATTATGTGGTTTAAGTAATTTAGAAATAAGTTCTGAAGGAAAGCCAAAATATGGCGTAGAAATATAATTGTTCTTATTAATTAGTGAATTTTTCATTTGCATTGGAGTAGAGGGGGAAATTGCAGGAGGAAACGAAGGAGAGGGGAAGCGGATAATTTTTTCACGATAAATTCGTTTTAACCAATTAAGAAGGCAATCGTTATTTATAAAATCCTTAAAAATTCTTTTAATTTCCAACTTAAAAAGTGTCTCGTTACTGCATAACTGAAGAGCTCTATTGACCAAAGTTCAATAATTCAAATAGTTTGGGTAGCATTGTAAACGAATGAGGAATGATTTCCAAATTACAATCTACACAAAACATGCTTTTATGTATATAAAAAAATATGTTCATTCCTTTTTGTTTTGGGCAGCCTATAGATGTTACACTGTACTTACCAAAGAGTTCCCCCATAGACTTAATGTATTTAAATTCTCTTGGATGTCCCTGTCCACGAACCATTTGTTTGATTTGAAAGAAAAGTTTAGTATGGCATCACTGTATAGTATAGATTTAGAATACCGAGTTTGCATTTCCTGCTACTATTTGTTCGTAAGATATGCTGATAACAGACACACACATACAGATCAACCACTAAAAGCCAGAATTTCGGTTTCAGGCGACCTCAAAACATGGAAATATAACAAAAACTCAATTTTGAAAATTTTATTCAAAAGCGATTCTTTATCTAACATATACGTATATGGATAAGAGAAAGTAAAAATATTACAAAAAATCTGGTGTGAAACAACCACACGACTTCCATTACCCGCTATTACATGTATTATATGCATTTTTGAGAGATAATGTGATCAGAAAACATAAAAGTGACCAAAAAAGAAAATCGTTACAGCCGTTTTTGAGATACCAACTTTCACAAAAAATCAATTATTGACCGGAAAACAATAATTACATACAAAAGCATATTTAAAAGTGAGTTAAAATGGCGAGTTTGAAAAAAATCCGTATAACCGTTTTTAAAGGAACGCCTTTGCGAGGCCTGAAATTGAGCTATTTATACAGGACGCCTATCAATTTTCATGAACTAACCAACTATATCATTCGAAAGGATATCTGATAGAGTGTTTATATAGCAAATTTGAAGAAAATCGTTAGAGCCGTTTTTGAGATACGGACTTACGGTCCCACTTCCGGTTTCCGATGTCCCATTTCCGGTTAAACTCAATTATTGACAGGAAAACAATAATTACATACAAAAGCATATTTAAAATTGAGTTAAAATGGCGAGTTTGAAAAAAATCCGTACAACCGTTTTTAAAGGAACGCCCTTGGGAGGCCTGAAATTGAGCTATTTATACAGGACGCCTATCAATTTTCTTGAACTAACCAACTATATCATTCGAAAGGACATCTAATAGAGTGTTTATATAGCAAGTTTGAAGAAAATCGTTAGAGCCGTTTTTGAGATACGGACTTACGGTCCAACTTCCGGTTTCCGATGTCCCACTTCCGGTTTTTCAATTTTCACCAAAATTTGGAAATTTCATCTGTACGCCAGACGTATTTGAATTCTAAAGTTTCGTAGCTCTATCTTTATTAGTTTCTGAGCTATAATAGCCAGAAGATTCTCCACATACATACACACATACACATACACACCGACCAATTGCCAAAAACCACTTTTTTGGACTCAGGGGACCTTAAAATGCGTAAGACAGGTGAAAACCCGATATCGAATTTTCAGACCGAATACAATACTTCCATTACCTACGGTTGTAGGGTAATGGAACTTAGAACACTAAAGTTACGTATTTGGCTTATTTTTACTTTTACGACAACTTATTTAGCTTTACAATTCTATAGAATTTTGGGTTCTTTATAGGTTTATTAATGCAGGAATATTCTTTATAGCATTTCTGGTTCATCAGAGGTATTTCAGTTGCCGCACACGAATATTTTTATATTTTCTGTTATCATCAGTATTTTTTCTAACCGTAGATTTTCGAAATCAACAAAATAAATACTTTGGCAGATTGAATTTTAAAAGTTTTCAATGTAATAAAACAAAAACTTGTGGGACAAAAGAATATGGTGAAAAATTTTACATTAAAGTATAAATTTGATCACTTTTCTCTACAGGCCTTTCTTTCAACATGAATTTTTGAATCATTTCCAGTTTTTCACACTGATTATCGATAAATAGTTGGACACTTTGGATTTTAGATATTTTATCGAATTTCCAGAAAAATACGTAAAGGGTCAGATAGCTTGGAAAGGAGAAAATATCAGATAAAAATGACCACAACTTTAATCTCAATCATTAAAAAAAAAAAAAAAAAAAAAAAAACTTTTACAACTTATAGTTTGTAACAGGTGTTAAGAGAGGGTTATCTTTCTATTGCAGTCGTTAAGATAATTTATATTATTTATATTACTTATTTCTTTATCATAAAAATTTTAGAGCGAATTTTTTATCGATGTATGATTTTGCACGCCTAATACCCCCGTAATGGTTAGCCAGAATTTAATGAAAGTTTAACAGCTTTTACATGACATATTAATATATGAAATGACGAAAAGTTAGCTTTTAACATAATTATACTAGCGGGCTTCGCCCGCTAGCGTGTCAGTATTTTCAAATGAATCACTATAATTAATGAATCACTAACAGTAACTTTTAGTGTTAAGAAAAGAAATTTAAAAAAAAAATCATTTGTGATTGGGTAAAAAGTCTGCCCGTGTCCCCACTGCCTTCGGCAGCGCAGTCCCGTGCGCGCTGCGTGCGCACAACTTAACGGATACACGCGCTGCGCGCGCGTATTCCTTCCCTGACCCTTTGTGCCCCCTAAAAAAAAGCGCACAACTTAAGGGATGCACGCGCTGCGCGCGCGTATTCCTTCCCTGACCCTACGTGCCCCCTAAAAAAATCATTTCTGATTGGGTAAAAACTCGCAACGGGTCCCCACTGCCTTCGGCATCGCAGTCCCGTGCGCTCTGCGCGCGCACAACTTAAGGGTTACACGCGCTGCGCGCGCGTATTCCTTCCCTGACCCTTCGTACCCCTAAAAAAAAAAATCATTTCTAATCAGGTAAAAACTCGCACCGGGTCCCCACTGCCTTCGGCAGCGCAGTTCCGTGCGCGCTGTGCGCGCACAACTTCAGGGAAACACGCGCTGCGCGCGCGTATTCCTTCCCTGACCCTTCGTGCCCCCTAAAAAAAAATCATTTCTGATCGGGTAAAAATTCGCACCGGGTCCCCACTGCCTTCGGCAGCGCAGTCCCGTGCGCTCTGCGCGCGCTCAAGTTAAGGGATACGCGCGCGGTCCACGCCTATTCCTTCTCCACCCTTTCAGGCCCTCTTAATTAACCTACATCTTTCGAATGATGTATTAAAAATAATTAAACCAAATTAGAAATTGAAATATTGAAATTTGAAAATATTACAGCGCCATAAAAGAAATTTGATTCAGGACACCTCAAAACGTGTAAATCGGGTGAAAACTTTCGATAATTTAAAAGAACTTTAAAATATCTTTCGAATGATGTATTAAAAATAATCTAATCATTAGAAATTGCAATATTGAAATTTGAAAATATTACAGCGCCATCTGGCGGTACAAATTTCTGTATTCCACTGTTCGATTCCAATTCAAAAAAGCTTTCCAATGATGTATTACTTATGAAATTATTTTAATCAGTAGCTGAGATACAAAAGAAAACGGATTCAGGACACCTCAAAACGTGTAAATCTGTTGAAAACTTTGAATAATATAAAAGAACTTTAAAATATCTTTCGAATCATGTATTAAAAATAATTTAATCATAATTAGAAATTGAAATATTGAAATTTGAAAATATTACAGCGCCATAAAAGAAAATTGAATCAGGACACCTCCAAACGTGTAAATCTGGTGAAAATTTTCGATAATTTAAAAGAACTTTAAAATATCTTTCGAATGATGTATTAAAAATAATTTAATCATAATTAGAAATTGAAATATTGAAATTTGAAAATATTACAGCGCCATGAAAGAACACTGATTCAGGAGACCTCAAAACGTGTAAATCTGTTGAAAACTTAGAATTATGTAAAAGAACTTTAAAATATCTTTCGTATGATGTATAAAAAATAAATCAATCGTAATTAGAAATTGAAATACGCGTATTAGAATATTGTAAAAATGTCCGGCGTGTAAAGATAAAATTTAATTTGCAATTAAAATGTAAATCTTTTGTTTATTGACGAGAATCGATGAAATTTGAAATGCAAGTTTGTTTTGTGGTGTAAATATTATATACTAACTAAAATGTGTAAAATTTGAAAAATTGAAGAAAATAGAAATTTGCAATTTTTAATCGCAGTACGAAACAGGTGATCTCATTAAATACCAGATGTGTTTCCGTTGAAGACTGCTGTAGACGAAAAGTCTGCAAAGCTAAGATTCTTGTGATTTATTGCCAATATTTTTTTATAGTTTAGTTAATTTTAAAAAATCTAATTGTCCGATCGATAAGCCGTTTAAACCATCGGTTTAAGAAAAAAAAGCCCTTTCCAATGGTATCTTGTTTGTAACAATACGACTGATATTTCTAATTTATTTTCCACTTTTTCCCTAAAAATGTCGCTTTATAAGCATTTAATCGTGAATTCTGGGTCATTTTTCGTTAGACAATGGTCAACGTTTTAATTAATATCTCCGCTAATTAGGGTCGCATCGTTTAGCAAATTAGATAACCCTGATCTGCGATAAATTCTCTGTCCGACGGTACCTGTTCGAAGTCCGTGCGACCTTTAGCGGCGGAGCCTTAGCTGCGTCAAGCCGTTTCTCACAGACAGACACACACACACACACACACGCGCGTACAGATTTTAATAATATAGGAGATGTATAATAATTACACCCAAAATAGTATTGAAATAATAATTATAATGTTTTTTCCAAAATAACAGACGAAAAATAATTTCCAGTAAGATAATTTTTCGTCATTTTATTTAAAGGGCATTTTTGCATATGAACTTTTTTTTTTTTTTTTTTTTTTAAAGTTCGTGTAATAAATCGTTTGCATATAATTTCGCGTGCAAGACTTAAATCGATAAAAAAAATTAGCTCTGGCATTTAAAAAGTAAAAATAGAAATAAAATACAAAATACAAAATTATTATAACAGCTGTAATAAATAAATTCTTTCTTAACAGCTCTTAAAAATTACATTTTTAAAAGCTATTAATTTTTCAAGTTAATGTATGGAAGAATTATAATCCTTTCTTGCTGATATTTCCACCGACGAAAGCACATATCTGTAATTAAAGATACAATAATAAATTAAAGAACTGGTGTACACACACACTATAAGTATTCAAACTTAAAAACTTCTTCACACACCATAAAATTAACGCAAGCACTGCACTACCGGTTTCAAAAGGACGTGGCACTTTACTTTTATTTTTATTTTTATTTTTTGACCTGAAGAAGGAAGGCCACATCCTTTTGAAACCAGTAGTCCTTGCTTTAATTTCATGATGTGTTAAGAAGTTTTTAAGTTTATGAGAAGCTAATATAATGCATATTATTTACATTTAAAACTTGGATTATACTCCATATTCATTTGCTTCTTTGTGAGATTACTTGAAATCCCACGCACTCTATCCATGATTTCTTTCTGAATTCTAACAATATCAGCTAGGATTGTATTTTTAAGAGTAATTCTATACATTTGATTAATAAATTATGTCAAAGAAATCGTGTTAACACTTGCGCATGCGCTGTTAAACATTATTTAATAAAAATGCTTATATTCTGTGAAACATATAGCATGTTACATTTCAATTACTGTATGTTGTCCACTATAGTATGTCAAGTTTTTTAAAAATGACTTACATTGGTTTGAAAATCCTGCATAATATAAACAGAAAAATCTCATAAAAAAAGTTTGTTCTTCTTAAATAAACCTTTGCCTCTCCGTGAATATAGATAGTTATTCTCATACGAACGTTTATAGATAGTTTAAAATGCATCATAATGATATGCTACAACTACAAGCATACATTTTACTGGGTGGTCCAGGTATTACTTTTTAAATACAGGGTAACTGTAATTAAAGTTACGATTCCAAAACGCTATAATTTTAAAGCTATCCATCAGAGCGATTTGATATTTTACCAGAGCAATCGTGAGGCAATGAAATTTTGTTTGGGGGAGGAAAAACGTAGTTCCAACATGTTCCTTAGTTTCTCGGGCGCTGTCAGGCTAACGTCAGTGGAAACGCCTAAATGGACTCATTAAACACATGAATGTTCTTAGCAACACAATGGAATAGTAGGAAACAATATACTTCAAGGGTTTACTACAATTTGTTTTAGCAAAATGACAAGAATACGTGTTTACAGCGGAAACAGTCAGAGTGAAAAGAGAAAAAGATGAGCTTCATGAAACAAATGCTTTACGGATAATTAACGGCAAATTTTGGAACTTTTTGTTTTCTTATGTGAAACAAAATTTCATTGCCTCACGATTGCTTTGGCAAAATATGAAACAGCTCTGACCGGTAATTTTAAAGTTATAGCGTTTTGAAATTGTAAATTTAATTATAATCACCCTGTATGTTATATGTGCCCTTCTCGTCTTCGGGACAAAACTTGTGCTTATACATATAAGATATAGCGTGTTCTTTACACCAGTGAAGTTCCAAAAGAATCCACGAATACTTTTTTAAATATTCAACGAAACGTCTACTATCGAAAAGTTTCCAAACACTTTTTTTGTCACAGAGTATCCACACACACTCAAACACAAACACATACATTTTAATATATTGCTATAAATTTTTACAATCTTTAAAACTTTTTACAAATAATCATGGTCGTTAAAACAACCGCTAAGTCTTATTATTATTAATTTATATTTATTATTACTTCCACTGGAAATGAAAGCAAGCAATATATCTAAAAGAGTTTATAAATATAAATTTAAATGGACGTTTACAAGTTCTTTCAAGCTATCTCATTTATGACTATCGTATGCCATTGATTGATTTATAAAAGCCTGGTATCTTAAAATCGATTTATTTTCAAATTGGACCTGTGATGGTTAATGTATCTTTGGCAATTAACAATGTGATGATTTCTTTTATTTTATATTCACAAGAAAACTTAGTCAAACTTTTTCTAAAATTTTTATTTTTGTATATTTCCTAATAAAATTACACTTTTCCATAGTGCTGCATACATCGCAGAAAATTTCGACTCTCAAACCCTTTTAACAAATTATTTCCTTTGTAATCTTCCCTTCTACAAGAAAAACGCATATTTATTGCGTCATTAATAGTTTAATTTTTAAGGCTTCATTTCACGCTACATAGTTTCCCAATAAAGCCTCATCAGCTAATTTTTTACTTTTTCTTTCTGTAGGAAACGAAGCAAAGAATTAACACACCAGCTTTATTGTTTTACTTTTTTCGTATGGCGTTTTCTCATTATACCTGTTAAATAAATTGCTATTATATGATATTTCTTTTTAAGGGGTTATATGGGTTTCGGAGGCTAAAAAAGAAGCATGTTCTCTCTCTTTCCTCCTCTCTCTCTTTAATCTAATACATAACATATTTAGCACATAAAAGAGAAACATTTAAAGAATATTTTATACATTTTTCATTAAGAAAAAAAAAAAAAAAAAAAAAAAAAAAAAACCGACAGTTTCTCCTGGTTTCTGGAGATCCTTAAGAAAAGTGGTGGACGCGATTTATCAAAATCTAATCATAGATATAGTAATATATATAGATCTATCATCCCCATGTTATCGAGCAACAAATTTTGATGCCGAAAAAAAGTTCTAGAATCAGCCATTAGAGAGTATTGAAAAAAAAAAGAATAAAAAGAAAAGTGAATTTGAAACTGTATCTGGAGTTTTTCATTCACCTCTAGTAAATAAATTATTCATAAAGTTTATTTACTAAATTATCCGTGTGTATTCCTGTGTATGATTTACTCGGGGAAAGGCAGCCACTTTTCCCGAAAAAAAAAGGTATCGCTGATCAATCTATGTCTTATTACTATATCTATGAATCTAATGCACCTATCTTATTAACATTTTGCACACTTCTTAAAAATAGTATTGGTTACTGCTTGAACAGAAGGTTAAAAAATATTAAAATTGGAATTTTTGGCAGAGTTGTACGAGTACATATACACTCGGTAACAAAAGTCTCCGGACACTAGCAAAAATTCCTATATAAAAAAAAGTACACTTAATGCAGTTTTGTTAAATTAATCCTTGTCGAATCCTGTTCTTAGTCAATTTAAGAACACGATTCGACAAGGATTTATTTAACGAAACAGTGTTAAGTGCACTTTTTTTATATAGGAATTTTTGTTAGTGTTCGGTGACTTTTGTTACCGACTGTATATATACAATTTTTGGTACACTTTATGCCATTTTGGAGCCTTGTAAAATGAGTTGTAATCGAAAAAAGGAAAAATTAATTGTTCGAGTATTAGCCAATTTTATTTTGAAGAAGCATGCAAAATTTCAATAAGATCAGTGCATTAGTTTTTGAGTTTGGCCATGAAAATCCCTCATTAATGTTAATTATAGCACATGCAATTGAACATATAATTATGGGCCTCCTAAGTATAACATATATCAATTTCATTTTGTTTTGTGCAATACGTAGGTACTAAAATATGCTTTACAGAAACACCTTTTATAAAACTCATATAACGTGACTAAATGTTTTTATTTGGCCCTTTAAACCAATCATTAATGTTAATTATAGCACATTGAATTGAAGACATGCTTTTGTGCCTATGAATAATATATGTTGATTGCATTTCTTTTTGTGTAATACAAAAGTACTAAAATATGTTTATAGAAATATCTCTTCTAAAACTTATATAACGTATTTAAATGTTTTTGTTTGGCTCTGTAAATCAATCATTAATGTTAATTACGACACATTCAGTTGAAAACACGTTTTTGTGTCTGTGAAATGTGTATGTCGATTTGATTTTTTTGTGCAATAAAAATATACTAAAATATGCTTTTACAGTAATGAATTTTTAATTATTTTGGGTGTCTCTATCCGAAGAATGAGTCCTCCTATTCATGCTATTTTTAATAGGAAATATGTCATAGAAAACTTAAATATAATATAATTAATATTAAATATCATACATTAGCGTATTCTAAAAATATTTTATAAAACTAGAGTGCGAACACACACAAGGAAACTGACAGACAAACGGACAGACAGACGAACTGAAGTTAATATTTTAAAATTTTTCTAAAAAAAATTAAATAATAACAGTTTAACTGATAGTTTAAATGAATACATTTAATAATTGGTCGATAAAAATACTAGTTGGCATAGTGTGGACTCTGCTCAGTTCCCCATCATAGGTATGTTCTCATAAGTTTCTAGTGCAGAACCTATTATATTCATGTTAAGGGAAATGAATTTGATCAAACGTTTGACACAGTAATAGAATGAAATCCCCGCCTAATAAGCTACCCACCGTTCAGTTGGATACATTTATCTTATTCTAATCTATTAATTTATTTTATGGAGATTAAATGCATTTTTTTAATTGGTTTGTGTTAATTGCCAATTTTTAATAATTAACATTTCCACCAGAAGTAATTTTAATAATTAATAGAGGTAATAAAATTTTGCATACTTTTTTAACTTCACCAAGAATTCTATGTAAATGTATGTAATGCATGTAAGCATGTAATGCATAACCATCTATTTAATGCATAACCAAGCATGTATGTAAATTAAGATACTAAATAAGATTTAAAAAAAAAATGGATTTACACATTTATTAAATGGGTTTCCTTCCACTTAACTTTCAAAATTATAATTAGATTGCCTCGAAATTAAAACACAACATTAAAGTGTATTGCATTATACTTTCTCTTCAAAATGGTATCTGTAGTATTTAATGTTAATTTATAGCAGCACATAAAAGCATGAAAACATTTGAATATTTTTTTTTAATGATATCGAATTGTTCGGAAAGTTCGTGTCGATTTTGAAGAAAAATTCAAACGCAACACATTTAAGTGCTCGTGGATAGTGAATTTTGATATTGTTAACATTTTTGTTAATAACGTATCCTATAGCATAGCTGGCAGTATTTTAATTTATTCCGGAGTAATTTTAGTCCCGCCTCCATTTCGTACCACTTATTTTTTTAAAGTAAATTTTCCTTATTTTATTGAAGTTATGTATTGAAGAAAATTTTTCTATAAATAAAGTGGTGCGAAATAAAGGCGGGGCTAAAAGTACTCCGGGATAAATTAAAGTATTGGCAGCTATGCCTATAGTGTGGGCTATTTTCGATCAGTGTTTTAATCTGATCTGCATCTGTGGTGGAGGGCCTACCCGGACGTTCTTGATCTTACAGTTTGAAATAGCTTTAAACCTCAGCAAACTACTTCCATACAGTTCTTTCAGCTACAGCACCTTCGCCATAAACAGTGGATATTTTGTTTGCTGCTAGTGTTGCATTTTTGCTTTTCTAGTAAAAGAAAAGCATTAAATGCCTATAATGCACTTTGTTTGCTTCCATATACAAAGAAGTATAAAATTAACAACAATTAGCGTATATTAACCAAATTATTTTTTACTAAATATGCCTGAAGTACCGACTTTTAGAATATGTACGCATGTCATTTGTTTTCAATCATTCTGATACATACAGACCTGTACTTATGGCATCTAACGAAAATCGGCGCGAACTTTCCGGACGAACTAATATTTAAATTAAATATTATCTTTACATGTCAAAACATGAAATTTAGTAGTTTTTTCACAAAAATGTGTGATAGACAAGCTGAAACAAACCGTTTATATGCCAAAGAATTATTTTATGTGATATAAATAACGTAATATAATAGGGCAAAGCGTTTCAGTTTCAAAAGTTTCATAGACTCAAAAACTATTGATGGAAACCTTATCAGATTTTGCTTACATATACGTCAGCTAATTGAGGTGTGAAGTATGTAACAAGTTTTTGATTTTGATAAATTTTTATATTTAGTATATCTTTATATATTATGTTCTATGTTTTATGCGATTTTTGTGTTTTTTCCCGACATTTTTCTTTCAGTTGTAATGTCAAGATGGTACCACCAAAAGTAAAATGCGCACAACATTTTATTTTATTTATTTTTTTTAACATAAAAAGAAACATTTTATTATACGCGAATAAAATAAATAAATAAATAAATAAATAAAATAAATGAAAAGTTAAACCTGTACCATTAAAAATTTCTGATAAAACTGATGTCATATAGCTTCGAGATATATAGATACGAGCACTTCTCCAGATTCAGAATTCTTTTTGCACTGAAGACTGTACTCTTAAGGCTGCCGAAACATCTGTATGCATCTCAAGTATTTTTCTTTGGCGTTTCTGACGTAGTAGTATATTCGGGTTTTAATATTCCAACGCGAAGTCTCCTGTTATTATATGGACATGGTTTTGAATTGCCGAAAACAGTCGCGAATCGAAATATATTAATTTAAACGTTTGAAGTAGTCAAAAAAAAAAAAAAAAAAAAAAAATAATAATAATAATAATAATTCATTTTAACTTACTTTAACCAGCGAAGCAGACAAAGCCTGCTAGGTCAGCTTCCGCAGGGGTTGGCGACCCAAGCGAGCATGGGGTAGAACCCCGTAGTATGATATATAAAAAAAGATGTCTATGTGTGCGTGTCGGTCGCTTTCTAGGCAAACAACTGACCGAAGAGCTCCAGAGTTTTGCACGAAGGTCGTTTTTGACCTCTCCTGGTGCATCTCGAAACCCGATTTTCGAACTTTTGATTAGATTTTTAAAAAATTATCAAAATATGAAAAACCTCTTATAAATCATTAAATAAAGAATACAAAGCTGATGCTTAAAAAAAATGAAATTTTACCAAATATTAATTTTTTTTCCATGAATTTAGTAAAATTGACGTCATTATAATTATAAGAAAAATTATATATACCGATAAAGTTTTATTTCAGTTTTATCGTTCACATGTAAATAAATATATTTCTTTTTATGTAGACAAAAAGAACACGTAGTTATAATATTTGAATATTTGACTAATTCAAACTAATACTTAAAAAATAAACTAAAATAGATAAAATGAGAAATATATACAACCATGAAAAAATTAGCTTTATCATGTGGTTGCAAAAACCCTCATTGTATATTATGCATGAAATTGCTTTATTTGGCATGAAATTGCAGTCATTTTATGGCCAATCGGATAAATAAAATAAAATAAAGGAGATGAAGTGATAGTAAATACAATGTATACTGTTAATGATATATAGTCGCGATTTAAATATTTCTTTCCGACATTGTACGTTTCGAAACTGTCATCCAATAAACACCCAAAATGAAGAAAGGGGACCAGTAGGGTAACGCTGTTACCCGAAGCGAGTTTTTGAACGATTTTAATATATTTTTTATTTTATTTTTGTTTCTATGTAGAAAGTGATATAAAATAAAATTAGGATTCTTTTATTTTCTTTTATTTTCTTTCTTTCTATTTTTTTACTTATTTCTTTTTTTAGCTGATAATTCCTTTAAATGTAGTGACTACTGAAGCTGACAAAGCCTTCTAGCTTCTTATAAAGTACATCTATAATTTTATACACTTTAAAAGATAACGAAAATATTTATGAGTATCGAAAAGAGCATAATATGTTCTAAGAAATAATTAGTCGGACACACGAAATAATTTAGATTAATGTAGTGTATTAAATGTAAAAATTTCAAGTAAATTTGAGTCATGTTGTAGTATACACACGGTAGGTAATGAAATTTAGGTAATGGTGTTAGATATCATGCCAAAAAGTTTAGTGTAGAAAAATTTGCGTGAAACATTTATTTTTTAGGGTCAAATTTTCCAACGTGAGTTTTTGTTATATTTACATGTTCTGAGGTCCACTGAATAAGAAAATCATGTTTTTAGCGAATGGTCTGTGTGTCTTTTATCAGCATATCTCAAGAACAAATAGTAGCAGAAATTCCAAACTCGGTATTCTAAATGTGTATCATATAGGGATGCTACAGTAAGCTTTTCGTTAAGATGAAGCAAATGGTTCGTGTACAAGGGAACTCAGAAGTATTCAAATACATTACGTCTATGGGGGAAATTGCAGGTAAGTAGAGTTTAACATCTATAGACTGCACTAAACCAAATGAAACGATTATATATTTTTTGTAACAGAGATAGTCAACTGGGAAAATTTTTTTGTGTATGTAGGAGTCTCGCCTCCCCATGGGGGGGGGGGAAGTCCACCCTCCAGGAGAGTAAATTTTCATGATGGGTATCTTTCAAAAGAGCTCGCCAATACCTTTAAAACGAATGGTTGAACCATCGATCTCGATAATTTAAAATAAAGTTATCGATTTTTTTCATTTTTAACAAAAAAAAAAAAAAAAAAAAATTAGATGTAATATTGAGGATAAATTCAACTTTTTTAATATATATTTAGTTTTATACTACTTCTCTAATATGAAAATCGTCTGCATTATCATAAAAGAAAATTTTTTTAAATAATAATTTTAATAAATTATTTTTTTAAAAACAGAATTATTTTTTAATAATCTAATTAAATTCTATATAAATGTAGGTGATTAATGAAACGGGGGGGGGGGGGTTGAGGGGGGGCGGTAGCCTCCCTCACACAGAACTAATTGTCATATAAAACTCTTCCGAAGCCTAATTTGAATTGTTTAACACAGGTTTACATAACAGTACTCGTTATATTACCTCTTAATCTGCAACCTGTATTTATAGTATTAAATTTCAGGGTAAGAGAAAGTCGTGTGAGTGACACACCAGATTATTTAACAATTAAATAAATAAAAAGAATTGGGATGGATTTTTAACTGAAAATTGTAATTACTAAAATTGTATATTTAATTGCATTTTGTATTTTTCTGAGGAACACATAGCTCACCTTGTGGCGATGTAGTTGAAGCTATATCTTTCCTTTTTCAGGTACCAAATTTGGTTTATGCATAGATATTAATAGTAGTTAAAAGTCAAATTTAAAATGTATTCTAATAATACTTCATGTAATCGTTGAGTGACACTCCCTCTCCCTCTCACTAAGAGGAAAATTTTAGTGCATTATGTTGTGTGAAAAAAATTACTATTTATATACAAAACTGCACAAAATAATTTATAAACAAAATAATTTATATATTATTATGTATTGGTGTTTGTTCCGAGAACAAGATTCCAAAATAAAATATTTTTTTATATTTTAGCTAATTTTTATGGAAGAAATATAGATTAGGTGTTAATAATTAATATTATTTACAATTATTTTTAGCACCGTAGAATTTTTTTTTTCTTTGATAGGAAAATAAATCAGGGAAAGAAATTCAAAAAATTTGGTGACTAACTGTTATTGAGCTAACAATTTAAGTTGTAGCGCACAAAAACTGAAACTGTTTTTCATCCTTTTTGGGGCTTCTATCAATTACCGAAAAAGTAGTAATGATTACTTTTTGATAATCAGGTCCTGTATACATGTTAAAATGACTTCTAAAATTGGTCTGTAAAATAAAAATGAGGGAGAAAATTCTTAGAATGATAACAAAAAGAAAGTTTCTCAGGAACTTACAAGATGAGCAAATTCGAGAGCACTAAGTAGTTTAGTTGATAACGCATTGGTTGCGAAAAGAATGGACACCTCAATCTGATGAGTGGGATAATGACGCTGATGGCAAACAGTAGGAAAGAACTTATTGTCTTATAAATACGAAAGTTGGATCACACGTGAGATTGCTTAGAAATAGTCGTACGTGAGAAGATATATGCCATTTATCTATGTTTTATATCGTATTTGCTATTTGCATCTCATCTAAGCATCTGTAGGTTTTACATTTATAACTCATCTTCAACTTGTTCCGATTAAAAAACTCTTCAGTACATGAACTTTAAGTGAACTCTAGATTCAATTTTATGCAAGTTTCCATCATTCTATGTAGCTCAAATGATGTATAGATTCTTCAGTTTAAAGTCTAATCCACGAGAAAGTGTTCATCTCCCTACAGACCATTTTCTACAGGGATGTCGGTAATCTCTTTTGTTGAATACCCACGCGTTGAACTATCGCCTTGTAAACATATTAAAGCAAGTTACAAACTTTTCCTGATGCAGTAAAATTGAAAGATTTATTACAGCAACGTAATAAAGTCTTTTGACGTTATAATTGTATTTACTTGTTATTATTTACATTTTTTTAAAAGTCTAAATTGGAATTTTTGTTTTAACTAAGTTGCCTTTGCAGTTTACATATAATCAATGCTATTTAAAGCAAGAACCTAGCGTGCACACAAAAGCTTGATTCTTATCGGACTCGATAAGGCTTCGAAAAATGGCATTCTTCCAAAAGAATGCAATAAAGAAAATTTTCTCATCGACATCAACTTTTTATTCTGTGTCGAAACCATATCGATAATGCTTGAAATCTAGCAATTAACTTTTAAGAAAAGTATAAATCTGCTGGGAAACATGCAATTAATAGATACATATGCAGAAACAAGGTACTGTGAATGAAATGATGTAGTGATTTTTTATTATTATTTTTTTTAATAAAATATAATATTAAATGTTTTATGAGAATATAACAGAGAACTTATACGAGGGAAGGCTCTTGAACGTGATATGCAGTATGTCCCATTTTAAACAGAATCTGGATTTTTGTTAAATAATTTAACAAAAATGTAAGAAGAAATTTTCAGTAGACTTCTCAGAATGTATGATACCTGTAGAGTTGGAACTGGTCGATGATAGGGGTCTCACCTAGCCACCTTCAAGGTACAGTATTTGGTGTCGCAATGGGTCAGCGGGGTTTTGCTATATTGCACGGTATTTCTATTGTCTACCTCCTGGGTTATTGGACAGTTGCGCTATTACTATTATCTTGATTTATTTTAAAGTATAAAGACATCATGCATAACTGACTGTCTGTGTTATTATTCAGATTTTCGTAAATATTCATACATTGTTACGTAATTTATATCTGTTAATATGGATGTATACTGAAAAACAATGTGCTTAGCATGGCACTTTTAAAATGCCAGGTAAAATATTTTAATACATCTCGATGTGTTATTGGTAACAATTTGACGTGCATTTTACTGATATTAATCTCTCTCTAGCAAGGATAAAATTGATATACAATAAAATTGCCTAACTCTTAAATTTAAATTTATTTCAATAGTTTTCATGGATGTATGAATGTATAATAAATATACAGGAGTTAATAAGCTTATAAAATAAGAAAATTAATTTATAAAAGCTGTAGTTCTTTAAACTGAAAAAAATATATATTTGTACTGTTGAAAACAAAATTTTAAATTTTGTAAGTCGGAAAAGACTTCATCGATCCACATTTCAAAATAAAATAATTTATATTCTCAAAATGCAAAACTTATATTTTTAAATTTACAGAAAAGATATATTATTTTTAATATATATATATATTCCACATCAATATGGATAGAAGTAGGGGAAAGTGGTGTACCTTAAACATAAGTGTTCCTCGGACCCATGCCATTTCTAGCACTATATATTTAGAAACAATATCACATGCAGTTAAAATATTTACTGTTATAGGGGTCTCAGTGAAGTAATCTGTGTTTGCTTGGAAGCTCAACTTTTTGAAGAGTTCTTGAAAAAGTAAATTAACCTTGCAAAAATTAATTTTTCTCAGATAATTTTATGTATTTCTATATCCACACATACATTGTGTATTCTGAAATGAGTGTTATACATCATGAAGTAGCTTTCAAACTATATCTCCATATGCTTGTAATCAAGTTAAGACCAACCTGAACACGATCATTAGCAATTTCGTTTTTAGTATCAGAGTGGTGTACCTCGAGCCCAATACAGGTAGCGTACCTTGGACTGGTCATATTGTGTAGTGGATCAGAAATGCAGCTTCAAAATTTAACATTTGGAATTGACCTACCCAATTACAAACTTGATTATAAATAAGTGCGAGGATTTTTACCAGTAATCACAATATCACTTAACGTAGACTTTTTTAAGTTAAAATTTAATATTTTCCACTTTTTAGACTCAAATTTGACTTAATAACGATAAGATTGTGACAGATTAATGATTTTGAAATTGAAAAAAAAAAATGTTTTTTTGAATTCATATGTGTGTAATTGATTAATAAATAGATTTTCTTACTTAAAATTGAGTTTTTCTGTATCTTTTAATAAATGGTCCTTGGTACTCTTACCAGTAGTGTACCTTGGACCTAATTGCATTTTTTATTATTTTTAAAAAATATAATTGAAATAATTTAAAAAAAAAATTGGAAAAAATATATGTTGTATATAACACCATACAGTATTTAAAAAATTTATTTGTATTTAGTTTTGGCGAATAATTATTACAAAATTAAAATTGGAAAAGTCAAAATAGGTCCAAGGTACACCTTCCCCTACTATTTGACAAATTTCTGAATAATAATATATTTACATAAATGCATAAATATATTATTACAAACACATTTAATGGTAATTGTAAGATTTAGAAACTAAAAAACGTATTATGCAAAATGCTGCAATATCCATTAAGAGAAAAATTAACTTTTGTTTGACACGCAATGACGAAAATTAACACAATTACAAAGCAAATCACGAATCACAATTCAAATATTCTCTTTTGTAAAGAGTGTTTCAATGTAAGCTAATGCTAATTAGAAGGCTTATTTATTACATAATAAATTCTAACACGCAATTAACCTTCTTCTCTTGATTTTTAATGAAGACTACATTGTATAACAAACTCCTAAAAATGGCTATTTTTGGGTGATACTGTATTCAAATTCTATAAGGTGACTAACATATCAAATGGTGCACTTATGAGTTCTTGCGTGAAGCATATTTTATGATATGACCCAACGAATATAATGAATAACTTTAATAATTGGGGAAAACAAAATAAACCTACTAAAGTCATATACAATATACGAATTTTTATTTTATTTATTTATTTTTTTTTTCTTACTATGCTGCCGCAACTAGAATTAAATGTATGCCTCTGACAGAAATGCATTGTAAGTAATAGGTTTTTTTAAGATGAATTTGAATAGCTTTTCCTTTTACAAAATAACATATGCTATATGACCTTTGGCGCATGCGCTTAAACTAATTTCATCTGGTTATTTGCTAAACTGGATTCCATTCAAACTCAAAATCTATACTCCATAATTTTATCTAAAATAGGGGAAAAAAAACTTTCAATATATAGTGGTTTGTTTATTTTTTATATTATATTCCTTTTTCTATAATATCTTTATATCATGAAAAGAAATATAATAACGAAATATCGTAGCACGTAAATTTTCTTTAATTATTTTTCATGTTGCATTTAAAATACAATGATCAGCCCATTTAAAAACTATCTACTGATACTTATAATGCTATTGGCCAATGTAGATTTAAAAAAAAAATATTTTTTCTCTTCGTTCTTCTGGCGTCATTAAACAACAACCATATAGTTTGTATCCTGTATAGAAATACGGAAAAAATTTATTTAATCTGACAAAAGAAAAAAAAAAAAAGTGTGTAGTGATGGTGGTGGTGTGTGTGAGTGGAATGGGGAAGGGGGGGGGCAGTGTTGAATTTTGTACATTTTAAATTTTACCAACTGTCTGAAAACACCAGAACAAATTGAATCGCCTACTATATGTCCGATTGATTATGGATAAAATCGTTTTTAATTTTGTAATGCATTTCATAACAAATTAAAAAAATTCTCAACATGAAAATTGCATAAGAAATTGAATCTAAGTCATATTGCATAGCTTGAACCTACATCCATTATGCCATTGTACCATCTGCCCATTTTGTGTATATTTTTATAAACCTACACTATATTTATTGATTGAAAATAAATATTTGGGTAAAATTCCTAAATTTCCTTCTTTTTGAGAGTACTTGAAATCAAATTCATTCTATCAACGATTTCTGTCTGAATTTTCCGAATATATATTTGGGTTTTTTACAAGAGCATACCCATACATTTAGCTAATAAATGATGCATGAGTATAAAGGTTCGGCATGTATTTCTATTATAAGCAGAAAGTTCCGCTCTATTAAGCCTAGCGAGCAGAGCAAAAGATGACCGTATAGGCACCAGACCAAAACAAACGTTCATTTTCCTTTTTTTTTTTTTTTTTTTTTTAATAGTGTCAGTTCTTAAATTAATATTACAAATTCTACGGACATGAAAAATAATCTGGTGTGTCACCCACACGACTTCTCTTACCTGCATTTCGATACTATAAAAACAGAATGCAGATTAAATCGTAAGATTAACAAAGTAAGATAATAAAGCTCAATCTACTCAAAAAATAATCTAAAACAGATTTAGAAACATTTTTTTTAGACTTCTTATTTTGCGTGAGGATGGGGAGGAGAGGGGCTACCTTTCTCTGATCCACCATTACAATTATAGTGCCTATATTTACTAAAAAAAAAAAAAATCAAAGATCTTATTAATTTGCTTGCAAACTTACCAATCTTGATCAATTTTTTCAAGTGGCAACCAAATACGAACTTCAAAATATCAAATTTGAATGTCCTGAAGTTATTTGCATTTAACCATCTCAGCGTGTAGCCTCAAATTTCTACTTAAATATAATCTTATTCTTAATAATAATAATAATAATAATCTTATTGGCTACTCTAGCTTCATGATTTTAAGTTACAATTTTACGTCTTGCACGATTTGGAGAGAGAATTCTTTCTTTACAAGAATTAGTCTCAAACCGTTTGAAGGGTGTCTATATGAGTTACAAAAATCCGGTTCAAACGCTTAGAGGGTTTTAAGTTATGTTGATAAAAACAAAATACATACAAATTGAACTTTTGTATTCAGGGCACTTCAAACTGCAATATTAAAAAAAAAAAAAAAAAAAAAAAAAAAAAAAGGAAGAAGAAGAGTTAAATACAACATTAAAAACATTTTATTTATAGTTTGGATATGAAAAATTTATTTTCCTTTCTGAGCAGTGTTCGTCGGCATAGTACAGTGTAGAAAAGCACTTCCATCAGTTTCATTCAATTAAAAAGAAGGTTGTAATTCTGGGCAGCCCTGTCTCGTCTATAAACTGTATGCAATCAGATTGCATACTTAAATTTAGTTTTATATGATAAACACCTAACATAAAAGGAAGTAAATGTGCAACAATTTCCAAGTATAGCCCAAGTATATTCAAATATTAAAAAAAAAAAAAAAAACTATTTTATTAACGAGACAAAACTTAAATTAAAATACATTTAAAAACAAAATATACATATAAAAATAATTAAAATCTAGACGTTTCGAAACCTATCCGGGTTTCCTTATCAGTATCAATTACAACATAATATGCAAGCATTACATGAATACACAAGGAATTTATAGAAGTACAGAATATTGAGGAGCCAGTGCGCATGCTTCATTGATAGTGTGGAGATGCCTGGCAGTGTGCCAGCTCTCAAGGAAAATACGTGATTTATAATTATCAAAACCAGAATTTAGAACTTTTATATTGTTGAAGTCAGGAATATGATCGGTTTCTATTGAATGGATTACAATTTTAGAATTTTGGTTGCAGTTTTTAAAAGATCGTCTGTGCTCCTGTAGTCTAATTTTTGCTGTACGGCCAGTTTCACCTATATAAACATATTAGAATTTTTACAAGGAATTAAATATATTACACCAGTTAGATCCAGAGAATGGGTTATGGGTTTAAAGTTAAAAAGGACGTTTTTTAATTGTTAAATTGGCCGGAAAGCAGTACAAATATTATGTAGTTTAAGTAATTTAGAAATAAATTCTGAAGGAAAACCAAAATATGGCGTAGAAATATAATTGTTCTTATTAATTAGTGAATTTTTCATTTGCATTGGAGTAGAGGGGGAAATTGCAGGAGGAAACGAAGGAGAGGGGAAGCGGATAATTTTTTCACGATAAATTCGTTTTAACCAATTAAGAAGGTAATCGTTATTTATTAAATCCTTAAAAATTCTTTTAATTTCCAACTTAAAAAGTGTCTCGTTACTGCATAACTGAAGAGCTCTATTGACCAAAGTTTAATAATTCAAATAGTTTGGGTAGCATTGTAAACGAATGAGGAATGATTTCCAAATTACAATCTACACAAAACATGCTTTTACGTATATAAAAAAATATGTTCATTCCTTTTTCTTTTGGGCAGCCTATAGATGTTACACTGTACTTACCAAAGAGTTCCCCCATAGACTTAATGTATTTAAATTCTCTTGGATGTCCCTGTCCACGAACCATTTGTTTTATTTGAAAGAAAAGTTTAGTATGGCCTCACTGTATAGTATAGATTTAGAATACCGAGTTTGCATTTCCTGCTACTATTTGTTCGTGAGATATGCTGATAACAGACACACACATACAGATCAACCACTAAAAGCCAGAATTTCGGTTTCAGGCGACCTCAAAACATGGAAATATAACAAAAACTCAATTTTGAAAATTTTATTCAAAAGCGATACTTTATCTAACATATACGTATATGGATAAGAGAAAGTAAAAATATTACAAAAAATCTGGTGTGAAACAACCACACGACTTCCATTGCCCGCTATTACATGTATTATATGCATTTTTGAGAGATAATGTGATCAGAAAACATAAAAGTGACCAAAAAAGAAAATCGTTAGAACCGTTTTTGAGATACCAACTTTCACAAAAAATCAATTATTGACCGGAAAACAATAATTACATACAAAAGCATATTTAAAAGTGAGTTAAAATGGCGAGTTTGAAAAAAATCCGTACAACCGTTTTTAAAGGAACGCCTTTGCGAGGCCTGAAATTGAGCTATTTATACAGGACGCCTATCAATTTTCATGAACTAACCAACTATATCATTCGAAAGGATATCTGATAGAGTGTTTATATAGCAAATTTGAAGAAAATCGTTAGAGCCGTTTTTGAGATACGGACTTACGGTCCCACTTCCGGTTTCCGATGTCCTATTTCCGGTTAAACTCAATTATTGACAGGAAAACAATAATTACATACAAAAGCATATTTAAAATTGAGTTAAAATGGCGAGTTTGAAAAAAATCCGTACAACCGTTTTTAAAGGAACGCCCTTGGGAGGCCTGAAATTGAGCTATTTATACAGGACGCCTATCAATTTTCTTGAACTAACTAACTATATCATTCGAAAGGACATCTAATAGAGTGTTTATATAGCAAGTTTGAAGAAAATCGTTAGAGCCGTTTTTGAGATACGGACTTACGGTCCAACTTCCGGTTTCCGATGTCCCACTTCCGGTTTTTCAATTTTCACCAAAATTTGGAAATTTCATCTGTACGCCAGACGTATTTGAGTTCTAAAGTTTCGTAGCTCTATCTTATTAGTTTCTGAGCTATAATAGCCAGAAGATTCTCCACATACATACACACACACATACACACATACATACACACTGACCAATTGCCAAACACCACTTTTTTGGACTCAGGGGACCTTAAAACGTGTAAATCAGGTGAAAACCCGATATCGAATTTTCAGACCGAATACAATACTTCCATTATCTACGGTAGTAGGGTAATGGAAGTAAAAATTCAATATACAGTAAGAGATAATTAGGTTTTGCTAAATAATTATAATCCCCGGTTTTTTCAATCAAATACTATACTTTTTAATGTAAGTTTTATTATTACTATTATTATTCTTAAATCCTTCCTTAATTTAATCAAGTTAAATATTCCATAGCGTTTTATTTCTACGTTTATTTAAGTCTTTGAAAAGTTTTTGGAATATTATTTATTTATTTATTTATTTATTTATTTATTTTTAAAGTTCTACCATCCCGTTTGTTTTAAATATTATTTTTTAATTTTAAAGTTCCTATGAAGGAATATCCAGACTAAAAATATTTTTCTTTCAATAAAGTTTTAAAAGTGGCAGTATGGTTTATTTGACGTCTGGAAATGGAAGCTTTTAATGTATTAAAATCGAAATGTCAGAGGTAACTGGGGAATAAGAAGATAACGTTGATAAAAGCATAATAAATGAACATTAAAAAGGCATTGAATGATAACGAAGAATAAACCTATTATACTTTCTAATTTATATTAAAAATAAAGGACACTTGGTCTTTTTACTCCCATTGCCCTACTACCGTAGGTAATGGAAGTATTGCATTCGGTCCAAAAATTTAATATCGTGTTTACACCTGATTTACACATTTTAAGGCCTCCTGAGTTTAAAAAAAGTAGTTTTTGGCAATTAGTCAGTGTGTGTGTATGTACAGTCGGTAACAAAAGTCTCCGAACACTAGCAAAAATTCCTATATAAAAAAAAGTACACTTAATACAGTTTTGTTAAATAAATCCTTGTAGAATCCTGTTCTTAGTCAGTCTAAAAACAGGATTCGACAAGTATTTATTTAACAAAACTGTATTAAGTGTACTTTTTTTATATAGGGATTTTTGCTAGTGTTCCGAGACTTTTGTTACCGACTGTATGTGAGGAATATTCTGGCTGTCATATTTCCGAATCTAATAAAGACAGAACTACGAAACTTCGGCATTGATGCAGGTTTTGTGTACAGATGAATGTACTAAATTTAGGAGAAAATTGGAAAAACGGAAGTGGATCATAAGAAACCGGAAGTGGGGCCGTAAGTCCGTATCTCAAAAACGGCACTAACGATTTTCTTCAAAATTGCTATATAAACACTCTATTAAATATCCTTTCGATTGATATACTTGATCAGTTTAGGAGAACTGATAGGCGTCCTATATCAAAAGCTCAATTTCAGGTCTCATAAGTGTGTTCCTTTAAAAACGGCTGTATAGATTTTTTTTTTCAAATTCGCCAACTCCCTTTTACATATCCTTTTGTATGAGTTTATTGTTTTCCCGTCAATAATTGAATATACCAAGTTTTGACAAACGTTGATATCTCAAAAACGGCTGTAACGATTTTCTTGAAAATTGTTACATAAATCCATTTTAGATACCCTTTTTCATACATTACGTGGTTATTACAGGAAAATTAACGGTCATCCTGACTAAATAGTTCAGTTTTAAATTTCGGAAATTAGAGTTTAAAAAAATAATTCTATCATTTTTAGTTCCCCATCATACTATAAGTATGGGGAACTTAGGTAATCGTGAAAAATTTCGACCTCGGTTTTTTGACTTTTTTATACGTTTTCAGGTGTGAGGAATCCATAAATGACAAAATTTGTATGGTGTCTGTCTGAAGGGTGTCTGTTAGTGTGTCAGTGTGTCAGTCCGTTAGTTTGTTAGTCCGTTAGTTTGTTAGTCTGTTTACACGATATCTCACGAACAAATGATCGCAGAGAGGTCAGATCAGTTTTAAAATATTACTTTCGATACTGGCAAGAACCCTATTCATTTACAACATTTGAATTAAAAAACTTCGTAAGTTATGAGAAATTTAAGATTTTCTTAACATGGGAGAATAGGACAAAATTTCACTTAAACGTGCGTTAAATGGAAACTTTTTACTGTAAAAATGTCGGACCAGTTTTGAAATATCAGTTTTGATGCCGGAATGAGCATCAGTAACTATAAATATGCTACTTTGAAAATTTCGCAAGTTATTGGAAATTTACGAATTTTTTAACATGGCAGCATAGGGCAAAATTTCACATAAACGTTAATTTTGAGAGATAGTTTCATCGTAAAGATGTCAGACTACTTTTGAAATATTATTTAGGACACTGGCATGAATATTAATGACTATGGATTTTCCAATATAAAAATTTGGTAAGTTATTGGAAAATTACGAATATCTTAACATGGCAGAATAGAGCAAAATTACACATAAACGTCAATCTTGAGGGGTATTTTCATCGTAAAGATGTCAAACCACTTTTTTAATATTATTTTGGATACTGGCATGAATATCATAGACTATGAATTTTCCAATTAAGAAAATTCGTAAGTTATTTGGAATTTACGATTTACTTAAAATGGCAGGATATGGCAAATTTGAGCATAAACTTCCATTTTGAGGATCATAAATACATTAGACAACTTCAAAATTATATTTATGATATTTGTTTGAACATGATTGTATACAAATATTCTAATAGGAAAATTTTGTAAATTATTCGTAATTTGCGATTATATCAACATAGTGAAATTGTAAATTTTTCATATAAATATGAATTTTGAGGATTATTGCATTGGAAATAGTAGCATGAAAACTAAACAACAGAATTGACCCTGATAAAATAAATTAATAGATAAGAATAAGATAAATATATCGAAGTGAACGGTGGATAGCCTATTAGGCGGGGATTTCATTCTGTCACTGTATCAAGCTTTGGTCAAATTCCTTTCTTTTAACATGATTATAATATGTCTCCCACTAGAAGTTTATGAGAACATAAATATGATGGGGAACTGAGCAGAGTCCACCTATGCCAACTATTTTTTAACCGACTTCAAAAAAGAAGGAAGGTTCTCAATTCAAACCGTATGTTTTTTTAATGTTTGTTAGCTCATAACTTCTGAACGAATGCTCCGATTTTGATACTTTTTGTTTTGTTGAAATTGGTCGCATTGTAATATCTTTACGATCTAAAGAAAATACAGGGTGCCCTAAAAAATCAGTCCCAACTCTTTTAACTGCTAAATGGCTGCAGGCATAGTGATAAAAGTGGTATGTAAGTATAGCAAAGTGGCCATGCAGTACAAGGTTAAACAGCTTGAAGCGCCACCTGGTGGAAAATAGAGGAGTTAGTGTTTCTATCTCGAAAACGGTTCTAAAGAAAAAGTGAATTACAAAGCTGAAGAGTATCACCGATTTAGTACAAAAAGATAGTTTAGACATTCATGCTAATGTTCCTATCTCGAAAACGGTTCAACACAGGGGGAAAAAGTGAATTATAAAACTGCATTGCATCATCGATTTAGTACAAAAAGATAGTTTTACACTGATGCTAAAAATACAAGGCTAAAAACGTGCATTTTTCTGTTCGCAATTTCTTACACTATACACACTTTCTACGCTTGAGCTACATTGCTCACGTTGTAGCGTAACTGGTGAAACATACGCTATATAGTTCAAAATACGGTTACTTTATACTTTTTGTTTTGTTGTAGAGATCTTGGTCTGAAGTAAGTACCATTATAACATCTTTACAATCTAAAGAAAATAAAACGCCATCTGGTGAAAAAGAGCAGAATTAGCGCTCCTATCTCAAAACTGGTTCAAGATGGGAGAAAAGTTAATTACGAAGCTGTAGAGCATCATCGATTTACTACGAAAAGAGAGTTTTTAGACATTATTGCTAAAAATAGAACGCTTAAAACGTGCAGTTGTTTGTCCGCAATTTCCTACACTGTGCACACTTGAACTACGTTGCACACTTTGCAGCGTAGCGGATGACACGTATACTCTGTGGTTCAAAGTATTGTTACTGTAAGCGGTCACATCGATTAGCGCAAAATCGTTTTCAACCAACTTCAGAAATGAGAGTGTTCTTAATTCGAGCTATGTGTTGTTGTTGGTGTTTGGAAGCTTATAATTTCGTAAGAGATGCTCTAATTAACCGACTTCAAAAAGAAGGAGGTTCTTAATTCAAAGCGTATGCTTTTTTTGTTTTTGATTTTGTTTGTTAGCTCATAACTTCTGAACGGATGATCCGATTTTGATACTTTTTGTTTTATTGTAAAGGCCTTGGTCTGAAATAGGTCCCATTGTAAGATCTTTGCGATCAAAAGAAAATACAGGGGGCCCAAAAGAGTCAGTCCCGACTCTTTCAGCTGCTGAACAGCTGCAGCTATAGTCATAAAAGTGGTATGTAGGTATAGTAAAGTGGACATGTGCTACGTGATTCAACCGCATAAAGCGCCACCTAGTGGAAAAGAGTGGAGTTAGCGATCCTATCTCGGAAACGTTTCAAGACAGGGGAAAAAAGTGAATTATAAAATTGCAGAGCATCATCGATGTAGTACGCAAAGATAGTTTAGACACTAAAAACAGAACGCTTAAAACGTGCATTTATTTGTTCACAATTTCCTATTTTGTGCACACTTGAACGACACTGCACATGTTGTAGCGTAGCGGGTGACATTTATGCTATGTAAAATTCTAAGTAGTATGGTTATTGTAAGCGGTCACATCGATTAACGCATAGACGTTCATAACCGACTTCATAAAGGAAGAGGTTCTCAATACAAACCATGTTTCTCGTTGTTGTTGTGAAATTTGATAGCTTATAACTTCGTAAGAGATGATTTAATTTTAATACTTTTTTTGTTGTCGTAATGATCTTGGCCTGAAATAGGTTTCATTATGATTTCATTAAGATATAAACAAATTACAGGATACTCACAAAAGTCCTGTTCTCACTCTAACTGCTGAACACATGCAGCTACACTGGTAAAAGCAGTATGTAAGTATCGATGTTGAAACTTCTGTCCGTCAGGTGCAGTACGCAATTTGCAGCGCAGCGGGTGACACGTATTCACTGTAAAGTTCAATATATATGCCTAACAGATTTTTCGGTTACGAATACAGCGTACCCGTTCCTTACATTTCTAAAGACTTTTTAATTTAACGTATGTTCGTTCAATAGATAGTTTTTTGCTCATATCCATAAAGGCAAGAAAAGTGACACAACTTAAAAATGCAGCATTTGAGAAAAATCAACTTAAAAATAACACTTAAATAAGATTTCACTGAAAAGAGAAAAATAAAATCTTTTTGTAAAAAAATAGAACCGACTCCAAACGGAACTACTATTCAAACAACTAAAAATGAAAGAAAGTTGGCAGAAAATGGAACTGTAAATTGCGCCTAAAAGTATAAAATAATTTCATTCGCCAAACAACCTATAACACTACAATTAATCATAACTTTTGAAGTCGGCCCCAAATTATATAAAAATTGATACTTTTATTCAATACAAAAATCAAATCCTATTCAAAATACACCTCTCACATTGTTACTTGGAAAACGCAGCCAAAAACTACTTTGATTCAAGAAAACAAATAAGATTTCGTAAGCAGCAAAAGTTGGCGAAGATGCTGGTATCTGACGTCCTTGGTGAAAGAAAAATTGCAAAATTATCTGGCAAACATATTTAATTTCTTTGGGATATCAGGATTATTTTGATAAGGTATATCAAGAGAGTAATCAAGAATATGAAACAACACATCGTACAATATATATTATGAAAATATACATCTTGCATGTATACTTTTGCTTTACATTTTGATCGCCAAATCCAAAAGCCATCAGGGATGATAATTATCAAAGTTATACCAAATTTGCAAAGGAAACTCTAACTTCGTAGAAACATAAATACCGCATTGTGAAGAATGTTCACTGTTCTATGTAGATGCTACTAATGGACCAATTGTATACAGTGATAAAATAATAAAGGAAACATGAAAATGGATCATTCGAGACAACAGCATTTATTGCTACCGATCTAAAGACAAACCTTTAAAAACTAATTAAATTTTATTTAGTTTTGCGCCGACTTCAAAAGTTATGATTAATTGTAGTGTTATAGGTTGTTTGGCGAAGGAAATTATTTTATACATTTAGGGGCAATTTACAGTTCCATTTTCTGCCAATTTTCTTTCATTTTTAGTTATTTGAATAGTAGTTCCTTTTTGGAGTCGGTTCTATTTTTTTTACAAAAAGATTTTATTTTCTTATTTTTTAACTATGTAAACTCTGTTTTATATGTCTTTACACGTGTATCAAGTTTCTCTTACTGGAAAATTCCAAAAAATGCATAAAATATCACCAAAAAGTGCATATAATACGTGTAATAATGGGTAATGAAAGTCGTGTGGTTGTTTCACACCAGGTTTTTTTTTTTTTTAAATCACATATTGTTATAACCAGAATAAACAAATCATTCTGATTCAGTCTGACGAATAAGTTGATGTAGATATTTCTTCGTTCTTTTCAAGTGGCCACCATGTTTGAAAGAAGATGGTTGATCAAGTTGATTAATAAAATTGATTGAAATGTTGATATGATATATGTCCTTGTAAAGTTTCATGTAAATCGTTTCATAAATTCGTATTTAATGTGAGTTTAAAATTTTCAAATAACTGCAGTTTTGAAGTAAGATGGCGGATCGAGACGATAAATAAACTAGGTTGAGATCTTGTGTATATATAAGCTATGTTTTAAGCAAATCGTTTTACAGATACAATACATAATCTCAAAATTTAATTTTTTAAAACAGATTCAATTTACACCTTTTAAAGAAATGATTTATAAGCGCATAATTAAAATTATATTAAAGGATCATTTAACCTCTTTTTAATATTAATGATAGATATTACATAAATATGTAATCAGCCAGTTTTAAAACTGATCTAGATAATTCAGCTTCTTCCCAATTTTGTTTTTTCCAATTGACGACAAATATCAGACAATCGTTTGTCTGTAATAATTGCATATCCAAATCCAAAATAGCTGCAAAGCATGTATATTTGTTCAGCTCTATCTGTCCGTAAGCAGGTGTTATCTTGAAAGACGCATTTTATCATATATTTATATATGACGTAAAAATATACGACATTGCAACTCTTTTATTATTGCTTTTCACTTTAGTAATAGTGCTCATATGTCTACAGCTGTTGCAAACGAGAATTCTGTTCAGTAAACAAACGACATTTATTTAGGATCACTTAAAGGGAATTTTCGGATGCGACAAAGAGTTATGCTTAAAATACCAGAATAATCTTGCACTTTGGCATGCATCGCAGTTGTGTCTTGTACTACATGGTACGCATATTTTGTTTTGTCAATTTCGTACCTATATGTATATGCTTTGTTTATCATTATTGTCTTTTAACTAAACAATCTGATGTGAACATACAGTGGCTGACCAAATTATTAGATTTTTTTTTGTAAAACATTTTTTCGATTTTCTAAAAAAGTACTGGACTAAATGGCCCGCAACTTCAGACAGGCAAAAACATTTACCAGTTCACATCTCCACAATCAATTTATTCAGAGTGCAATTAGGAGGTCAACCACAAATTGAAGAGGAGCAAAAGTACTTTGGATCACCCTGTATTATAAAAAGCTACAAATAGCTTGTAACTTTAACACATTGTTGCGCATGTTATGTACAAAATTTATACGTTTTGTTGTGGAAAATGCGCAATTATTTAGTAGGTATAAATTGTTTTATCATAAAATTATTAATTTTTTTGGCATTTGTTTTGCTTATAACTAGAACGGATTTCCATAAACCTTTCCAAAACTTACAGCTCGGTATATTGGGCAACTTCTGTCAAAAGATCATCTCAACAGAGTAAAAATTAAGCAAATTGTCGGCAAAAGAACGAGCTAGATTTTAGGTATTTTCCAGAATTGAAATTTCATAAGGTGTTTTACACATGTTGCGTATTTAATTTAAAGATCCAATTATTTCAACCAAGTTGCAAAAGTTCTTTTTTTGTGAAAAACTTCTTATAGACTTGCAACTTTATTATTTATTTGCTAAGATGTGTGAGTTCATAAGGGGTTTTTCACAAAAAAGAACTTTTGCAACATGGTTGAAATAGATGGATCTTCAAATTAAATACGTAGCATGTGAAAAACCCCTTGTGAAATTTCAACTCTGGAAAATACTTTTTGCCCCAATATATCTAGCTGTCAACCTACGTAATAAAATATTTATATCTTTCGCGCATGCGTCGTAATATATATATATATATATATATATATATATGCTAAAAATGCTCATATTTCAGCAATGCGCAAATTTAATGTTTCAGAATAATGTTTATCTAAGTTTTGTCAGTTTTTCTGCAAGTTTTGTAAAGTTTTATGGAAACCCGTTCTAGTTATAAGCAAAAACGGGCCAATATATATATATATATATACATATAATTTTGAAAAAAAAAATTAAATCTGCCTAAATAATTGCGTAATTTCCAAAGTTACAAGTAGCTTTTTATGATACAGGGTGATCTAAATTATTTTCGCTCTTCTTCAATTTGTGGTTGGTACCCTAATTGCACTCTGAAGTAATTCTATGCTGGAAAATTTGAGTTTTTCATTGTTCTTTGCATGTCTGAAGTTTCGCGCTCTTTCGTCTAATATATATATATATATTAATCGAAAAAAATGTTATAATTTGATGACCCACTATACTTTTATAAAATTATTTTTACTTTAGTTTCCAAAATTCAAGCAACAGTCTTTTTTTTTTTTTTTTTTTTTTTTACTTTCTTCTTTATATGTATATATGAAAAAAGTATTGGATTTATAATATTTTTCGAACTCCTGTTTTCAATGGATTTACACGTTTTAAGATGTCCCGAGCAGGATTTCAACATTTTTAGAAAATATTTGTTTATCTCTCTCTCTCTCTCTGTGTGTGTGTGCGTGTTATAAATTTTGTGGTTGCTGTATCTCACTAACCACTGAACGTAATTTAATCGAACTTGATATTTATTTGGGTCTTGACCTAAACTGGTTCTGATTACATTTTGGATTAGTCGCTCAACAGACAGCGGTGTCATTCCACTTTTTCATAATTTTTTAAATATCAATATAGGATAAAATACTGCATAAATGTACATGACAAGATTTTTTTAACGAATGATTGTAAAATTAATAGGACCTGTTGATAATAGTGTAATTGTAAACAAGGGGAAAAAAAAAATTACTCAATTTTTATATTGATACACAATTTGTATATTAAAGCACAATTTTTATACTGATATAAAAATTGTTCTCCAAAAAAGTAATCGGGCATGTTTTTCTTTATTCTCACCATTTTAAAGCAGTATGATGCGAACTTCACAAAATTTTCTTCTGTAGCATTTTATAGGAAATTGCCCCTACCGGTTAATGTTCACTGAAATTTAAAATAGGTAATAAAGATATTTCCTATGTAGTCTGCTGCAATTTTTACTAATAGGTCCTGAGATGTAGCTTTTCACTTAAATTTGCAGAAAGTGTGTAATATTAGCGCCATCTGTCGGGTGATATATATCTAAATTATGTTAGCTCTCTTTTTCATATATCAGGTTTAATGCACTTATAGGTAATTAAAGCTGCGATATACCCACACCGTACACTGCAAAAAATTGCAGCATAGCAACGCCAGTTCTAGCCGATTTGTTACAAAATTTAATCAGCAATTTTTTTTTTTTTTTTTTTTTTTTTAATGAATCTCTTACATATCAAGTTATGTGAAACAGTACATTATAGAACCTGAGTAATCTTATCCCCATAATTGAGGGAAATCGCAGCCTTGCAGAGTAACTTCTTAGGCGTTAAAGTACCAAATGTTGACGTTAAAGTTAATGTGAAACTATTAATAATTTTCGTTAAAGTATGTGCATAAGTTCTTGATCTAGAGCTGCCATAAGATTTTTGTCTCGCACACCAACAGACAGATAAATAGAGGTGAACTTTCGAAAAAATGGTTAAATCGAGCTCAAGATATCTAAAAGTGTGTAACTGCTTCAAAAACGGGAAGTTGGAATTTTTTAATAATTCAATATTTTCTTCCATCGATATAGAATAAATTAAAAATAAACTGGTGTGTCACTTACACGACTTTCTCTTACCCTCAAATTTAATACTATAAATATAGGTTGGAGATTAAGAGGTAAGATAACGATGTTATGTAAACCTATGTTAAACAATTCAAATTAGGCTTCGGAAGAGTTTTATATGATAATTAATTCTGTGTGAGGGGGGCTACCGCCCCACTTAACCACCCGTTTCATTAATGCACCTAGATTTATATAAAATTTAATTCGGTTATTAAAAAATAATTTTGTTTTTAAAAAATTATTTATTAAAATTATTATTTAAAAAAATTATCTTTTATGATAATGCAGACAATTTCCATATTAGAGAAGTAGTACAACACTAAATATATATATAAAAAAGTCCATTTTATACTCAATATTAAAAAAAAAAAAAAATCTAAGTTTTTTTCCGTTTAAAAAAAAAAAAAAAAAAATCGAGAACTTTGTTTTAAATTATCGCAGATCGATGGTTCAACCATTCGTTTTAAAGGTATTGGCGAGCTCTTTTGAAAGATACCCATCATGAAAATTTACTCCCCTCAAAGGGGAGACTTCTCCCCCCTCCCAGGGGAGGTGGGGGAGGCGAGGCACCTACAACCAAAATTTTTTTCCCAGTTGACTATCTCTATTACAAAAAATATATATTCGTTTCTTTTGGTTTAGTGCAGTCAATAGACGTTAAACTCTACTTACCTGCAATATCCCCCATAGACGTAATGTATCAGAATTCTCTTGATTTCCCTGTACACAAACCATTTGCTTGATCTTAACGAAAAGCTTACTGTAGTATCCCTATATGCTACACATTTAGAATAATATGTTTGGAAGGTCTGCTACTATTTGTTCTTGAGATATGCTGATAACAGACAGACACACACTCAGACACACACACAGACATACACACAGACCAACCGCTAAAAACATTATTTTCGTATTCAGGAGACCTCAAAACGTGTAAACATAACGAATCTCTCTTTCGAAAATTTCACCCAAAAACAATACTTTCTCTACCTTCTGGGTAAGAGAAAGCAATAAACAGAATAAATAAAACGTAACTGTTGTTGAGAGTTATGCACTGCTAGCTTTCTTCCTGAGATACTTAGAATTCTCTAAAATCAGTTGAAGCTCACAGAAAATGACATAAGGTCATTGTGCCTAAATGCGATAACCCATAAATGCGACAAAGTTCTTCTACTGAAAATCTAAATGCTTACATCACAAACTTATAAATCATAATGGAACATACACATTTCAAGAACGGTTCGCGAAACTTTTCATTAAATTTTAAAGGTTTTTTCTAGAAGAATTTTCTTTTGCAGTAAACATTGTCCATTATGGCTTTCCGACGTCTTTTCCTAATTGCGATAAAATATTTTCAAATAGTAACTGTAATTTTATCCTTTCATCTTTCAAGATCAAATAACCACTGTTACGTCATGTGCTTGAATACCCTTCATACCTACCAGAAGAAAATAAAAAAAAATACTACATTTTTTTAAAAAGAGGGGTTTAAAATTTTTATCGCATTTAAGGGTCTGTTTACACCATTTCCTAAATGCGACAAATTTTATCCCTTAAATGCGGCAAAATTTACAGTTGATATATTAAGGGAAGTTTAAGCATTTTTTCCTTTTTAACACTTTCCAACAAGGTTTAAAAGTGACTTAGACTTGTCTGTCCCTCTGTCCGTCTGTCTGTCTGTCTGTCCGCGCTCTAATTCCTGTAGGGACACCCGAAAGTATTCCAAAGTACTGTATTCTATGAGAGGTATTGCTGTAAACCATATTTAATACCTTAACTGCATACAAATCTTAGTGAAATTGAATCATGTTATTCAAGTTCACTATCGGATGTTTCATATATAAAATGGAATAAATACCACCACTAGTTTGTACACAGGGACATTCGAAAGTACTCCAAAGCATTTCGTTCTATGAGAGGTATTTCTATAAACCAAATTTTAATAACTTTACTTTCCACAAAGTTTAATGAAATTGAAATATGTTACTCATATGCACAAAAGAATGCTTTGCATAGAATATAGCATGATTAGCATTAGATTTACAGGGCCACACAAAAACATTCAGTTACATTAAGAGCTGTTCATAAAAATTTGCTATAATTTCAATTTCGTTTACATTAAGCGTTTTTAACATTGTCTAATAATTTTCATCTGTGAATATAATTTCAATTTAAGTATCTGTCTGTTCGTCTGTCCGCGCTCTAGCTCCAGTAAATATTTATGTAATTTCTTGAAACTGATATATGTTATTTAAGTTCACTATCGGATGTTCCCTATTGAAAAAGGAATTAATATCTCTACTGGTTTGTGTACAGAGGCACACAAACCTTTTACAAAGCATTGTGCTCTATGAGAGATATTTCTATAAACCATATTTTAATACCTTTACTGTACACAAACCTTAATGAAATTGAGAAATGTCATTCAAGTTCACTATCGGATGTTTTATATATTAAATGGAGTAAATACCACCACTGGTTTGGGCACAGAGACACTTGAAAGCATACCAAAGCATTGCGTTATATGAGAAGTATTTCTATAAACCAAATTTTGATAACTTTGCTTTCCACAAAGCTTAATGAAACTGAAATGTGTTATTCATATGCACAAAAGACTGCTTTCTATAGAATATAGTATGTTTAGTATTAGTTTTACAAAGCAACAAAAAAATATTCAGATACATAAAGAGCTATTAAGAAAAGTTTGCTGGAATTGCACTTTCGTTTACATTAAGCGTTTTTAACATTTTCTAACAATTTTTAAGTGTGAATATAATTTCAATTTGTGTATCTGTGTATCTGTTTGTCTGCCCATCTCTCTGTGTTTCGGCGCTCTAACTCCGGTAAATATTTATGGAATATCTTGAAACTAATATATGTTTTTCAAGTTCACTATCGGATGTCCCCTATTAAAAATGGAGTGAATACCTCTACTGGTTTGTGTACAGGGGCATCGGAAAGTACTGCAAACTATTTTTTTTTCTATGAGAGGCATTTCTATAAACCATATTTTAATACCGTTACTTTATACAAATCTTAATGAAATTGAAATATGTTATTCAAGTTCGCTATCGGATGTTTCCTATGTGAAATGGAGAAAATATTACCACTGTTTTGTGTACAGGGAGACTTACAAGTATTGCGTTGTATGAGAGGTATTTCTGCAAACCAAATTTTAATAACTTTACTTTGCACAAATCTTAATGAAATTTTGAAAAATGTTATTCATATGCAAAAAGGAATGCTTTTTATAAATACAGTATGATTAGTATTAATCTTACAGGGCCACATAAAAATATTAAGTTACATTATGAGCTATTATTGCATTTTCTTTTACAATAAGCATTTTTAACACTTTCTAACAATTTTTAAGCGCGAATATGATTTTAATTTGGTTATCGTTCTGTCCGATTGTCTGTCTTTCTATCTGGCTCTCGTCCCAAGAGTTCTTAAATATTTTCAGAATTTTGAAAAATTGATATATGTTATTAAAGTTCACTATGGAATGTTTCCTATTTAAAATGCCATTAATATGTCCCACACAACGTGTTTGTGTAGAGGGAACTTCCAATGCTTTGCGTTTTAGGACAGACATTTTTATAAATCACATCTAAATAACTTTCTACTGTAAAAATTATAAATAAATTGAAATGTATTTTAATATTCTAAAATAATGTTTTGTATAGAATATGATATTATCAACTTTCAGATTTACAGGACTACACTAAAATATTCAAATACATTAAGGGATCAATTATAATCTAACGGCTGGATTTTCTTTTGCATTAAGCCTTTTTAACGTTCTTCAACGATGTCTGAGAGCGGTTTTTAATTGAATTAGTCAATCTGTATATTTTTCTATGCTTCTCTCCTTTGTTTGATAATGCAGGCAAAGAATATTGAAAGTTATACGATACAACAAGCACGTACAATTGGAGAGTATTAATAACCAGTGCGTACTGCATGATTTTTCGTTCTTTTTTTAACACTTTCCAGCAAGGTTGAAAAGTGTCAATGACTTCGGTTTGTCTGTCTGTCCGCAGTCGAACTCCTGTAAATTTTCATGGAATTTCTTGAAGCTGATATATCGTATTCAAGTTCACTATCGGATGTTCCCTATTGAAAATGGAGTGAATTCCTCTTCTGATTTGTCTACAGGGACACCCAAAATTTTCCAAAGCACTGTGTTCCATGATAGATATTTCTATAAACCGTATTTTGATACGTTTACTTTAAACGAATTTTAATGAAATTGAAATATATCATTTAAGTCCACTTCCGGATATTCCCCATGTAAATTGAAGTAAATACCATCACTGGTTTGTATACAGGGACATCCGAAAGTATTTAAAAGCATTGCGTTCTATGGAAGGTATTTCTAAGCACCAAATTTTAATGATTTTACTTTGCACAAGTCGTAAATATATATATATATATATATATATTAGTCATATGCACAAAAGAATGCCTTCCATAAAATACAATATTATTAGCATTATATTTACAGGGCCACACAAAAATATTCAGATACATTAAGAGGTATTGTTGGAAAATTGCTTGAATTGCACTGTTAATAAAAAGGCGGAATTATACACAGCAAAAAATCAGTGCTACACGCAATGTTACACACATTGTTAAAAAAAAAAAAGAAATGAACATTGAATTACACACACTGCTAATAAAAAGGCAGGATTATACACAGAGTTATATGCACTGTTAATAAAGAGGCGCTGTTAATAAAGAGTTACACACAGATTTACACACACAGAGTTAATAAGAAGGCAGAGTTGCACACACACATTTAATTACGTACAGGGTTACGCACACTGTCAGTTACACATAAGTAAAATTACACACGTTTTTTGCTAAAAATCAGCGATACACACAGTGTTACACACACAATGTTAAAAAAAGAACTGTTAATAAAAAACAAAATTACACATGGAGTTACACACACTGTTAATAAGAAAGAAGAGCTACACACACACTGTTAATTGCATACAGGGTTGCACACACAGTGACAGTTTCACATAGCGTTACGTACAGTCGGTAACAAAAGTGTCCGAACACTAGCAAAAATTCCTATGTAAAAAAAGTACACTTCATACGGTTTTGTTAAATAAATCCTTATCGAATCATGTTCTTACACTGACTGAGAACAGGATTCGACAAGGATTTATTTAACAAAACCGTACGAAGTGTACGTTTTTTACATAGGAATTTTCGCTAGTGTTCGGACACTTTTGTTACCGACTGTACACTGTTAGAAAAGTTCAGCAATACACACAGAATTACACACACACTGTTAAAAAAAAAAGAAGAGTTACACACTGTTAACAAACAGCAGATTTAGACACAAAGCTCCACACACTGTTAATATAAAGGAAGAGTTACACACACTGTTAAAGGCAGAGTTGCACATAGAGTTACACAACATTTTATCTTGAAATAGTTATGCGGTATTAAGTATTTTATAAACTATAAAAAAAGAACGAAAAATCATGCATTACGCAATGATTATTAACACTTTCCAACTCCACGTAATTGTTGTATCTTATAACTTTGAAAGTTCTGTACCTACGTTATCACACAACAAACAAACAGTAGTTCTGAAAGGCATACAGACAGACTAATTGAATTCCTAATCATTCTTAAACACTGTTTGAAAGTGTTAAAAATGCTTAACACAAAAGAAACCGTCGCCCTTCGATTGTAATTCCAGCCCTTAATCTATCTGAAAATTTCAGTGTAGCCCTGTAAATTTGAAGGTTAACAAAATCATATTTTATACAAAACATTATTTTAGCAAATTAACAATAAATGCCAATTTCTTTATGATTTTACAGTTGAAAGTACAGTATGAAAGTTCTTTAAATGTAAATTATAAAAATGTATGTCCTAAAATGCAACGCATTGGCATTTTTTGCGCGTTCTTGTACATAAACATGTTGTACAGTACCTATTAATGCCCTTTTTATTTGGGAACATTCAATAGTGAATATGAACAACATATATATATTTTTAAAAATTCAGAAAATATTTCCGGACGCTAAGTGCGGTACACGGACAGATAGACAAATGGAGATTCGGGCACATAGATACAGACATTGAAAACACGTTAAGACTTAAACAAGAAAGAAAAATCATGTAGTACTCATTGATTAGTAATACCTTCCAACTGTACGTAATTGTTGTATCGAATAACTTTTAATATTCTTTGCCTACGTTGTGAGGTTGAGACGTCAGAACGTCACCACAGTTGTTTTAATTAAGCTGGATCCAGCAAAGTAGAAAGTGGGGACGGTTAAAATCGCTTCGTCGCCAGTGACTCGGCGAAAGTTGAGGTCGAGTTAGCTTTGTGTCGGCAGGGTGCTGCAATGAAAGACTTAGATTTTGAATGTTAGATAAATTAGAAGTGATTTTAAAAGGACGGATTGAAATGAAGAGAGAGGAGGATGTAGGAAGAAGTATAAAATGGCGAAGGTTTTAGTAGATGGGAGTGGATGTTGGAGGATATTATAGTGGATGTTGGAGGATATTATAGTGAATGTCGGAGCATATTATAGTGTGGATATTGGAGTATTATAGTGGATTGTTGAAAGTCTTATTTTGGCGAATATTGAGTAGTAGAAATTTAGAGGAGTGAGGAATAAGTCATGATGAGTGTTAGAACGAGTATTTGCTAGCGCTCGTGAAAGTGAATTTCGATCTGTAGGGAATCCTCTGATCGAAAGTGAAGTCGCAGCAGTGGAGTTACGAGTGCAACCGTCACTACACCTTCAATTGCTTGCTGGGGTGAGATATTTAAGATAATCTAATTTAATTTTTGATATATATATTTTGATTGAGTGATACACTGACTGAGCTAGTTTAATTGCCAGGCCACCCTCCTCATTAATCTGCTCAAATAAACTTTAGTTATTGTTAATTCAAGTCTTGTGTTCTCTTACTTATCCATTTAGTGATCTAATTAAGTTAAGATGGAGTTTGCGTCAACGCAAACTTTACAACGTTATCACACAACAGACAGAAGGACTGAAAAATATACAGATAGACTAATTGATTTTAAAATTACTCTTAGGCATTTTGGAAAGAGTTAAAAAGGCTTAACGCAAAATAAAATGCAGCCATTAATTTATAATTACAGCTTTTGATCGCTCTGAATATTTTAGTGTAGCCCTTTTAATCAGAAAATTAATTATATCATATTCTATACAAAACATTATTTTAGAATATTAACAATACATTTCAATATTTTTATGATTTTTGCAGTAGAAAGACTTAACTTTCAAAAAATTCTGTCCTAAACCGTAATGCATTGGCATTTTTGTTGTTGTTGTTGTTGTTGTCCCTGTAAACAAACTAGTTGTACAGGACCTATTAATGTCGTTTTGAATGGGGAACATTCTATAGGGATAATGTTTATAAAAATAACACTCATAAAACACAATGCTTTCGAATGCTTTTGGGTGTCCCTGTACACAAACCAGAAGAGATATTCACTCCATTTTCAATATGGAACATCCGATAGTGAACATCAATAAAATATATCAGTTTCGAGAAATTCCATAAATATTTACAGGAGTTAGAGCGCGGGCAGACAGACGGACAGACAGATGGACAGATACAAAAACTGAAATCATATTCATACTTAAAAATGTTAGAAAGTGTTAAAAACGCTTAATGTAAACGAAAGTGCAATTCTAGAATTGTTTTATCAGTAGCTCTTAATATAAATGGATATTTTTGTGTCACCCTGTAAACTTAATGCTAATCATGCTGTATTCTATGCAAAGCATTTTTTTTCTGCATATAGATAACATATTTCAATTTCCTAAAACTTCGTGGAAAGTAAAGTTATTAAAATTTGATTTATAGAAATATCTCTCATTGAACGCAATGCTTTGGAATACTTTTAACTGTCACTGTACATAAATCGGTGGTGGTATTTCCGCCATTTTATACAGGAAACATCCAGTAGTGAACTTTAATAACATATTTCAATTTAATTGAGATATGTCTACAGTAAAACCAATAGAAATACCTCTTATAGAACACAATGCTTTGAAATGCTTCCGGGTGTTCGTGTACACAAACCAGTAAAGGTATAAACTCCATTTTAAATAGGGAACATCCGATAGTGAACTTGAATAACATATATCACTTTGAAGAAATTCCATAAATATTTATGAGATTTAGAGCTCGGACAGACAGACAGGCAGACAAACAGGCGGACAGGCAGATACACAAAACTGAAATCATATTCACCCTTAAAAAATGTTAGAATGTGTTAAACCCTTAACGTAAACGAACGTACAATTCTAGCCATTTTTTTTAAATAGCTCTTAATGTAACTGGATATTTTTGTGCCACCCTGTAAATCTAATGCTAATCATGCTATTTTCTGTGCAAAGCATTCTTTTGTGCATAGAAATACCATATTTAAATTTCCAAAAACTTCGTGGAAAGTAAAGTTATTAAAATTTGATTTATAGAAATATCTCTAATAGAACGCAATGCTTTGGAATACTTTTGAGTGTCCTTCTATATAAATCGGTGGTGGTATTTCCTCCATTTTATACAGGAAACATCCAATAGGGAATTTGAATAACATATTTCAATTTCATTAAGATATGTCTACAGTAAAGGTATGAAAATATGTTTTATAGAAATACCTCTCATAGAACACAATGCTTTCGAATGCTTTTGGGTGTCCTGTGCGCAAACCAGTAGAGGTATAAACTCTATTTTCAATAGGGAACGCCCGATAGTGATCTTGAATAACATATTTCAATTTCATTGAAATATGTCTACAATAAAGGTATGAAAATATGGTTTATAGAAATACCTCTCATAGAACACAATGCTTTGAAATACTTTCGGGTGTCCCTGTACACAAACCAGTAGAGGTATCATATTCACCCTTAAAAAATGTTAGAATGTGTTAAAAACGCTTAACGTAAACGAAAGTACAATTCTAGCCATTTTTTTTAATAGCTGTTAATGTAACTGGATATTTTTGTGCCACCCTGTAAATCTAATGCTAATCATGCTATATTCTGTGCAAAGCATTCTTTTGTGCATATAAATACGATATTTAAATTTCCAAAAACTTCGTGGAAAGTAAAGTTATTAAAATTTGATTTATAGAAATATCTCTCATAGAACGCGATGCTTTGGAATACTTTTGAGTGTCCCTGTACATAAACCGATGGTGATATTTCCTCCATTTTATACAGAAAACATCCTATAGTAAACTTTAATAACATATTGCAATTTCATTAAGATATGTCTACAGTAAAGGTAAGAAAATATGGTTTGTAAAAATACCTCTCATTGAACACAATGCTTTGAAATACTTTCGGGTGTCCCTGTACACAAACTAGTAGAGGTATGAACTCCATTTTTAGTAGGGAACGTCCAATAGTAATCTTGAATAACATATATCAGTTTCAAGAAATTCCAAAGAAATTCCATAAATATTTACGGGAGTTAGAGCGCGGACAGACAGACGGACGGACAGACAGACGGACAGACAGACAGACGGACAGACGGACAGACGGACACACAGACAGACAAACCGAAGTCATAAACACTTTTCAACCTCGTTGGAATGTGTTAATAACAGTTTTCAACCTTCTTTGGAAAGTGTTAATAACATTAAAGTAACTCCCTTGCATTAAATGCATTATCGCATTTAGTGAGTTTGAACATCGCATTTAGGATATAGTACCTTAAATGCGACAAAAATTTCATAAATTACTGATAATTTTTTAATTTCTTGAAAAAAAAATGACTCAAAACACTAGTTTAGAACTATGAGTATAATATTCAACCATTTTTTCTTTCTTTTCATAATTATTTGTTTACTAAAATGTCATAAGTTTCCTAAATGCGATAAACTTACCAAAAATCACGTCGCATTTAGGCACAATGACCTTAATTGTAACATATAAAAAATTTTTGATGACTGTTTTATTAATTTTTTGAGAAAACATAATTTTTCTTCTGTTTTATATATTTTCCGTGCAATTGATTTGATAATTTTTTTTTTTTTTACTTTCTCTTACCCATAAGTTAGAGAAAGTATTGTTTTTGGGTCAAATTTTCGAAAGCGAGATTTTGTTATATTAACACGTTTTCAGGTCTCCTGAATACGAAAATCATGTTTTTAGCGGTTGGTCTCTGTGAGTGTGCGTGTCTGTTATCAGCATATCTCAAAAACAAATTATGGAAGAAATTTCAAACCCGGTATTCTAAATGTGTATCATATAGGGATGCTACAGTAAGCTTTTCGTTGAGATGAAGCAAATGGTTCGTGTACAGGGATACTCAAAAGTATTCAAATACATTACGTCTATGGGGGAAATTGCAGGTAAGTAGAGTTTAACATCTATAGACTGCACTAAACCAAAAGAAACGAATATATATTTTTTGTAATAGAGATAGTCAACTGGGAAATTTTTTTTTATGTATGTAGGAGCCTCGCCTCCCCATCTGGGAGGGGGGGGGGAGTCCCCCTCGAGTGGAGTAAATTTTCATGATGGGTATCTTTCAAAAGAGCTCGCCAATACCTTTAAAACGAATGGTTGAACCATCGGTCTGCGATAATTTAAAATAAAATTATCGATTTTTTTCATTTTTAGCAAAAAAAAAAAAAAAAAAAAAAAAAAAAAAGTAATATTGAGAATAAATTCAACTTTTTTTTTTTTTTTTTTTTTTTGATATTTAGTGTTATACTACTTCTCTAATATGGAAAACGTCTGCATTATCATAAAAGATAATTTGTTTAAATAATAATTTTAATAAATAATTTTTTAAAAACAAAATTATTTTTTAATAACCGAATTAAATTCTATATAAATGTAGGTGCATTAATGAAACGGGGGGGTTAAGTGGGGCGGTAGCCCCCCTCACATAGAATTAATTAACATATAAAACTCTTCCGAAGCCGAATTTTAATTGTTTAACATAAGTTTACATAACACCGTTATCTTACCTCTTAATCTCCAACCTGTATTTATAGTATTAAATTTCAGGGTAAGAGAAAGTCGTGTGAGTGACATACCAGATTATTATTATTATTTATATTTTTAATTAGTTGTTTTCTAAAATTACAAAAAATATTCTTTTTCTTTCTTTTTAAGAATATTATTTATATAAGTTTCTATAACTCACAAAAGAAATATTTGTTAAAAAATATCATAATATCTTGCAATTTATTCACTAAATACACAAAAATACAAAGATCAGTAGATTAATTATGAGTTTACGAAAAATTAATCTGAAGTTTTAAAGCATTTTGTCAAAGTGAATAATTTTATGAAATTTAATTTAATTTTTCTTTAAGATGATATTTAAGCTCGAGGCAAGCTTATTGGAGCGCGGAAAAATAAAGCGTTACGACATTAGTGATTCTTTTAAAATACGCTAACATCTCTTTTAAGTAGAAAATTTTCAAGTGACTCGATAAAATGGTGCTTTTAATTCACTAAAACCCTCGCTCGAGAGTAATTGTATTTGACAGTTTTAAATTTTATGGCGCCGAGTTTATGAGCAGTAAACACACAAGCGTGTTGTAATGGAACATTCCATCGCTAAAGAATAGCCTCTATTTATAATAAACTTCAGTTCCACAATTACTTTGTCAGGTTTTAGGTTTACTATATTCTTGATAATAAAACTTTATAAATATTTTATAACAAATGTAGCAAGGGCATTTAAATGTCTGTTTTATTAATAGTTATTATTAAAGAGTTGAAATTTAATATCGTAATTTTGCTAAATATACTAAATAATTTAAACATTAAAACATATTGAGTGAAGATGAAATGGAATAAAAGACAGTGTGTTAGTATTACTAAAAAGTAAAATAATTTTAATGCTTTTATAACTAATTAAATTAATTAAAAGTAAATTTATGTATTACGCGCATTCCATGGTGTAAGCAGAAATTTGTTTATAGAATTACTCATTACCTAATGCATTATTAGGTTGATTTCTTTAGAAATCGACCTATTGCAATCACTTCGTTTATCTCTATATCTATCTATCTATCTATCTATCTTTTATGAAAATTTTGTCATCACGATAACTCCCGAAATAATACTCCAAATCGAACCAAATTTGGACAGTAAACTGATCTTATAAATATCTTGGATGAGTTCGGTAACCAAGTTGCTCCGTCTTTTTGTTTTCAAGTGGCAGCCACTTGAATATTTCTAACCCAGATTGTAAAAAACGTATTTAAAGCAAGATTTGCTTGAATTTTTATGTAAATCTAGACTACATAAGGGTCTAAACGAACTTTATTAATGAAATTTATCTGCCATTTTTAATAAAGTGGCGGATATCTTAAGTTAAGTGGGCCACTTGAAATGAGGCTACCACTTGAAAATTTAAAATCACGATAACTTCCGAAATAATACTCCAAATCGAACCAAATTTGGACAGCATCTTAACTTGTGTTATGAATATCTTGGATGAGTTTCTTAACCAAGTTGCTCCCCCATTTTGTTTTCAAGTGGAGACCACTTGAAATTTCCAAATTCAAATTGTAAAAAGCGTATTCCGAATTTGTTCGAATTTTTATGTATACATAGACTATATAAGTGTCTCAATGAAGTTTATTAATGAACATATCCGCCATTTTTAATAAAGTGGCGGATACCTTAAGTTGAGCGGGGCCACTTGAAATCAGGCTACCACTTGAAAATTTAAAATCCCGATAACTTCCGAAATAATACTCCAAATCGAAACAAATTTGGACAGTGTCTTAACTTGTGTTATGAATATCTTGGATGAGTTTCTTGGATGAGTTCGTTAACCAAGTTGCTCCGACTTTTTGTTTTCTAGTGGCAGCCACTTGAATATTTCTAACCAACATTGTAAAAAACGTATTTAAAGCAAGATTTGCTTGAATTTTTATGTAAATCTAGACTACATAAGGGTCTCAATGAAATTTATTAATGAAATTTATCTGCCATTTTTAATAAAGTAGCGAATATCTTAAGTGGGGCCACTTGAAATCAGGCTACCACTTGAAAATTTAAAATCACGATAACTTCCGAAATATTACTCTAAATCGAACCAAACTTGGACAGCGTCTTAACTTGTGTTATGGATATCTTGGATGAGTTTCTTAACCAAGTTGCTCCACCATTTTGTTTTCAAGTGGAGACCACTTGATATTTTCAAATTCAAATTGTAAAAAGCGTATTCGGAATTTCTTTGAATTTTGATGTGTACATAGACTATATAAGTGTCTCAATGAAGTTTATTAATGAATGTATCCGCCATTTTTAATAAAGTGGCGCTTATCTTAAGTTAAGCGGGGCCACTTGAAATCAGGCTACCACTTGAAAATTTAAAATCACGATAACTTCCGAAATATTACTCCAAATCGAACCAAATTTGGACAGCGTCTTAACTTGTGTTATGGATATCTTGGATGAGTTTCATAACCAAGTTGCTCCACCATTTTGTTTTCAGGTGGAGACCACTTGAAAATTTCAAATTCAAATTGTAAAAAGCGTATTCCGAATTTGTTTGAATTTTGATGTATACATAGACTATATAAGTGTCTCAATGAAGTTTATTAACAAACTATGGATTTTCTCGCCAAAAGTCGCCAAGTGGAAAAGTCGCCAAATTTGGTGCCAAATCCAATACCTGCCATATTGGAGCTTTTTTATGCGTTTTTAAGGGAAAATTAGACTATTTCAACGTTAAAACGAACTAGAAATGCAGAAAATTAACATTTAATCAACTTACTGAGCCTCTTTGAAAGAATTTCCACAAAAAAAAAAAAAAAAAAAAAAAGAATTTTTTTTAAATTTGCAACAATATTTTAGATTAATTAGTTTACTGAGCAACTTTCTCTGCCATTTTGATCCAAGTGGCAGCCACTTAATTTTTCAACACGATGACTTTTGAGATTCTGAATTAATTCCAACTATATTTGTACAGTAGTCTTATCTCACAAATGCATCTGATATATTTGTCAACTTGGTTCACCATCTTGTTTCCAAGCGCCGGCCACTTGAAAATTTTAAATTCACATAAAAAGGTATTTATGAACCGATTTTCCTAAAACTCCATATGTAGATAGCCTACATCAATATTTCTACAAATTCGTTAATAATTTGTAGCCGCCATTTTGAAACAAAATGACCGCTACTTGATAAGGAAAAAGAAATCAACCTACCCTTCCGAATAAGCCGGAAGGACTTGTCATTTTTTCAAATTCCATTTTCAGATCCGGAAAATTCATAACCATTGAATTAGTACTCGTTTTTCAAAAACTGATTTTAAAAAATTATAATATTTTAATTTTGAGAAAATAAAATGCGAAAAATTAACTAAGTACATTTTATACAATTTGTATCTGTTTGTTAATATATATATATATATATACATAATATTCGAAAAATCAATTTTTGGAAAACGAGTACTAATTTAACAGTTTTTAACCGACTTCAAAAAAGAAGGAAGGTTCTCAATTCAAACCGTATGTTTTTTTAATGTTTTTTAGCTCATAACTTCTGAACGGATGTTTCGATTTTGATACTTTTTGCTTTGTTGAAAAGCTCTTGGTCTAACATAGGTCCCATTGTAATATATTTACGATCTAAAGAAAATACAGGGTGCCCAAAAAAATCAGTCCCAACTCTTTTAACTGCTAAACGGCTATAGCTATAGTGATAAAAATGTATGTAAGTATAGCAAAGTTGCCATGCAGTATAAGGTTAAACCGCTTGCAGCGCCACCTGGTGGAAAATAGCGGAATTAGTGTTCCTATCTCGAAAACGGTTCTAAAGAAAAATTGAATTACAAAGCTGAAGAGTATCACCGATTTAGTACAAAATGATAGTTTAGACATTCATGCTAACGTTCCTATCTCGGAAACGGTTCAAGATATGTGGAAAAAGTGAATTATAAAATTGCAGAGCATGATCGATTTAGTACGAAAAGATAGTTTTGACATTGATGCTAAAAATACAAGGCTAAAAACGTGCATTTTTTGTTTTCGCAATTTCTTACACTATACACACTTGATCTACATTGCTCACGTTGTAGCGTAGCTGGTGAGACATACGCTATATAGTTCAAAATACGGTTACTTGATACTTTTTGTTTTGTTGTAGAGATCTTGGTCTGAAGTAGGTCCCATTATAACATCTTTACAATCTAAAGAAAATAATGCGCCGTCTGGTGAAAAAAAGCGGAATTAGCGCTCCTATCTCGAAAACGGTTCAAGATGGGAGAATATTTAATTACGAAGTTGTAGAGCATCATCGAGTTACTACGAAAAGACAGTGTTTAGACATTATTGCTAAAAATAGAACGCTTAAAACGTGCAGTTGTTTGTTCGCAATTTCCTACACTGTGCACACTTGAACTATGTTGCACACTTTACAGCGTAGCGGATGACACGTATACTCTGTGGTTTAAAGTACTGTTACTGTAAGCGGTCACATCGATTAGCGCAAAGTCGTTTTCAAGCAACTTCAGAAAGGAGGGTGTTCTTAATTCGAGCTATGTGTTGTTGTTGGTGTTTGTAAGCTTATAACTTCGTAAAAGATGCTCTAATTAACCGACTTCAAAAAGGAGGAGGTTCTCAATTCAAAGCGTATGTTTTTTTTTTTTTTGTTTTTTTTTTTTGTTTGTTAGCTCATAACTTCTGAACGGATGATCAGATTTTGATACTTTTTGTTTTATTGTAAAGGTCTTGGTCTGAAATATGTCCCATTGTAAGATCTTTACGATCAAAAGAAAATACAGGGTGCCCGAAAAAGTCAGTCCCGACTCTTTTAACTGCTGAACAGCTGCAGCTATAGTCATAAAAGTGGTATGTAGGTATTGTAAAGTGGACATGTGTTACGTGATTCAACCGCATAAAGCGCCCCCTAGTGGAAAAGAGTGGAGTTAGCGATCCTATCTCGGAAACGTTTCAAGACAGGGGGAAAAAGTGAATTATAAAATTACAGAGCATCATCCATGTAGTACGCAAAGATAGTTTAGACATTAATGCTAAAAACAGAACGCTTAAAACGTGCATTTGTTTGTTCACAATTTCCTATTTTATGCACACTTGAACGCCATTGCATATGTTGTAACGTAGCTGGTGACATTTATGCTATGTAAAATTCAAAGCATGGTTATTGTAAGCGGTCACATCGATTAACGCATAGACGTTTTAAACCGACTTCATAAAGGAAGAGGTTCTCGATACAAACCATGTTTCTCGTTGTTGTTGTTGAAATTTGTTAGCTTATAACTTCGTAAGACATGATTTAATTTTAATATTTTTTTTTATTGTTGTAATGATCTTGGCCTGAAATAGGTTTCACTATGATTTCATTAAGATATAAACAAATTACAGGACACTCACAAAAGTCTGTTCTCACTGTAACTGCTGAACGCATGCAACTACACTGGTAAAAGTAGTATGTAAGTATCGATGTTGAAACTTCTGTCCGTCAGCGTCAATGCATATTTTGCTCTTTGTTTGAACTTTACGCTGCGCAATTTTCAGCGCAGCGGGTGACACGTATTCACTGTAAAGTTCAATATATATGCCTAACAGAATTTTCGGTTACGAATGCAGCGTATCCGTTCTTTACATTTCTAAAAACTTTTTAGTTTAACGTATGTTCGTTCAATAGATAGTTTTTTTCTCATATCCGATAAAGGCAAGAAAAGTGACAACTTAAAAATGCAGCATTTGAGAAAAATCAACTTAAAAATAACTTGACTAGAATAAAACTGGCACAACTGTCTCTCGAGTGGATAACTTTCTAGATGGAGATGTAACTTTTTTGTTCACATTGGGTGCATTTCATGTATTTTTCAGTGAAATAAACCATTTTTTGAGTAATGTCACTTTTCTTGGAAGTTGTGTTTTCTGAAACTTCCGTCGAACTTCTGATGCTCTGCTATATAAATAAGTTTTCACTGAAAGAGAAAAATAAAATCTTTTTGTAAAAAAATAGAACCGACTCCAAAAGGGAACTACTATTCAAACAACTAAAAATGAAAGAAAATTGGCTTAAAATGGAACTGTAAATTGCGCCTAAAAGTATAAAATAATTTCCTTCGCCAAACAACCTATAACACTACAATTAATCATAACTTTTGAAGTCGGCACAAAATTAAATAATTGATACCTTTATTCAATACAAAAATTAAATCCTATTCAAAACACATATCTTACATTGTCACCTGCAAAACGCAGCCGAAAACTACTTTGATTCAAGAAAACAAATAAGATTTCGTAAGCAGCAAAAGTTGGCGAAGATGCTGGTATCTGACGTACTTGGTGAAAGAAAAATCGCATAATTATCTGGCAAACATATTTAATTTCTTTGGGATATCATGATTTTTTTGATAATGTATATCAAGAGAGTAATCAAGAATATGAAACAACATATCGTACAATATATATTATGAAAATATATATCGTGCGTGTATATTGTTGCCTTACGTTTTGATCGCCAAATCCAAAAGCCATCAAGGATGATAGTTATCAAAGTTATACCAAATTTGCAAACGAAACTCTAACTTCGTAGAAACATAAATACCGCATTGTGAAGAATGTTCATTGTTCTATGCAGATGCTACTAAAGGACCAATTGTATACAGTGATAAAATAATAAAGGAAACATGAAAATGGATCATTCGAGACAACAACATTTGTTGCTACCGATCTAAAGACAAACCTTTAAAAACTAATTAAATTTTATTTAATTTTGCGCCGACTTCAAAAGTTATGATTAATTGTAGTGTTATAGGTTGTTTGGCGAAGGAAATTATTTTATACTTTTAGGCGCAATTTACAGTTCCATTTTCTGCCAATTTTCTTTCATTTTTAGTTGTTTGAATAGTAATTCCCTTTTGGAGTCGGTTCTATTTTTTTACAAAAAGATTTTATATATTTTCTGAATGTAAAAACGAAATTAAAAAAATTCATTAAGTAATGAATAATTGAACAAAAATATTACCTATAGAGTTATATGGTACTAGCAAAGCCCCGGTTCGGGAACGAACCGAATTCCGAATGTGGGAAAAATTTCAAAATCAAACTCGAAATGTACAAAACTCGGCCTGATGCTGCCTGCGTGCCAATAGATCAAAGTTTGGTTAACGAAACCATTTTTTAATTCATGAAATCAATGAAGGTAGTGAATCAACGAAGGCTTTTCTCGCTTCGCTGGTCACTATATTTAAAGGAAGCTCTTTTCTATATCGCTTTAAAACAAAAATAAAATTTAAAGAAATCATGAAATTGTTTTAAAGCCCGCTTTGGTTCCCCGCTGCCTTCGGCAGCGACCCACTCATTTGCAGGCTCTCGGTGTCTATTGCCTGTGACAGTAGCTTACCAGGGGGCTTCTATTTGGGTGCTTATCAGATGACAGTTTGGAAACGGGCAGTATCGAAAAAATTGAAGTAGCCATTTTATATTTGAATCCTAGTTACATATGAACAACACTATATGTGGTGTACATAATATTTTCTTTCGCGTTATTTTCTATGTTTATTTGATTTATTTCATCAACCATAAAATGACAACAATTTCACACCATATATAATATTACAATGTGCTATGATCGGCTATGTCTATCGCATGAGACAATTAATTTTTGTGGTTAAAATAGTAGTTGAGTTAGTTAATAGTAGTTGGTATATAGAAAAATAAATAATGAAATATGTAAACCTGATCATGGTACAGCCTTAATGTATCTCCCCTTGGCGACTTTTGAATTTTTATCGTCGCTTTAGACAAAAATAGATAATTTACGTTTTTTTTTTTTTTTTCTTTTCGTTTTCCTTTCCTTTCCCTTTCTTTCCTTTCTGTTTTTTCAATATTTTATATTTTATTTATAACTAGCAGGCTTTGACTGCTTCGCTGGACATTAAACTTAAATGAGCTGTCAAAATCCCATATCTTTATTAATAACCTAAGTTCTCGCTGTGATTGGTAGAGGTTTTTCTCGCTCGCAACGTGAGGAATATGGGTCCCCACTGTCTTCGGCACAACTTACCCACTTCTTACTTCCCCACCCTCAGCGGGTGAGTTCGAAGTTTTGCAAAATCCCACTAATGTACATAATGCGTACACTGTATCAATATCCACACACCAAAATTCGCCAATCTAAGATAATTCAAAGCGAATTCAAACGGAAAATCATGTTTTTACACATGTTTATTGCCCTCCGACTCCGAGAAGGGGGGGGGGGAATTCGAATTTCGTGAAATGCAGTTACAATAAGTGCCGGATGCATACAAACAATTTACACACCAAATTTCGTGACCACAGAATTCTTTAATAGACAGTATTATAAATAAATAAATACAAAAAGCACAGCTTAAGTATCGCAACCCTTTGGTGACTTTAAATATTTTAAGCCATTTTTGCGATGAACTGAATTGGCTATGTCAATTGTGCAATTAAAGATCTTGGCGAGAAACGTCCGAGCTACTTCGGTGCCAAATTTCAAATTTTGCCAAAGGGATCCAATACTAAAGCTGTTCCACATCGAATCTGGGTTGAAAACGGAAAAAGGGTAAAAAAAATTAGAAATATCAGACCTATATTTATAAATTTGATACCAAATGAAAGGGCCGATTTTTCTGAATCCAGGGGTGCAAACAGATTTTCGATGCGACAATTAGATTTTTAAAAAATAACTAAAGTATGGAATTTAAGTGGCAACGGAAAAACGGAAAAGGGGAAAAATAAATTAGAAATATTAGACCTATCGTTACAAATTTAGTACCAAATGAAAGGGGTGATTTTTCTGAATCCTGGGGTGTAAACAGTTTTTCGATACGACAATTAGATTTTTTAAAATTAACTAAAGTACGAAACTTAGATGGCAACACTTCATTTCAATCTTTTCATAATTTGTAGTGCGAATCACGCGAATAAAAAAGTCTTTAACTTAAGAATTTATTTTTATATTTTATTTTTCCATTCAAAGCGTTTTAGCAAAAAAATATCTATGCGCATGCGCAGGCGTTTTTTACCCACAATTTAATCACTAATCATAATTATGAAAATTTATATAGATATAATTTTAAGTTGGGTTAAGACCTAAGTTTCTGCCAAGCGCCGTTGAATTCCGTCCTGCCGTTCTTGAGTGATGCCCGGACAAACGTGTTTTAGTCTTTTACCTCCCAGGGGGGAACGGGGTGGAATTTCTGAAAAGTTGATAGATATAATTTTAAGTTGGGTGAAGACCTCAGTTTCTGCCAAGCGCCGTTGAATTCCATCCAGCCGTTCTCGAGTGATGCCCGGACAAAAAAAGCGACGGACACGATGACACACACACACACACACACACACACACACACAGGCAAAATTTTCTGAAGTCATTTTCGGCTTCCATGGGGTGTGAAACGTGAAGATATCGCAAAATTTTTCGATTCCGACAAATTTACAGACAAAAGTCTGATTTTATTAATATAGATTTTTATGCGCTACTTGGCTTAAAGTGGCTTTTACGAAAGTAGAGTCCTTGGCGAAAAAAGTCTGATCTATTTCAGCATCAAAATTTTAAAAATTACCCAAGATTATTAATAAGTAAAGCTGTTTAATGTAATGCTGAATTAGCTTTCATGCCAAGCGCGATTCTTCCGTGCCAAAAACATACTATTTAAACAAAAGGGGAGAAATCTAAAATTGAGGTATATTATTATTTTATTTATTATTTTATTTACTTTTTTACTCCATTTTCATATTTTCATGTTCTGAGCAAATTTAGTATTAAATATATATATATATATATATATATATATATTTCGCGTGAGTAAAAAAAAAAAAAAAAGTTTTTTTTTTTTTTTTTTTTTTTTGGGGGGGGGGGGGGAGGGGCAACAATTAAAAATTTAAATGTCCATTTTTAAAGATTTTTACCAGGTTATTATTTTCACATTTCAATTAGTTTTAAAAATTCTAATCAAAATTTCGTTACAAGTAAGGTACCAAACGAAAGGGGCATATTTTCGAAATCTGTCGGTTTAATTAACTTATGGATAGGACAATTAGATTTTTTAAAAATTAACTAAAGTATAAAAAGCTGGTGTCAACTTGCGTCAACAGACAGACAAACAGACTTAAAAATCTCTTAGCCATTTATATAGAGAGAGATTTAGTGACCGGAGGCGCGAAATCGTAATAGGGAGAGAAGAGCCTTAAATGGCCAAAATTTTTATTTTTGTACAAGGAAAAGCACAAAATATCTTGCATAGAAATTCCAGTCATAAAACAGTGACATCAAATCCCATAGATTCAACTCCCGAATATTAATTTCTGAATTGAGTGGGTGCTGTTAAATATAAGAAGCTACTTATTTACCAAAACTCTATGGAAGTTTAGTGTCATTAAAATATACTTAGTATTGTTAAACTATGTAAGTTGATATTCAAAAAGAGTGATATTTGAAGAACAAGATATTACTGATTTTTAGTCAGGTTCAAATTTGATCCGTATCAGTTTATTAAAAAGGGAAGAAACTAAAGAAATGATAAAAGAAATAGTAAAGATTGCTCTATAAAAAAAAAAATATATAGAGAACCTTCATTACAATAGAGAGTCGACAAAAGAATTTTTGAAAATACAAGAAATACGCAGTTGAAAGATTTTCGACTTGTATCTCAGTCATTTATCGATATCTGAAAGAAATTTGTAAGACATAAGACAAAAATGTTGGTGGAAGCAGTTTAACAATCGGCTTTTTATTTTCTTTTGGAATTTTGATTAAAATATTTGTAAGAAGTCAATAATTTTCAGGGTATGTTTGTAATGAAATGGCTATGTTTTTGATTAAAACTGATTATAATAAAAGTAATTGCACTCATAATCATTTTAAAGTATAAAAGTAATATAATTTTCTTAACTAGTCGGTCTCCATCTGCCTAGCAAAGGATTTTTACACATGTATTTAAAAATTTTATTTATCCTTGCCAGTTCTGATTACTAACTTTAGATTTACATAACAAATGGCTTCATTTTTTACACCATGATATTTATTATACGTTTTGAATTTCAAACGTTTCTAAGCAATGGACTCTTCCCAGTTTCGTCTGATCAATCATGTGATAGAGGTAAACAAATACTCGAATTCTGAGAATCGAATTCAATTAAATATTCTTCTTAAGAACAAAAATGTTAATATTTAATATAAAATAAAATAAATGTAATATTGTGCATTTGTAAACAGTAGAATAGTTTTATTTGTAAATTTAATAATTTTTTAAAAACACTTTATGTGTTTATTTATTTTCAACTGTAAGAATCTATTTTTGTATGTTCTAGTGTAACTGTTACATTAACTGATCTAGCAATAAATAATAGCTTGTTCTTGCGGAATGTTTATGGATTATAATTCGAAATTTTAAAATGTTTTCATTTAATTTAATTGCATAAAGGTGTTACAATAAGTTAATTAACTTAGTTACTGGTCTAAATGGATTTATGCAGTACGATATTGCACTGTCACTGATTTAAGTACCAAAAATCAGAGTATTTAACATGTTCTTCATGAACATCAATAGCAAATATAAACTAAATGATGACTGTAAATGTATACTGCAAACAAAAGATGATGAATAATGATGTAAAATGGATTAAAAATGATGATGTATGAAAAAATAACACAGATTAAATACGATTGATCAAAAATAAGAATAGAAAATACGTTATTTCAGCAATTGCTATAGTTAAACAAGACTTCGTCTGCTATTTGTTTTTCTTCTATCATGTGATCTCTGACGTCAGTTGGGAAGAGCCTATTACATATGAAACCATATTTCTTTATAACTACAAACCTGTTTATTTATTTATATTATTACTTTCTCGCGACATACTTGAATTCTACATACATAATTTATTATTATTACTTTCCCTGACGTATTAATATTCCGCATTGCAACGAAAGAGTTCATTCAAAAATATAAATTATTTTGTTTCATTTATTGAGAATCAATGGACTAATCTTCAAAACCTTTCAAAACATGGATTTTTTTCTTTATCTCAATACATTGTTGGGATTGCGTTGAAGCTTTTCCGTCAAATTATTCTTTTAAATTCTTTTATATTCAATTGAAATACACACAGGAAAACCGAGGATAATTTTTTCACTTTCTTCATTCCAATAATTGTTTCAGCTACGACAACATTTCCAGCATTTCGTTTCGGGAAACATTTATTATTAAGAAGGCTTTTATTATGAAAAAGCATTTAATCTTATGGAGTTAATAAAATGATTGGGTTTTTTTGTGTAATGCTCGAAACTAAGATAACTATAACAATGTACTGAAATAAAGAAAGTAAAGTTTATTCCATGGTTCCCGTGAAACGAATAAAATACAGAAAAAAAAAAAAAATAACAGAAAATTTTACTTGAGAAAAATAAATTAAATTTTTGATAGTTTGAATTGTTTCAGAAGATTAGTTCATTGATCTTGATGCAAATGATAAGTTAAACTTACACTATTAGGACTTTAGGACATATAAATATAATGCTGTAAAAGATCATCCATAAGTTTTAAATATCATGTAAACCAATTCTTAATAATTTAAACTTGCAAGAAGAAAAGTTTTAGAAATGCATGTGTGTAAAACTCGAGCGTTAGGCGGATGCATCAAACTAGTTATTATTATATAATTATTTAAAAGTTTATATATTGTAATATGATCATTTAAAAGGTAAAAGTTAATATAAAATTTTATGAAGTTACTGTGCACAAGTTGCTGAACTACTGCAAACCTTTTATCACACACAGACAGATACGCAGACGGGCAGACATATTAAAAAAAAAAAAAAAAAAAAAAAAGGGGGGGGGGCAAAAATAGGCTTAGGATCTCATAAACATTTAAAACCGTCAATAAACAGAAAGTTAAATATTTATCCAATATCTTTTTCTCTTTACTATAGAGTAAAATAACCGTCTCTTCCAGAAGGCTCTATTCAATTTTTCAATGATATTTTTCTTTTGTTATATTCTTAGTTAAAAAATATTTTGTTTGCTGAATTTCTCGATTAAAATGAAAAGTAATAACACTGCTCTGCATGAAAATTGCCTCTGACACCATTTCAGCATATTCTTATGTAAAATGACCTCCTGAATCCGAATATGACCACCATTTTGCTAGATCACCCACCGTTTTCCTTCCCCTCCCTCATTATTATCATTGTTTGGTAATTTTATACTCATCAGTTTGATTTGGAGAGGAACGATGATTATTTTAACGGTTAAATGTCTTCTGACCTGAGGAGCTACAGAGGTAGAAAGTTCTAAAACACGGACATTTGTACTAAGGAGAAAATTTGAGATAATCTGTGCCCAGAAAACAAACAAACAAACAAAAAAAAAAAAAAAAAATCAATAAAAACAATCAGTTTCTGTTTCTTTATTTTTCGCAATATTTCTCTTATTTTTTACATATTCCAGCTTCCAGTTTGCCATTTTCTTACCAAAACACCCCAAATAATAAAAATTATGCACTGAAATTTTTTTCAAAATGTTGGTAAGTGGAGTAAAGTTTCAAAGCCCTTGCAAGAAAGTTTGACTGATTCACTGTACATTTAACGTGGGAGTTACTGAAAGCAAACGTCGTACAGTGAATCAGTCAAACTTTTTTGCGAGGGCTTTGAGACTTTACTCCACTCACCAACATTTTGAAAAATTTTTCACTGTATAATTTTTATTATTTGGGGTGTTTTGGTATGAAAGTGGCAAACTGGAAGCTGGAATATGTAAAAAATAAGAGAAATATTGCGAAAAATAAAGAAACAGATACTGATTGTTTTATTGATTTTGTTTTGTTTTCTGGGCACAAATCCCTCAAATTTCCTCCTTACTACAAATGTTAGTGTTTTAGAACTTTCTACCTCTGTAGCTCCTCAGAGCTGTCAGAAGACATTTATCGGTTAAAATAATCATCGTTCCAGTGGCGGATTTAAGGGGGGGGCTAGGGGGCTGAAGCCCCCCCCCAAAGCACTGACATTCCCAATTGAATATTGCAAATGTAAATTTTTTATTGGTCTAGAATAACACTTTGAAAAATCTTAGCCCCCCTCCCTCCCCTCCCCCAAAAGTCAAGTTCTGGATCCGCCACTGCATCGTTCCTCTCCAAATCAAACTGATGAGCATAAAATTACCAAACAATGATAAAAATGAGGAAGGGGGGTATATCTAGAAAACGGTGGGTGATTGGGCAAAATGGTGGTCGTATTCGGATCCAGGAAGTCATTTTACATAAGAATCTGTAAGAATGGTATCAGATCTCGAATTTGCTTTTTTCTTTTTTTTCAGAGCAGTGTATTTTTTGAACTTTCTACATTTTTTTCTCTACACATCACAAGGGATATTTTCAATGATGCATACTTAAAAGAAGACATACCTTGTAAATGAGCGATATTGCATCAAAACGACAATAACAAAAAAGTACAGTTTTAGCAACAATACATTTTTCTTCCGAAAATTTAAAATCTTCTGTCCTTGAAATATATGACGCCGGTTCATAAATTATTTTCCGTAAGAATACAATACAAATAAAATGCATTCATGTAATAATCCGACTTTAGAAATTATTCTGATATTTTTTATCACCTAGTTGAAATCAATGTTTATTACTCAACATTTTTTCCGTTGACCGATTTCCCATTGTTTCGATGACAAGTATTGAAATTTTAGTAAAGTACTAGAGGCAAAATATTCCTTCATTTTTTTTTCTCCCTCATATGAATTATCTTAAGCAAACAAACAAACAAAAAAGGTTGCAGAATGCTTCTCATCTATTAACCCTTTGCGGCGCAAGACAATTTAAAACATTTAAATTATACTGCCACCGGCATTCATCAACTAAATTAAACTAAAAGAAATTTTAAATTTTAAGTTTTAAAAAACCGGCCTTTTCTGATATGTTATATATTTGAATTTTTGCTGAAAAATTTCCGGGATGAAATTTTGCAGCTGGATTTTAAATTTTGCGTCCTCGCAGCGAGGACAACGCGCGTTAAGGGGTTAAGTATATTTTCCAAACAGATAGGAACGAATTAATGCTATTCATAGTAGAGAAAACACAGAAAAAAGAACTTCAATATTTATTTTGAATATATATGATAGATTTTCTCCTTCTGAGACATTTGATTCTAATTATGAAAAAATTAGAAGTTTTTATTTTGTATATCTGGGTGTAAATGATACTTTATCCATATTTTAATTGAAAATTTACAGGTTTAATTATTTATTTTCACCATTTCATAATGTCTAAGTTAAATAGTAATAATAATAAACCTTTACAAGTTACAGCACTGAAAAAAAAAAAAAAAATCCCATTTCTCTAAATACAAGAATATAGTTATCCTATTGAATATAATTTAACTTATGATGTTTTAGTTAAAATATAACCGTGAAACAAAATATCGATGCAAAACAGATGCAGGGGATGCATTTATCGAATTTCAAAATTGATTTGAATTTTGTACTCCAGGATAAAATTCACCATTATTCTTTCAATATATGCAAACAAAGATGAAATTTTATTCTAATAGGAATTTATTGATCACTTATCTTAGCTCAGTTTGTGTGGCCTATGTATGATTTTGTTTATATACATAGAATATAACAGATTCCTAGTAAACACTGGTTAAAATTCTTTCATATAAAAAATCTATGTTTTTTTTTCTTTTTTTAATTTATTTTAAAATGATTCAAAAGATTCGATTTGGAAAAATTTCAACTTATCCTTTTTAAAAGATTCTTTCACGTTGTCAAATGTCCTGAATATATTATGACCTTTTTCGAAACCACATATAAAGACTTATAACTCATATATAATTTAAAGAATCACATACAATTTCAAATATAACTAAAATTTTGCAGATATTTGTTTGCACAAAATATTAATGCGTGTTATTACTCAACTACAGTCGGCAGCAAAATTATTCAAGCGCGAGCAATAATTCCTATGTTAAAAAAAGTACACTTAATGCTGTTTTGTGAAATAAATCCTTGTCGAATCATGTTTCTAGTCAGTCTAAGAACAGGATTCGACAAGGATTTATTTAACAAAACAGTATTAAGTGTACTTTTTTCTTTGTATAGAAATTATTGCTATCGCTAGAATAATTTTGTTGCCGACTGTAACGTTATTAAACAATGTAAAAAAATTATATGATGGCATATTTCAGTATTGATGAAAAATTAAATTGAATTTGACATTTTAAATGCTTACAATTAAAAATTAGCAATTTGTTTCGTTTTTTATTACTGTGAATAGAACCTTACTATACTATGTTTTTTGTAATGAATATTACAGCTAAATTTTGGTTTCTAATATGTAACAAATTCTTCTTCTTCTTTTTTTTTTTTAATAATATAAGTGAATGCAATGTTTGAGTTTTAAGTGTACAGTCGGTAACAAAAGTGTCCGAACACTAGCAAAAATTCCTATGTGAAAAAAGTACACTTCATACGGTTTTGTTATACAAATCCTTGTTGAATCCTGTTCTTAGTCAGTGTAAGAACATGATTCGACAAGGATTTATTTAACAAAACCGTATGAAGTGTATATTTTGTACATTGAAATTTTTGCTTGTGTTCGGCCACTTTTGTTACCGACTGTACCCAAGCGATAAAATATTCATGAAAGCAATAAATCAATTATTGATCTGTCAGTAGTTTTTGGATTTGGATATAAGCTTTTCCTAGTTACTTTTATTAGGTATGTAGCTAAAGTACAAACATGAACAATCGTAGTAACGAATGTATAAAAATAAAAAAAGTGGTTTAAAGAATGAAAAATGATTTTGCGCGAAATAGTGCTCATAGTGCGTGCCATTTTTTTTTTTTTTTTTTTTTTTTTTTTTTTAAATAATCTATATATTAATAGGCAAGCATAAAATTTGTTGTCCCTTTTTAACATATTAATTATGGGAGTAGAGGGTTGAAAATGGTATCATTCGAAAGGTATGGTTAGCCGGAAGGTGCGAATACAAATATTATTTTCTTACGATGTCAAGAAGGTATTTAAAAATACATTTATTTTTTATGCATTTTCCCCCATTTTTCCCTTTTATACTAGGCGAGTCGTATTAATCCTGGACGATAGGACCCATGCCCCAGCCCGCCCGGTTCCCGCTGTTCAATGTATTTTTCTAGTCAACTTTGTCCCCTTATTACTTCCGGTGTGAAATTTTTTTTTTTTTTTTTTAACACACTTGACATTGTGAGTTTTTGTGCTTTTTTTCCCATGCTATTTCTATGGGGTTTTTAGCCTTTTTTCCTCTTATTTTATACATTCTAAAGTGGCGGTGGTATTCCTTCACATTAAAAAATACCTAAAAGTAGAAAGTTGTTAAATCTGGCAATTTCATAAAGCTCAAATAAAACCATAGACACAGTAATTTGTATAATGTAGCATCACTATACGCAAGCGAAGTGATGACGTCACTGTCTGTCCATGGAGCCATGTCAAAGATTTTCTATGTTAATTGTCCATTGAATTTTTTGTAAAAAATTATTAAAAAATAACGGAAATTATCTGCCGATTTTAATTCCGATATTTGGGTATAGTTATATATAAGTTACTGTCTACATGTGTTTGATTGAGTTATTTTTTCTGTAAAATTGATAAAATTTTAATTTAAAATCACAAAACTCCAGAAAACAAAATGGCAAACTTCCAGTTTCGAATGTAAACATAAACATTTCATTTCAAAGGGTGATATTTAAACAATAAATATTGAACTAATATACTAAATAAAAGGAAAATGGATTTGTTACTAACTGCTGCATGTATAAGTAGACGATACGGAAAAAATTCCGATTTCCGTTTTTTGCTGAATTTACATATTTTGAGCTTTCTTTACGTTTCAATTAACTGAAATTGGCTACTTATTTTTTAAAAAAGTGTCTTTATTGCTAGCTTTTGTGGGTAGAAGAAGCAAGTAGAAGATACATAAAAACTTTTGATTTCCGGTTTTCGATGAATTTACACGTTTTGAGATTTCCTTGCATTTTAATTAAGTGAAATTAGTGAAATTGACTACTTATTTTTATTTTTTAAAAAGTGGATTTATTATTCTTTCCTCTGCATATATAAGTAGAAAATATAAGATTCAGAAATGTTTTAGATTTTCGGTTTTCGATAAAGTTACACGTTTTGAAATTTCCCGAACTCAATTCGACCATTTTTGAAAAATATCTTTTTTTTTTTTTTCACTGTACTTTATGAACCAATCGAATTAATTTAACAGAATTTGATACTTGGTTGGACCTTGGTCTGACATGGTACCTATTAGCTTCTGGGCTGTATAACACAACAAGGGGCGTTTTCACGTTGCGATTTTCTCTCATTTCAGGAAAGGCTAACATCTACAGAGAGAAATAGTTATATTAAGTAAAACTCTGCTGATTCAGTTAGAGTGAATATTGGCAAACAATTGCCGCAGCTGTGTTGCAATCGCATTCCGTTTAGGACAAGGCAATAACTTTGCTTTGCCTTGCTTTGCAAAAAAAAAAAATGGTCGAGTTTCGACCACTGGGCGATACTAGTTATATATATTTTATGTATTTTCACAAACATATTCGAGATTCAAGATATCAGAATAAAGTAACTTTGAAATTGTGGCCGTTTACATTCTTTATCAATCTATAGTAATTTTTTCATAGTAGCTCACTTTAGTTTGTGAATGCATCGATGCTTATTTCGTAGACTGGTTATCATATATTTTTTTGTTTCTAACTATATGTTAATTAAAAGCAATTGAAAAGATTTATAGATATTTTTCTCCGAAAATCTCGACCAGGGTTTGGTTTGGTTTTACGTAGCACTAGTGTTGCGCAATGAGCAATTGACAACGGCCTGGAACTCACCTCTTGGGGGTGGTTAGGAGACATGCCATCACAATTTTGATCCTCCAAGGAAGAAATGGATCCCCCGTTTTGGTGACCCCCAGATGTATAATTTTGGATGGGAACATGGAGGACATTGCGGCCACGATGGATTTTACGTGCACCAGCCACCATTAGTGTACACGATGGTCTTTGACCGACTCGAGTATCGAACCTGCAAATTACGAGATGGGCGTTCTACCGACTGGGCTACCGTGGCCCCACAGGCAGGGACTAAAATTATACACCCTATGCGTGTGAATGTGTAAAGTAAAAAGAGGAGAGATTGTGTATATAGCGAATCAAAAAATGTGTATTTAGCGATGTGTATATAGCAGTGTGTATATAGCGAACAAAAGGTGTCGTCTTCAAAAAATATTGAAAAAAAAAAAAAAAAAAAAAACATGTGATTCCACTCTTCATAAAACACCAGAAAGTGAAAAAATTATCGGCTGAAATGAATTACAGCGACCACAAAAAATTATCAAAAGTAAGCATTTTTGTCAATTTAGCGCTCTTAGACGATAAATTCGCTAGCACCGAGAATGCCGTGTACGAACAGAACCGTGTTTTGCTTCCCCGCCAACTACTCAAAACCAATCGCCTAACAGTGTGAAATCGCCAAATATGCCTTTGAAATCTTTGAAATATGCTTAATTAAATTAACCAAACCAAACATGCCGCATGGAAAAAATTCTGCACACAACAAACAGACCCATTTGGCATAGCACAAAAATTTTACTCAAACAAATTCTTCACTTCTTCTGAGCTAAAAATTGAACGTCCTCCAGCTCCCCCCTCCAAGAAAGACAACCTCGAGTACCTGACCTCTATTCTATTCCCACCGAGCAATGTCGACTCGGCTCAAACTCCTAACTTCACAGCTCCACCCGACATACTTTTCTCTGAGGCAAAGGTCAGGTCGGCTCTTTTTAGTTTCAATATTAAGAAGGCTCCTGGCCCAGACGATATAGACTTCAGAATTCTTAGAAATACCTATAACATTTTCCCACACATCTTTCATAAATGGTCAAACCTCTGCCTGCAACACCAATATTTCCCATTAAAACTACGCAGAGGGGAAGTGGTGTACTTCTTAAAGCAAGGGAAGTTACCCTCTGAACCCTCATCATATAGACCAATCTGCCTTCTACCAACATCTGGAAAATTACTAGAAAAATTAATTGCGATCAGATTAAATTATTATTTGGAATCCAACAACTTACTTCATTCCTCTCAATTTGGATTCAGAGGAAGCAGATCCTGTGAACATGCATTGAAAGAAATACTAACCTCCTGCGCTGTTAACATACAGTGTGAAGAATACACCACTCTGATCTCACTCGACACCAAAGGAGCCTTCGATAACATTGAATGGCTACATATTCTAAATTCTCTTAAAGATCTAAACTGCCCGAGCAACTTGGCGGGAGTCATCCGTTCGTATGTATCTAATAGGAAAATCTCCATCAATTGGGGACCCGATACAAAAGACCTTCCTCAATCTAAAGGTTGTCCCCAGGGGTCTTGTTTGGGCCCGTTATTGTGAACCTAATAGCAAACAACATACTAACTGAAATGAATTCCAAAGGATTTAAAGCTTTCGCATATGCGGATGACTTTTCTCTGGTTGTCTCTGGCAGGACGAGGATGGACCTGGAGAACCAGGCCTGGGAGGCTCTAAACCTTTTTAGTAATCTTCTCACCAAATTTAACCTGCAATTATCAACCTCAAAAACGCAAGCCTTGACGTTTTCGGACCCCCACCCTCTACAAAGGACCCTGGTGATGAGGATAGATGGCGTCAGTGTCAATCATGTACCTCATCTCAAATTATTAGGAATAACAATAGATAAACACTTTAACTGGTGGCTAGAACACATAAAAGAACTTAAAATTAAAACTCTAAAATTTTTTCACAATTCTGCGAAAATGGTCGGTAAGAAGTGGTGTACATCAACAACTCTTCTTAAAATCTGGTATAACTCAATCATTGATAAAATTCTAACATATGGGGCTGGTATCTGGGCAGGATATCTCACACAAACTGCAAAAACGAAAATTAACTCTGTTCAAAGAATGTTTTTTCTCCAAATTTCGCGTGGCTATAAAACCATTTCAACAGACGCCCTCACAGTCATCACCGGGATCCCCCATGTACATCTCCAACTTAAATATGGTCACAATAAAACGAATATCTTACAACATCAAAACTCAGATCTTTCAAATTTACTTCTTCCTGGCGTTAGAATGCAACATCTCCTTCCCAGCTGGCAAATCCACCCAGCTCAGGATATTGCCTCCTTATTTACTTCATGTTCCAAAAATAGTTTTTCTTCGTCGGTTCCTATGGCGGTCTATACTGATGGTTCTAAAACGGAACACGGGGTCGCGGCTACCTTCTGTGTTCTAAAAAACAATGAATGCATCTATCGGTGGACATGCAGACTCGAAGATTATAACTCAGTCTTCCAAGCGGAACTTTTCGCAATAGAAAAGGCCCTGGAGTGGATCATAGCCCAACATGATATCAATCAAAAATTCCATATCTTTAGCGATAGTCTATCGGGTCTGCAGGCCATAGTCCGTCATAGGGTCAGACACCCTCAAGTTATTAAGATAAAGCAACTCAAAAGATTTAAATTTTCTAACGTCCCTGGCACACGTTTCTGCCCATAGGGGTGTGTTCGGTATTAAATTGGCAGACTCCTTAGCAAAGGGTGCAACGGAGAATAATAGCATAGACTATCCTCTTCCTGTACCTCCTTCATACATTAAATGTACACTAAAACTCTCAATGCTTCGGGAATGGCAGGCCTGGTGAGAGGACTCTGAAAATGGAAGATATACCTTTTCCTTGATCCCGCATGCGACCGCAAATGATTGGTCACTCTCTCCTGAGTCTGCTACCTTCCTGTAGGGTCACGGGTCATTTCCAAAGTACCTACAGAGATTCCACTGCCGACACACGCCCCTATGCTCTTGCGGAGAGGAGGGTACACCAGAACATTGCTACTACAGTTGCCTTCTTACAAGTCTGTACCATATTAGAAATCCCTTGCCAAGACCCGAGAGCTGGCTGGAAAACATTGTTACGCGTCCTTCCCTCCTAAATAAATTGAAAAGAATATACTATATTTTGATAGACATCTCAAATAGAACTAATTAATGGAGTTAAAATTTAATTTTTAATTCATATAATTATTATTTTTTTTAGTTAAGCTTTTACTGTATGGTCTGAGTGTGTGAGTGTTTTTTCTGTCCTCTAAAAAGCATATGTGCGAGAATGGGAATTTCTGTACTCTCCCCCTCGGTGCTGCAAACAGCCCAGTTTTAAAAGAATCTGACTTGAAGATTTCCCACTGCAAATACAAAAGTTTGTTCTCATCCCTTCGAAAGACTGTTTCATCTCATCTTTAATATTGTAGTGTATATATTCTTTAGAGTGTTACCCACAACTTCAACAACATCAAAAATATGACTGCTTATCTGCATTAAACAGTTTTCTCCATAGCGCCCCTTGTCGCGAAGAGCAAATCTTCGGCGCAACTTGGAAAATATACACGGACTTCTTGTAGATAGTACTTTTTATCAGACTGTTCTCATCAGCAGTCATCTCTGATTTCAAACTTTATTGTTCATCAGCTCACGCCCATTGTCGGTTTGCTTTTATTCCGGCGTTTCTCTGAAATTGTTCAATTATCACACCATCGCCCACTGTCGGCTCTAGGCTAAGGCCTGGCGATTTATGTATTTTTTATTTTTTTATTTTTGAATAAACTGCGAGTAGTCCCCTTAGAAGCGCTCAATATCACTCCAAGAGTGATGATCGGGGGCTGCTCCCTGTTAAAATATGCTTAATTTTGATAATTTTTTGTGGTCGCTGTAATTCATTTCAGCCGATAATGTTTTCACTTTTTGGTGTTTTATGAAGAGTGGAATAATTAAAATATTTTTTTCAATATTTTTTGAAGACGACAGCTTTTGTTTCCTTGTAAGATAAAACGCAGTTTTTTTTTTCTTTTTTTCTCGTTTTCAAAAATGATTGCTTGAATTTTTATAATTCTTTTCTTAGGAATTTTTATAGAATGGTAATATTACAAATTATGTTTAAAACAAACGATTTCACATGGACTTATTAATATATATAATGACCCTAATCTAATCTGTCATGAACGAATCCGGTTAGTACCGCTTCAAAACTGAAACTTTTTGCAGCCATTATTATTATTATTATTTATTTATTTTTTTTTTTTCTGTTTGTTCAACTTACGAAAACATACATATAATATATTTTGTATCACACCTATTCTTATTTCCTTTAATACCTTGAAATACTATTCAATTGGAATGTTTAAAGGTATATAAATTAAATATAACGATCACTGGCTATTATAAACAACACAATTCCTGATAAAAACAAACCAAAACGGTTGCCATTCAGAAAATACAAATTCCAAGTGGACGACTCTTTAATTCCGAATGAATGACTCTTTAACCGTTTTATTTAAAAAAAAAAAAAACTCTTAAAATATTTCAGGAACATATTAAAGCCTTAAAACTCTTAAAATATTTGTAGAAACATATTTAAAGCCTTTAATTATTTTTATCAAGCTTCATTTTTTTCCCCCAGTATAAGATATAATATGCTTTCACGGACAATAAATAAATAAATAAATAAATAAAAATAATAAAATATTAAATTAGCTTATGCATATGAGAAAATGACATCTATAAAATAATAATAATAATAATTTTAAAGTTGTCGAAGAGATAAATAGAATGTGACATTTTCGCACGGTCTTAGTAATAAATGAATTAATAGAGTTCTAACAGATGACGTCACGAGCATGTTTGCTGAGGGACAGTTGGCCCCACTGACCCATTTTATCATTGCGGAATAGTATTACAAATTTATTGTAACACAGTGTTGTAAATGTATTTGTAAAAGCATAAAAATATTCGATACTAAGCTTCCTAAGTCATGGAAAAAGTAGCGCTGTCCTTCAGCAAAGTACGGTTTCTAAGAAGAAAGTTATGTGGTTGTTAGAACCTAATTGAAGTGAGAAATAAATAAAATGAAATGATCATTTTTCAACTTTGTGCAGCGATTTTCTTTTTAAAGAAATGCTGTGTATTTTTTTAATTGATATTTCATATATATCTTAACACTTTTGCGACCGCTGACATAGATTCACGTCATTTTGATATCTGTAACTCTACCAGTGGGCGTTTCTTTCAGGGTTTTTATGTTACTTATTTCTGAAGAATATACCCAGTATTCAAATTTGTACAGTCAAATGTAATATTGTTGCGTGCTCGAGGGTTCGTAAGTTGTCCGAGAATGAAAGGCGAGGCTTGCAAAAATCCAGTAATTTATTCACAGAAAGTTCCCGAAAAATACAGGTCTATAAACCAAACATCAGCTTCAATTCAACCAGTAAACACAGTAATTAACAACTGTCAACTGTAAATCCACAGTACTAACTGTATAGCAATAGCACTTAAAGCAATATTCATTCAAAGAGGTTTAGAACTCCTTCAAATGCAATGCAAGCATTAGCGAAACTGCCTGACTCTGATTTCAGACTGAACTGAACTGACTGCCTTGGCGAAAAAAGCAGTCCTTGTATACCCCTGTAGAAAAGTGTGGAATGTTCCAGAAATTTCTGTATCTCCTCAGTCAATCATATTTCAGCGTCCATATTTGGTATATCACTAATAAAGATTTTCTCGCCAAGGTCACCAAAAAATCGCCAAGTAGGGAAAAAATCGCCAAATTTGGTGCCAAATCCATTACCTGCCTTATTGGAGATTTCTAATGCGTTTTTAAGGGAAAATTACGCTTTCTTACTCTTATAATAATATAATATGCATTATTTTAACGCTAAAACAACTAGAAATGCCGAAAATTAACATTTTAACGACTTACTAAGCCTCTTTGAAAGAATTTCTTCAAAAATGAATACAATTATTTACAAACTCGCAACAATATGGATATAAATAATTTGATTAGGAAGAATTATTATAATAATAATAATGACCCTCTTCTGTCAGGAACGATTCCGGTTTAGACCGCTTCAAAATAGAGAATTTTGGTAGCCTTTTTTTTTTTTTTTTTTTTTTTTTTAGAAATGCTATGTATTTCTATTTCTATTTTATTTTTATTTTCATCTGCATAAATGTTTCATCATTAGAAAGATCTTTCAAAATTGAACATTTTTTGTGCTTACACTTTTCCCTTAATCTCAATATGTAAAAGGATTTCAACGAAAGTTTATAACTACCATTGCAATTCTAAAATAACCATGGAGGATAAAATTAAAATGTAGTATAAAATTCAGTCATAAAAATTATGGACTAATAGTTATTACGTCATTTTCTTGCAGTCATGATAATGTACTTATCTGATATAAACAAACAGTTGATTGTGACGTCATATTTATCAAATTAGTTAAAATAAATAACGTTACAAATAAGGTACCTAAGGTTACTTTGTTACAAATATGGTACACTTTCACTTGGTACCTTATTTGTAACGAAGTTTTGATTAGATATTTTAGAATTAATTAAAATATGAAAATAATTTCAAAATTGGACATTTAAATTTATGATTGTTGCCAAAAAAAAATTACCAGTTATTGTTATATGTATATATATATATATATTGAGGGGGGGGGGGGAGGGGCATAAGATAAAATAATGTTTTCACGCGAAAAATTAAAAAATAAAAAACATTAAATTTGCCCATGCATATAAAAAATACTTATTAAAACGAGTCGAAGAAGGAAGCGAAATAAGTACTGAGTTATATTACGATAAAAACGATATATAATATACGTTATGTTAGACCTATCGTCCAGGGTTAGGAGGTATTTTCGTTAAAATAAATAGTTTGTTCGTTCGGTCCAACTTTCACATTAGCTCCGTCAGATACAACTTTCATATTGGTCCCGTTAGGTACAACTTGCACATTAGTCCCATTTAAATATAGTGTCCAGCGAAGCTTGCAAAGCATTCGTTGATTCACCACCTTAACTGATTTCACATTCCGTCATTTTTGACGGGGTTATGTACTAGTTTATACATATTACTTGTGGCAGGTGGTTGCACAAACGCTGCACCGTTTAGAACAATTAGAACAATGATTGTGGGCAACGACAGATTAGGTCAGCAAACAAGAAACCATTTAAACTGAAGAGGAACTGTACTAATTTTAAATTAAGCGTGTTATACAGTAACTAAATGCTATTTTTTATTATCTGGTCTGTTTTTTTTTCCTGATTTTTTATTTTTTTTTTCTTTGAATAAAATTTTTTAATTCTTTTATTTTTCTGTTTTTATTATTTTTGGTTGAAATATCCACTCCTAATGCAAAAATATTTGTTTACAAAAATCTTACAACAATATAATTTAAGTAAAATTGTGATTGTTAACAATTTATTTGTAGTTATAAGTAAGTGCAATCTCTCCTACCCTATAAGGAGAGATTGCGCAAAATAGATGATGATGATGTCGTGTCTATGAAAGTGCAATTAAATGGCTCCGAAGCTGTCGAAGACAGCTTTAGCAACCTCGACAGCCCTATCTGTATAAAGTAGGTCTACTGGGTCTTCAAAGCCGATATTAAGAAGTTTGGCCTGGATTGCTGGGCAGCTGAAGATGTGTTGGGGAGACAGTGGGATGTCGTCTGGGCAGTGAGGACAAAAGTTGGTGTAACTACGCTGCCCGTCCTCAGAAATCCTCATCCCCTTTAAATGGTTTGTCCTCAGTCTGGTTAAAATAGTTGATAAGGCTCTATCACAGTTCAATTCTGGAATGGAGTTTCGTTTAACTTGTTGACCGATTAGTCTTCGGCCAGCGACGGCATTGGCGTCAACGAGGGTTAGACATTTGGATGGCTGAGGAGAATTACGTGCAGCCTTTGCGAGCTCATCGGCCTTCTCATTACCGAAAATATTTACATGAGCCGGTATCCATTGCAAGATGCAGGATCCCTGGGCAGCAATGATTTTGTTTGTGAGCTCAATGATCTGATGGCTGAGTTGACATTTGCCCTTCTGGATCGCTTGCAATGCTGATCTGCAATCTGAGAATATGATGATGCCTTTGGAACTCTGGTCCTCCTTAGACAGATAAATCTCCAGAGCACATTTGATGGCGACGAGCTCGGATGTATAGTTGGAGGCGATTTTCCCAACAGGAATACCGTGGCATTCCTGCGCTCCGTCTGGTTCGATGAAAAAGACACCTGCTCCTCCTCTATCGAGATTAGAGTCAGAAGAGCCATCTGTGTAGGCGATCGTCAGATCTTGATTTGAGGTCGTGAGTACTTCAATGGTATGGTCGCCTTTCTCTTTAATTATTGTGGTGGGATCTTTCTTGGTGCAAGGTTGTAAGAGATTTAAATAGATTTTTGTTTGGGGGAGAGGGCACAGGATGTTGTAAGGCTCTTTGGAAATTTTGAAGGTCTCATATTTGAGGTTGATATCATTCCTGATATCTTGGTCATGTTGGAGGGTCGAGGATCTCTTCAGCCTGCAATTTCCACTCCACGCTCTAAAGGTTCTACTTGAGATATGGCGATCAGCAAGAGTTTGGATTTTGTTGGTAAATTTAATGGTTGTTAATTTTCTTCTGCTTTCCAAGGGGGCAAGGCCACATTCCTTTTCAATTTTGATGTTATCCGTTGATGAAACAGCTCCAGTGATGATTTTAGAGGCCCTGTATTGAATAGCGTCGATCTTTTCTTTAACAGTAGGCCTTGCCGATGCCCATATGGGTGCTGCATATTCGAGAATAGGCCTGACGATAGAAGTGTAGGTATTCTTGAGAGTTTTTGGACTAGATCCCCAGGAAGCACCACAAAGTCTTTTGAGGATGTTAAGCTTTTTCATTGCTTTATTTGAAATATTTTCAAAGTGTTTAGAGAATCTTCTCTGCATCTAGAGTTAGTCCAAGATACTTGGGGTTAGAAGTTTGTTTAATTTCTGAACCAAATAGCTTTATAATAGGATGGAACGAGCTTCTATTTTTTCTATCTGTTGAGAAAACACAAAAGTTTATTTTGTCTGGATTAATTTTGAGCTTAAGATCTTTTGACCAGGTTTCAATGCCTTTCATACAGATGTTAAGAGCTTTTTGTGAAACTTTGAGATTTGAGTGGGTGTGCCAGACTGCAATATCATCGGCATAACAGGCAACTTTGATTTCTTTACTGATGTGGGGGTCTATCGTATTCATGTACAGAAGGAAAAGGAGAGGGCTAAGTACGGAGCCCTGAGGAACTCCCGCCCAGGTATGGTGAGTAGTAGAGAAGCTGCCATCAACTCTAACTTTAAAGCTTCTTTTCCTGAGAAAGTCATTAATCCAAATTAGAGCATTTGATGTAATGCCTGTTTCGTGTAAGATGTTGATCAGTTTCTGTCTCTAGACTCTGTCGAAAGCAGCAGAGAGATCAAGAAGAACCATGGTAGTTTTCTTATGGGGCTTGCTCTGGAAACCGTCAATAATAGATTGGCAAAGGTAGAAAAGCTGGTCGACGGTGCTGTGATTGGCTCTATATGCGGTCTGGTATGAGTGCAAGATGTTGTTCTCAGTGATCCAATTCATCAGTCTGGAATGTATAATGCGCTCCATAAGTTTGCACAGAATGCAGGTGAGCGAGATAGGTCTGTAGTTAGCGCAGTTACTTGCAGATTTTCCAGGTTTTAGGATGGGAACAATTACAGAGTTCTTCCAGGATTTGGGTAACTTACCAGTGCGCCATGAGGTATTAAAGATATTCAGCAAATCTCTTTTAGCGTTTTCACCAAAATGCGTGATCATCTGTCCGAAAATAAGATCTGGTCCGGGGGATCTATTTTGATCCAGGCGATTGATTGCAGATTCCAGTTCCTCAGGACTAAAGTCAGATGTGAAGATGCTGTTATCAGTCATTTTCCTGCTTCTTTTAATAACATATTTGTAATTTTTATTAACTTTTTTGTCTCCTGCTGTATACTGTAGTTTGCTTGAAATTTCTTAGAGCTTTGCAAGTAGGTTTGCTGTTTCTTTGTTTGTTCTGGCATATGAGCCGTTTGTGGCGATCACATTTGACTGACGCAAAATAGATCTTTTTGTTTTATTACAGCTGTGACTTTAGTTTATAGCAAAGCAACAAATATGGGAATGCATAGAATGCGAATGAATTCAAAATTATTCAGCATTAGTTTAGCAAAAATTAATATTTGGATTATTTATACCGTTCTTTTAAATTCTGCGCAATTCTCGTAGCTTTACCGTATTTAGATTATGCGATGCATTTGTTATCGTTTTATTTTCTTAATAGAGATGTACAAAATAATTAGAATATGTAATCTATATTGATTACAATGTTTTTCAGAAATGCTATGCGTTTATATAATAAAAGATATTTTACTACAGAAAAGATTAGAAAAAGTAAATAAATAAGTAAGAAGAAAGAAAGAAAGGTTTATCGCACGGCTACTTTTGTTGTAAAAAATTATTGTACTTAATACGCAATATTAAATAGCAAGTTTAATTAAGACAAGTTTAATGAAAAGTATGATTTCTAAATTAAAAGGAAAATGCATTTATTAGTGTAGAAATGGTCATAGGTGATTTCTTATATTTCCACGAGAATTTCAAGCAAATAATTTCAATAGTCATAAATGTTAATTTACGTAACTAAGATTAGTTATGTTTCATAAAACACAACTTTTTCGATAACAGAGTAAATTTTTTTTCTGTAATGTATATACATTGCTCGTCTCATAATCTGAGAGTCAAATGCAACAATTAACCTAAATTTTGAAAAAAAAAAAAAAAAAAAAAAAAAATCTGGAGTGACTCCACTCGACTTTCCGAACATTGAGTAATTAACAGTTTTGTAGATAAAGTAAAGAAAGAGGAGTTGTTAAACAAACAAAAGAGAGAAAACAATAATAGAGTGTTTGAGTATTTTTCTCCATCTATTACACGATGTTTTATTTAACGCTACTGAACTTTGAGCCCATAGATCATAATGATAAAGAATTTTTCGTTGTGTCCCTGTAAAAACCTATAAATGCTAAATTCACCAAAATGCTTATAGTTAGTGCAACAGTGATTTATAATACTCATATAAATTTTCAGCTCAATTCAATAAGGCGTTTAGATGCTATCGTACTTTTAAAAATTCAGTCCCATAGGCCATAATGATAAAAAATTTTTCTTTGTGTCCCTGTAAAAAAACTGTAAGTGCTAGATTCACCAAAGTCTATACAGTTAGTTCAACTGTGATCTATAACATGTGTACAAATTTTTTGCTCAGATTAATAAGGCGTTTAGGCGCTATCACACTTTTAAAAATTTGGCCCCATAGGCATAATGATAAAGAATTTTTCTTTGTGTCCCTGTAAAAAAACTATAAGTGCTAGATTCACCAAAATCTATAGGGTTCGTACTATGGTGACTTACAATATGCGTACCAACTTTCAGGTTAATTGAACAAAGCGTTTAGACGCTAGCGTGTTCACTCACAGACATACACACACACACACACACATACACACACACATACATACATCATCGTAAAAATAGTGAAAACGGACTCAGGGGACCTCAAAACGTATATAAACATCAAAATCTCGAATTCGGATTTTTGACATGATTACAATACTTTCCTCACTATAGTGTTCCGAAAGTAAAAACTTTAAGAGGGAAATATATTTAACGAAAATTAATAATTGCTGAAACTTAGATGATTCAGAAAACTCTTTATGAGGATGGTGGATGGTATAAATATTTTCTTCTAAATTACTATATTAGAATTATGAAAATTTACAGATATATTCATTGAAATGTAAAAATATTAAATATATATTAAAATATCTCCGAAAATTACTTAAATTAAAAAAAATAACTTAAAATTTCAAATTTTTTTTTTTTTTTATGTTTTCTGCTAATTGATTTCTTAATTTACCCTCGAATTTGCACTATATATATTCAAAATGCATTCTAATAATATTTGGGTTTTACTTTGTGCATTCATTAATAAGATAATTTTTTAAATACATTTTTGTTTAAATGCTAAAAATTTACATTAAATTTCAGTATTAATATACACAAATATATATATATATATATATATATATAAACTATAAATGAATCCCTGAACTAATACCTAAATATATTTAGAAAGTATGGTTAAACTATAATAATATTAAATTAATGTATGGAATACAAAATTAGAGAACATTTTAAGAAACTTCAAAAATTATTGTAAATATTTAATATCATTATTATTTTTAATTAAAATAATTTTTGAAAATTTTTAATATACTTAATAGTATCATATTTCAATACATGTGTAGATACATTTTCTTAACTCTAAGATAGTGCTTTAGAAACATTTTTTTTATAACATTCAACTTCCCCTTAATAGGAAATGATATATTAAACATCAAGTATTTAACAAAAACTGCTGTGAGGGTCACAGCTTGTTTATTTTCTAGAGATTTTCACTTAGATTTTTTCCTTCATCCCGTTTTCTTTATCATAACTAGTATGTTATGCCCACCACAACACTTTCTTCTAAATTTTAATGTACAAATTCACTTTTTACAAATAATTTATTAAAACTATCATTTATTAATATTATTTACCATGATGAAAGCAGAAGAATATCATCTTAGAGGAAACTAACACTAAATATCCAAAGAAAGACAGTTCTATTCTCTATGAATAACATCTTAAGAAATGTGTTTTCATAATAGTTACCTCATATATCAAGTTTCGTACAGTTATTTGCCTTAGAAGTTGAGATATATACTTCCCTTTCTCGGGGAATATTTCAGTATAACAGCGGTGCCACCTACAAGCCGATATGCATCTAAATTGAATCAGCATAATCTCTCATAATGACTTTTTAACATTATCAAGTTTTGTTTGGTTATACACAGTGGAATCTGAGATATAGCCTTCCCTTAAATTTTACAATTTAAGGGGAGGCAATCGCCTATTGAGCGATTGGCACCAAAAGGTCACAGATACTCTTTTATGTTAAAGCACATCTACATATAAATTTACATGCAATTCTGTTCAGTAGTGTCGGAGATATAGCCCCACGTTAAACTGTGTAAATAGCTAAAGAGAAGCGCCACCTATACAGACATTGATATCAAAAGCTGACAGGCATTAATGTAGAAAGAGTTGCATTTTCATATAAATTTATATGCAATTCTGTGCAGTAGTTCCTGAGATACAATCACCACAAAAAGTTTTCTGACAAACACCGACAGGCATTTTCTAAAATTGGTCAAATTGTGTTCTGGACATTTCAAACCGTGTAAATCTATCGAAAACTGGAAGTCAAAAATATTTAGGAATCCAATACATTCTTATATTGAATATAGAAGAAAGTAAACAGTTATCCCAAAAATATTCCTATACTTTTGTCTTGACTGAACTATTTAATAAGAAAATCGATACAGCATTTTTTATACGGTGAATTATCTTTTTCGTGCATAATTAGTGTTTATTGTAATAAGAAAAGAAATTAAAATTCAGTGTTTTAAGAGATTATCAGACAACTAACGAAATGGGGCATTTTTGAAGAAGAAAACACGATATGGGAATTTTTAGCTTGTGTATTTAAAACTGATCAGGAAACATTTCTTTGTTACAATTTCTATATTAAAATATAAGTTACTTAACTACTATTTTTTACTTTCTTTTACCCATAAGGTAGAAAAAGTATTGTTTTAGGGTTAAATTTTCGAAAGTGAGTTTTTGTTATATTTACATGTTCTGAGGTCCCCTGAATACGAAAATAATATTTTTAGCGAATGGTCTCTGTGTGTGTCCGTCTGTGTGTCTGTTATCAGCATATCTCAAGAACAAATAGTAGCAGAAATTCCAAACTCGGTATTCTAAATGTGTATGATATAGGGATGCTACACTAAACTTTTCGTTGAGATGAAGCAAATGGTTCGTATACAAGAACGTCCAAGAGTACTCAAATACATTAAGTCTATGGGGGGAAATTGTATGTAAGTAGAGTTTAACATCTATAGACTGCACTAAACCAAATGAAACGAATACATATTTTTTATATGCGTAAAAACATGTCTCATGTAGAATATGGTAGGGTAATCATTGACTGTTCGTTTACAGGGCTACACAAAAGAACTAGATAAAAGTGCAACAATCGTTGCAAATTGATGGATGCGTATTTCAGGCTGGGCCATGTATGATTACTACAGAATTATACTTAGATGCACCATGTGGTCTGTATATAATATTCGAAAGATATACAGGGCTGCATATATTTAAGCGATAACATTCTTTTTGGTTGTGAGTGGATGTGCTTTACTAATAATATTCTACTATTTCCAGTAAAACTGTTCGGGAATTGAAATAAATTCATCATAGAGTTATGGTAAATAATGTATGTTTTAAGCTAAATATCCATCGCTTGTTTTTTGTATATTTGAGTGACTTAAAAACGAATAATTTTAGGAGATCCAAATGTTGTATTTTGAAGTTAATATACGTTTGTTCCTGGAAAAGTTTGATTAAGATTGATAAGTTTCAAGGAATGTTGCGTGTGAAAATTGTCTGCATAATTTTAAGTAAACTTTTAATTTTTATAACAGAATTAAATTCTATATAAATGTAGGTGCATTAATGAAACGGGGAGTTGAGGGGAGCGGTAGCCCCCCCCCTTCCCCTCACACAGAACTCATTATCGTATAAAACTCTTCTGAAGCCTAATTTGAATTGTTTAACATAGATTTATATAACAATACTCGTTATCCTACCTCTTAATCTCCAACCTGTATTTATAGTATTAAATTTCAGGGTAAGAGAAAGTCGTGTGAGTGACACACCAGATTATTAAAAAAAAAAAAAAAATTAAATAAGGTGACTGATCGGAAAATTATAAGACCACCTGTAGAGTCAAGAAATTAAAAGACAACTTGAAGAAATTAGACGTCGCAACAGAATCATTCTAAAAGGTACGAGTTTGAATTTTATGAGTGTTCCGAGAAGCAAAGAGATGCAGGTTTATATGGTGTTATTCAGGACATATTTAAAGATGCCCCGGGGTAATGAATTGTCTGATACCGAACTGAGAAAAAATTTGTTTTATAAGGGAACTATGGTAAATCTGAAAAGAAATATTTAGGTTAATGAAATCTTCTAGGAATACCGTTCATAATGTAATAATTAGGAAAATTATTCAAATAGAATTTGAGAACAAGGGAAAATCGACAAATATTTCGATTATCAAAAAAAAAAAAAAAAAAAAGAGTCGTAACATTTTTAGAATGTTTCAGCAAAAGAACCTCATACATAACAATTTTGTACCGTCTTAAATAAAATAATAATGCAAAGTTTTTGAAACTGTTTTCCTAGGTTATCATCGAGGTCAAACACAGAAGTCATCATCATCAGGAAAAGAGAATGAGCTAAAAATGTTATGCCATGGGACAATGAATGGAAACAAGTGATATTTTCAGATGAAAAGAAAAATTATTTTAGACGGTCCGGGTGGCTATAGACACTAATGGCATAATTTTAGGAAGAAACAGACACAATGATTCAGTCGATAAATGGAAGGAAAATTAGTTTGGGGAGCTTTTAGTCATGATGGATTATGCGATTTAAAGCCAATTTCAAGACGTATGAGTTGTAGTATCAATGCTGTATGATCATTTGATATCGTTTGGGCTTTCTTCAGCAGGACAAAGCTTCCGGACACACACATATGTATATTGTATAGA